>JADLZK010011392.1:0-600000 GCA_015847255.1 Hyparrhenia diplandra | reverse complement strand
CAGGACCGCTGTTTGTCACCCCTCCACTTTCCCCGCTGTTGTGTACCACGCGCCCGTTCCCCATCGGCGTGGATCCCCTCGCTGCGCCGTCACCCTCGCCGTTCCCCATCCGCGCGGCCGCCGTCATCATCGCCGTTCTCCGTTCACGCTGCGCAGCCCCTCGTGTCGCCGTGACCGTGCTGCCCCGTCCGTCGCGTGTCCCTCGCGGCGCTCACGGAGCCCTCTCCGCTGAGGACCGCAGACGCCAGCGCTTGCCGTCCTTCCGCTTCACCTTCCTCTTAATTAGGTCCCTTGGCGCCTACCTCTTGCTCTTCTGCACAACATTTGTGTCTCCATAAATGGTCGATCTCTTCATTTACATGACTTCTATGATTCACATGTAACACTCCATGAGTATGCCCTCTCAAGTCCTCAGCCCCATCGCGAACACATCCATAAGTATGCCCTCTCAATTTCTCAGCCCCATCGCAGACACATGTTCGTATCTCCAATTTGGAAATAATTGGCATCCACGATTATGCCCAATACAATCGATGTGTGCTTAATTGGTATTTCTTCAGAACTCATGGATGTGTGCTTAATTGGTATTTCTTTAGAACTCATGGATTTAGGATTTGCCCCCTAGATAATTATTAGGGTTCTCACTTATGAAAGCAGGTTTGTCTCCAATCAATTTTTGAATTGCATCTTTTTTTTTTTTTTTTTTTTTTTTTTTTTTGCATTTTTTAAGCTATTGTTCCGCATCAATTTTTGATGATTTATTGAGCTAATAGGCATTATTCAGTAACTCCATTTTCACTTGCTTTGATGGTTTGAAATGTATGTTTAGTTCCTGTTATCATATGGGAACATCAATACATTTGACACATTTCTTCATTGTAATATAACCAAAACACTCATGCTTTAGCTAAAAAAAAAATCAAGTTTCTGGGGCCACCATTGGAGGAATCTGCGTTGTGCTTCCAGATACTCCTACACGGTAAGAGAATTTTGACCAGTACATGTTTCTGAATTTTGAGTAGTCTGGACTAGTCGTAGCAGTGTTATCAAATTCAGTTAAAACCTATAGCCTATGTTTATTTAAATTATGAATCTGAATGGTTATTTTCATGAATTGTTTTTTGCACTGCTATCTGAATGGTTATTTGCACGACTATCTGAATGGTTCTCCATGACCGAAGAGCCTGCTCGCCACTCACCACCGAACACCTCCCTTCCCATGTGTCTCTCTCCTCGGCCGCCGTCGCCGCCTGCCTCGCGGCGGCGGCGGCGCAGCGTCCTCAAAAGGGCGGTGTCCGTTCCCCCACCGCCCTCCCTCTCCTCTTCCCGCCTCCTCTCCGGCATGTTGCGGCGTTGGTCGGCCAGATCCAGCCCCGCGGGCCAGATCCGGTGGTTGGCGGCGCCCTTCCCCCTCTCCCTTTCATCCATGGTCGGCGGCGATGGTGGCTCGGCGGCGGCGGCACAGCCTCCGCCCACGGCGGATCGGCTCCACGGAGACCGGGGCAGGCGGGTTGATCGGATCTGGGCCTGTGGATCCCGGTTTGGATCTGGCCCTGCCCCCTTCCCCTCCTCATTCGCCGATGGATCAAGCCGGTTTGTCGTATAGGACTACTCGAGCCCATTGTTGGGGATGTAATTTGTCCTGTGATTTTCCTTCTTTTATTTCTTTTGTTGTAATAATTTGGCCTGATTCTACCCATGGGTTGATGAAGCCGGATAGTTTCTATCGTTTATCTGAATGGTTTTCGAATGCCAACCGGGTACTCCACTAGCTATCTGAATGTCATAGGAATTTGAACAGAAGCACCCTTTTTGGTTTTTTGTGAATGTCCTGTCATTTTTAGTTTGCTTTTTCATCTTTGATCTCTGGTGAGTACTCTTTCTTCTGTTTTTTTTGTCATAATCATAAATAAATGCAATATTATGGATCTTTTGTGCTATTAATCCTTACCTAAGAAACAGTGATTTTAATCATTAAGTTGTCGATGCGATTACGATTTTTTATTATAAATTTATTAGTCCTTACTTTAAAAATAATTTTTTAAAATATATATCAACTAATAGCCAACTAAAATAAAAACAGTCGTATAATTTGAAAATTAAAGTTATTATTATACTAAAATACGTAAAATATTTCTATACTCTTTTATGCATAAAAAATCTAAGATATAGTATGGTCAACATTAACTTAAAATCTGGATGTCATCATCTTTATCATAAAATAAAAATAAATTTTAGTTCTAAAACTTTATAGAAAGAACAAAACATAAATAAATATGCAGCATTCCATCACTGTTTTTCATGAATGTTTGATAACTTTTTAAATCATGTTGCAACGCAAAGGCACATTTGCTAGTAACAACATAAAGGGAAAAAAGAGAATAAATCTGTACTCAAGCACACATCACGATGCACATGTAACCGCTAACACCAGACAGCCATGTGCCTTGAGGTTTACAAAAGCAAGATATTTACCTTGTAGGATCTGGTCATGTACTATGACTAGATGAAGGGGCGGATTTGGGTCTAGGGCCCTGGCCTATCGCGGACCAAAAAATTCTTTAGAGACTATTTTAATCTGGAACGGATAATATATACGCTTTGATAGTGGCCCTAGGCGTCAAATTTGACGAGCTCCGCCACTGACTATATCGACACTAACGGTTAGTGGGGCCGATGGGCAGCAGCTCGAGGTGAACTACAAGGTCGTCGACTACCACGAAGAAGAGTAGCATGTATGCATTTCCTTTATAGTCTGACTGTAATAAGCAACTTGCTTCTTTCCAAATTATAACAAGGCATTTTATCTTTTCTAGATGTGTAGTTCGTACTATACACTTAGATATATGTTCAGAGCAGAGGAAGTATCAAGTATTTTCGACAATAATAGCATAAAAGGTCTCTGTTATCCTATGTGAAGTTTATTGTTCAGTTATATTTATTAAGGTTTATTTGAATGGATATTATAATTGCGTTTGTATGGCTTATGTGTAATTCTCGTAAATCAACATCTAGAACTTTTATCTTGGTTCATTTCTCCATCCAGCTAAGAAGTGAATAAGGCGAGTGGTCGAACATGAGGTTGACTAAAAAGCTGATATTTTACAGAAAATTTTGAATAAGTGGAGTGGTCGAGAAAATGTAACTATATTTTGTAGGACTACTAAAAAAATTTACAAGCCGTTTCCATTTTATTAATTGTGGTGGTTCTTTAAAAAAACGCCATGGTAACACTACTACAGGATTGATTTTGCGTGGTGTTTCGTTTTGATTTTTCGTAGCGGGCATTTGAGAAACCGCCCGCGGGAAAATAGATGGATAGCACCCTCCCGGCCAGGGAAAAACCGCCACGATTGTCGATTTTCCGTGGCGGTTTTTGTAAAATAACGCCCACGTTAATCCATATTAACCGTGGCGGGCATTAAACAACAACCCACGGTAAATCAATTAACCGTGGCGGTTTTCATACTGAGCCCGCCATGGGAAATCGGGCCCGACCATGACCCATCAGGCCCATTTTGAAGCACTTCATATATATAGCGAGTCTAAAATTTTTCTACCCTAATCCACCCTCTCCCTCAGCTCTCTCTCTCGGACACTCTCTCACCCCGTCCCCTCTTTCTCCCTCGCTGTGACACTACACGCCGACTTGGCGGCGGATCTCGGCACACCGGCCCCCCCGGCGGCGCCGGCCCCTTCCACGTCCTCCCCCGCGCCCGGCCCCTTCCTCCCTCCGGCCACGCTTCGTCGGCATGTCGAGCGCGGCCGGCGGCGCCCGGCTCCGGCGCGGAGGCGGCGGATCGGGCCCACAGCCGGCGCGGGCGTCGCGGAGGCACTGGCGAGGTCTTCACCGCTGGCGCCGGCGCCACCGGCATGGCGGCATGGAGCTCCGGCGGGCGCTCGACGCGGCGGCATGGAGCTCCGATCCACGCCCGGCGGCATGGAGCTCCGGATCCACGCCCGGCGGCGGCGGCGGGACCTCCTCTCCTCGAAGCTCTCTGCCCGGCGTCGCGCTCCACCTCGAGGATGGAGGCCTCGAGCACGGGCGGCATGAGCTCCGAGCACGGCGGCATCGAAACCCTAACGGGCCCGGTGGGCCCGGATCCGCCCCGTGGCTGAATGTCTGGGCCCGGCCGCCGGGCCCGTTAGGGTTTTCGATTTGGATTTTATTATTATTTTTTATTATTAACCATGGCGGGCATTTTGTCCGCCCGGAAAATCGGCCATTTTCCGTGACCCTTCCGTGGCGGACGGAAAAACCACCACGGAAAATCTTTTTTGTCGCCCACGGAAGATCGTTTTTGCAAAGTAGTGTAAATGTATTAATCCGCCACCGTTAATTTGGACTAGACCGCTAACAATTCCATGCCCAATAACACCTCCCGCACATAAAAACTAGCATACACCCAACCTAGGGTTTTAGTCCCACCTTCTCCACTCCCCTCCCTCACTTCTCTCCTCAGGCCCAAGAGCCGACACTCCCTCTCTCTGTCTCTCCCAGCCGGCCTCCTCTCCTTCTTTCTCCTCCACCGCATCCTCCCCCCCCTTTTCCCTTAACGGACCTCCTTTCTCTCCTCTCTCCCTCCACCACATCCTCCCCTCCCTATCTTGCGGTAGCGGCGCCCGAGCTCATGGATCTCGCGGGCGACACGACCAGGGGCACGGCGGCCCCTCCTCCAACGGCACGGTGGCGAGAGTAAAGATGCCGGATCCGGTGGCGAGAATGCCGGATCCACGTGGCAGCGGATATCGGGGGAGGGCGAGCAACGCCCAGCGTGGATCTAGCACGGGACAACCACGGCGACTTAGATCTGGGATTTTTTTTGTTTTTGCTTTTTTATTAATCATGGCGGGCATCAAAAACCGCTACGGTAAATGGTTGATTAACTGCAACCTTTGCTCGGTGGTGTTTACAAAAACCGCCACGGTAAACAAAAAAAACCGCCACGGTAAAGATTTTTAGTAGTAGTGATTTGTATCCAATTTTGTATTGCAATTTTTTGACCTATATTTTCTTAAATGTAAAAATGAAAACTGTTGTATTGCAACATTTGTAGCATGTAATTGTAATTTGTAGCATGCGTTCCCTTTCAAAAAAATTTGTAGCATGCGTTATCTCAGTCTATTTGCGTAAACGTAAAAGCGAAAACTGTATTGTGGACAGGAAACAAAAGTATTGGGTAGGAGCAGTTTCGCCGCACGGCAAAATTCTGGTTAAGTCCCTGGTTAAGCTACATGCCAGGACAAAAACGTCTTTAGTCTCAGACTAGGCCACGAACCTGGACTAAAAGTCTTTTATTCTCGATTGGTACAGTTGCCCAGGACTAAAGGTTCCATCCCTACTTATGCTCACCTGCCTTCTCAATCTTCTTCCTCCAAAATCTTCTTCGATCTATTTTGCCGCCACGTATGCCACACACTTCAGTCCCCAACCGGGCACATATGTTTGCCACCTCGTCTGCAGCACGACCTCGCCATAGATACAAAAGCAATAGAAGTTTTGGAGTGCATCATACTGTACGATGAGAGAGTACTTAATTCAAGGTCGTTAGGATTCTCAAAAAAAAAAAAAAAAAAAAAAAATTCAAGGTTGTTAGGAAGTTCCTAATAGGAACCTTAGTAACTTCATATTGAGGTTCCGATTGTATCTAATGCCATCCAAGTTTTCTGCGGCAATAAGTTTTTGTCGTATTCCCTCTAGTCCAGAAATATTTGATATTTGCGAATTGCCTTGCAGTCCAATGGTAGGACGGTCCAGTGGGACGCTACCCACCAGGGTTCAAATCGATGCTCGCACCTTTTCCTAGGATTTTTCCGGGATTTACCGGCGTTATGCATTAAGTGGTAGCGGCGTTCCCGTCGGCGACGATGCGCCAATGGTGACTTCGAGAATCTCCAGATCTGCCGGGTGCTCAGTCCTTCGGAGGTGCTCATAGGGGTAGGGTTTGCGTATGTTTGTTCATAGGGGTGAGTGTGTGTGCGTGTTGTGAGTGTCTACGTTGTACTGTGCAATTCTCAAAAAAAAGAAATATTTGATATTTGGAAATAATAGACAAGGTCTTAAATATCGTTTGAGCCACAAGTTCGTGCTGCAATATTAGAGAAGGGAGATGGGTTACTCTCTAAATTCTCATGCCTGTTCGATCTGAGAATGTAAGGCCACGATTGCTTGGATCAGCTTCTACTTCGGCCCGCGCTTCGCTCGAGAATCGATTCTCGGCCCCTGGCTCCCTCTGTGTGGCTGACCAGCTTCAGCGGGAATCGGAAATCAGCTTCTTAGAATCCACATCGGCAAATATATACCCAGCTCCTCCTACTTCAGCTCCCAGCTTCTCCTTCTCGATCCTTCTCAAAATATCTTGGCCCTTTCCTCCGCGCTGGCCACGAGGCGGCGCAGCAGCGGCCGCCCTCCTCCTCGTCCGCCTCCTCGGCTCGGCGGTGCGTGGCGGCGGCCGCCCTCCTCCACCTCCCTCATGTCTTCCTCCCCTTCCTAGGGTTTCCACGACACTGCATCTAGGGTTCCACGGCGCTGCAAAACACCTTCATGTACGAGCTGTCCACTTACCTCTGTCTTTTCTATGGTTTCCTCATGATTTTGTCTTGGTATAGGGAGTTCTAATCTACCCTTTTGTTCCCCCTTTTTTTAATTTGAGCATCTGACCAAGTCTATGATGCTGCCAAACTTAAGCTGAGCATATGTCCAAGATTATGATTATGCCAATTTTGTCTGAACATTTGTCCATGTCTATGATGTTTGCAAATTTGATATGACCATTTGCCCATGCCTATGATGTTTCCAATTTTAATGAGAGCATATTTCTATTTAGAGTTTTAGCATTTGCCTATTTCTTTCTTGAATCTCTCTATGACTCTGGACATATGCAGTGATGTTTATTGTTTTCTAGTCTTCATCTGGAGGCTACAGGACTATGGACATATGCAATGATGATTGCTCTTTCTTTTTTTCTACCTGGGGCATGATTTCTACCTGAGCCATGTGCAATGATGTTTTATTTTTTATGCTCTAAACTTGAGGCATGAGTGGAGTGTTGTAGGACCTTGTTTTGAAATGAATTTTGCATGTATTTGGTATGATACGATCTATCAAACATAATCATTTTGACAATATATGACAACAATCAATGTGATGAGACAAGTAGGATAAGATTGAGGTTGTTGTATATCAACTAGGTTCCACACTTAGATCTTTGTTTCCATTCGGACAAATATACATGTATCACTAGTACCGATTTGATTTTGCGTGCCTTCGGGCATTCTTTTCCGTGGCGGGCACAAATCTCGCCCGCCACGGAAATTGCGCGGCCGGCTTGGCCGGCCGGCCGCCCGCCACAGGTAAAAGAATTTTACGTGGTGGGCGCCTGCAGGGCCCGCCATGTGAAACGACGATTAACCGTGGCGGGCGCGTTGCGGCGCGCGCCCCACGCGTAATCGGTGTCTTACGTGGTGGGCAAATTATGGCGCCCGCCACATAAAATGTCGAGCGATATAAATACTTTTGACCGCCCCTTCATATTCTCCATGGATCTTCCTCTTTCAACTTGTGGGGAGGGGAGGTTTTGCCCCAGCAATTGACAAAATCTTTGAATTGGGACTTTGGGCTTGGATTTTGGGGAGGAAAAGACACTTATTGGTCCGTAAAGGCCTCTCTTCATCTCATTTTTGCTCTTTTTGCATCTTCCTCTAGATCTAGATCTATGGAGGAGAGAGAAAACTTATTTTCACTTCTCTCATCCTCTCTTCCTCTATTTTTTTCGCTTTGAGTACTATATAAACGGCACTTAGCTTTCATGGAGAGCGAGGAGAGCCGGGATGGAGAGGCGCCGAGCCGATTGGATATATGGGATGAATAGGATTGAGGGGCGAATACTATGATGAAGTGAGAAAGTTTGTTGCTCGGGGCGAGGAGACACAAAGTGAGATAAATCAATAGAAGCTGATTATATGTCCTTGCTCTCGCTGCAAGAATCTCAAAGCTAACACTTTGCCACCATGGTGCAATCTCACTTAATCATGCATGGTTTTGTCAAGGACTATTTGGTCTGGACTTTTCATGGCGAAGAAGTTCCACCCTTCGATCCACCCGGCTGATCGATGGCGAGGAAATCCCCCGGTCGGTCCGGGGAAATCCACCGGCCGATCCAATTGCATCGATATATTCGAAAGCACGGCTGATGTCGACGGCGGCGACGATGGCGGTGGTGGTGGAGGGGATGGTGGCGGGGGAGACTCCTATGACGCAGCCTGAGGATGTCCAGATTTTTGAAGATTTGGTGAACCGCCTCGATGAAGATGACATTTTGTTTGGCTGCCCGAGATGGCTGTAGAATTTCAAACAGATGAAGCAGGCAGCAATTGATCCGCATTACAAAGATAGTCCAAAGGGTTGCACGGCGCTGAGTTTTAACCTTAATTTGTTGATGTTGAAGTCTCATCATGGCTGGTCGACACTAGCTTCAATGAGCTCGTACGTTAGCTTGCTACCACGTATCCAACGCCTAACAAGGTTCTTGCTAATACGTATCGTGCTAAGAAGTTGATCCGACCAATGGCGATGAAACTCAAAAAATTCGATGCCTGCCCTAACCACTGTATCCTATATCGGAGCTATCAGTATGAGAATTTGACCAGTTGTCCGCATTGTGGCACTAGTCGATACAAGAGGAATGCCGGATGTCGCATGGACGATGAGCTCGATGAGGAAGGAGGACGGCCCAAAAAAAGCAGAGGAAGGTTACACGCAGAGGAAAACGCCCAGCGCTGTCAATGTGGTACCTTCCTGTCACTGATCGCTTGCGGGCTCTCTATGGGAACCCTGAGGATGCTAAGCACATGACCTGACATGCATCTAGCTATCGTCTAAAGGATGACAGGAAGCTATGACACCCTTTGGATGCTAAGCAGTGGCAATACTTTGACGCCGCCTACCCTGACTTTGTAGAGGAGCCCAGGAACGTTAGGTTTGCATTGAGTACTGACGGAACGAACCCATTCGGTGATCTGAGCGGCACACACAACACGTGGCCGGTCGTCCTCACCATGTACAATCTACCTCCACATCTTTGTGAAAAGCGGAGGTAAGTTTTGCTAAACATGCTCATTTCTGGACTGAAGCAGCCCGGCAATGATATAGATGTGTTCCTGGAGCCATTCATGGAGGAGATGCAGGTACTATTTGATGATGGGGTCAAGATGGTTGATGCGTACTGCAAGCAGAAGTTCACTCTTTGTGCCATCATCTTTGTCACCATCACTGATTACCCTGACTTGTTTTCATTATCGGGGCAGATTAAAGGAAAGACCGCCTGTGTAGCTTGCATCGAAGAAACCTGCTCCACTTACCTGAAGGGATCCACCAAAACGGTGTACATGGAACACAGATGCTTCCTATGTAGTAAGCATAGGTACAGAGATGAAAAAATGAATATATACTTTGACAACAAGGGTGAGTCGAAACCTCAGCCGACACTGACTAGTTATGGTCCAAAGGTGTTTGACATGGTGAAGGACTTGGAGTGCGAGTTTGGAAAGAAGAAGAAGAAAGATGAGGAAGACGACACCTCCAAGACAATGAAGAGAAAGAGGATAAATTGGAGGAAGAAGCGCCTCGTTCCTTTCAAGAAGAAGTCAATTTTCTTCAAGTATCTAAAAGTCTTGGAAGATACTTGAATACACCCTATGCGATCGACTCTATGCACCTTGAGAAAAATGTCTTCGAAAGCATGATCGGTCTCCCCGATGGATATCAAGTTGAAGACGAAGGATGGTATCAAGTCACGTCAAGATCTTGTTAACATGGGCATCTGACCGGAAATTCATGCTACACGGCTTCCGAACGGTAAAGTCGAACTCCCAGGTGCGCCCACGAGAGATGAGAAGTTGGCTATGTGTTGGTTGATTAGGGGTATCAAGGTACTGACCGGTTTCTCTTCGAACATAAGAGTCCGGTATCCATGAAAGACCTCACAATGACAAACTTCAACGCGCACGATGCTCACATCATGCTGACGGTGTTTCTTCCAATTGTGATCAAAGCTATTCGTCCAAAATACGTGAAGATGGTGGTCACAAGGATGTCATACTTCTTTAACCAAATCACCCAGAAGGTAATTGTCAAAGCAAATCTGCCTACGCTGAAACAATTCATCGCGGAAACAATGTGCCAGATAGAGATGTGGTTCCCACCGTCATTCTTTCACATTATGTCACACCCGATGATGCACATGGTTGATCGGATAGAATAGCTAGGACCCGTGTACCTATAGGCGATATGGACCACTGAGCGACTAATGTCTACCCTCAATCGATTCAATCATAACCATGCTTACCTAGAGGGCCCTATGATCGAGGCATACACAAGCCGGGGGGTGGAAACGGTGTATGAAGTACAAAAAGATGGGAGGGCTATTGGGCTTCCAGTTCATCAACATGAAGGAAGAACCTCGGGGGATGGGGTGCACGGGCCGAAAAGCACGCACCGACGTACCCTAGGCAAAAAGGTGCTAGAAGCTCACTACAGCATCCTTCATCGGTTGGTGATGATGGACACATACGTTAAAAAGCACCTCAAAGAGATCCTCCGTGCAAATAGGAAGCGCCACGAAGGAATGGGTCGAGAAGGAACACAAGAAATGCTTCCTCCAAAGGCTCGAAAAGCGAGAACATTCCCCGGGAGATGATGCGCGGGACCGTGAAGAAGCTTGTGTCGGGCCCGCCCATGCGGATCACCACGTGGCAAGGGTATGACGTCAACGGGTGCAGGTTCCACACACAGAAGAGAAGGACAAGAAGAGCGCATCACAGAACAGCGGTGTTCGATATGAGGGCATCAACAACGAGACATGAGAGAATATGTCTTGCTTCGCACAAGTCGAAGAAATATGGGAACTTGACTATGGCGGTGACCTACAGATAACCGTCTTTCGTTGCCAGTGGGTCAAGCCACAGGCAGTTCTAGTGGACGATTATGGGCTAACCACCGTGAACCTTCAAAGTATCTGGTACAAAGATGATCAGTGGGTACTTGCATCCGATGTCGCACAAGTAGCCTACTATATGAACGCAGAGAACATAAATAGACATATTGTTGTGGCGGAAAGCAAATGATCGTGGGAGCCGATGTGGTCCGTAGTCCCGAAACATACAACAACTATGATGAGTTCCAGCTCTTTATTGATTTTCCGTAAAAGATAAAGGTCGTTGAGGACAGAATCAGTCCCGTCAAGACTAAAATGATGCCCCTGGACCCACCCGATAGCGAGAAGAAGAAGACCACCATAGCACCAACATCAAAATGATATGTCATAATGTAGTGACATGCATGTTAAACTAGGATATTTGATGTCACACACTATATTCTCTCATAATGATATGTAATTGTGTCTCTATTTAAACCAATTATTCTGAATTTTACCTCTATTTGAAGCATATTATTATGAATTGTAGGCCATCTTGATGAGTTATGAACTTTTGGTATTCATGACTTTTCAAATCTAGGCCATCCGCTTCAAATGTCGTCCGAATGTGTACAAAATTCAAATTTCAAATTTTGAGGCGTCAAAAATTCGAAAAATGAAAAGTTGACCCTAATACCTAATGTAGATCTTGGAGAGATTAGCATAAGTGGTATTCATGACTTTTTGAATCGAGGCCGTCTAGGGCTTCGAAAAACTACAGTTTTAAAAAGTCAAAAGTTTGACCGGTCAAACCTTTGTCAAACGGAGCACTAAACGACCTAGTTTCAATACAATTTGAATACAAAGGTGATAGAACTCATCAAGATACACACTTGGTGTATAGGTCATTTTTGCATTTAAGAAATTGTTAGAAAACAGTAGTTCTAAAATCATATATCTTAGAGAGAATCTTAGAAACTACGGGGGAGACTAGTGCTTTTTGAACTACACGTTCGTAACACTTTCTCATATGCAAAAATGACCTATATATAAATTTTAGAACTTGATGAGATGAACTTTTTCGTATTCATGACTTCTAAAATCTAGGCCATCCGGGGCTTTGAAATGTCGTCCGAATGTGTACAAAATTCAAATTTCGAGGGCGCCAAAAATTTGAAAAATGAAAAGTTGACCCTAATACCAAATGTAGATCTTTGAGAGCTTAACAATAGTGGTATTCATGACTTTTGAATCGAGGCCGTCTAGGGCTTGAAAAAACAACAGTTTTAAAAAGTCAAAAGTTTGACCTCGTCAAACCTTGGTCAAACGGAGCACTAAACGATCTAGTTTCAAAAAAATTTGAATACAAAGGTATTAGAACCATTTTAAGATTTTTTTCTCAATTTATAACCATTTTTCAGAATTTTGTCCCATTTAAAAATCAAATTGTTCTAATTTAAAAATATTTTTTCGAAACTTTTAGAAAAATATTTTTTGCGTGGCGGCGCAATAACAAGCCCACGATTGCTATATTTTTCGTGGCGGGCGTCTTAAGGTGCCCGCCACGGTTAATAACCGTGGCCGGGCATCCCACGCGCCCGCCACGCAAAATCGGCCACCCACAATACGCGCCCCCCTCGGAAATCCTAAGTCCTTCACACGGTTCGATTTCACCCCGAAGGGGCCGTCGAATTTTGCCGCCGCCACTCGCCGTCGTTTCCCGCCCCCCCCTGCCGCGATGCCCTCCTGGATCCGCCGCCGCTCGCCGTCGTTTTCCCCCCGTCGCCCACCGCCCAAGATCCGCCGCCGCGCCACCTCTCCTGCCCGGCCGGCCCGCGTCGCCGCCACCGCCACTGGACCCGTCACCGTCGCTGCCACCGCCACCGCCACCGCCGCACCTCCAACCTCCTACGCCTCCGTCCCTATGTGCGACCTCCCGCGCGCTCGGCGTCGGCGCCCCGGTCGTCCTCTTCCTCCGTCCGCTCGCCGGAACCCCCCGTGACACTTGTTATCATATAAAATTTTTAATTAATTAAACATGAGAAAGGGGTATAAATAATAATAACAACCTAGAATAGGGTGTCACTAACATAATTCCATCAGTTTTGGTAAAGTTGTGATTTGCGAGGGACTTAACAAAAAATCAGCAGAGATGACGTGGCATACGGCCGACGTAACGCAACGCAATCCAACTCCTAAACAAGTCTAGAAGGCTTCGGATTAATCCCGACGTGAACTAACTTCGAACCAAGAAATACATCATCTAGAAGACTCGAGAACACGCGACGCACGACGGGACCCGAGGGGAGCCCCCCACGGGCGATCGGCCCTGCCAGGCCGCCGCCTCGCGCTTGAAAGCTTCCTCCACCGCCTCTAAGACTCAATCTAAACCGGTTGATTTGAGTCGGTTTGATCCGAGGGCGACGGTAGAAGTGCGGGATTGATTCAAGGTTAATACCACATCGCCCGATGAAGATGGAGAGATGCAGACGAAGACCGATATATTAGGACCCCTAGACCCCCTTCTTAGATCATCAAGTTCTATAACAAAGATATTTCTAATTAAAATACCAAGTCATATTCAACGCTAGAGAAACATCGCTTTTCGGAAGAGTAGCAATCAAGATTAGAACTAGTAGGAAGGGAGAAATCCGCTCCGGATCGTCGGAGGCCAGCTCAAGATCAGGCCTCGTTCTTGTAAGTTCTTCATTGTAAGTAGTTTTTCAAGTTCCGGACACATGCTTAATATGAATATCTTGATCATGTTTATATTCGAGATTATTTGTTCTAGTATTTACTTTAATTACACATTTAGCATAGTTGAATTACTGTTATGTTCATGCATGGATTCGTATAGCGCTCATCATCTAGATCGGAAGGTGAGTGGTAGAGACGATGTAATCATGGTGATTAGATCTTATTTACCTGCGTTTGCACCCTATGTGCCGGGTCGGTGTGGTAGATCGTGGTGGTGACACACCATTGAGTCCTTTGCAATCCACCCCCGTATGTAGGCCTAGCGGATGTTAGATTTCGGGTTGTTCTAAGTTTCGGCCTTAGTCTTCACGGATTACGTCCTCATGTCCGGATTTAATTAGTCTTTCTTCGATGATTGTTATTTGTATTGCATAATTAGGTAGATCCTAACATTTAGTTTAGAGTTACATATTGGAGTTTCTAATGCTAGCTAGCCTATGAATTGCTATCGTCCATTGTTAGACACTTTCTCGCCAACCAAACGATTTTTGGTCAAATCTGTTTATCTAGAACTTTATCATTATCTTTACTATGAACTTTGATCCTTGCTTAAGTAATTGATGAGATTAATGCTGATGTCTTGCACATGAGAGATGGTTAGATTAAGATCTATGCTTAGTTAATTCAAGATAACAGACTTCTTTCCCGTGGTAGAATATAAATTCAAGACACGGTTATTACTCCCGGTTAAAATGCTACAATGGTATATATTCATATACGTAAACTGCGGATACCCGGTTATAATTGTTTATTTACTTATTAAGAAGTTATCAAGGCATAGTACGAATATTATATTCCTTGCATATTAGTAGTTTAACTATAGGGATGACAACCTTTTTCGGATATGCTATGAACTGCAATGAATATTTCTTTTAAGTTTTATCTCAAGCAACATCGATATTCTTTCTAGATGCCATTACTAGTTAGTGACATTAGAAATACCAACAAGCATTTTTGGCGCCGTTCTTGGAAAGAAAGTCTATAGCCCAATAAAATAAAAACACATAGGATTAACATGCATGCATCTCTCATACGCATCAGTTAATTTTATCAATTGCTTAAACAAGTATACCCTTGTTATTATTCTTCCTATCTTTTACAGGGTAATGTATGAAAAGGAATCTTCCTGAAAACTTCCAAATCCGATCCAGGAAAAACTTTTGAAGGAGGCAAGATCCAAGTTGAAATCTCAACCCAAGAGCACTACCTCGGAAGACTCCTCCAATTGTCGTAGCTTAGCACCAATTTTTGAAGACATGGCAAACAAGACCCTTCAAGAATACTGCACTGCACCGACTACGGCCAACATCCGCCTTGGACCGACGGTCGATGTGGGAGACAAAGCTTTTGAGCTCAAGCCCCGCACTCATCAACATGGTACAAGCTAGCCAATTACGTGGAAAAGCTCATGAAGATGCCAATGCTCACCTACAATACTTCTTAGAGATTTGTGGCACCTTCACTATCAAAGATGTCTCAAGTGATGCAATCCTACTTCCGTCTCTTCCCATTCTCACTCTTGGGACGAGGCGAAGCAAAGGTTCTACGCCAACAAAGACAAACTCACTACTTGGGCACTTTGCTCTCATGCCTTCCCCTGGCAAAATTCTTCCCTATAGGCAAAACCAACGCCTTTACGAGGGAAAATCTCAAGCTTTCAAAGAAGCAACACGACGAATCTGTTCCAGAGGCGTGGGAACGCTTCAAGACTACATCACGCGAATGCCCACACCATGGAATGGAGAATTGGTTACTCATGCAGACCTTCTACCACGGGCTTAATAACAACACCCGTGAGACCATGGACGCCAGCTTCTGGAGGTGCTTTCCTATCACTTACACTTTGAACCAAGCTACTGACCTTGTGGAAAAGATGGCATCAAACCAAGCTTGGAATGAGGACCGTCAACCCCGCAAGAAAGAGAGAGGAATGCACCAACCGAAAGAGGTAGATATGTTTGTCACCAAAATGGACTTAATTATGAAGAAGCTTGAAGACAAAGCTCCCGAGAAGAAGGAAGTCATGCAACTCTTCGATTCCCGCATGACATGTGAAGAATGTGGCAACACTCGACACTCGGGCAGCCAGCGTCCCGAGCTAGAAGAGGACGTGAACTACATCAACAATAACAACAACCCGATTATCGTCCTCCTCGAATCAACAATGGAGTCAACAGAGACCCAACTACCAAGGTAACTATTCGGGTAACTATCAAGGTAATAACTCTTTCAATAATTTCCCACCTTTAAGAGAGTTAGTACAAAACCAAGGTAGACTTATGGATAATCTATCTAAGAAGTTAGCTTCCAATGATAAAATGCTAGAAACTATTAGTACTAAAATGGAAAGCTTTTCTTCTCGCAATAAAGAACCAAAGATAGCTTTAATAAAATGATAGAATCACAATTATCCCAAATGGCTTTATCTCGCTCCTATGCCTAACCAGGTAAGATTCGGGTCAACCGGAAGAATTAGAATCTGTAAATCTTGTCGATATTTACTATGCAGGTATGCGGACCACCTACTCAAACAAGAAATTCAATTGTGTCGACCGGGAATGCCCGCTAAGAAAGAAGATCCGGGAAGACCGGTCGTCACCATCAACATAGGCGCCCGCACCTCACGACGCACTCATCGACTTCGGCTCAAGTGTCAACATCATGCCTAAGGTAAACCTTGAGCCAGATTCAGAATTAGTATACACAACCATGTGCCTACAACTTGCGAGATCAATCGTTATGCTACCCCGAGGGTATTCTAGAGGACGTATGCCTTTACATCGGTAAGCTATACGTGGCCACCGACTTCGTGGTCCCGGATATGGGTAAAGGTAAGAACGCCCCGATCATTCAGGCCGCCCTTTCCCCGCTACCACTAAGGCAATCATCTACGCCCGACACACGCGAAGATCGTCTTCACAGCTTAATGGACAGAGGGAGAGATTCAACTGCAAACACAAGACCTTAGCTCCCCCTCCCAACCGTACCACTACCGTACCACGAAGTACACATACCAAATATCGAGAAGAGGATAAAAAGAAGAAGCAAGAACAAGAAGAACCGTCAACCTCGACCACACGTAGAACGAGTCTTGATGATCAATCAAGTCAACTCAAAGACGCAAGACTCGGCGCAATCAACCACCAGAGAGAAGCTAGACGACCACGGAGTTCCGGCAATTCACCGCTCCATTAATCAATGGAACTTCTATACAACCGTCTCTGCGACACGGATCGCATCAACCTAATGTCAAAGGTAACGTATAAATTAATCTATGGTAATCTGCCTTTATGTTCCACCTATGTACTACTCATCTGCAGCTGGCGGACCAAACACACCGATTCCCGGAAGGTATTGTGCGAAACGTACCGGTCAAGATCAAAGACAGCTATGTCCTCACTGACTTCTTAGTCATGGACACGGGAGACGAAGAACAAGATCCTCCCATAATACTTGGAAGGCCGTTCCTGAATACTACAAGAGCAATCATTTACATCAGGACGGGCGAAATCCAGTTCCATATTCAAGGTAAAAAGGTGCGCTGCTTCTTTAATACTTATACTAACTATGAACAGCCCCGAAGAAGGACCAAGAGCCAGAAGCGTCTCCAAAGACTACAAAGGAAGCTGGACTCAAAGATGGAGCACATTGAGAGGATAGAAAAAGACATCCAAGAAAAGTACACTCAGCTCCTACCAATCTTGAATGATGCACCAACTACACCGGAGAGGTCTCCACCAAAGAAGCAATCTTGGAAGAAGAAAGAAGCTGCTAAGAAGAGCAACAAGAATACACCTTCGGAGACCCAACCAGCGCCGGCATCAACAAATGAACAATCGACTTCTGCGGCTACTTCGTCTACGCCCACCTACGAGATCATTGAAGGAACCATACCAGGTACAACATTTATACGGGGGCCCATAGACGACACCACGCCATGGGAGTAAGTGCTCTCTAAACTCTTGCCGAGAGGTAACTCGGTATTTATTTGCATCTTTAATTTTCTGCACAGCATATTTCAATTAGCATGTTTACTTTAGCATATTTATTTTTTCCTAAACCTGCATTAGAAAAATCCCAAAAATATGTTTGCTGCATGTGCATCAGTCTCTTAAGCCCCATGCAAGCACACCTTGCTTTGTGGTGGCATAAAAATATATAAAAATATAAAAATATTGCATTCATATGTTTTTGCATTATCATCCCTATTGCATAGAAAACCCAAAAATATGTGGGCACATGAAGGTCCACACCTTTTTATATAAAAACCCAAAAAAGATTGAGCACATGAAGGCTCACATTAACATCCTAAGATTTGTTCCTTCGGGTATGTGCAAATTAATATTAACAGGAGAACATTAAAAGGAGACCCCGAAAGAGGAGCAGATTCCAAGGATGAACGAAAGGACTACTTCAAGATCTAGCTTGGGGAGAGCACCCCCATTTATCACGATAAGTATTATTACCCTATGTCTTTAAATTTTAGCTAGTTATATTTGCTTAGAGCTAATGAGTCTTATTTAATGTGTCTTAGTTAAAGAGTCTTAGTGTTAAAGAGTCAAATAAATAAAGTGCTAGAACTTGTTAGACTACTTTCTTCCTATTAATTATGATCTTGATAATATGTGCTAAGGAAATGATGAATAGTTGCTCCGCCTTAATACCTCTTAAAAAAGTACTTACACTTTGGACTTAGATTCTCCTGAAGTTTTAAATGTTTAAATTACTCTAAACCCAACACCCTGTGGGAAGCACATGCTTGATCTCGAGTCTTAGCATTAAAAGATAATAGTGCATAAAAAGTTGAGCTACTGTTTATCATATTCTTAGAGATACTTGACTCCCGGTTTTTATCTTTAAAAATTATAAAATTACATGATGAGTCCTTAGTTATGACCCTTAAGAGTATTCCATCAAGATCATCCCACTCCACCAATATGCTTGCTTTTAACCCGAAGTACGCATCCCCATATTTCACTTAGCCGTTAGCCATAAAAATAATTAATAGAGCTCTTGCAATCTTTAGATATGTCTCTCTCAATGTTTTATATAGGCCGGGCTACATTCAAAAAAAAAAAAAAAGAAAAAATAAATATCTAGAAAAAGTGAGACGAGAGAGGGAGAGTAACGGACAAAAGTCATACTAGGCGAGAAGGGCCTACCTCCCTAATAATAAAAAATAATAAATTTAGAGATGAATAATGGACACGTGTCCGAGGGTGAGCAGGCCCACATCTCTAAGGAGAGAGAAAAAATGGACACAAGTTCGGGAAAAGCCCACCTCTCCAAGAATGGACAGCCCTGATCCTAACAATTTTTAGAAAGAGAGATATAGACTAGAGATGCTTGAAAAGAAAAAATACTAGAAAAAGGCTAAAGGCTATTTACTACCTTTCATCCTCATCCACTTCACCACTATCATCCCACTATGTATGTCCTACCACTTGTGTAACTCCACTACGTACCATCTACTTAAGGGGGTCATACATAGGATCTCCGAAGTTTCTTTTGAAAAATATTGCAAAACCCCCAGGATGATAGTTGATCAAAGAATTTGAGACATGGTACTTAACTTGATTGTTTTATCTTGCTTATGATTCGTGAAAAGGCTACGCCCATGGTAAAAAAAAGAGTAATCTGGTCAAGAGGAGAATTTATTTTTATAAACACAGTACTTTTTGAGGTATGAAAGCGTAGTAGCAACTCCCCGATCCTACTATAGCATGTAGCTTTGCTAGGGACTAGCAAAGGGTAAGCTTGGGGAGTTTGTTGACACTTGTTATCATATAAAATTTTTAATTAATTAAACATGAGAAAGGGGTATAAATAATAATAACAACCTAGAATAGGGTGTCACTAACATAATTCCATCAGTTTTGGTAAAGTTGTGATTTGCGGGGACTTAACAAAAATCAGCAGAGATGACGTGGCATACGGCCGACGTAACGCAACGCAATCCAACTCGAAACAAGTCTAGAAGGCTTCGGATTAATCCCGACGTGAACTAACTTCGAACCAAGAAATACATCATCTAGAAGACTCCAGAACACGCGACGCACGACGGACCCGGAGGGAGCCCCCTCGGGCCGATCGGCCCAATAATGGGGGCCGATCGGCCCCAGCCGCCTGCGCCCCGCTCCGCTTCGGAAGCTTCCTCCACCGCCTCTAAGACTCGATCTAAACCGTTGATTTGAGTCGGTTTGATCCGAGGGCGACGGTAGAAGTGCGGATTGATTCAAGGTTAATACCACATCGCCTCGATGAAGATGGAGAGACAGACGAAGACCGATATATTAGGACCCCTAGACCCCCTTCTTAGATCATCAAGTTCTATAACAAAGATATTTCTAATTAAAATACCAAGTCATATTCAACGCTAGAGAAACATCGCTTTCGGAAGAGTAGCAATCAAGATTAGAACTAGTAGGAAGGGAGAAATCCGCTCCGATCGTCGGAGGCCAGCTCAAGATCAGGCCTCGTTCTTGTAAGTTCTTCATTGTAAGTAGTTTTCAAGTTCCGCACACATGCTTAATATGAATATCTTGATCATGTTTATATTCGAGATTATTTGTTCTAGTATTTACTTTAATTACACATTTAGCATAGTTGAATTATTGTTATGTTCATGCATGGATTCGTATAGCGCTCATCATCTAGATCGGAAGGTGAGTGGTAGAGACGATGTAATCATGGTGATTAGATCTTATTTACTGCGTTTGCACCCTATGTGCCGGGTCGTGTGGTAGATCGTGGTGGTGACAGCACCATTGAGTCCTTTGCAATCCACCCCCGTATGTAGGCCTAGCGGATGTTAGATTTCGGGTTGTTCTAAGTTTCGGCCTTAGTCTTCACGGATTCTCGTCCTCATGTCCGGATTTAATTAGTCTTTCTTCGATGATTGTTATTTGTATTGCATAATTAGGTAGATCCTAACATTTAGTTTAGAGTTACATATTGGAGTTTCTAATGCTAGCTAGCCTATGAATTGCTATCGTCCATTGTTAGACACTTTCGCCAACCAACGTGATTTTTGGTCAAATCACATTTTATCTAGAACTTTATCATTATCTTTACTATGAACTTTGATCCTTGCTTAAGTAATTGATGAGATTAATGCTGATGTCTTGCACATGAGAGATGGTTAGATTAAGATCTATGCTTAGTTAATTCAAGATAACAGACTTCTTTCCCGTGGTAGAATATAAATTCAAGACCTGGGTTATTACTCCTGGTTAAAATGCTACAATGGTATATATTCATATCTGTGCGCTTTTGCGGATACCCAGTTATAATTGTTTATTTACTTATTAAGAAGTTATCAAGGCATAGTAATAATATTATATTCCTTGCATATTAGTAGTTTAACTATAGGGATGACAACCTTTTCGGATATGCTATGAACTGCAATGAATATTTCTTTTAAGTTTTATCTCGAAGCAACATCTGATATTCTTTCTAGATGCCATTACTAGTTAGTGACATTAGAAATACCAACAAACCCTAACTCCGGTCGCCGGTGGTGCTCGTCGGTGGGCCGCTGTGGTGCTCGCCGATGGGACGTGGTGTCCGCCGCGACCCTCCTTCCTCCCAAGTGGTGCTACAGCCGGTGACCCTCCGGTGGTGCATCCCCCTCGTCATCCTCACCGGAAACACCAACCATCTCCTCTACTGCATCCGTAGCCGAGGTTTGAAATTTTGGTGCCCGATGCCCAATGATGCCCCGATGCCCAATGATACTTATTTTGAATTGAGCTTCGGTCATTTTTTGAATTTTGCGGCCCGTACTTTGGACAAAATTTGGTTGTCTCCGCCCGTGATGCCCAATAATATCCTGCCTGTGATGCGAAATTGGCCTAATTAACTAAGCATATGTGCCTCTCCTGTGATGCTATAGCACTTGGATAAACTGAGCATATGATTAGCCTAATCCTCTATTTTTGCCTCTATTTTTGAATTCCTATATGTCAAGGCTTGTGTTGGCTGTTGGCTAGATCTCCATACTGAACATATGATTGCCTCTGTTTTTTGCCTCTATTTTTGAATTCCTATATGTCAATCCTCCGTGATGCCACTCACTAGTCTTTTTTGGTCATATATGGCTAGTAGCTAGTGCTCTGATTTTGGGCTGAATTTTTGTTGTTAACCCTTATGAATCTGATTCAATGTTGCCTACTACTCTTTTTTTGCTGATTTTGCTGAATTATATGCCTATGCTTCTTGACTAGCCTATGATTCAATTCTCGACCATATAAATCTGATGACACTATATTTGTTTTTGAAACTGAATTATATGTCAATGTTGGGGGTGTTGGCTACTTACTCTACTACTATTTGAATTGATTGGCAGTTTTAGTGTTATAGTGTCAATGCTGCCTACTCATGGTTTTTCCCCTTAATTCCATATGTTGGGGCTGTTGGCTACCTATAGTTTTTTCCCCTTAATTCCGTAGCTAGTGTCAACCATATGTTGGGGCTGTTGGTTGCCTATTCTCATTCTATATATATGTCGATGCTGGTTGATCTTATATATGTAAATGTTGGGGGTGTTGGCTACTTACTCTACTACTATTTGAATTGATTGACAGTTTTAGTGCTATAGTGTCAATGATGCCAACTCATGGTTTTTTCCCCTTAATTCCATATGTTGGGGTTGTTGGCTACCTATAGTTTTTTCCCCTTAATTCCATAGCTAGTGTCAACCATATGTTGGGGTTGTTGGCTACCTATTCTCATTCTATATATATGTCGATGTTGGTTGATCTTATATATGTCAATGTTGGGGCTGTTGGCTAATTACTCTACTACTATTTGAATTGATTGGCAGTTTTAGTGTTATAGTGTCAATGCTGCCTACTCATGGTTTTTCCCCTTAATTCCATATGTTGGGGCTGTTGGCTACCTATAGTTTTTTTCCCCAATTCCATAGCTAGTGTCAACCATATGTTGGGGCTGTTGGCTACCTATTCTCATTCTATATATGTCAATGCTGGTTGATCTTATATATGTTAATGTTGGGGTTGTTGGCTACCTACTCTACTACTATTTTTTAAACTTGGCATGTGGCATGGGGCTGTTTTTGAACATATATGATGATGTGAACCCATTAGTGCTGAGGCAGAGGCATATATGCAATGGCATGAACTTAATTATTGGGGCTGAGGCAACGGCTAGGATGATTTAATGCCCCCTACTTGGAAGCTGCTAAACTAGGATGGCTTCTACAAGCAACTAGTTTCGAAGCGATGTGATCACAAGGGGGCTATATCTGAGCCAACATTTTTATTTTTCTCTTTCCGCAATTTTGAATTGAGCTTGTCTACTCCTATGTATTGCTCCTCCTATATACTACTACTAATGCACTATATATTTGTAGCTTGAAATGGCGAATCAACAGGACCAGCCTAAAGGTCTTGTATGGGAGTCGCCTAGCTCCGGTAGCTCTAGTTCAGACGGATACGCAAGCAGAGCGTCGTATAGCCCGTCGAGTGGTAAAAGGAAGAAACGTGCAGAGGAGGAAGCTGATCCTAGTTACAACCCGAGGGGTGAAGCACGAAGCAAGGTGCGTAGGGTTCAGGAAGTACAGGCTGAACAAACCCCCGCTACCTCCACAGGCACCTCAGAGCAACACCCCCCTACGTCCACGGCCACCTCTTTAGGCAAAGGAAAGGGAGACAAGCCGAAGCTGAGAAGGGGAGAACATGGGAGGCACAAGAAGACCAGTGAGGTCCATGTCATTCAAGAGTTAGGGCCGCAGGGTGAGCCATTGTTGCCCAATCAAGTCATCGCGAAGTACAGCTCTCAGTGCTCGTGTTTGGTGAAAGATAAGGTCTCCATTCTTTGGGACGACCGGAAAGCCGCCCCTAAAACTGACAAGTTCTAGGTGTGGGGCGAGATGCAGAACCGGTTTCGGTATCCGCAAGGCGCCGATATGGATAAGGTAGAGGAGCATGTTTATGTCCTCGTAGGAAGATGCTTCCGGAGCTGGAAGTACAGGCTCAACAAGTACTTTCTGCAGAAAGGGCGATCACCCTTCTCCAAATACACCATGATCTCAGAAGAAATATGGAAAGAGTTCTGCAAAAGAAGAAACACGCCCGAAGCAATGGTGAAGAGCGAGAAGTTCACAGAACTAGCACATAGAAACCGACTGCCCCACCAAATGGGCAATATTGGGTACGCCGGACACAAGCCGGCGTGGCGGGCCCAAGAAAGGGCTAGAAAGGAAGGTGGGGAGCCAGATCCGCACGAGGGCTGTGATGAAAGGACCCGGGACTTCCTCAATTAAAAATATTAACAATATTAATTTTACACTCAATTTTTTTTCAAATATTTGAATGACCTATAGTTCAAATCTCACCTGATTAAAAATATTGTTTGAAATGCAATTAATTAGTTATATATAGTAAATAAATTGAAAAATGCACCAAACTTTGTTAGGGGGGCAGGAAATGTGATATGTGTTGAGGAGAAAAAGTTTGAAGGCAATTTGAAAAAAAAAAAAAATTTTCTTTGCCGAGTGCCACCCCATGGCACTTTCGGCAAAGACACCCTAAGCCGAGTGTTTTTTTGCGGACTCGAAAACAAAAAAAAAAAAAAAAAAAATAGGCCGTGTGTGGTATCCGTAGCCGAGTGCCGGTCAAGGCACTCGGCTTAGGAGTAACGGAGGGGCCGACAGCGTGGGGAGGTGCACGGTTGAAACTCCCGCTGGCGAGTGTCGACGTTAGACACTTTCGGCTTACCTCGCTTCTAAGCCGAAAGTGTATTTCCTAAGCCGTGTGTTTTCATTTTTCAGCACTCGGCTTAGCATGTCTAAGCCGGGTGTCTTTTTGCCATGTTCCCTCACTGTGGCACTGGCGAGCCGGGCTCTAAGCCGAGTGCCCGAGATTTGGCACTCGGCTTAGAGCCGAACACACGGCGAAGGCCGTGTTTCCGATAGTGTTGCTCGCCTTCCGCATTAGGTGGAGTTCCTTTGGCCCCAACAAAGTCTTTTCCCCGTCCAAAACCTTCCGGGCGTCGGGAGAGGTAAAAGTTAGAGCCTTCTTGGAACCACCCTCCACCGCCGACAGGCTCAGATTCTTCAAGGGGCTTGTCACCTCCGGTTCCTCCCTCCTACTATACTCCTTCTCTCCCACCCTTGATTCCTCCTTGCACCAACTGTCACTATCACTCCCCTTCCTCTCACTGCTGCCCCAACTTCCAGAGCCCCCTACACCCTTACCCCGATTACTCCATGGCAGAACTGATCTCTGTTAAAAAAAAAAATCCTAGGAAACCTCCCCAAACTTTTTCTTCTCTGGAATGAATCTTAGAGCTCTACTAAACTGTTGAGTAGCTCCTTTCTATAGCTTAATCTTGCACGACCGATCAATGTGGCCGTTCAGCCCACAGCTAAAGCAGAAATCTGGTAGGTACTCATACATCGAGGACACCACTTTGTTTTCTCAATCCTCCTCCAACATGCAAGGTCAGAGGTTTACGAATATCAATTTTCACCTTAACCCTCAAGAATTCTCCTACTGCGAGCTTGTTCTCCTCAGCATCAACTTCCAGAACTTGTCCCACCTTCTCAACTATCAGCTCCCCGGCCGCCTTGTTCATTAGCCCTAGCGGCATCTTCGTGATTCGTATCTAGATCGGGATAAAATTGAATTCCACTTCATCAATTGTTTTGCTTCCATCGAAATCGGCCACCACTACCAACTCCTTGCCAAACATCCACGGTCCATCCTCCAAAGCCCTTCGCTTTCCCTGTTCCTGTAAGAACGTGAACAGAATCGGTTTTCAGCCGATCTTTGCACTCCACCCCTCGAATCGGGCACCACACTTTCCCGAGAGTCAGTTCTAGGGCCTCCACCTTAGCCGGTTTCTCCGAGAAAATTTTCACCACCGCTTGTGATCCAGATCGCCCCGTCAACACCCCTCCCACCTTAATCCCCTTCTTCTCATGATCCGACAGACTCAAATTCTTCAACAGCCCCGCGACGCCATCATCGTTCGGATCCATCGGACCCCCACCGCAGCGACCTCCTTGAAAAATTATCTCCTCTCCACAAACCCTAGGTTAGCAGATTGGGCTAGGCTCCGAGCGGAGAATGAGACGTGGACACCGGAGGCAAATAGGACGTGGACACCAGGTGCAAGGAGGACGGGGGCTAGATGGAGGACCGGAGACGATCGGAGTAGAGACGGAGGCGGTAGGAAAAACCCTAGTCGCCAAGAGGAAGAAGACGTCCCTCAAGTCGCCACGCGGCGCCGAGGACCTAAGCCTCCCATCTGAGTATTACTACCTCTAAGCTTTTTCAGACCGCAAAAAGTGAATGCAGCTATTGTTAATATTTTCAAAATAGGTAATTAAGTCAACATCAAGGAATTGGCTTCAAATAATGCAGGTATGAGTAATTAATTTGTTGTAGGCCAAAGATACCTAAAGGTTGCTTGAGCGTAATATTTTTCAGAGTAATGCCCACCTCTATTCCTTCGACAGATTCCGGACAAAGCTGCTGATGAAAATGGTAGTGCCTAGGCATTTGCAGTACAAAGGACTACATATATTTTTTTTTTTTGAAGGAAAACAGGAGGGGTTTGCACCCCTACTGTGCTTTTATTAAAAAAACATAAAGAACAGAGTTGTTTACAAAGGACTACATATATTGGGACATAGAGCTCACACCTTTTATCAGAGACAAAGGCAACGGGGAAAGGGAGTCGGCACCTCCAGACCTTGCGTTCTTCTCTTCATTTGGCTCTCAGCAATGATTGTGTCTTCTCCATCTTTTAGGAAGTCAAGGGGAGGCCCCTACCTAAATTTAAATTAAAATTGTGAAATGTACAAATGCAGGTTTAAAGGTATGAGGTTCACAAAAGCAACAAATGAAAATATATAAGAGAAAAAGGTACAAAAAAGCAGAACAAAATGCTACAAAGAACAAGAGAGAAAAAGCAGAACTTTTTTTGAGACCACGCCTAAGCGCAACGCTTAGATCTATTATTAAGAAAACGCAGAACTAAAAGAAGAAATAGCTGGACAACATCCTGAGAATCCTAGAGTTCTCAAATTGATGGCCGTCAGTTGTACCCAAATTGTGTCCATGCGTTGATAGCCAACCTCAAGGTTCCTTCTTTGTTCTATGCTTCCAGAGCTGTAAGGTTTGCTATATCTTTGATTGGTGAGCAAGGTGTTGTAACATTGTCAAATACTTTTCTGTTTCTTGCCAACCAAATATTCCCGGCAATTGCAGAGCATCCAGCAGCGAAGCAGCAGCAGCAGCGAAGCCTCATTCGCATTGGTCTTATCGAATGGCATGTACCAGAAGCTAAAGAACAATAGCTCTCAGCGTTGTGCTTATCAGGGACTCTGGTGTATTGTTTTGTTTATCACATTTGATCGAGCCAAATTATTAAGAGACAGGAGATTATTAATAGCATTGGAAGTTGCCACACATTTTCTGTCTCCATCTTGGGCATCCTAGTCTCCAGTCAGCTATATAAACACACATAATCATCAGTCTCACACAGTCACAGTAGTTAACCACAAATAGTTACGCACAAAAGGCGCTTCCATTAACTGCGTGCAAAGCCAAGCATCACCAATAGAACTGAAACTCACCGCCAGCATGTACTCCCGTGCACCAGCCGTCGACGCCCTGTTCCTGGCCTTCGTGGCTGCGTTGGCTCTGGTGCCCTCGGCGATGGCGCAGAGCGCAAACGGCGTAATGGCGACGTTCGTCGACTACAACGCATCACCGAACTTCGATCTGCGCGCCTCGTCCGTGTCCTGCGCGGACTTGGACGGTGACAAGTCGTTAGCGTGGCGGTCGGCCTTCTTTTGGGCGGCGTTCTGCGGGGCGCCGGGGCCTCGCGGGGAGGCCGCGTGCGGGCTGTGCGTGCAGGTGACGAACGTGGCCACAGCCACGGCAATACTAGTGAGGATTGTGGATGACTGTGGCAACCACAACCGTGGCGCGGTGCTTGGCATAGACACGGTTGGGTTCTACCAGCTCGACACCGACGGCCGCGGCATCGCCACCGGGCAGCTCGAGGTGAACTACATATTCGTGGGCTGCCCAGACATCGAAGGCTAGTGATCACAGCGCTCACAGGAAGGGTGGCATATATGTTTTACTTTTTCTATTCCGAGCCTAATAAGTCACCAGGCTTTTTGCGGTAATAACTAGATGTATGCCAGTGCGTTGGGTGTGAATTTAATTTCTAATAAGATGTCAGGGCTGTCGTCTAGTCCTCACTGGACAGTGCTACTTTCTGATACGTACAGTTGCCTTCTAGCTCAACTGTTTTATAATTTCAAGGAAATGATGCTGCGGCAGTTCTTATTATTCGTTACATTTGTTCTCCTTCTGCTGTGTCTGGTCGGAAAAAAAAATGGGTGGACTCCGGGCGCACAGCCGCCCCCGTGCGCTCCCGTCACGATGCTCACCACGTTCTCACCCTTCGGATTGGACCGCGACACGCACGATGGCCGTTTTCCCTTGCGTCGCGCGCTCGCCCACGTCGCCTCCCCACCACGCCGGGGGTCGACTTCGGCGGCCGCACGCTGGACGTCAGCGTCCTGGTCCATCGACCATCTCGGCTACGTCTAGACGCACGCCACCAGCGGCGACCCCCCACCTTGGCGCGCAAGGACTTCGACCGGCTGTGTCGTAGACTACTTCGTCGGGCTCATCAGGCACAAGCATGCGGCCGGGACGACATCGCCAGCGATGCTTGGGCACAATTGGGAAGCTGCGGCGCGAGGGCGAGCACTACAAGAGCGTTCTTTGCGGCCAGCATCGGGTGCGCGTGGAGAGCAAGAAGCTCAACGGAGACCTATTCCTGAAGACGATGGAGCTAGTGAGAAAGGCCTTGGCGAACGTCGGGCTGAGCAAGGCTGACGACATCGCAGCGACGTGGTGCTGGTGAGCGGCAGCACCTGGATCCCCAAGGTTCGGTAGCTGCTTGTTAGGGACCTGGGTAACTAGAATAGGATTTGGAGGAAAACGTAGCACGGAATCGAGGAAGAACTGCAAGACCGCACGCGGGATTCCGTGGGATCGATGTAATTGGAGATGAGTTTAGTAGTTTTGTTATTCCTTGGGTTCGTTCACTACCGCACAGTCAGCCTCCAGCGAGCGCGAGCGTGTACCGAGCGCCCAACGGCCAGCGCCGGTGGACCCGCTCTGTACCGAGAGCTCCTCTCGAAAAAAAGAAAGCTCGGTAGAGGATATTGTACCGAGAGCCTCACCCTCGGTACCCTGTCCCCTCGGTAGAGGCTGCCTCAACCGAGCACCACCTCTCCGTAAAGAGCCACCCTCGGTGGCGTTGATGCTCCCAGCGTATACCGTCGATGACGGCGCCCTGCCGTCAAATCTACCGAGCCGCGATTGCTGGTGCTCGGTAGAATATGGTCACTCTACCGAGGGCCGGTTCCATGGCGCTCGGTACAATGACCTTATTTTTTTTTTCCTGATTTTCAATCCACCTAGACAAACACAATTTAAAAATAAGTCACATAATTTTCACATCCATACAAACTTGCATAATTTGAAACAACTCACATATATATCACATCCATACAAACTTACATAATTTAAAGTGCATAATTTAAAAACAAGTCACATACAACTACAAGTTGTACTACAACTTCACTACAAGTTCACTTCTTTGCCGGCCTTCTAGCCAAAATTGAGTGAAGTGTAGGTCACCGATCTTAAATGCACGAGATGTCCCAAATGTAGACCAACGTTCTCACTAATACATCCTCCTTTGCTTCACAACTACGACGACATGGTCTACTGACGACGGTTAACCGCGCTGGATATGTCGCTGGATCTGCAATCTTACAGGCAACCACCTTTGCCTGATATCCATCTGTAGTGCGTGTTGGTATTGGATTATAGCCCATGTCCAAACATAACCCAATCGAGACATTACCTTGGTAAGAATGGATGCATAACTACAACCAGCGTAGGTTAAGTCATACAGTTGAACCTGTAATTATTGGAAAAAAAATATGAGAACATCTCTAGAGTACCACATCAATTCTAGGTATAAGCTGCGTGACAAATTAACATATCGAGATTACCACATCATTTTGGTTCCTCCGAGCCTGGTTTTGCGAAGAAATCCCGCAAGATCATCAAACATGTTCCTACTTTTAGCTGTCATCAACAAAAAGGAGAATGTAGGCAGAGTGTACCCATGTTCTTGAAGCTTCGTTACACATCCCATGACAAAGATATTTTTTGTGTAACCGCCGGTTGGCTCACATGCGACTTTGTTCCAACCGCTGAGATGTTTATAGGATTTCCACCTCTCCTTCTAGGGGCGATGGAAAAGCTAATTTGACATTAAATTTGTTGTCCCAATTCACTATGAAGATGATGTGAGTGCTTTGGACGATCACTTCATGAACACCAAAGTACGAGAGAGTGTGTTAAAGCCAAGTGATTTGGTCAATTGGCTGCAATACATTTAAAATTCAAATAAATGGTAAATATACATATACAAAAATATTTGACAAATTAATTATACAAATACTTACTATTATTGGAACATTTTCCGTTACGGTGGCCAGAGATCTTGGATCGGGGTCAAATCCTGGGCGTTCGATAGCCGCTGAAACCGATAACTTCTTCGGGCGGTGGAAGATTACGTCCGGCCATCTAGAAATATATAGAAATTAGTTTTAATTTTTTGGAGACTTAACAGAAATATATAGTATAATCTCTCTAAAAATATATGCAAGAGATCCATAATAGAACATGTTTACGCACCAAAAGAAGGCCAAACATTTTCACCTATGTTTCTTAGGGGTAAATATGTAAATCAAACAAAAACAAAAAAACATATAAATAAAATACTACCATCATCATGATGAACCCTCCAAAATATATAACAACTACAACAACATGCTACAAACCATGACACTAAAAAAAAAAATAACCTTATCTAGTTATATACTACCACACATATTATTATTGAGAAATCATAGCAATGTAACTTAAAAAAAAAATAGCAATGTATACCTTAGCGTAGATCGACGTTGGAGTGGCCGGCGTTGGTGGGAGCGGTGGTGGTGGCCGGGCGGGTGGCGGGCGGTGGTGGTGGTGGGCGTTGGTGGGGAGTGGCGGTGGTGGGAGCGACGGCGGGGCGGGCGGTGGTGGGTGTGCTCGCTGCGGCGGCAATTTCGCCGGGTGGCGGCGGGCGGTGGTGGGCGGCCGGCGTTCTTGGGGAGTGGCGGTGGTTGGGGGAGTGCCGGCGGGCGGTGGTGGCGGCCGGCGTTCTTTGGGAGTGGCGGGAGACCGGCGAAGCGCGGGTGGCGGCGGGCGGAAGAAGGTGAAGTATCGAGAGAGAGGGAGGGATTGGGGAAGAAGGCGGAGAGTCGGGAGATAGGGCCTTTGCCAAGGGTTCAAATACGGCCCTCGGTAAACCTTTTTAAAAATTTTGTCACCAAATTTCGCAATGAAATGCTAAAATTCAAAAAATTGCAGGATTGTACCAAGGGCTCCACCGAATGACCCTAGGTAGAGGTGTTTTCCCGGGGCTTAACTTACGCTCTCGGAAAAAAAAAACTTTTTGGAATTTGGAGTCCAATTTTTTTGTGTGTCTTTCATACATTGCCTATTAGTTCATATCCATTTTTGACATTTTTTAAAAAAATTTATCGTATATTTTGATTTTATTGCTTTTAATTGAATTTTTTTATAAGCCAAATTTAAACTGTAAGACATTCGAATATAGGGGAACATGAAAGGAAAAATGGTATTCATATTCTTGAATGCAATGTGAGGCCTAATTCGGGGATTGACCCAAAACATTGAACATCTCCTAAGCGGAACATGACCATTCACTCGCGGGTGAATAGTTTTTAAATTATATAAAATGCAAACAAAGTTGGAAAATCATGAAACTTGTTGAGTTGTCGCGAAATCATATGTGGAGGCTATAAAAAAAAATTGGGAATGTTTCGTAAAGGTTGGTTCATAGAATGGCCAAAACCCAAGACAACTCCACATAAGTTCTAGTATCACATGTGTTATATGTCCTGAGTTTCAACCATCGTTGACACCAACGTCAACGAAACCTTCCCAAATTTTTTGCGTAGTCTCCACATATGATTTCATGACAAATCAACAAGTTTCACGATTTTTCAACTTCGTTTGCAATTACTATAATTTTAAAACCATTCACCAAGGAGTGAATGGTCATGTTCCGTTAAGGAGATGTTCAAAGTTTTGGGGATAGCTCGATGAGGCCTAACGTTGCACTCACGAATATGAATATAATTTTTTCTGTTCATGTCTCCCCTCTATTCGAATGGTTTCCGCTTCAAATTTGGCTAATAAAAAAAAAAAATCAATTAAAAGAAAGAAAATCAAAATATATACTAAATAGTTTTGAAAAAATATGAAATTTGAACATGACCTAGGAGACATTGTATAAACCACACACAAAAAAATTTGGATCCAAAATTCAAAAAAATAGATATATTCACCTAGGGCGGTGGTGGGCTCTCGGTTTAATCGCCTCACCGAGAGCCCTACGGAATCAGCCCTCGGTGACATCTACCGAGTGTCCCGAAGAGCGGACCCTCGGCAAAAAGAAGACCCTCGGTAAAAGACCTAACCCAGGAACGCCGGTCCTATCTTATCCATTCCACCCCACCCCCACCCCAACTCACATCTTATCTACTCACTCACACTCACTCACTCACTCATCCCCTACCTCCTCCACCCTCCCTCCTCCCCCTACCTCCCGCGCACGGCGTCAATCCGGCGTGCGCGCCGCCACCTCCCCGCGCGCTCCCGCCCGTCTGCGCCACCTCTCGCTTCAAGGCCCCGCTCCCGCCCCGCACTTCCTCGCCCGGTCCTGCGCCCGCCCGGCCGCCGTCCTCCCCCCGTGCACCCGCATGCGCCGCCCACGACTTCGCCCGCCCTCGCCGTCCGTGCGCTGGGCCACCTCCCTGGCCGTCAAGCTTGCCGGCCGCCACCTCGCCAGCCCACGCTTCGCCAGCGCCTTCCTCGCCGCCCGCGCCGCCCGCGCCTTCCTCGCCGGTCCGCCGCCCGGCCGGCTGAAAGGTCCCTTGTGGTTTTTGGTAATTGAGTGTCAACATTAGGTGAACTAATATGTGTGATTGAGATTATACACAGAAATTAGTTCACACGTGATGATGCAATGAAGGAGCTTATTGTATATGAAACATGACATGGAGTCATGTGACCGAGGTGGTGAAGATCAAGACGAGGCTTGGCTTGATGGACCGTTGCAAGTGTGAAGGGCAAGTCGAGGGACTTGGCGCCGATGGACCGACGCAACGGTGAAGAGCAAGTGAGGTCAACATCGATGGATCAAGAAGGTCATGTGATGATATGAAATGAATCATATCATTGTTGATCGTGTTGGTGCATGTGTTGCATCGACACTTGGAGATGGAGCGGAATGTAAATGCGCAAGGCAAAGGTATAACCTATAGGGCATTTTCATTTCGCCGGTCATTGGAGCTTAGAGAAAGTTTATGACCGGATTTAGGATAGATGGCCGTACTATCTGTATGACGAAATTTTGGCAAAGTGCCCACAATTATTAATTAGACAAAATGAATTGTTTAATTAAGCCAGACGTACAAGTATTTTTATATGCGGCTTCATACTTCAAAGCTCATGCAAAACTGGCTACTATTGGAGGTGGCTATATATTTTTGGGCCCATGGTTATTATGGGGCATTTGCACGGACAAACAAGCCTCATATTTTGCTGGCTAAATAGAACACGTACGTTCATAAAATGGGCCACCTAGTGTGCATATATGGCCGGGCGAGAGATCTTGCCGGGTATATTCTAGAAGGCTTGAGATTTGATGGATAGCAAATATATGTATACACGTTATATAGTTGTGAGATATGTACGTATTCATATGGCCTATATTCCAGGAATGATATTTGAAGTAGTCCATGTGCATTACGATAGCTTGCGGCAGAGATACGTAAACATGTTAAGTGCTCTCGTCTAAAGATCCTGGAGCATATCCTGCCGGCTGATATACGGATATACGTTGAAGTAGATACCATTCGTTGATATCATATCGGGACTTTCAATCTAGACACGTTTGCTTGGCCAAGGGGTTGCTGCTGGCTGATCAGGCCCTATATAAAGGGCCAGCAATTCCATCGACAGGGGCGCGCATATTCAGATCATCATCGTGAAGGGCATGCATCACGCTAAGCCCTATTGCTGCTAAAGCCATAGCGCCGCCGCTCACGTCGACGATGGAAGGAACCATGGCGTAGCACTCTGGTCATCACGGCATCGATCTCCGGCGAGCGCGTCATAGCACCGTCATCAACTCCATCGCCGAGCACTCCGATGGCACAACAACAATACGCCGTCAACGCCGCTTCAGCCGGCCCTACGCCTATGGTACCCTACGCCTATGGTAAGGTTATTCATGTATTTTAGATTGCATCTTGTATTTTCTTGTGCATGGCTCTGTAGATACTGCCAGCTCGAAGATCGATCAAGCGTGTGGCCGCACGGTGGTTCAGCAGCCCAGCCAGGGCTTGGTCGAGCAATCAGCCCAGCGATCGTCTCCGGCAATCATCTTCACCTCGCCCGGCGTCTGGTGGCGAGCATGTGGCGCAACAAATAGCAGCGCGGCAAGCTTTCAACGTGTCAGCAATAGCCCGTCCATCATCTTCATCTGTCAAGCGGCCAGCATCTTCGGCAAGCTCGTGAACCACGGTCCTCGTCACCATCAACATATTATCACCGCCAGCCATCTTCATCTCGCCCGGTGTCCAGTGGCGAGCGCGGCACAAGCAACAGCAGACCGGCCAGCGACAAATCGACGGTCACAGCTAGCTAGCATCTCCAACTCTGGCCGGCCGAAAGCCCTCCTCGGTGACGGCGCCTCACGATGAGCCAGTCCACCTCCACCTCATCAACGTGCATCACAGCGGCCTGGCAACACAATTGACGGCAAGCACGTCAAAGGCAGCCCGGCGATGGCATCGGCAAGCTCAGGGCCATCAGCATCAACAACATGAACATGTGCCCATCACGGCAGGGCTTGCGTGATCATCAAGTATCAAGATCAGCTCAACAACAAGATGCCAGCAAGTGATGCAGCCCAAGCGCTTCGGAGCATGTGCTCAGTAGCAGCCTGGCAAGGAGGCAAATCAATTTCTATGATAGGTAAGCAAGACGTGTGACCAGACCCGGCGGCCGGAGTCACAATGACGTACCTGTACGTGCACCTCAAGATGATGGGTCGGTAGACCTCATCAATGGCATCATCGTGAGTTGAACAAGCAAACTAGAAGAATATCAAGTGAAGATCTACACGGGCAGCAACCCAGCAAGCATAGCGGCATTCTTCCTCGGCGTGGTAGGAAGCAATGGCAGCCCGTCATCATGGAAGCAGCAGCCCGACGACATGTTAGGCAGCAAGGGCAGAACATCAGCAAGCATGGCAGCCCGGCGGCACCCTATAAGATGAGCTTGTCCATCTCGGCATCCATGGCGGCCTGGCAACGACACGACTGTGGCGAGCGTGACAGCAATAAGCAATGGCCCTACGACCCAGCGCAAGCCCAGCAGCAACTTCGTCATTCGAAGACGTGCACACAATCTTCACAGGACGGACTACAATGGCCGGCGTGTGGCAATTCTTCGATGACGCGTACAAAGCTTTAGCAAGCAAGCGTGGCATCCCGACAATCTTCTTCAAATGCGGCCAACGTGTCCGGCGGCAACAAGCATGGCAGCTCAGGCGGCCTCGACGGCCCTACAGTTTTGACGAGCCCATCGGCGATCCAGGCTTGAGGCAGTCTAGCTCGTGGCATATGCATGCCAACGTCAAGTCATCAAGCAAATACGAAAGGCAAAGCATAGCGTTGTATGCATGCCTATGTTTACTAGCCAATTCATGTTCCACTTGAATTAATAAAGACAAAGTTCGTCCATCGATGCTCGGCCCCAAAATGGTGGCGCAACGCATGACCTGTATAACGCCGGCAAAATACTAAATTTCGTGGTACAACTCAAGACCAAGTTACTAGATCAATATCATGGCGCAATGCACGATTCATCCGGGGCTTTAGCATAATTTTGCCCATGAGTTTTATCAGCACAACTTCGTGTAGGCTTGGCGAGAGCTAGCGCCGAGTATACACATCTCAAATATTTACACTGACGCTGAGCATACGCGTCCCGAATGAAGTTTCACATGGAGGAATCTTCTAAGTATTTCATGAGCACAAGTCTCACATTCACATACCATCTTCCGCACCGCCAAGGCCGGTGATCCATATGAAGTCATCCTTCTTCCCCTGACCGACGAGGCTGGGACGTTTCCTTTTCCGCGACCGACGAGGCTGGAAATACTTGTTCGCGACCGACGAGGCCGAACACCCTTGACTTCATCATGGGATCCGCATGGGAGGCTGGATACCCTTTGCTAGAGACCGACGAGGCTCTAGCACCATTTTCATTTTACTTGTGCTTATGCATATATTTTGGAGACAACTCTACACATATTTGGAGACGACAATGACGACCATCGGCATAGCTTAATCGGAGGTGTTCTGCGGTCCAACACCGCGGATGTAATTAACTGGTGGCCTTTAGAGGCCCCGGGAACCAGAAACTACACAATCCTCTGATTGTCAGATGGAGCTCGGCGCAAATATATATACGTGGGAAATTGTACTTTGTAATTCTATGATGAATAATAAAGTGATGTTTCCCTGAATTTGTGTTATTTGTGTTTATTGCACATTTACTTTATTTTGTATACGAATGTATACTGGCACGCCTGCGCTTATTTAGTACTAGGAAGTACGATCCGTAAAATGCAGAGAGATTCTGCTTTAGTGATTTTTCTGGCGAAACACTATCAAGAGGGGCAAACTTGTTTGCATATCGGTCATCTAGTGCCACTTGAGCGATCTAACTTTGCGATGTGTTAGGATCGAGTGGCGTGCTAAGAGCTAACCCGGCTTTTGAAATGATTGTGAAAATGCTAACACACTTGCACATGGTGATGTACACTTGGTGGTGTTGGCACATTTGCAAAGGCGGCGGTGATTGCAGGGTTGAGTTGGGTTTGGGAAGCTCGGCGGGATTCGGCGCTTTCGAGAAAATGAGAGGCTTATTTTCTATTGCGCTGGATGCATCGTGGAGTTGAAAACATGCTTGCCCTCGTGCTCAAGTTGGTGTACTTGTTGGGTAGCATGTCAAAGCAAAGGTGACGGAGAAACGGGCGGAGTTTTCGCAGAAAACTGCCACCGGATGCGCCGACCGAAGCTGGAGCCCGACCGAAGCACTGACCGGTAAGCATGTTTTTGGATCCATGCTCAACGGTCGACCGGACGCATGGACCGGAAGCTTCCGGTGTTGACCGGACGCATGCACCAGAAGCATGCTCGGGTTGTCGGTATGGGCCGTGGTGCCTCGTCGTTTGTGACCACAAAAACGTTGTTGGGCGACCGGACCCTCGACCGGACCCGCCCGGTGCGTCCGGCCGGTGCGTCCGGCCACCTCACGAAACACCCCAACGGCTCTATTTTGGCTTGTGGCTATAAATAGATGGGGTGGCCGGCTTTGGCTGGTTGCTGAGCACACTCTAGCCTTTGTGGCTTGTTGTGTGGTGCTTGAGAGCCCTCCCACTCACATATGCTTGATATCGTTCATCCGATTGAGTGAGAGATCGAGTTCTAGTGCGTTGCATTGAGAGATCGCATTCGTGGCACTAGGTGATCGTGTTGCAAGCCGGTGTGCTTGTTTCTCTTGGAGGTTGCCACCTCCTAGACGGCTTGGTGGCAAGAGACTTCGTGAAGCACGCAAGGAAGCTTGTGCGGTGCTCCGAAGAAGAGATTGTGAGAGGTTCGTGCTCACCTCGCGGGGATCGTGAAGAGCAACTCTAGTGGAGCGTGTCATTGAGCTACCACACTTGTGTGTGGGTTCACACGGTACCCTCTGAGGGATTGGCTAGAGGACTCACACACGTGTGAGGGACTCGATCGAGCTCCCACCGTGGGATTTGGCACCGGCCATTAAGCTTGAGAATCATCACCGGGTGATTCGCCAAACCGTGGAACCACTAAAGTGTTGGTCAACACAACGAGGAGTAGGGGAAGTTGGCAAGCTTCCCGAGACCTCGATAAAAATCACCGGTGTCATCTTGTGTCCACACTTCAGCGGTGGTTTGCATTCTCTTCATCTCAAGCTTTGTTCTTACATTCCTATATACATTGTGCTTGTGCTTGAGTAGAGTAGTTGTATCTATCTAGCTTGTGTAGCTTTTTTAGTTACTTTGCTTAGCTTGTGTAGCTAGGTAATTTGAGCCTTTGGGTTAGGCGTGTGTTGCCTTGTCCATTGAGCATCTAGTGAGCTTAGGGGCTTTGTGCTTGTGCTCACTAGAATTGTGGAGGAGCTCACCCGTGCTTAAAGTACTAGTGCTTAGGTTTGTGTGACCTTGCATTAGAATTGATTAGGAGCTCAAGCTAGGCTTGTCACCTCACTCTTCTTGTGTAGGATCTTTTGTGAGGTGATCTAGAGTCTTAGTTAGAGGGGTGAAGTCTTGGCTAGACCGATAAGTTTAATTCCGCAATTGTATTCGGTTAGCCATCACGATTAGTTTTTAGAAGGGACTATTCACCCCCCTCTAGTCCCCATCTCGACCTTTCACCAGCGTTCTAGCCCGCCGGCCCCCGCCCGCGCAAGGAGGTAGGGGAGGAGGAGGGTGGAGGAGGGAAGGAGGGGAAGAGGAGGAGGACGGAGTAGGGAAGGAGGGGACGAGGAGCAGGGGCCGTGCCCCTGCCGCGACCACACCCCCTCTGCAAGAAGGCAACAAGGAGGAGGATCAGTGCCACTGCCGCGACCACCCCCGATTTGTTTTGCAAGAAGGCAACGAGGAGGACCACACCCCGATCCACGCAAAGGTGAGGTATTTGGCTACCACTAGTTGTGGTCGAGTGGTCGTGATGGTTGTGGTCGTGATCGAACAGTGGTCGTGATGGTGGAGTGGTCATAATGCTTGTGGTCGAAATTTTGACCTTTTATGCCTATGATGCTTTACAATGCCCAGGTGAGAGACTTCCATGCATGCTAGGACCTGTTTATGTTCTCATGCTGTCATCGAACCATGTGATACATCCATGCCTAGCAACCGTTGTCCACCCTCGATGACCCGATGGCTAGGCTAGATGTGTCACATGGTTTCATGGCAGCCATGAACTCGCATTATCTATTGGTCCTTATGCTCCAAGTTCAAATATTAAAGAAAAGGGCATTTAATTACGAGGCTATGCTTATATATCGCTCCTATGATGCAATGGTGGCCTAAGATGCAATTGGTTCCGAAATGCTTACATTTTATGACCGTGATGTTAGTGCCATGAATCTGAGCTGCATTATCTTTATTATCTCATCGTGGTCATCAAACCGTGGCTCACGTCCATTCCCGTGCAATGATGGAGTCGGTTTGGTGCCTCCCTCATAGCCGGAATGGATCGAGCCACGGTTCCATGGCTACCATGAAATTGCTTTGGCAGCAAGGATGATCAATGTGCACCTATGGTCGAGTCCCTTTATGCAATGGTGGCCTGTGATGCAAAGTTTTTGCCGCTCCATGAAAAAGAACATGCTGCTCCGCACTTTCTCCATGATCCTCGTTTGTTCATGTTCGAGAGCATCAAGGGGAGGTGCGGAGTGGCATGTTCTTTTAGCGTGCTATGATACAAACCTACTTGAAAAACTGAGGCTACCTCCTTTTTCTTGCCACACCTATGGAAGCTTTGCTCTTATATATTTTCATTCTTTGTTCTCCTATCTCATTTTTGGGCTTATATATCGGTTCGGGAATGCAATGATGCCTTATTTTTGACAATTGGTTACAAATGCTTACATTTTATGACTGTGATGTTAGTGCCATGAATCTAAGCCGCATTATCGTTATTACCTCATGGTGGTCATCAAACCGTGGTATCGACATCCATACCCAAGCAATAATGGAGTCGAGTTCCATGGCTCCTTGATAGTTGGTATGGATGCGATCCGCGGTTCCATGACTTCCATGAAATTGCTTTGGCAGCAAGGATGATCAATGTGCACCTATGGTGAGTCCCTTTATGTAACTATGTTCTTTTTAGCGACCTATGATATATTTTCATTCCGTTGTTCTCCTATCTCTATTTGGACTTGGCCTTTGTGATGCAAAGCTTATGCATTTGCTAAATAGAAAGAACATGGAGCTACGAACTTTCTCCATGATCCTCACTTGTTCATGTTCTGAGCATCAAGGGGGAGGTTCGGGGCTCGATGCTCTTTTTAGCAGAAGGCTACACTATCTTATCTTTGAGGCCCCATCTATATTACCTCATATTTGTTATCAAACCGTGACTAACATTTGCTTCTACTTTTTAAAGGCTATGGCTTGGCCTGGTGATGCAAAGCTTATGCCGCTGCTCAAAGAAGAACATAGAGCTTCTCACTTTCTCCATGATCCTCACTTGTTCATGTTCGAGAGAGCATCAAGGGGGAGGTGAGAGGCTCTATGCTCTTTTAGCGTAAGGCTACACTATATTATCTTTGAGGCCCCATCTATATTACCTCATGTTTGTTATCAAACCGTGACTAACATTTGCTTCTACTTTTTTTAAGGCTATGGCTTGGTATGTTGTATACCGTGGGGTCATTCCTGGAGTCTATGACAGCTGGGCAAAATGCAATGAGCAGGTGAGTGGTTTTCTAGGTAACAGTCACAAGAAGTTTTGCACGAGAGCAGCTGCAGATGCTTCCTATGCTGAGTACATTGCTAATTTGGACCACCCATTGCTTTGGTGCAAGCTCCACCAGCCTTGAGGTTAACCCATTAGGCTCACTGGGTTTTGTTGTTGGTTTTGTTGAGTACATTCAAACTTGATGACTAGGAGTCTGTATCGGTGTAACTAGACTTGTCTTAGGATATTGGACTAATTAATCTATGTTTTAGATCATGTATGTGATATATATGTGATGAATGAGTTGTATCGGTGCATGGATGTCAAATATATGTGATCTGTATGTTTCATTTGTCAAGGTGGACAGGAAAAACAGGAATAAAAAAACAAAAATGTAGTCACCGCACCGAAGGGACACTTTCGGTGCAGGGATGCTACACCGAGGGTAGTGCTCGGTGAATCTGGGAGATGGGGCCTGGGAACCCCATGTTCCCAGGTACACCGATGGTAGCGCCTCGGTGTAATATGGTCGCTTTCACGAGCGGCGTCCACGCCCTCGGTGAAACGACCATATTACACCGAGCGCATGGATGAGTTGGCCCTGCGGCCGGTGTCCGTGGTTTTTTTTTTTGAATCTACCGAGCACCCCCTTCCGACGGGCGCTCGGTGGATAATGTTTTCAAGCTTTTAAAAATAAAATGCACCGAGAGGGTAGTTGAGGTGGCCCTCGGTGTAGTTGACGCCGACGGTGGCAAACGCCGGCCGACGTGGACGCCAGGTTTTGCGAGGGGGTCGAGCCCTCGGTGCGCAGTGGTACGGGTTGCACCGAGGGGCCGTTTTTGAGCGCCGGTACACTCTTTTCCCCGTTTAAAATTTCACCGAGGGGTTGGTACCGAGCGCGCCCTCGGTAGTGCCTCCACCGAGCGCTATTAGGCTTTTTACTGAGCGCTTTTAGCGCCGGTAGAGGCTCAGCCTTCAGTAGTGGTTACAACACCACAACTTCGTGAGACACCGACACAGCAACAGGCTGCCGGCCGACTAGTCAGTATACCTATGACCCATATCCTAATACTCCCCACTCCTACATAACACCATCGTGCCAGCTGAAGAAGATACCAGGTCTTGGTGGCTTCGAAGCAGGAGGCTGATTCCGAAAGTATTCAACCAAGGCTTCGACACCTTCTGCTTTCTGGTGGGCTCGCTCCTGTGGAAGGAGCGCAACACAAGAACTTTCAACAGCTTTCACGTCGCCGATCCTTTTGCGAGACCATATCTTTGAGAAAGCTCAGACTTGGGCTGCGGCCAGCTTCAACAGGCAGCTTGCTGTGCTTCTTGCTGCTTCCTAGTTGTCACTCGTTCTTTGCTATTGAGTCGCAAACTGTTGTGCCAATGTAATCTTTATTGTTGGATGCAGTAGTTTAGGTGTGTTCCCTGGTAATCATGGTATTACCCGTGTTTATTTGTAAAACTCTATTTTCTAAATGAAATATGCACTACAGCGTGATCTCAGAAAAAAAAAACCCCCTCCTTAACAGACAGCTTGACTTCAAGCTATTCACAATCCGACAACTCACACTTGAATCAAATGAATAGACAGTCCTGATGCGTCTTCCCAGGTCGCCGTCTCTTCGGGAAGAATGCTCCACTGAATCAAGCACTGAGTAACATCTTTATCACCACGCCTGGTCACCCTTCGCTCCAGCACACGCTCAGGCCACTGAATGATTAAAGGATCAGAGCAAATTGATGTCAGATCAGTACTTACATCGAAAGTGTTGAAGGAATGTGGCGCTTCAACTGAGAAACGTGCACAACAGGATGAATCTTTGCATCCGTTGGCAGGTCTAACATGTAAGCCACCTCACCCACACACTTGAGGATCTTGATGGGCCCATAGAATCTGAATGACAACTTCTGATTGGATCGACTAGCCACTGAAGATTACACATAGGGCTGTAGCCTGAGATACACCATATCGCCTTATGCAAATTTTCTTTCTGTTCTTATTTTATCTGCTTGGGCCTTCATCCTCTGTTGAGCGCAATGGAGTTGTTGTTTCACTAGTTGTGACAAAAGTTCTCTCTCTATCAACCACTCCTCCAACTCAGGAACTGTGCATAGCTGCAAGTTTGCCACCCCCAATTGTATTGGTGAATAACCATAGAGAACCTCAAATGGAGATTTATCCATTGCTAAATGAGTTGATGTATTGTACCAAAATTCAGCCATAGAAATCCATTTGCTCCACTTCTTGGGGCATGAATGAACTGTACACCTCAAGAAACCCTCCAAACAATGATTGAAACGTTCAGTCCTGCCCATCCGATTCTTGATGATAGGAGGAGCTCATTAGCAGCTTTATATCGGATACCTCACACCGCTATTTCCAAACAACTGAGTCTCTGTCGAAACAATCTTATTTGTCGAGGCCATGCAAACATTGTCCAGATAGATTTGAGCTATTTGTAATGCAGTAAATGGATGTCTCAGTGGGATAAAATGGCCAAACTTGGTGAATTTGTTAATTACCACCAACAGAGCATTGTATCCAACGGAGACTGGAAGGCCTTCAATAAAGTCCATAGTTACCACTTCCCAGGCTTGGGCAGGTATTGGTAGAGGTTGTAACAACCCTAGTTTCTTGATTCTTTTCAGTTTTTGCTTGCCGGCACACTAGACATTGCTGAAAAATTCTTGCAAGAATGCTTTGAGCCCAGGCTAACCAAATAGATGTTTGACCCTTGGGTATAAGAGGCATTAATCCCAGAATGACCTCCTACACCACTTGCATAAAGAGCTACCAGGATGTGAGTTGGAGCTGTCTTATCATCAACACCCAGATTCTGCCTTTATACTCAAAACTCCATTCTCCAATTCATAATCTTGAAGACTGGTTAGGTCCAAGGCTAACTTTGGCAACAGTTTCTTATCTTGTTCATCATCCACATATCCTTCCTACAACTTTTGAACCCAAGATGGAATACACTCGATATTGCCATCACTTGCTCTTCATGTTCACATCTTGACAATGCATCAACTAACCGCATTACGGACCCCTTTCTATAATGAATGGTGTACTACGATCCATAAGCTTTAGAAGAGCCTTCTCACTGGAGCTTGTCAGAAACACTCGATCAGTTTGGTGTTGCAAACTTCTATGATTAGTTCTGATGATAAATGGCAAATGCCACAAATAAGCTCTCCACTTCTCAACCGCCATCAAAATGGCCATACATTATTTTTTTCATATACTAAGAGGACTTGATTTCTAGGACCCAGTGTTTTATTTAGGTAGGCTATGGGGTGGTTATCTTGCATCAACACTGCCCTATACCAGAGTCGATCTTGGTGAAATCGGGCATGGCCAATACTAGAGCTTGTATTAACTTCTTAGCTGAAAGGCTATATCAGTTTGAGGGGTCCACTGATAAATCACATTCTTCTTCAATAGACCAGTTAATGGTCTGCAAAAGAGTCCGTAATGTTTGATAAACTTTCTATAGTATCCTGTCAACCCTAAGAACCATTCTTGCATAGCTTTGATTTTGAAATTATCGGTAGCCACTCCTTTACTAGAAATGATATGCCCCCAAGTATTCCACATTTGTTGTAGCAAAAGAACATATATATTTCTTAATCGAAACTGGTGATGTTGCAAAGTATCAAATACTTTCTTCAATAATTTTGGAATATATTAGGATATCATCCATAAACACCAATACTCCTTGTCTGAGCAAATCCACAAAAAATCTCATTCATGAAGCTTTGGAAGGTAGTTGGTGCATTAGTGAAACTAAAAGGAATGACAAGGAAATCAAATAGGCCATTATGTGTTCTAAATGTAGTTTTGAATTCTTCACCAGTGGCCATGTAAATTTGGTGATAGTAGGATCTAAAATCTATTTTAGTGAACCACTATGACCCAGCTAATTCATCAAGTAACTCATCTACAACAGGCATGGGCTCTTTATTCTTAATTGTGATAGCATTCAAATGCCTGTTGTTAATGCAAAATCTCCATGTTCCATCCTTCTTTCTTACTAATAGAACTAGAGAAGAAAAAAGAGCTGGAGCTAGGTCTAATAATCCCCCTGACTTATCATTTGTTTGAGTTGCTTTTCAATTTCAGTCTTCTGGATTGGGGAGTACAAATAAGGTCTGACCTTAACAGGTTGAGCACCTTCCATTAAAGGAATCTTGTGATCAGCAGCTCTTCTAGGAGGTAATCCCTCCAGATCAGAAAATAGTGGACTAACATGAGTGCATTTAGTGAAGTCATCAACCACTCCTTGCAACTTCACTTACTGACCTGCATGAGTAAACCGTATAGTCTTCAGTCTATAATCCATAGTCATAGGGCTGAATGCCTCCAACTAATCCTCTCCCAAGATGAGATCATAGCATTTTAGGGGTACAGCATTTGACAGAAATTGTGACCTTGAACATCCCAATTCAGCTAAGGAACAATCTTGTTACAAATCATTATCCCACCATCAGCTGTCTTGAACCTGCTAGGTGGGCACTCAACAGTGGACAACCCCAACTGAGCTACCACCTGAGTACTGACAAAAGTCCCAACATTACCTGAGTCGACCAATACCAGTAACTGATGCTTCCCAACTTTTGCCAATAGTTTAAGGGTTTGTCTATTGTGCTTTATATTGGTAGGAGTAGAATCCACAACAAACACTCCTGATCATCCATAGTTTCAGCGTGCACCTCATTCTCATTATCATCAACTCTCCATAATATCCATAGCGTCCAATAATTCCTCAAGCACATGGATAGAGATGCTAGCAGGACAGGTATGAGTTGGATTCCATTTCTCACCGCATTTGAATCAAAGTCCATTGTGGCGTCTGAATGATTTGAGGCTTGCCAACTTGTCTTGAGCATCAATCTTGGTTGCTTTGATTGCAATCTTGTCAATCTCTGTTGTCTTGGTTTTATCTCCACGACCTACTTGATGATGTTGTCCTCTGGTGAAATCCTGCCTAGAGGACTTACTCTGTAGCTCTGCCTCTTGCTCCTGAATAATTGCCAGTGTACTCGTCATGTCAACATCCTTCGGGCGGTGTAGGTGTATAATGGCTCAAATGTCTTCTCGCAACCCCGCCATGAAGCGCTGATGAAGAAGGTGTCGTCGAACGCTGGATTGTACATCAGGGATCACATATGCAATGTTCTCGAACTCCTTCTAATACTCGAGCACCGAGGTCATCGCTTAAGGGAGTCTAGCTGACTCAACAGGATTTGATACTGGTCCGTGTCGAATTTCGCTGTCACCATGTTTTCCAACGTGTTCCACTCCACGATGCATCCCCTCTGCTACACCATTTGCAACCACACCGCCACCGCTCCCTTGAAATTGAGCGCGGTGAAGCGCGTCTTCATCACCTCTTGCATGGCGTAGAATTTGAAATAGGTCTCGCATTGATCACACCACCATCGTGGGTCAGAACCGTCGAACTTAGGAAAATCCTTAGGGAACAGGGGTTGATGCGGATGCGAGTCATCAGGGGGCATGAAGAGGAGGAGTTAGGCCTGGGACCATACCCTGACCAATGTTAGGTGGGCACGCTCCGAGGAGACTACCGCCCGCACCGGGCCCTGTGGGCATGTTGACTCGTGGTGGCGACACACTTGTGGATGCAGACGCGGTCGGCGCGATGTTGAGGTCGAGCCCCATGGTGCCCATTGTGGCCACTGGTGGGTGCTACTGACCAATCCCCATGGCGACCGTTGTGGCCGCCGTCGGGTGATATGACCCAAACTGCCACTGAGGTGGAGGTAAGGGCGGCGGTCGTGGTGGACAAAACTCGAGCCGCGTCACTCGCGCTACTATCTCGTCCCATCCACAGTGTCGTGGCTTCTACGGCCTTGAGCAGCGTCCCCATGGACGCCTCCGTCGACGAACGCCAATCCTCCAGGACGTTGAGCTTGTTGAGAGATGTCGTGACCATCTCCTAGATTCCGGCGAACTGCTTCACCATGGACTCCTAGATTCCTACATTATTCAGTTACAAATCCCAGCCCGCAAAGAACCCAGTGTCATCCTCCTCCGCTTCTCCTTGCGCCGCCGCGTAGATCTTGCCATCCTAATGCTTTTCTTTTGCGGGGTGTAGATGCCTGCTCTGCTCAGGGGTGCGGCATCCTCATCTAGCGATTGGTTCCAACTTCCACACGTACGGAGACGATGAAGCCGGTGGTTCGCCACAGCCAAGCTATACGAGGACAATTTTCAGAACTCAAAGATTATATATATAGTAACACGCGACTATGATTTTGGGATCTAGACTCTAAGACTCGTGAAATTCCACGTCAGATACCAAGACAATTCTTTGTTGCCTGGGTCAGCACATAGCTCAACAGCGGAGATAATTAAGGCTCTTCTAGCTCAACTTCAAGTGAAATTCCTAGCACATTCATATACCATAATCGCCGTCCTATTACCATTCCCATTCATATCAGAAGTATGACGTCACACCATCTAGGCGGCCTCCTAGGATTGTCCACGTAAACCTTATTTTCATAGCCATTGGATAAATTTGATGAATCAATCTGGTTCCATCGTTTGTGGGCCTTCATATGCCACTTATTTGTTTGCAGAACCATTGATCATGCACGTGGTGCATGATGCAACACCAGATGATCCTATTCACCGTCCATGCCAATTCAATGAAGCTCTTGCCAGCACTTGTATCGTTGTGGTTGAAGCTGCTACCGGCCAAGACGTAGAAAAGACCAGGCCTCTGCTGCTTTTGGTGCTTCGTGTCTACATCCCTGTGTAGACTTAGGTTGATGGGTACCATTCTAGGCTCAGGTTGATAGGTACCATCTGATATAATTACAGAGAAGTGACATCTCGACATCTACAGACATTCATTTACTGCACTCCAGCATGTGCATGCAACTAAAGAGATGAGACTTGATAGATGTGGGTTAATGAAATGGGACTATTGATATGTGGATAGAACACATGTGAGTTCGTTGTTTACTCTGAGCCTTCATGCCTGCACGTGCACCAATGTGATTGGTCCAATCATTGATACATGCACCAATGTGAGCAATGACAAGTGGCTGCCTCGTTCTTGGCCCTACTTGATGTACGGACATCACATGTACCAACACTTACAACATTGTTGCCTTTGTTAGGACATGGCGGTTCACTAAACCCTTCGTCCCACAAATAAAAGTCTTTTTTTGACTTCTACACGATCATTGTTTGATCATTCATCTTATTTAAATTTTTTATGCAAATAATAAAATAAATAAAACATTATGAAGGTGTCACTAATGATAAAATAAGTCATAACAAAATGACCAAAAATTTTTAAAACTTTTTCAATAAGATGTATATATATAGTACCTGTGGCTATGCTTTTGGAATCTGGACTCTAAGACTCATGGAAGTCCACGTCAGCTACCAAGACAATTCTTTGTTGCTCGGGTCAGCACATAGCTCAACAAAGACAATTAAGGCTCTTCTACCTCAACATCAAGAGAAATTCATAGCACGTTCATATACCACAGTGGCCGGCCTATTACCATTCCCCTTCATATCATATAACATAGTGGCCGGCCTAAGAAGCCGATCGAAGGCCCAACATTTATAGCTTTAAAAAAAACTCGACCCGCGGGGGGTAAGACAGCCCCCGGGCATTGTGCTTAAGAAGAAGACCTTCTCACGCAGGTCGAGAAAAATCCCCGAACCCCTGTCCCACCCTGACACAGGGGTACCGTCACCCAGTGAGCTGGGCCGGGGCCTGACAACCTGTGCTTTGGCCTGTGGGACAGACGAGGGGATTTTTTTTAACCACGGCATAAATACCTGAAAATTCGCTCCCCACGGGAGTCGAACCCAGGACCTGTGGAGTGCCGCTGAGGGGCTCTAGCCAGTTGGGCTAGAGGCTCGTTGGCTTTATAGCTTTTATGCCGTCAAAACAAAACATTTATAGCTTTTATTTATGGATCCTACTCGTCTGATGCATCAGAGCTCTAAACAATTGTTGATCCTGTAATCCATTTAACATAAGCTGATTCTGAACCTCCGTTTTTTTTTTTTTTTCTTTTCTGTCACCCTTTTCAACCTGAGTCATCAAACACTGGCCACTACTAGAAAAACCCCTAGCTACGTTGTATTTGTAACGCCATAAAAAAGCGTCTCTACGTTGGCATGTAAAGAAGTTCTTTGGTACAATTTCAAGAACGTATCTAAGTGTCACGATATTTAACACACTTTCAATGTTAATAGATTTCTAGACACATTTTTCTAACACGCTATTGAAATCATATTAAAGTGACACAGACTTGACACGCTTTAAACCGTCACTAACATCTACACACGTTACAATGTGCATCTCAAAATCGTTAGTACGCACCTAAAGATGCTTTTTGACACACAACTAAAAAAGTATAAAAATGAGACATAGTTAGACATGCTTTCAATTGTGAGTAGCATGAAGACACATCAGAAAGCGTATCAAATAACCGTCCTTAGGCCTGTAGATATGTTTTTTTTTATGCGATACCAAAATATCTTTGGTTGACACGAAATTAGATACGCTTTTAACATTACTAACTAGTAGAGACGTTTTTAATGTGTGTGAAAATTTGTTCTTAACCATGTTGAGACATTTTTTTTATGCGAAATTAAAAACGTGTGGATCTAGAAGATGACGTGGCATATTATTCACACGTGTAGTGTATCATCCACTAGAGCTAACGTGGTATGGAGCACAGGACTAGAAAACCAACAGGTTTCAGCTGCTGGATACCCGGCTTGTGAAGTAATTAATGAACCCCAATGCAAGTTCATGGTCAATCTACAATTACAGATAATAACAAGCATCAAAAGTTTTGGATGTCATGCGTATCTCTGTGTAAATAAAACTGCATCGTCTTGCATGACTCAAACATATTTAGTTCGGCGAAACAGCACGAGCGAGACTAAACCGAGCCTTGTCACTACTACATATACTATTTTTAGGGGCAGCTAATTAGCATTTGTAGAAGCGCTGTTGCTAGCCGTCCCTAAGCACTCGACCTTTGTTGTGTGAGATATGTAAGTTTTTGTACTTGTAACATTTAACACATCTAGGAGTCGAAAATATTTGCTCCATTTATTAAACTAGAGTTTATTATAATTCATTATATTAGTTATATTAGTTTCTGTACTCCAAAAAATATGAAATTTATATGGTAGCTTACCTTTAGTGTATAGCATTTGTGATAAAAATTTCATGATCATTGGATATGGTATTAGTGAGTTATCAATTATCTTGCAAAAATAAAAAAAAATGCTTCATAGCGAGTTTGAACCATGAACCAAGAGCATGACAACTCGTTGCTTTTACCATTGAGCTACAACAACTTTTATGTTATTGGATGAACTTCAGCATATATATATGAACCACATACGTTAGCAAGTAATGCACCTCCACCTTCCACTCATGAAGTTCATTAAGAATTGTTGGACAACTGTAGTTTCTCTTTTTAATCTTTGACTATAAGTTGTAACTAGTCTTTCTCTCTCATACTAAATCCAAATGTGTTGATTCTTTTTACTAAATGCTTCTAAAATCATTCCCTATCATGTTATTGTGTTCTTAAATCTATTTTTTTTTTCGCACTTAGTCATATAGGACTATGTGAGCCATATATGCCCTTGCAATGGATGTGCAACAACACTTTATCAAAATCACTTGAATTTTTCATGTGATGCTTATACACCAAAATCATGTGCATACGCAATGTTTTAGATTTTTCGAGCCAATTTATGGTATCTTAACATTTATTTCATAGAAATTTAATAAATAATAACAATAATTGCTAAACTTGGTCGAAAAATTCCACAAATTCACAAAACAACATGTTTTGGCTCTATAATCATCCCATAGAAGTTTCAAATGATTTTGATAAAATTGTACTATACATCCTTCACAACCATGAACATTTGTCACTTTGTCATATAAGACTATGTGAGCCATGTATGCTGAGCGATGGATGTGTAGCTACACTTTGTCGAAATCACTTGATTTTTTTACGTGATGCTTATACACCAAAACCATGTGGCTATGCAACTTTTTAGATTTTTCCAGCCACTTTATGGTATTTTAACATTTATTTCTTAGTAATTCAACAAATAATTACAATAATAGCTAAACATGGCCAGAAAATTCTACAAATTCACACTACAACATATTTTGGCTCCATAACCATCCCATAAAAGTTTTAAATAATTTTGATAAAGTGATACTATACATCGTTCACAACCAAAGAACATCTCTTGCGTAGTCATATAAGACTATGTGAGCCATGTATGCCTTAGCGATGGATGTGCAGCTACACTTTTTCAAAATCACTTGATTTTTTATGTGATGTTAGCTTATACACCAAAATCATGTGTCTATGCAATCTTTTAGATTTTTCGAGCGACTTTATGGTATTTTAACATTTATTTCTTAGTAATTGAATAAATAATTACAATAAAACGTGTCATCTGCCACATCACATCTCCATGTCACCATGCCATGTCACCATGCCACGTCCGCATGCCACATCACCTTTTCCATCACCTACTATATCGTCTCTATACTCCTTAATGCGCTATAATGTGTCACTACAAAACGTGACAATAGTACTAGGAACAATTATGAATGAATCTACAATATTGTCTCTACAAGTGTTTTCACACGTCATGAAACGTCACTATACAATGTAGCAACACTAATAGACACGTGTTATATGTGCATCTATAATAGCGTATCGATGTGTCTACACATGCATCTAATGTGTCTATGAAACGCCTATTCATCTAATACATACGTTTACGAAAATCGTCTCTATAGAGCCCGGCACGGTCCATACGAAGACGCTTCAAATACGCTTTCGTAAAGCGTGTCTACATCTCTATAGAGACGTGTAAAAGTGTGTCTATTATCTAAAAAAAAGGCGCATCTACAGGGGGTTTTCTAGTAGTGGGCGCAGTTGTTGTCCCATCAAGAACTAACAAGGCAAGTAGCACGAACAACTAGCAAAACCCTAGCGCGTCATACCAAAATAACTTGCAGGCAAGGCCATGGAGACGTCGAGGGAGAATAAACTGATATTGGCGACTAGATGCATGATTGGAGGAGTAGGCTATTGATACCATGTCAAAATTGATACAGAACGTACTCGAGCTCTTTAGATTGCCAACGTCTTTATTATATAGCACACACAGCGGCTAGGCAAAGTCATCTGGCAGCTTCGCGGCATGACACGTGTCGTCGCGGTCGCAGATACTAAAAGAATTTCTGAGTATCTGTGACTGATTTCAGATATCGTCAGGGATTGAGTGTCACAAATTAACAAGTTTCTTGTAGCATTGCTGAGCTCATGCTCTGAGCTCCCAGCCTTGACCTCCCTCCTACCCCCCTGCTCCCTGCTTCGACGACGAATGCTGCGCGCAACAACACCGACCTGCCTCGGCCTCCTCCTCATTTCCCACATCACGCCTCCGACCACTAGCAGTGCTGTCGGAGAAGAGAATGGGAAAGAGGAGGTTGCGTGGCTGTGGTGAAGACCGCTACCGGCCCTAGCCATCATGCGGTACGGAATGCGACCTCCTCGACGCTGTCATACCTCCGGCGTCGCAGTGCCTCCATTCCTCACCCTCGACTAGCACATGTCACTGCTGTCAGACGGGCCACCAGAAGTGATGCCACCGTCCACGGCGCCTGCAACCACATAGCCGCTGGACAACCTCACAAAGCCGCCGACGTGATCGCTAAGCCGCCGACAACTTTGCCAATGGTTGCCAATTGTTGAAGGGGCGAAGGAGAAGAAAACATAACGGGAAAATTAATCCCTCAACTATGTGCTACAACCCATATACCTGCTATCTCTCTATGACAGGAAGGTCCCACTCCTTTGTTAGTGTTTAGGATTTAGCGTCTAGGTTTAGTGTTTAGGTCTAGAGTGTAGTGTGTTAGTGCTTAGGGTTAGGATTAAGGTTTAGTGTTTAGTGTTTAAGGCTTAAGGTAAGGTTTAAGTTTATAACTAGTGCTTATGGTATATGTGTTGCCACACATAGCTGTGGAAAATAGGTGCTGAAACATTACTTAGAGAATAACAGAGATAAGGGATGGACCCACCAGCATGGAAAGCAAAAACCAATAGAAGCGGTGATGATTCTCCCTACTCACCTCTCTCACCACCACATCAGTTGTAGAGATCTGCTTATCAGCCTGCTGCAGGTGGTAAGTTTTTCCATAACGCAAAAAAAAAAAAAAAAAATAATGAATGTAGCCATTGTTAATATAGTTTGAAATAATAGAGGTTCAAATAATTAATTTGGCGCAGAACCTAGGAATTATCGAATTCAAAAGCCTCATTAGCTTGGTCTTATCGAATCACATGTATCAGAGGCTAAAGAACAGTCGATCACAGCGCACGTTGTGCGTAACAGAGCTCCTTATTATACATCTAAGAACAATCTGATGAGCTTGGGAAGTTGTGATACATTTTCTGTCTCCATCTTGGGCATTCTAGTCGCCAGTCAGCTATATAAACACACATAATCAGTCTCACACTAGTTAAGTAAAAGGAGCTTCCAGATTAACTGCCTGCAAGCTAGGCAAGCATCAACAAGGGAACCGAAACCGATCACCGCCATGTACTCGCGTGCTTTCGGCGCCCTGATCCTGGCCTTCCTGGTCGCGTTGCTTCTGACGTCGTCGAGGCCGCCTGTGATGGCGGTATACACCAAGAACGCGACGTACGAAGACTTTGAGCCTGAGGACGTGGGCTGGGAGTTGGACGATCCCACGGACTGCCCGTCCTTTACTAATGAGTTCTACTCGCTCGACTACCGGTCACGGTACCGGTGGGTGGAGTTCTGTGGGCCGTTGGGGCCATATAGCAAGAAGGCTTCGTGCCATCTGTGCCTGCGGGTGTCGAATGCGGCCACCTGGCGGCGACGTCTCAGTGACGGTGAGGGTCGTAGATCTCTGCCAAGTTGATTACGACGACGACCCGGCGATTATTATGGGCAAGATTGCGTTCGACCAGATAGATACTGACGGCCGGGGCGGCGCTTTGGGTGGACCAGGAATTGCGCAGCTCAAGGTGAACTACAACTTGGTGGACTGCCAGGACCCACCTGCTCAGTAGCATGTATGCATTTCTTTGATACTATGCCTCCAATAAGCTACTCGCTTCTATCCAAACTATAATAAGGTATTTTAATGTTTCTAGATGTATAGTTCTAACTATACATGGTGAGGAAGTACCAAGCTTTTTCGTTAATAATAAAATAAAATGTCTTTGTTACCATATATGTGGTTTATTGTACGGTTATGCTTAATAAGGTTAATATGAATGGATATTATAGTTATGTTTGTGTGGCTTACGTTTGTTTCTCATGCATCAACATCTACAACTTTTATTTTTGCATGACTAAGAAGTGAATAAGACGAATGGTGAAAATCGGGGTTAAAAAAGTGATATATAATAAAAAAATTTAAATAAGACGAATGGCAAAAGGTGTAATTGTAATTGTAGCATGCGTTATTAAACACTTATACCAAATTTTGTATTGCAATTTTTGGGGCTATATTTTTAATACGCAATTTCCAGTTTTCATCCTATTTGTATAAAAGTAAATAACGAAAATTGTTGGATGGCCGGGAAATGAAAGTACTTGGTAGGTAACAGTTTCATCGCGCACCAAAATTTTGGTTTAGTCCTAGATTAAGCACAAGCTGGAACTAAAACACCTTCAGTCCATCCAACAGTTAACCGACCGAGGCTAAAGGCCTCATAGTCCGCGTTGGTAAACCAACCAAGGACGTAATAAAGGTTTCAACATTATTTATGCTCGCCGGCCTTCTCACTTCCTCCAAATCTTCTTTGATCTATTTTCGCCGCCACGCCACCGGTTCAATCCGGGATGGCCATGCGCTAGCCACCTCGTCTCTGGCACGGACTCATCATAGATACAAAAAAAAATCAATAGAAAATTTGAGAGCGCATTAATTTATTTTTTATCCACTAATTGGAACCGTCACAATATTGTATCATGAGAGAAATAGTACTTAAATTTTTTTTAGGTTGTTAGGAACCTTATTACTAACTTCAAACAGAGGTTCCAATTGTGTCTATGTTATCCAAGTTTTATGTTCCATTAAGTCTTCATTGTACTCCCTCTGGTTTGGAAATATTTGATATTTGGAAATATTAACAAGGTTTGAAATATCATTGGAACCACAAGTTCGTGCTGAAATATCATTAGAACGACAAGTTCGATTAATGTCTATTAACCAAGGCAAAATCTCGCTTCATTCATTATCCAAGATAGTCACATTATAAGACATGTCTCGGTAAACATTGGTCCAAACAGCCATCTAGGTCCCGGTAATGGGTTCCTAGTTGCTTGCAACAAAATTTGGTGAGTTCATCTCGGACAGGCGGCCGATGATGATATCAAAAGCAAGAGAAAGGTATATGCAAGATGACTGGGGAATGTTCTTCAGCCCATAATTAATATATACTTAATTAAAAATACATGCAAACTGGAATGCATGCGAAACAAGGGAGGCCCGTTTGTTTAATTGGATCACGTTGATATTGCCTACGGACGTGTGTGTAATGGAGACGGCCGGGCCTGATGCTTTGCTGCAATTTGTTTACTCTTCTTCGGATATCATCCAAGCACAGCACAATACGGCAAAGAAATGGCAAGAGCACGTCACGTGATTGGAGGATTAAGGAGGTAAAGGCAACCATGCACACGATTGCTTAAAGAAAAGGAAACTGATTGGTTCGTGGTTACCAATGTACTGAAGATGCATGCGGGTACGTGTCCTATTTTGTATGTATTGCCCAAGGCCAGACATACCTATAAATATAAACTAGCCAGTGTGCCCGCGCTTGGTGATGATCTGCTTGATGGATCAAATGTTGGGGACCATATATATGTGGTACTCCCTCCATCCCAATTTATAAGTCGTTTGACTTTTTTTCCCTAAGTTTGACCACTCGTCTTATTCAAAAATTTGTGCAAATTTTTATTTCTTTTCGTGGGTTGTTTTGTTAATATAAAATCTTCAAAAATAGCTTAAATTTGATGATATTTGCATAAATTTTTTTGAATAAGACGAGTGGTCAAACTTAAAGTTTTAAAAGTCAAACGACTTATAATTTGAAATGGAGGGAGTACTTGAAAGTATCTCAATGGAAGGTAATTGTTTTTCTCCACTGCCAGGTTTGGAAGATGATCTTCTAAGTATATTTCGACTCTTAAGGATCATATGTATGTTGTACTAAAAAATATCTCATTAGAAGCTAATATGCATTTCCACCATGGTGTTATGTAAGGGCGATATACTTAGCATCCATTACACAATACCTATTCTAGGTCACCAACACTAGTACATGATTTTCTTTTTCCGTGGCCATTTTTTTATTAACGGTGGCAATTATTGAAACCGCCACCAAGCTAGGCGGTTTCTTGACCATCACGGTTAATAGATTAATTGTGACAGCTTTTTAATAGCAACCGTGGCGGTCTTCTTAACACGACGTATGTCTATTTCGAGCCTGAGGACGTGGGCTGGGGAGTTGGCTGTACCCACGGACTGCTAGCCCATGACCAATGATGGCTATACATTGGAGTACCGGTCACGGTACTGGTGGGTGGAGTTCTGCGGGTACTGTGGGCCATATACCGGAGGCTGCGGGTGCCAAAAGTGCCTGCAGGTGACGAACGCGGCGACAAGTGACAGTAGGCGAGCATCCGGGAGAGGCTTCCTGGAAGGCACGTCGGAGGGCATGGGGAAGGCCCAAGGCTATCCACGGAGTTACCCAACCAGGAGCCTCGCCCTTGCAAGAGATTTCTTGCAAGGGGTTCCATTGAGGATTAAGGGGAAGCTTGTACGCCTCTCGATACCTCAATAGAAATACTGGAGTAATCTACGGGAGTTTGCATCTCTATCGCCATTTTCCTTCCGCATTTATGTGTATTACCTTGGTTGTTTGATTACATTTCCTAGTTAGTTGATAGGAATGGAACTTTGGTTGCATAACTCTTTTTCGCGGTAGAGATAGCAACAAACCTAGCAACCATAGTTAGAAATAGAATCTTAAGTTTCCTAATTCACACCCCCCTCCGCGCCCACCTCTTAGGTTTCAAAATTCGATTCAAGTAACATACATTTGTATCACCGGGATGTCGACTCGTGTGGTCGATGGCCATCAGTTGGTTGTTTAGCCACGTATTGGAACTAGCTGGTGCAACACTATCAAGTTACACCCTAAACTACTGATTATTAGCTCTTTCCGAGTGAATTGCTCGTCAAATTGACTGGCACACACTAGTTTTTTGAACCGATCATCCTCGTGTTGAAGCTAAACAGATCTCTGGGACTTGCTCTTTTTTATCCCAATAGCTTACTAGGTGTTGAGCGCAACGCTAGTATATATACCACTTAGCTTCCATCGCTGGCGCCGCACGCCCACGACTCAACGTCGCTGAGCGCAAACGTCTAGTTTTCTATTCAAAAGAGGAAAACCGGACTAAACAACCGTTAAGGGGCCAGGAGGACTTTTTCCAAAGCAAAAACATATTCACCAGCTCAGCATCAATTTCGCAAAATAACTAGGCTATTGGCGAAATGGGCCTTCGGCCCTCTCCAGCAAGAGAAACATAGACTTATACAAGTTCAAAGGATGCGTTGCTTGTTTCGTTGTGGTGCTCGGCTGTCGCCTCGACAGGCCACCTCATTGACGCCTGTCACTACCGATTTCCCTTCCTTGTCATCTGCTAGAGGTGCACGGCGAAGGGCAAAAACACTCAACTAAGGCTTTGCCAAGTGCCACCCACCGCAAAGCCCTCTTTGCCAAGTGCCTTTTGTCGAGCACTCGATAAAGAAAAACACTTGGTAAAGTTTGAATCAAAATGGCCCTAAAAATATTTTCAAAAAACAAAATTCACTCCTAGGCCAACCAGGTTTGAATCAACAACCTCCCTCTCGCGTGTCCTCAAATTCAAACGTAGCTTTACATAATAAGATGATTTCAAATTAAAAATTTGTCAACAAGAAAGTTTCATAACATTTTGAGATGAATGGAGCAGGCGTGATGAACGGAGCATCGACCACTCTAGGGTCTAGGGAGCCCCTCCTAGGTACATCGTAGGAGTGATCAACGGAGCAGGTGTCCACGTATTGGACTCCGACTCGATCCACAACATCATCGATGTCACCACTGCCCATACAATCGGACATTGGGAGCATTAAATCAACACGACCATCATCGACGGCAGCAAAGACAAGGTACCATGTCGTGCAACATCATTAGCCGTACCACTATAAATTGATGGGAACACCTTTGTCATAAACGCTTACCTCATCGACACCAGTGGCGACATCAACATCATCCATGGCACACCGGCTAACAAGTCGGGAGCGTATCGCCTAGGACTTGACAACATAGAGATACATTATGTCCACAATGCAGACGCATTCATACACTCCAGGATGTAGCCCACCGAGAGGCATTGATGATCAAGAATGAATTCCTGGCACTCTCACCTATGGCCGTTTGGGAGCAAGGAGAGCTCTGCACCGTCACCTTGACCATCATGGAGGGTCTAGCTACACAACTTTGGTCCATGCACCAAGGCCTCGTCTTCCTCGATGAACATCTCTACCTACAAACACCATGGGTATGCCCCTGATGGAGTTGTTGGGTTGGGGAGCGCATCTACCATGGACAGGTGGGCAACACAACGGGATGCCCACACACATCCCATTGTGCCTTCCATGGCTACTACAGCAACCAATAGTGGAGACAACAATTGCCTTCATCAACACCATTGGCCGAGTATTGCTCGCATCGCCAACGTCAACATGAGCCTTCTCCCAATCTCCAATGAGCACCACGTCTCACCTATCTACAATAGGCCCCTTACCCTTGATGACGGAACCACGACGATCACTTTGTCACGGCATTGAGAGACACAATCCATGGCGACTTTGGACCAGCTGCCCCACGACATCTGCTCACTGCATCAGGCGGTGACGCATGCACATGACTGATCATGAGCGCCTACAACTACTAGGTCTGCATCAGCGTCGATAACCGTCTACGTAACTATACTTCAACGGCACAAACCATTCACCAGGAATTCATCTACAACAATAGCGGAAGCGCCGAACATCATACTCCTACGTCTTTTGTTAATTCGGCCCCCATCACTATTGCTTTGTGGTCATCGTCCTTGACATCAGCAACCAACCACCCGACGATAGGAGGGAGCACCTCCACCTTGGACTACCAGGCACCTATGTCCTGTTTTAGCACGAGGACACGCCGAGTGGGCAAGCGGTGAGTACTGTCATAAGCCCATGACAGGCCATAACCCCGATGAGATAAATGGGCCAGCAAAGGACCGAGCAGGGAGAGAAAGGCGCCCTAGGGCATTTCCCGCAACTGTAGCACACCGCTGCCACCACTGTTCTATCGCCGTCGACTACCATATCGAGTCCAATTTAGTTTTGGGAAAGAATCTGTTAAGATAGAGAGTCCATTCTGTTGGATGGAAAGGAGAATCCGAATTCAATAAGGATCTCCTACAGTTTGCTTAGTCAAGTCCCATTGGGGCTATTAATATTAACCTTGTAACAGTTGGAGCGGAAGAAAGAAATAGTAGCCGAAAGGTCCTAGCTCTTAAGCTCTCCTCCCAAACTCTGGCCGCCAACCTGCCATCTGCCTCCTCCTGTGCTGCCCCTCCGCTCGCTGCCGGAGTGCCCCTCGGACACGTCTCTTACAGTGTTACATGCAGGGAGGGATCGATGAAAGCAATGCATGATCTAAGACACGTGATGCAGACTTGCTCAACATTATGTGCTGGAGGCCTCCGATTAAAGAAGTTATCAAACGCACAAAGAGAATTGACAGTCCATTGTGGTCCAATTTTATTTTTCATTCTCTCACTGGGTATAAATGTTGCTGGACATAATAGTAGTCCCATAGATTAGCTTCGTTAAGAAAACTTCAGTAGAACTTCTGGACGAATTGGACTCTGGTGCCTTAATTTATTCAAATTATGTTTTCTGCTGTTTTGTGTATATATCTTTGTTGGAAAAGTGGGTTATATAGTGATAATCTGTAGATCTGTATGCATTGAGAACATCGAATAGAGAGGCTCAGTATGTATTTTGTTGTGGCGGAAGGCACCTGCCCTTCGGCTTCCAAATGACAGCAGGGGAATTGCCCATGCGTGGGTATCTCCCCCTGTGGTTTGGATGGGGATTCTGCTGTCCAAGAAAATCCCTCCCCTCCTATTCGTTCCCACCCTATGGCTGCCAAAAGTAGCCCTTAGTTATCTATGGAGGGTTTTCCATCTCTGGGTGTGCCTTATCCATACTTCCAAATGAGCCTTAAAGGTTGCTGGAACCTGGCTAGCTTTGGTTTTATCGAATCACATACCAGGAGCTAACGAACAATCCATTACAGTACAGTGTTATGCTTAGCAGGCTACTGGTTAATACTTAGGCCCTGTTTGGCACAGCTTCCTAACCAGCTTCGTGAGCAGCTTCTCTACTCTGTGCGCCAAACGGGCAGCTCTGTGAGCAGCTTCACCCACAGCTTTCCTGAAATCGCGCTCTCACAACCGCGTCCGCTCGCTCAAGCTGCGAAATCCCAGCTTCCTCCAACTCTCTCCCTGGATAATGTCCATATTACCCCTGAGTTACCACGAAATTACAGGAAATTGGCATCGACTTCACCCATGACTTCTGCCCGCGGTCGTCTCCCAGCTAGCGCAGCCGCCGCCGCCGCCTTGCAGCCTGGGAACCCTCCGCCGGCCGGCTCGCAGCAGGGTGAGGGCTAGGCTTCCCTCCGGCAAGCGCGCAACAGGAGGAGGTGGGCCCTACTCACCGCCGCCGCCGCCGCCGCCGCCGCGGGTACGCCCTCGCCGGAGCACGAAGCCGGAAGTGGAGCAGATAGATCGGGTACACCCTCTACTCTGATGACAAGGATTGCGTCTTGAATTCCTTGGTCCTTCCATGTCGATTGATTCTTTTTTTTTTTTTTTTTTGAACACTCCATGTCGATTGATTCTTGATTACAAGTATACAGGGGAGGGAAAAGAGAGCAGGGGAGGGAGACAGACTAGATTGATTGTTGGCAATGGCGTCGTCGAGGGGGCACCCCACCGCGCTGCTCCTGCTGGCCTGCGCCGTGGCCGCCGCTGGCGCCGCCGGCACGCCGGATGGGTCCGAGGAAGCTCATCTGCTCGTTATTGAACTTTCTGGCTGTTGCTGCTTCAGAGGCGCACATGTTCTGGTGGCTGTACCGCAGCCCGCAGCGCGAGGACAACGGCAAGACGCCATGGCAAGACGCCGGCAAGAGGCGCACTAGTTCCTCGATCTATTTGGATGCATAGTATTTGTCTGTACTCCCGTAAACGCTCCAAGGTCTGTAATCTTGCTTGTATCAGTGTAAGGATCGCCTGTATCAGTGTATGCACGCACGCGTAGTAGAGACATACGCTGTAGAGTGGATATCCTATCAGCCATTCAAAAGTTGTTGATGAAGCTGTTTTGCCAAATATCATTTCTAAAACTGCTCAGCTTCACATAAGTAGTTGTTGGGGAAGTTGTTATCTGAAAAAACAGCTTACTTGGTGAAGCTAAGTTGTGCCAAACAGGCCCTTAATAGTATTGTTGATCACATTTCGACCGAGTTGAATTATATACAGAGACGGGATCTGATGAGCTTCGGAAGTTGCCACACATTTTGTATCTTCATCATGGGCATCTGATGATGGGCTTTGGAAGTCGCCACACATTTTCTATCTCCATCTTGGGCATCTGATGACGAGCTTTGAAAGTTGCGACACATTTTCTGTCTCCACCTTGAACATCCTAGTCTCCAGTCGGCTATATAAACACACATCATCAGTCTCATCTCACACAACCACACTAGTTAATCACAAAAAGAGCTTCCATTAACTGCCTGCAAGCCAAGCATCACCTATTGAGCTGAAACTGACCGCCAGCATGTACTTGCGCGCCCTCCTCCTGGCCTTGGTGGCCACGTTTGTTCTAGCGCCATCGGCGATGGCGCAGAGCGCGAACGGCGTGATAGCGACGTTTGTCGACTACAACGCACGGCCGAACTGGGACCTGCGCGCTGCAAACGTGCCCTGCGCGGCCTTGGACGGGGACATGCCGCACAGGTGGCGGAGGCACTACTGGTGGGCGGCGTTCTGCGGGGCGCCGGGGCCTCGTGGGGACGCCGCGTGCGGGCTGTGCGTGCAGTTGACGAACGTGGGCACGGGCAAGACAATGACAGTGAGGATCGTGGATGACTGTGGGAAAAAGAACGATGGCGCGGTGTTTGGGATCGACACACCGGGCTTCTTGGAGATTGACGACGACGGCCGCAGCTGGGCGGCCGGGCAGCTCGAGGTGAACTACCAGTTCGTGGAGTGCGACGATCGAAGACTAGATGGCTAGTGAGCAGTGATCAGCTCACACAGGAAGGGTGGCATATATGTATTTCTTTTTTTTTTCTATTACAATTCAAATAAGTCACCTAAGCTTTTTGCCATAACTAGTCCATCAACCCGTGCTCTCGCACGGGTTAAAAGGTTAGAGACACTAACTAATAAAGTTTGTTATATTAATTTTTTTTCTATTTACTTATGTTCTAAAATTACAACTAAAATAGATAATCTCGATTATTCATTTTTATGTACTTTTCATCGGTATCCATCGGTTTTTACTTTACATAGCACCTCTGTTTATCTTATATATACATTTAGTTGAATATTTGTTTAAACTATGACTGGCTTTAGCTACTATCTATTTTGACAACATGAACCTAAATTTTGAGCTTAGTAGTTGCTCAGATACGATGACTATTATATTTACAATGGTGATTATAGTCTACCAATTTGGTGGCAAAATGTTTAAGGTTTTTGTAAAAATTTTAGGATCTAATTTCTAGCGGTTACATGAGTAATATCAAAGAATAATTTTTCAAGCATGATTTATGTTTAGTTGAGACAGAAACTGAAAGTATGTAAACCCTTATCACTTTATGTGATACCTAAAAATGTATTTTTTAACTTTTAGTTGTCTATCACGTGTTAATTTGAAATACCAATTCTCATTGTTGCTCTTATTCCGGATTTCATTTTTTATTTTGTTGAAAGAATATTCTAGGTCATAGGCTACCTAATGGCATAAATAGTTGTTTCAGCATGGATCATGGCACTCAAGTTTATTATGATGAGTATTAATATTATAACATATTTTTGTACTCTTGATGAGCTTATAAAATAATTATTTATCCTAATGTATATGTGCCTTGGTCCACACACAGTGGAACATAATACCGACAAAAGTGTATATTTCAGATAGCTTTGTGCATATATTGTATTTATGGATGTTGAATTATTTTTCATAAAAGCCGATATTATACCATATACATGTAGATTTGAGACATTTTTGTTAATTTTTTTGTAATGGTTAAGATGGATAATTTAGATGCAAATTATATAGGCATATATTACATTACATTATCTCTTGTAATTTCGTGGCATGGTTAATTTAAATGCAAACTTTGGGCTCAAAGCATTGTCTTTCATAATGATAGAGGTGAACAATTTATAAAATTTTATACTATAGAATCAGTTAGTTATATTTTATAATTGTAAATTGAGCTAATGTAATGAAGTCACAGACTTCGATAAAGGATTATATTAAAATTTATTTGTTCAAAAAGTAATCCAAGACTTTTTGCCTTCATTTTCTTAATACTTATGTGCTTTTCTCACCTGAAGTTTTATTGACCATATATAACAAAACAATATAAATTAAGTACTCGGTAGAAGACAAATTAAACTGTAACTATAGTCAACTTTAGTATATTCTTGCAAAGAAATTTAATTATAATGGGTTGTAGTAAGATGGACACACCTTTGTCAGCATCGATGCAGACACCGTGGATGCAATCATCAAGGCTCGATGGCTTGCATGTTCGCATTTGTTACTCATGACACAACCGCCTGTCTTGCATGTAGTCGTCTGATTATGGAAGCTTGAATGGCCTAGCAGACTGCCCGTCGTGCCTCCGCCGAGTGCTCAACCAGCTTTGGGTCCTCCACGCGCTCTGCGCGCGTCTAACGACCACACTGTTGTATTAGCTCTTATCTTCACATCACGGCCATGTCCAGCACTGGTAGGCTGGGGATTATAGGGGATGTATTGAATCATTCATATCACGATCTCTCGATTGTCTAACTATTGCGCCCAACTAAGCTCAGCGAGAACTATTACGCTGACCAATATGCATGTTGCTAAGGAAAGACTGGACACGATAATTATCAGTTGAGTTTTCTCACACACCATGGACGATGGCGTAAACCCATGCCCCTTCCTTGATCACATGGTCCCAATCTTCCAGCTCCTGGATTTGATGCAAATGAGTTGCGAGGCTGCCGCTCCTCTCCATGGAACAACGCTGATGGGTGCCTTACTCCTTGGTGGTGAAGAATCCATGTGCTACCACGGATGGAATAGGGGAGGTGCAGTGGGTGCCACTTTTAGTATCTAAGCATTCGTGGCATAAAAAATTTGTATGATTCGCTAAAACCATTTTAGCGATTCGGTAACAATTTGTAAAATTTGCACTGTAATTTGTTATAGATGACAGAGCTTAATTGAAAGATTAAGTTGAAAACAATCACAAATTACAAATAAACAATTCAAAATACATGTACCAAAAAAGTAACAGACTAACAACATTACTTATCTGACTTTTTTTACCAGCCGATTTTGAGGTCCCTGAATAACTTAATTTTAAATCATCTCCGTCTACCTCAAAGAACAGATCTCGCTCAATACCAATAGAGATGCATGCTTTAGATAAGAGATACAATATGTTGTCTCTGCTTCTCTTCGTAGCTGCACAAATATTAAAAAAAAAAACACAACGCCAAATTAAGTAATTAAATAAATTGTCATAGTGGAGATTGAATTAATTCTCATGTGGGATTACATAAATAGTCACATGCTAATGGATCTCAAGCATCCTGACGTTGGGACAAATCTCAGTCTCTCTGCTACATGATGGTGATCTTATGACATTAGTAGATAGCAACGAAATTATGTAGGAAAATTCCAGAAACACATGCCAAATTAAGTAATTAAATAAATTACCCTAGTGGATATTGAATTAATTCTCATGTGGGATTAAATAAATAGTCACATGCTGATGAATCTCAAGCATCCTGATGTTGGGACAAATCTCAGTCTCTCTGCTACATGATGGTGATCTTATGACATTAGTAGATAGCAACGAAATTAAGTAGGAAAATTCCTAAGGGAAACACATAATGAGTAGAAGAGACCGAATATAGCATATTTATGATTGAACCCCACCTCTATGAAGTCAACTGTGTAGATGCGAATTCGTAGCCTAAGCCAATCTAGGCAAAGGCAGACGACGTGTGGAGAATCAGTGTGGGGATCTGGTCATGCCTCCGTCGCCAGTGCGGGCAGGCTGCCATGACATTGTTACACGTCCATCCTTCTGCCCACCCGACGCAGCTGGCTCCAGATGTTGGTGGATGGTGTATGGACGTATCGTCGGACTATGGTTCCTTGATATTAGGATATTTTTGTCAATGCCTAGATATTAGGCTGTTTTTGTTTGCCGCCATGCAACAGACCCTCCACGTATCTGGCTGATTGATTTTGTCAATACCTAGATATTAGGATATTTTTTGTTTGCGGCCATGCAACATACCCTGCGTGAATGAATTTATTTTTCTTATTTTCATTGTATATGTGATATATGTGATAGTTTCTAAAATAATAGATTTCTTTTTTTTTTTTTTTATCTACAAATAATGGTAGATGTGGGTAATTTTTTAAAAGTTAATATAGATCTAGTGGTACAAGTCCACGTATCTGGCTGATTGATTTTGTCAATACCTAGATATTAGGATATTTTTGTTTGCGGCCATGCAACATACCCCCGGTGCGTGAATGAATTTATTTTTCTTGTTTTCATTGGATATGTGATAGTTTCTAAAATAATAGATTTCTTTTTTTTCTTTCTTTTATCTACAAATAATGGCAGATGTGGGTAATTTTCTAAAACTTAATATAGATCTAGTGGTACAGATCGGCTGAGCCTATAGATTTAATGGCTAGATGTTTCTGATTAACGTGGGAATTTCTAGTATTTATCTTTTTTTTTTCTAGTGCGTCTGTTGAGAATTAACGTGAAGGCTTCGTTGGAGCCTCCAATTAGTAATAGTAAGATAACTATATGTATGCCCAAGCATTGGGTACAATTTAATTTCCTGGATTCAAGGACTGTCTACTCCTCACTGACAGTGCCACTTCCCGATAGAGTTGTCTTCTCAGCTATTTTATAATTTCAAGAAAATTACTGCTGCAGTTCTTAGTCTTCATCGCTTGAACTTATAAGCCCGGCTTATCAGCTATGTTCCAATCTTCTCTAACAACAAAACAGCATCAGCCTTGGCTTATCAGCCATGTTGGTCTTTACACATTCATTGTGCTTGTGCAGTGTCTGGTGACCAAGACTAGATAGTTAGTGATCACAGGAAGGGGACATGTGTGGTCTTCTTAGAAAGTTTGCACGAATCTTAAAGAAGCCAGATAATTAATTTTAGTTAATTATGCCGTGGGTATTATTTGGGTCTAACTCGATCTGTCATGCCCAATCGAAGTCCAGCACCGGCAGAGAGGCCAATGTTTTTCCTGCACGAGAGTAGCTCGTGTGGATGCCAGGGAAAGGTTGGATTGGGTTGTGGTAACTGGCTGTAACTGCTCATGTTTGTTTTCCATATGTACCAAAAGAGCTTTTTTTAAAAAAAGAAATATCAGCTTCTGCATCGAGTGATGCATATGGCTATTCTTTATTACAAGCGTTCAAATACTGATTTAGGAAATTACAGCGTAAAAAGTTCTGATCCAACAAAATAAAAAAAAGTTCTCAAAAAACAAAAACTGAAGGACAATTTTATTATTAAAACCCCAATCATTCTTTGAGAACACTTCCATTGCGGCTGTCTCAGTGACCTTACAGCCCGTTTTCATAAACTGGCGATCCTCCTCATTCTGAAACAAGGACCAGAACCTTATCTAATACATCCCTTTGAAGATAACCTACAAATACGATGGTAATGTGGTCTTGTTAAACACAACATTATTCCTTGTTAACCATATTGCCCATAAATAGCACTTTGCACCCACAAGAATTAGGTTGATGTACCAAAAGAGCTGGAGAGTTAGTGTTTGGTGAGCTGCATAGATGAATTAGGTTACGTTGCGTAAGCTCATATGTGAGTTTAGCTCATATGTAGAAAGGGATCGACGAAAGCATTGCATGACCTAGGACAAGTGATGCAGACTTGCTCAACATTATGTGCTCTAGGCCCCCGGTTAAAGTTGTTATCAAACACAGAAAGAAAATTGGCAGTGGTCCTATTTTATTGTTCGTTCTCTCATTGGGTATGTTGATGGACATGATAGTAGGAAGGCCCATAGATTAATTACTTTTTTTAGAAAAGATGACACTTCAGTAGAACTTCTGTACAAATTCGACTCTAGCTAGTGTCTTAATTTATTCATTTTTTTTTTTGAAACAAAACAAGCAAGAGAGCTGCCGGTTATTATAATATAAAGAAGGCCCAGATGGGCAAACAACGTCCTCGAAAGGGTTTAATTACAACACAAAGTAGCCTGTTAGCAATTGGGGCGAGGAGTAGAGAATTTGGGATAGGAATTGGACAAACAGCAAAGCAACAAGACGAAGCGGACGTAGGACGACAAAGGATTATAGATTGAGTTTGAATTTCTGTTACAAGTTTGATACCCCTCACAGCTCTCTCCTCTGCCTTATATTTTGACAGGGCACACTCGGCAACAAACACATGCAACTCCACCCCCAACTCGATGCCGCTCGACGGAAGTTGGGCTTCTTGACACGGCCTCCCGCCCGAGGCCCATGGGCTTCTTCTGGTGGTGATGTAGGGCTTCTAACACATCGGCCATAAAGATGACAACTTCAGCCAACAACACCCCTAAGCTCTCACCATGAGCAAGAAAACAGCACAACCATAACAACAGAGACTAAGTACTCGTTTTCTGCTGTTTCGTGTATATATCTATGATGGAAAGTGTGGTATATAGTGTGGTACATAGCTCACTAACAATAGAGAATATAGAGGCACTGCACAGTACATATTTTCTTGTGGCCGAAGCCACCTGCCCTTCGATCGGTTTCCAAACGGATATCTCCCCTGTGGTTTGGAGCCCGTTTAGTTCCCATGTAGGCCGAAATTTTTCGGGTTGGCAGGCCTGGCAGGCCGAAATTTTACGGGTTGGTTAGCAGGCCGAATTTTTTGGTTGGTAGGCCTTGCAGGCTAAAATTTGTCGGGTTGGCTCGCAGGTAGGCCGAATTTTTTGGATTGGCAGGCCGAAATTTTTTCACAGCTGCATGCCAACTGAACACGGAGGCCAACCCAAAAATTCGGCCTGCCTGCGAGCCAACCTGAAAAATTTCAGCCTGCTAGGCCTGCCAACCCAAAAACATTCGCCTACCTGCCAGCCAACCCGAAAAATGTCGGCCTGCCAGGCCTACCAACCCAAAAAATTTTCGGCCTGCATGGGAACTAAACGGGCGCCAAACCATAGGGGAGATATCCGTTTGGAAACCGGTCGAAGGGCAGGTGGCTTGGGCCACAAGAAAATATCTACTGTGCAGTGCCTCTCTATTCGCTATTGTTAGTGAGCTATGTACCACACTATATACCAAACTTTCCATCATATGGGGAGTCCGCTGCCCAAGAAAATCCCTACCCGCCCCTCACCCTATGGCTGCTAAAAGTAGCCCTCACTATAGGAGGCTGGTTCTTCGCCGAACGTTTAGGATGTTCGGCAAAGGCTAGGGGCCTTCCGCGAAGGCTTCGCCGAAAGTTTTTTCATGGGACAGTCGGCGAAGGTGCTACGGGAATGTTTTTTTTTCGGCATAGGCCCTTTGCCGACAACCGTCGGGGACCCCTTTTCGAGCCTTCGCCGAGAACCGAAAACAACTGTCGGCGAAGAAAAGTAACCGTTAACGAACCGCGTTTTTGACGGCTGTTATTCCGACTTCGCCCGAACACCGACGGTCGGCGAAGAAATTTTTTATTTTTTAAACTTTGCCGAGTACCCTACAGCGAGGTACTTCGGCAAAGATGGCTTCTTTGCCGAGTACTTTTCAGTCCCGTTGCTCGACAAAGAATTTTATTTTATTTTTTTAACCTTTGCCAAGAACCATACATCGTGGTACTCGGCAAAGATGTCTTCTTTGCCAAGAGCCCATGCAAAACCCTCGCCAAAGCTGGGAAGGTGGCCGTCGGGCTCCCAGCTTTGCCGAAGACAATGTCAAAAAACTCTCAGCAAAGAAGCCTTTGCCGAGAGCAGCGGCTCGGCAAAGAACTGAGATATTGTAATTTTTTATTTGTTTCTGCTTTCCACCTTGACAAATAAAAACATATATAATATATATCACATCCATTCAATCACAGAACATATATATATCACATTTCATACATCCAGCACATAAAACACAGCGATATATCACAGAACCCATATTAAACATGTCTCACAAGTATAACATCAAGTCCACAAGTCTAACATCATGTCCACAAGTCCAACATCATGTCCACAAGAGAAACATCAAGTCCTCGAACTTGGCCGCCATTGTCGCCTGCGTCTGCTCCACCTCCTCACGGCGCCTCCTTTCCTCTGCTAGTAGCTGTGCTTGCTCCTGACGTCGCCCCGTCGGGGGATCTCCCTCGGTGGTGGCTGCCGCGGGTGATGGGGGCGGCCCGGGGCTCGATAAGTAGAGGTAGACAATTAGACCTGATTGCCTCTGTCTGGATTTGAGGAAGCTTCAAGTCAGCGTTCTCTGTGCCTTAGCTTGCAACATCCATGTAAACTTTAATTGGATAGCCATTGCCCGGCCACTGCCACAACTTCAGTACATCATATTTGTACAATAGAATATTAGAACTTTGTAATTGTACACCTCTTTGGTGGACAAACATGAATTTAGTCTCTTGCAAGGGAAACATAATAGAATATCAATCTAGCAAATTATATTCAAGGGTGCAAAGTTATACATATTCCACTCGGCAGAGTCCATATTATCTAAAAGGAAAATTATATTTCAGATAGCAAAATTATGCTCGCTGTAACAACTATAGGATAGTAATCAAAGGAAGCTATAATCCATGACTATAGTGAGAAATCTAAAGAAAAATCGAAAGACCCTGATATTGCAGTTCACCAAGTAATAAATTACTCCCTCCGTCCCTAAATAGATGTCATTCTAAACTTCCGAGAAGTCAACGTTTTCAAACTGCCGGCAATTATATATTAAAATATATAAATATTTATGCTAAGTAATTAGTATCATTGAAAAGATCTTTAAGTCTAGTTTTTAATAAATTTATCTCGGAGATATAAATGTTGCACGTATTTTCTACAAACCTAGTCAAAGTTGAGAAAGTTTGACCGGCACTCACCCTAAAACGACATCTAATAAGGGACAGAGGGAGTACCTTGCTAGCAAGCCCATCTGGCTTTAACACTGCAGACTGTTGTAGGCAGTGCCACTCGCCCCTATTGGCACGGCTGCCTTTCCCGGCTACTGCAATCAGACACCTAGCACTAGCCTTGACCTAAAGGCAACAACATTTACATGGTTAGAGTTATCTAGAGATTGGAATTTCATGACAGGACAAATCTTTTTTTTTACCTTTGAAAGTTTACAATCTCCATTTATGGTGTCAGCAATTTGATGGGAGGTGTTGGGCAGAGTCACCCAACTCCATCAGACGCACAGGCGCACAATAGCCTAGCCCTCGGGCACACTGCCGCCGCCCCCCTTGACTGGCAAGACCTTGCTCCCAAAGGAATTCAGTAACAACGGAAGAAGGGCTCAGATGAATATGTTTGTGCCGCTCGCCTTATTAGCAGAAGTGTCCAAAAAAACTCAGGTCATCATGTGTATGAATCTATAGATAATAGGCAGTATATATTATGATATCAGGTAGAATGTAAATTTTAGTGTCCTTAGCACCCGTGTTCTTGTGAATTTCAAGCCTCGTATATGATAAGATAAGCCAGGTTCTAGAGAAAAGTCAAACCAATTTCACCATAGATAACAGTCTTACTAAGTATCTGATAGTAACAGATTATTTGACTACATAGTTAGGCCATAACTCCAACATACATAAAAGAATTCAGTTGGGATTCCTTACATATTTAACCAAGCGAGTCTTGTGCTACCTTGGGTTAATCATGAGGCTTCATATTGCATATTCTTTATTCTGCTGTCATCACCCTGATAAATAGAAAAAGGAAAAAAAAATGCTTCACACATGAATGTTAATAGAACCCAGCTTCAGAAAGAAACCACATATTTTTTAACTGGCAGGCAGCTAGAGCCTAAAGATCAATCAGAGTTAACCTCACATTTTTAATACAACAAATAGCTGGCTTCATTCTTAAGGGTGTGTTTAGTTGGTGAAATATTTTTTGGGTTGGGCTACTGTAGCATTTTTCGTTTGTATTTGGTAATTATTGTCTTATCGTGGACTAACTAGTTTTAAAAGATTCGTCTCGCACTTTTCAATCAAACTATGCAATTTGTTTTTTTATTTACCTACATTTAGTGTCTCATGCATGCGTTAAAAGATTTGATGTGACAGGTACTGTAGCACTTTTTCGGGTTAACTTTTCAGCAACTAAACACTCCCTAAGTTAGTGAAGTTATAAAACTACTCTCTTTCTCCATTGCCAAAATTTTGTGGTAGACATCAACCACTGGCTTCTGAATGCATTGTAAAGCTCGGAAATGACATTGTAATGCCTTTGAACAATCCACAATACTTCAAAAGCAATCAGATTCCTTTATATATATATATATATATATAAAGCAAAGACTACAAGACAGGACAGGAATAAAAACATTTTACAGGGGAGATGCTCTACTCACTGCAAATAAGGAAGAGACATGTTTTTTAATGTTGCCGGATTCTTCTTCACGAATTCCTGCCATCTCCATTTGAGTCTGCTTGACTGAATGTCTGCAGTCGAAACATCAGAGAAGATAGCATGTATGAACTGCAAATCGATGACTCCGTTCCGCTTGAGATCATCTGCCACAGTGAACACCAACTGAGCTTCCTCCTCCTGTAACTGACTCTGTAAAAGCGAAAATACACGGGGACGAGGCGCTTACCCTGTGTGCGAAAAGACCGGCTCTCTTGTTATTCCTGAACAAGGCGAGCTGAAACTCCTGCTGCTGGACCAAACCAACACAACAGAGACTCCAATTCGTCAGCGGCGCAATCTATCTATCAGAAACCAGGGCACATGAGAACAACAAGGGAACATGAGAACAGCAGAGCCACAAGAACAGCAAAATCCAGAAGAACTCTAACTCGACGAGCCTGCTCCCCGGCGTCCACGCAACCACAAGTGGTCAGCGGGCCTCAGGTCCGTGGAGGAAGGCCGCCGATGCTGCGCATCTGGGAGCGGTGCCGTCCTCCTTTGGTCGCCCCGCACATGCACCCACAGGCGAGTGCGCGGCGCTCTGCAGATGTAGTGGAGCAAGAAACCAATACCCCATCGCAGCTCCACCTCCACAGGTCCACAAATGCAGACCGTCGTGCCTAGCTGCGCGCTCGCCCGCACCGCCAGCCAAGGGGCGCGCCGGCCCCGCAAAACCTGGGTGGTGCGGGCAGCGCCGCCGATGGCGGAGGCGTGGGCGGCGGGCGGCGCGGCGGCGGGAGGCGCGGGCGGCAGCGGTGGCGGCGTGTTTGCTCGAGTGTGTGTCTGTGTGAGTGTGTGAGTGTGTGGGCGAGGGTTTTTAGGGTTCTTCATATTATTATTATTTTTTCTTTGCCGAAGCGCGACATCTAGGCGGCCGTCGGCAAAGCGTTGGCCTTTGCCGAGCGCCCGTGATCCGGCCGTCGGCAAAGCGCTGGCCTTTGCCGAGCACCCTCTCGGCGAATTTTGTCTTTGCCGAGCCCCTCGGCTCCCGCTCTCGGCAAACAAAAATTAAAAATGATTTAGCCATCACAACTTTTTTTTTTGTAGCTTAGCTACATGACATGGAGTTCGTTGTTGAAGTTTGTATTTTTCAATCTTTTTACTATATTTATGAATTTTCATTATTATTTGAATTTCTTTTGAAAACTAAAATTTGAACTACAAGTGATTCGAATAATGGATCTAAATGATTCAAAAATGATAAACATGCTTATGATTCTATCTTGAGTCCTCATCCATGGCTAGACACCAAAATTCGAATATCTTGTCCGAAACACGTCGACTCACTTGGGAAATGGTCGATTGTTTTAAAATTCTATAAAAATTCAAACGGAGTTGAAAAATCATAAAATTTGACGAGTTGTCCTTATATCGATTGGGTACACTATGAAAAAATTTGAGTCGATTTCGTGCACGGTTGCATCTCGGATGGCAGTTCGCGAGTTCTGTTATCACATGGTCACGATGTCCGGCAAACTGTCATCCGAGATGCAACTGTGCATGAAATCAACTCAAATTTTTTTCATAGTGTACGCAATCGATATAAGGACAACTCATCAAATTTCATGATTTTTCAACTCCGTTTGAATTTTATAGAATTTTAAAACAATCGACCCTCAAGTGAGTGGACGTGTTCGCGCACATGATATTCGAATTTTGGTGTCCGGCCATGGATGAGGACTCAAGATACACTCACAATCATGTTTATCATTTTTTCAATCATTTAGATCCATTATTTGAATCACTTGCAGTTCAAATTTTAGTTTTCAAAAGAAATTCAAATAATACATAAAAATTCATAAAATATAGCAAAAACATTGAAAAATTGCAAACTTCAACAAGGAACTCCCATGTACTGTAGCTAAGCTACAGGAAAAGTTGTGATGCCATGCCAAAATAAAAAAAAAAATTGTGCTTTGCCGAGCTAGGACTCGGGCTCGGCAAAAAGCCAATCTTTGCCGAGAGGTGGGACTAGGGTTCTCGGCAATGCCAATCTTTGCCGAGTACCCTACAGCGAACACTCGGCGAAGCACAAATGCTCGGTAAAGTTTAGGGACACGTGGGCGCCGTTTGGTGGAAGTTTAAAAAAAAACCACTACGCCGAGAGCTCAAAAATTTTGCTCTCGGCAAAGTTTTTTTTTTTTTTGCTTTGCCGAGGGACGGACGGCAAGTTGTCGGCAAAGGTTATGCAAACCGACGGCGTTACGTCGGACCCGTCTATGCCGACAGCCTACCTCGCCGACACGCCGCCCGTCGGCGAAGCCAGCCGCCGACAGCCGAACCTGCGCCGACCGTCGGAGCCAAGCTTTGCCTAGGGTACTTTTTGCCGAGAGTCCGTACTCGGCGAAGGAGCTTTCGCCGAAAGTTTTTTCTTTGCCGTGGCGGCTGTCGGCAAAGAAAATCTTTGCCAAAGTTTTATTTTCGGCAGTCGGCAAAACGCAGTACCGTCGGGCGAAGACCCAGTTTCCGTAGTGCCTCCACAATGTAAAGCTCAATCCCCATTGCAGCAAGCACAGGGAGTCTTACTAGTGCCTGAAAATGAACAACACAACTACTTGCGTCGGTGCCTGAATCGTAAAATAATATATCTTTCTTCCTCGTCATATTTGGCCCGAATCATATACAGAAGGGATCTCACGACTTTGGAAGTTGCAACACATTTTCTATCTCCTTCGTGGGGCATCTGATGAGGAGCTTTGGAAGTTGCGATACATTTAGGGCTTGTTTAGATACACCCCCAAATACCAAGTTTTTTCACACTCTCTCCATCACATCATTTTTTAGACACATGAATAGACCATTAAATGTTGGTAAAATAATAACTAATTGTATAGATTAGTTATAAAGCATGATACGAATCTTTTGAGCCTAATTAGTCTATGGTTGGACAATATTTACCAAATACAAATGACAATGCGGCACGAGTTCAAGTTAAAAAAAACTTTGCAATCTAAACAAGGCCTTTGTCTCCATCTTGGGCATCCTAGTCTCCAGTCGGCCATATAAACACACACATCATCAGTCTCATCTCACACACTAGTTAAGCGCAAAAATTGTTTCCAGTGAGTGCCTCCAAGCCAAGCATCACCAATGGTACCGAAACTGTCCGTGAGCCTGTACTCTTGTGCACCGGCCGTCGGCGCCCTTAACGGCCACGTTAGTTTTGGCACCATCAACGATGGTGCAGGGTGCGAATGGCGTGATGGCGACGTTCGTCGACTAGAACGCACCGCCGAAGCTATGACATGCGCGCCGCGTCCGTGTCCTGCGCGGCCCTAGACGCGGACAAACCAAAGATTTGGCGGGAGTACTTCTGGTGGGCGGCATTTTGCGGGCCATAGGGGCCTCGCGGTGACACCGTGTGTGTGCTGTGTGTGCACACTAGTAGAGATTTTTTTTTGGTGACAAGCATTTTGCATTTCCAGTGGCGGGCACAGTCGCCCATCAACGTGAACGGGTCACAATAAAAGGCAGGTTAACAGTGGTGGGCCCTTTATGCCTGCCACGGTAAATGATTTTAAAAACAAAAAAAAAAAAATCATAACCCTATCGAGCCTAATCGAGCCTCGTTGTCGAGCCCACTAAGGTTGCGACGCCGATCCTGTGTCGTGCCGCCGTCGGGGCGCTCGCCTTGGATCCGGCTGGCCGTACCTCCCTATGCCCTGGACCTGCACCGTGGTGGCCGCCGAGGGAGCGCCGCATCGGGTGAAGCCGCCGCTGCCACCACGAGCCGGATCCGCCCCGAGCGTCGCCGAGGAATGGTGGAGGCCGCCGCATCGTGGATTGTGGGGGTCGCCCTCGCCATCGTTAGGGAGGGCAGAGGGCCGCTGCCATCGTTGGGGGAGGGAGTGGTCCGCTGCTGCCATCATGCGCCATCGGGGAAGGAAGGGAGTGGCCAGCCCGGTCCTGGTGCTCCGTTATGCATCGTGGGAGGGCGGCGGCGGCACACGGGGTGGAGGGTGACGGCGTCGTGCACGTGGAATGGAGGGTGGCGGCCCACGTGTGTGGGGTGGAGAACGGCGTCGCGCGTGGGGTGCAGGGGGCCGCAGCGGCCACGTCGTCGATCTCGGGTTGGGGGATTTTAGAGTGGGGAGGCGGAGAGAGTGGGGTGGACATCCTGCCCAGTGTTGGGATTTCAGACTGAGAAACCTAAGTCTCAATTCATATGAGCCCGATAGAGGTCTGCTTTGGGTTGTGCTAGGCCTCGCGATTTTGGGTGACGGGCATTTAAAGATGCCCGCCACATAAAATATATTTACCATGGCAAGCATTCTAATGTGTTTGCCATAGTTAATGGTTATTTTTCTGTGGCGGGCATTTTAAGGTGATGCCCGCCACGGTTAATCATTAATCGTGGACGGCGATCCGACGAGCAGCTGGCCTGGCCAGCGAGCTATTAACCGTGGTGGGCAAAGTGTATGCCCGCCACAGATTTATTGGAGGGGTGTCACGCAAAAAGATTTTATGTACTAGTGGCAGTTGACGAACGTGGCCACGAGCACGGTAATGACGGTGAGGATCGTGGACGACTCTGGCAAACCCAACGGCGGCATGGTGCTTGGGATCAACAGGGCTGGATTCTACCAGCTCGACACCGACCTCCGCGGCAAGGTCGCCGGGCAGCTCGAGGTGAGAATGCCGAGGCCAGGCTGTAGATGGGCAAATATGTTTAACTTTTTCTATTCCGAGTCTGATAAGTCACCATACTTTTGCCATAATAACTAGATATGTATGCCCGTGCGTTGAGTGTCAATTTAATTTCTAAAATGCCGGGACTGTCGTCTTCTCCTCACTGCACGTCAGTGCCACTTTCTGTTACAGTTGTCTTCCCAACTGTTTTATAATTTCAAGGAAATGATTCTGCACAGCTGCAGTTCTTGTTGTATGTTACATTCGTTGTGCTTATGCAGTGTCTACTGCCCTAGACTAGATAGTGCAGTGATCACAGGAGTATCAAAAAAAAAAAAAAAAAAGAGTGGCATGTTTGCATTTCTTTTCTACTCCTATTCTAATAAGAGTTTTGGTCGAGTGGTCTTCTTAGAAAGTTTACATGAATCTTAAGGCAACTTGATAATTAATTTTAGTGAATTTCGTCATGGGTTCCTCCACGAGAGTGGCTCGTATGGATGGCCAAATTAAGGAAGGTTGAATTGGGCCATGCTAACCATTGGGTCATGCTAACCACCATACTAACATCTTTCTTCTAAGTTACGCGATTCAAGGAAAGGTTACAACTAGAATCAATATTAGCTTTTGTAGAAAAGCATACTAATAGTTGAACCTTACTTTCAATATTTTAGCTCAAGGGGAATCATAATGTCTCCATTTTGCACCTGATCTAAATTAGACCGTTCTTTAATCACCCTGGCTTGTGTTCATAATTAAGTTCCACTTTTTGTTTCATTAATTACTTTGTAGGCGAGAGGATCGAGTCTCCATAACTGAGCAATAACAATTCAAATCGATTAAAAAAAACCCAGATGGGGATTCTAAACCACATGACATATGCAGGTCCGCACTACCGATAGCACGGTACTCCACCACCCTATCCCTTGAGTAGGGTTGTTACAAACTACTGTCACCGCCATCTTCCACGCCCGGTGTGCGGTTACCTTTTCACGTGATGGAATAGACGAGGTGTAAGGCTTACGGGAGTATGTGGCCGCTTGCAATTTCTCGATCACAACCGCCTACCCAGCCTCACTACGGATCGGCCTCCTTTGCCGAGTGCACCCAAAACACTTGGCAAAGAAGAAACCTAGTGTTACACTTGGTGTACCACACACGCACTGTTTTCTCGGCATGGAAGTCCTAAGCCGAAAGTGCCAAATCGGGCACTCGGCTTAGGCGGCCAGTGTCTAATTTCTTTGCCGAGTGCCCGACTAGCACACGACAAAAAAAAAGTCACATAACGGAAGGAGGTGATGGCGTCATTCTTTGCCGAAGTACCACCGTTAATGGCACTCGGCAAAGAAATTGTCCATGTTTTTAATTATTTCTTTGCCGTGTGTCACTCCTCAAGACACGACAAAGAACCACTCCTTTGCCGAAAGTGTCGCTCTCAGCAATCGGCAAAAAAAATTGTCCACGTTTTTTTAAAATTATTTCTTTGCAGAGTGCCATTCCACAACACACGGCAAAGAACGAATTTATGCCGAAAGTGTTATGGTCATAACACTCAGCAAAGAGTGATGCCTATGCCGAAAGTGTTATGGTCATGACACTCGGCATAGAATGTTTTTTTTCAGAGCACACATATATAACAGTTTATAACCACATATAACATATACATATCTCACAATCCACATTTATCACAAATATATATATATATATATATATATATATATATATATATATATATATATATATATATATATATATATATATATATATGCTATTTGGTTTGCCGTGTTCTAAATAATATTAAGAGCTACGGCGGCGCCGCCCAGCTCCGTGAGCACCCGCACATGTAAATGTCTCATCGGTAAGAATAAGTATTACTATCGAGTCTTCCATGCGGTGCGGACACCATCCCACAACCGTAAACGATCCATCTAAGAGTAATTATTCCATCAAAAGAGTAAGTATTACTACCTAAAGCGCAATCAGCTCCACGAATCTCGCTCCTAAATTTCGCCAAAGATTATATATATAGGACCCCCGTTGGCCGTGAGTGAGAGCCGTGATGCGGCGGCGACTTCCAGTCCCGGTGGCGGCGAGCTTCCCCTCGAGGGCCGTCGCGGGGACTCGCCACATCCGACGGTGGTACTCAAGACTGGCGGCAGCGGCAAATGCCCCTCCCCTCCCGTCTGATGACCGCTGCACCTCCATCTCGGTGACCCAAAGACGGAAGGGGCGGTTCGCCCGCGGAAGGTGACCTCCGGTGGTGGCACTGAGCGCTATTGCGCCCTCCCCACACGAACGACGGTGGCGGCCTGTCCCAGGGCGAACCCGACAAATGGGCATCCCGGTGCATCTAAGCCGCCAGAATGTCTGTGTGCGACGGTGCACACTTGAGCACCTCTCGCCTTCCATTGATTTGCTTCAAGATTAGGTGCAACGAGTTTAGGATTTAGGCTTAATATAGGGTTTAGGGTACACGGTTTAATATAGAGATTAGGGTTTAGGACTTGATATAGCGATTAGGGTTCATAGCTTAATATAGAGATTAGGTTTAGGGCTTAACATAGAGATTAGAGTTCAACTTAGTGTTTGGTGTATAGATTAGGGCTGGATATAGAGATTACGGTTCAAAGCTTAATATAGAGCTTAGGGTTTAGGGGCTTAACATAGAGATTAGCGTTCAACTTAGTGTTTGGGGTATAGATTTTGGGATGGTATTTGATGGAATCTTGAAGCTAATCTAATGGAATCTGAGAGGGTGCTCACATGTGCACCGCCGCAGCCAGCGTCAGCGTCCGTGGTCCGTGGCGAACCCGACGGGCGGCGGGCGTCCTGGTGCATCTGCGCTCAAGACCGGGCGCCGTCAAGGCGTCGGCGATGGACGGCCTTAGCGTGCGAGGATCTCGCCATAGCGCCAATCCTCCACCATACCCACCGGTGGCTTCCTCAGGCGTCGGGCGGGCGGTTGTGCGGCGCTCGCCAGGGGCTGCGGCCTCCTTCACCTGTACCTGCGGGCGGAGTCGGGCTTCGCCGCGCACGCACCCTCCCTGGCCAGCGGTCCTTTCGCGACGCGGCGCAGCTGCATTCAACGACCGGCAGCGGCGGCGATTCACTTGACTCCCCGACCCTGGCGGTATCGCGGGGATCTAGGACCAACCTGGCGGCAGGGCATGTGCATGCACTGCTTCTGCTTCATTGAGAGCTTTGGTCTGTTTTCCTGTTCGTGTTCGATGGATCTGATGTGAAGAGCGATAGGTCCCCTGGCATGTGCGGATGGAGGTCCTGGTGGAAGAACAGCCGCACATTTTAGTGATCTCTGCGGCGGCTGGGATGGAGGTCCTGCCTCGCGGCCACTAACCACGTGCATGTGCTGCCCCTGTTGTTTGATCTTTGCTGCTGTTTTTTTCTTACTCTTTGTCTCTCTATGTCTTAGTGCATTTGGAGGTGGAAGTTGTTCCCACGAAATGCGTTGGTGCTCACGATTGGCACAGATGTGCATCTTTCCAGGAACAGCGGCTGCTAGATTATTTTTGATGAATTTTCTTTATACAGAATGCAAATGAGTTTGCCTGGATTTTGGTTCAGAGATCAATTCTATATATTACTACTTGACTACAGAGATCAATTCTATGTGTTACAACTTGACTCAAGTTCAGAAAAAATATTACTACTGGGATTACGCTAAAATATTTGAGTGATCAGGAAATTTATATGGTTCGTTAATGTAGATGATTTTACTACTATAAGGAAATGGAATTACTTGTACAAATCGTAAACTCGTGGTGATTGAAAGTATTGATAATAATCTATCATGGCATAGAGACAATCACGCAAATCTAAATCTCCTATAAGAGAGCCCCCACTAGGGGAGTTCTCTCGGCTTCTCATTGGCCAGCCTAATTGGTAACTGAAATCCAGCTAACCCGTGCGTTTAGCAGCTTGGCGCTGTTTTTAGCATCGTGGATGGCCCTGTCCCGATTTTTCCGCGTCGTTCCTGGAGGCCTTATCCTGCATGCGTGCGCCGTTCCTCGATCATCCGCCTCCATCCCCTGCTGAAACGGATCACCATGCGAAACAGTAGTCCCTTGCGCTTCACCTGCTGCAGCCACTAATGCTTATCCACTCAATGCTGTACCATGCGCCTCGGCTTTTAAAACGCACGACCCAGTCATGCTTCTATATAAAATCAAAGACAACCAAGCTGTCCACCATCCAAGAACGACGCAGCAGGGGCGTGGAGGGTGGATGGTGAGTTGGCGATGCCGCGAGGCAGTGCTAGCGATCGATTCATCATCAGAAAACCGATTTCACACCGCGACCCGTGGTGGTGGTTTTGCTGCGGGACCCGGGACGTGGATGAGAGTGATGACCACGAGATGAAGGTCGAGGCGAAGGTTGCGGTCAGGGACGCCAGGGCGCCATCTGCCATATGGCGGACAAGCTCGGTGCCGACGCCCGGTGATGGGGAGCCATGGCTACGGCTTCTTCAAGAGGTAAATCGACACGTAGTATTTTTATGCAGAATTTTTTACTTTTTAAATTCCTCGTCGGTCGGTTGCGATTATGAAGAGCGAGGTTAAAAAGCTGTGGTTACTTTTTTTGGGAGTTAGGAGATGTTTGTGTATGCGGTGATAATTAACCGCTTTGCTTTGCGTTTTGCAGGCCCTCCTCGGAAGTGTCGTCGTGATTACGCCTCAGAATGCGAGCTGCCCCGTTGTCATCGTGAAGCCGTAGCACGAACCAAATGTTTCGTTATCACAAACCACGGGTGCACGGCTGCTAGCTGCTGCTCTGCTTTCCCCTTTTTATTTTCCATGTGTTGTTGGAGTAATTTAGTTTTGCTTCGAGTGTTTTTGCCAAATAGAAAGATGTGTGCACAGCCTATATTGTACAGAGCAACGTAGCAGCATGTATATATATATATTCATATATATTATACTTATATGGGGCCGAATGGTTTGCGCCAACCCAATAAGCAACATTACAGTTTTTCTTTTTTCTTTACAAGCTGGCTGTGTTTGTCTTGCTGGGCCATGCGCAGCTATGGGCCCTGGGTACTTTTTATCCATTGTTTCAATTTATCTCTAAAATTTTAAGGCAACAAAGTTCAACATGTAATTATGATTAAAATCTAAACCTCTATAAATTTTATTCATACTGCAAAGAACGCTGGAGGGGAAGACCTCGCAAGACGGGGAGGCTGGGCGGCTCGGTCGAATGGATAAGTGTATGCGTGCGGTCGTATGTGGAGAGAGAAAGGAGGAAAAGAAAAAAAAAAATAGAAAAAGGGGAAAGAGAAAAAAAAAAGGAAAAAGAGGAAAACTATACGGACAAGATAAGATAAATTTTATGTATTCTTTAATTTCTCTATACGTTATGCATATTCCTATACAATTGTGATCCATGCAAGGCAATCATCTCCTAATTCTTAAAATCCATTTATATTATTATTAGACGACAAACACCAAAAGTATGTTGGATTATTAGCAGGTTACTACTATCTCAAATCTATTCTTACCCACTGATAATTTTTGTGTTGTACATTAAGTTTCAAAAATTATCCTCCACAAGTTAGTGACGTTTTTTTCTTTGAAGTTGAAGATCCAAGATTAAGATGTTGTCTTTTCTTTAGTTTATTATTAAAATTAATTTTAAATTTCTCTTAGGTAGATTAAATTTACTTTTGCATACCCGCAGCAACACGCGGAGAATTCTGCAATAAGATCCACTATCGTGCAGAGATGATATCATGAAATCCTCTCTTATGATCGTTGCATTTTTCTTAAGTCCCAAAGCAACGCTGAGAAGATTCCCCTAGTATAGAATTAAATAAAGTGGCCGTATTCGTTTCCCATGCACGAGATCAGAGGAGATGATTTGACATGCAAAAGACTAATTTGAGTTGTCCTTTATTGCTTGTCGGTGTATTTTCAAATTTGCAATTTGCATATACTGTTTACGGTAGTAATACTTACTTTGGTGGACATAAAGCTAGTTATCTTTCCGGGCAATTTGCATATACTGTTTACGGTAGTAATACTTACTTTGGTGGACATAAAGCTAGTTATCTTTCCGGTAGTAATACTTACTCATGGGGATGGATCATTTACGGGCCATAATGAAAAAGCTAGTATGGTTGCGGGAGCTAGCAGTAATACTTACGGTTACGGTGCTTTTAGTGTCTTATTATTACCGTTAATCACAAAATACATTATCTGGAATTCAAGGAGTAATAATCAATTAGTACTACTATCTTTTAATACTATAATACTACCAAATTAAATCGAGAGAGAATCTTTTACTACTAATACCGGAATGTGACTAAAAGTAAACAAGGAGACAAATCACTGGCGCCCCAAAAAGGAAACATATAACTGGCTTCCTTAATTAGGTTAACGAAAAATCAGGTAAGCGTCAATAGTTAAATTAGGTGAAAGAGAACTTACGATTTGTCTATTAACGCATGGGTGAAAGCACTACAGGAATCCGCTTCTTTGCCGAAAGTGCAAAAACATTTGCCGAGAGCAAAACGCCGCACTCGGCAAAGAGCATCTTTGCCGAAAAGTGCCGACTCAAAGACTCGGCAAAGACTTCTTTGCCGAAAGTGCCGCACCGCCGGCAATCTTCCACACTCGGCAAACTATATCTTTGCCGAGTCGCGTAGCCCCGGCAAAATAATACACTCGGCAAAGAATAACAGGCCAAACAGCCCGCGCCGTCCGCTACCTTTGCCGAGTGTCCGACGCTAGGCACTTTCGGCAAACTAGGTATCCTTTGCCGAGTGCCCCCCTGCAGGCACTCGGCAAAGCCCTTTTGCCGAAAGTGTTAAGACATGGCACTCGGCAAATTATGAATTTTGTTTTTTGTTTTTTCGTCCCCATATTTTTTGTGTAGCCTTGGTACAAGAATTACATCTCATCTTCAAAATTTGGGACAATTTCAAGTTCTTTTCCTATATTTCTTGAATTATTTCTTTTTTCTTGCATTTTCTTGACCACTCCAAATTTGAACTGCAGGTGCAGGTACATGAAATAATGGAATTTGATCAAGTGTGGAGATGTCCGAGTTTTAGGCATCCGACGTCACAACTTACTTTCTCGAATCTTTTTCAAATTTTTACCACAGCCTCCTCATGAGATGACAAGACACCTCGCCAAGTTTAGTGAGTTTTAAACTTCGTTTGGATTTTATAGAATTTAAATTAAAAACACTTTTCCCGCATGTAACTCGTCATGTTCCGACACAAAAATGTTCGTAATTCGCGCGAGTTCTGGATTGAGCCTAAACATATGCCAAACATCATGAATAATAATTTTTGAATGACCAAATTCCATTATTTCATGTACCTGCAGTTCAAATTTAGAGTGGTCCGTAAAATGCAAGAAAAAAGAAATAATTCAAGAAATATAGCAAAAGAACTTGAAATTGTCCCAAATTTTGAGGATGAGATGTAATTACTGTACCAAGGCCACACAAAAATATGGGACGAAAAAACAAAAAATCATAATTTGCCGCGTGCAGGTCTTGCACTTGGCAAAGAGTGCTTTGCCGAAGTGCATATCCGCGTGGCACTCGGCAAATGATTTTTTTTTAAAACAACTTTGCCGAAGTGCGCATTTCTTGGCACTCGGCAAAGCCGGATAATAATAGGACCCGACCCGCCCATTTCAGCTCATTCCACCTACCTCCACACCGCGCCCGCCCACAGCGCCCGCGCGCCCCGAAAATCCGCCGCGCCGCCCCGCCACGCCGGACCCGCCCCGCCATGGCTCGCCGGGATCCGGCCAGCCCGCCCCGCCGGACCCCCGCCCGCGCCGCCGGCAAGCCCGCCCGGGGCGAAGCGTGGCCCGCCGGCACCGCCGTCTTCCGCGCCCGATCCGCTGGCGCCGGGCCCGCCCGCCCGCCAGCGTCCGGCCAGCGCCGCCCGGCGCTCGCCCCGCCCCGCCGCCGACCCCGCCTCCCGTCCCCCCGCCGGCAGAGGGTAGGTGAGGAGGAAGAGGGAGGAAGGGGAAGGTGAGGAGGAAGAGGGAGGAAGGGAAGAAGAGGAAGAAGAGGAAGGAGAGGAGGAAGAAGAGGAAGGGGAGGAGGAAGAAGAATAAAGTGCCGATCCGACCGGTCGTCGTTCTTCGTGTTCTTTGCGGTGATCGACGCCGCCGCCGCCGACCGTTGCTCTTGCCGCTCCTCATGCCAAGGTAAACCCTATCCTTCTAGTAGTGGTTAGCAAAGGGTTAGTACTAGTAGTTAGTAGTGTTAGTTGTAGGGTTAGTAGTAGTAGTTAGTAAATAGTTAAGTAGCTCTTAGTATTAGTTGTGCTAGTAGTTAAGTAGTTGTTAGTAGTAATTGTAGGGTTAGTACTAATTGTTCTTGTAATACTTGAATACTTTCATCTGCATGGAAAGAGAAGTAAAGTAAATGGCTCTTGTTGATATATTGGTGGTTGTTGGCCTTCATGCCCATATTCGGTATATATATATGTGGTTGTTGGCCTTCGTGCCATGTTTTTTGCAGGTTTTGGGAACCTCCCCGCGCAGGGAGGTGTCTTCCGAAATTTTGAGTCGACACTAACTATTTTTTGCCCTTGTTTTGTAGGAGGACCTGTGGGAGGGACTCGACGACCCCGATCGTCCTCGTGGGTGCTGCGTGTCTTGCTGGACCGCATCTCCACCGACACCGTAGGTATTAATCACCTCCCGTCCCTATAGTTGTCTTACATAGCGCGACCCGCTTAGGGCGTCTCCCCGTCCGAAAGAGATAATTTCTAAATCATGTAATACTATTTTGTTATTATTGTTACCTTTCAATTATGTTTCGTTTATTTTGCAATACTAATTGGTTTACTCTTTGTCTTTGCAGGGACTCGACAAAATGCCGGGCGGAAGGCGGCAACGTCGACAGGGGGTCCAGTCCCTCTACGCGAGGCCCTCCCCACCCTCTCCCCACGCCGACGAGGAGGAGGCCGACGAGCAGCACCTGACGGTGGAGACGTCGTCGAGGCGCAGCCGACGTCGCCCGTCGACGAGGAGGCTTGAGTTTGTTTCTTCGTCGGGCCAGCCGGGCCGTCGCCGGGCCAGCCGGGGCCGTCGTCGACGCCGCCGACCCACACCTCTTCGGACTCGGACACGGTGCCGAAGAGACAGCCATCGAGACGCCTTCCCTCGAGTTTGAGCAGGGGTCTACCAGGCCCGGGGGCGATCCCTTTTTCAAGCCGCCCGGTGATTCGACCCCACGGTGACAAGTAAGTAGCCATTGATATTTTCACTACTTGTTCATATGACATGTTGAAAATCGAACTTCGCACTACAATTCGCCTTAATGGCTCGTCAAAGAATCGGAAGATTGTAAGCGGAGGGGGCAGTTCGCGCCATATCAATGGCATCCAGAGCCTCCTGATTAAATCGAACTACCCTGGCATGGTGAACGTCGGGGCGGTGAGGGAGCCGCCCTATACGTGGGAGCACTTCGTGCGCGTGGAGGAGGGCGCCCTTGCGGCGAAGATCAAGAGGGAGTTCTGGATGAGTCTGTATGCAGGATTACTTCATGTTTTTTAAATACTATGTTTTTTAAATAATAGAATGATACATGTTGTCTCGTATGCGGGATTACTTCACATGCGAGGCGGGCAAGGCAAGCGGCGGCCGCTAAAGTGCGGGACAAGGTCTGCCGAGAGCGACTCAAGGACCTGTACCATGAGGCACGTGTCCAGTGCATCATCTCCTTCAACGTTGACGTGCTTGGCAAGGTGGTGAGGAAGCATGAAGCAAGGGAGATGATGCTCCAGAGGGAGACCGACCTCACCAGGGACCAGTACATCCAGGTTCGTAGAACACATTTATTCTGATTCCTTCAATGAAAAATAAGTAGGCTTCCATTCATCCTTTGCTATGTTAAATATTAATTGATGTCATGCAGATGTGTCCGGGGTGGTGCAGCAAGTACAAGGACTGCTGGGAGGTCATTGTGGACAAGTGGCTCTTGGAGGAGACGTACGAGACTAAGAGACTTCGTCGGAGATGTCGCTTGGAGATGGAAGGGACGCCACACTACCAAGGGAGCCAGCCCCTCACAGTGTATATGGATAGATGGGTACAATTACATTGATTTTTTTATTCAAGCGCCAATTCTCTTCACTTCTAACCATCTCTCGTGTGTTCTCCTCGCAGTCCGCTTCGCATGAAAAACCAAAGACATCAACGAGTTCGCGGGGTTCTCCTTGAGTCACATCGGCAAATCGACCGACAAGGACATACGACCCGCGAAGGGGGCCCGGCATACACCAACGCCCGCGTCTACCCCAAGCTTACCCGGTACACCGAGGGCGCAAAGCAGCGCTATGGGGGCGATCGATCCGACCCACCGCCCTTAGACACGCACTCGTGATGAGGTTGGGAGGCGGGAAGCGGCACGGCCGTCTTGGATGGCCAACAAGCCGCGATCGACCTGTCCTCTGTTCGTAGGGCTGAGCGAGATTCGCTCAAGGAGCACGACCTCCTCCGACATCCCCATAGCACCTCGGCGTGAGCTCCACGCAGATGATGCAGGCGTTTGGTAATTACGCTTTCATTCGTCGTTCACTTGGTTTTACATGTGCGTTGCCTATGCATTGTTTCAACGTTACGGGTGTAATATTGCAGGCCCGGATGGCAGTTGGAGGCCAAGCGGCGCCCAGCAAAGAAAGTTTGAGGCCAAGCGGCGGCCCGTGCAGAGGCCCATCGGCGGAGATGGAGGCATACCGGCAATACTCGGCGCATCGGATGCAGGGCGTGGCGGCCTTCTTCCGGGGCCTTCAAATCCGGGTGTGATCCAAATTCCGTTGCCTACCTCGCTGTTCGCTCCACCCCCGTTTCCCGTTTCTAATCCAGTAGGGACTCCGGTGAGTATATGTTGTTGTTTATTTCTTTGGCTTGTGTGGCCATCCCGCAGGTACTAATGAGATCGCCTCTCCTTTATGCAGCCACCGCCGGGCGGGTTCGAACCCGACCTCCAGTGGCCCTTCTCCACCCCATCCGGTTGGCCCGACTCCACAAGACACGTGGCGGTGGCGTTCCTCCTCCGGGCACGCAGCAGCCACACTACGGGCTTCCACACGTCTCTCCTACACACCACGGGTGGACGTGACGATCGGGCGCCGCAGCATGGGTGGTATCCGGGCAAGGTGAGGGCCCCTCTGACTCTGCACCATGGAGGCCACGGGTCGGGCGATGAGTTGCCGGGTGATTATGTTGTTATGGATTTCTTTTGGATGTTGGACATGTTGCACTATGATGGATCTCGTTTCGATGTTGGACATGTTCTTTTTCGTTTCGATGTTGGACATGTTGGATATGTGGACTATATGTGTGAATTTGTGATATATGTGCATTATATATGTGAATTGGTGATATATGTGGATTATGGTATATATATATATATGTGTATTTGCAGCAAGAATCAACAAAAACAGCAAAAAAAAAAAAAAACTTTGCCGAAAGTGCCGTGCCAGCACGGCAAAGCTGGGCACGCCGACAAACTAAAATGGCAGCTTTGCCGAAAGTGCGAGGTGGCACTCGGCAAAGTGACCATTACTTTGCCGAAAGTGCTTTTAATCCTGCACTCGCAAAGATTAATTTTTTTAAAATAAATGGTTTGCCGAGTATCGACATGGCACTCGGCAAAAGTTTTTTTTTAAAAAAATACAAACCTTTGCCGAAGTGCCGTGTCAGCACTCGGCAAAGGACCGCTCAGTTAACGGTCGACGTTTCCTTTGCCGATCATCGACACGGCACTCGGCAAAGAATCGTTTGTCGAGTAATTCTTTTTGCCGAGTGGGCATTTCCGAGTGCAAAGGTGCCTTTGCCTAGTGCATCCAAAGACTCGGCAAAGCAGCCTATTCCTGTAGTGAAGACTAACTGTTGAAATATTTTTAGGCACGGGATTCATGGGTCTGCTTGGCGTAGTAGTAATACTTACTCTCATGGAGATGAAGCTAGTTATCCATCCAGTAGTAATATTTACTCTTGGGGATGGATCACACGACGAAGCCATAGTAATACTTACGGTTACGAGTTAAAACTTTATTGTTGCAGGATCAGTCCGGTAGTAAGACTTACAGATGCGGGGTTGAAACTTTACTATTGGGGATCATTATGATAGTAAGACTTACTGTTGCGGGTTGAAACTTTACAATTACGAGATCATTCTCGGTAGTAAGACTTACTGTTGCAAGTTGAAACTTTATTATTGCGGGTTCATTCTGGTAGTAAGATTTACGGTTGGGGAGGAAAATTTACTGTTGCGGGAATGCTCGCCGGATCTGCTGCTGGAACCGCCGGCGCTCTAAATAATATTTAGAGCCTACATGAACCATCCATAAACTCACATAGTATATCACAATTCACATAGTCCATCACTAATGTAACATACAGGCCTGTTGGCTTAACCACCAGCACATAACGCTTTTCGTCGTGCGGTCTCCAGTTAATTCATATTCATCATCAATCATAAAATATTTAAAGATTATGGAATCATTCTGAATCATCAAATCATCAGCACATACGTATTTTCCGGTGGCCGAAGCCACCTTGCCCTTCGGCTTCTTCCAAATGACAGCATGGAAATTGCCCAAGCGTGGATATCTCCCCTATGGTTTGGATGAGGATTCTGCTGTCCAAGAAACTCCCTCCCCTCCTATTCGTTCCCACAGTATCACCCTATGGCTGCCAAAAATAGCCCTTAGTTATCTATGGAGAGTTTTCCATCTCTGGGTGTCCCTTACCTTCACTTCAATTTCAATTTTCAAAATAGCTCTAAAGGTTCCTGGAGCCTCATTCGCTTTGGTCTTTTCGAATCACATTACCAGAAATTAACTAACGAACAATCCATCTTGGGCATCTATGATGAGCTTCGTCGGCTGTTGCGACACATCTTCTGTCTCCATCTTGGGCATCCTAGTTTCCAGTCAGCTATATAAACACACATAATCATCAGTCTCACACAGTCACACTAGTTAAGCGCAAAAGGAGCTTCCAATATATAACCGCTAGCATGTCCTCGCGTGCACCAGCCGTCGATGCCCTGCTCCTGGCCTTCGTGGCCACGTTGGTTCTGGCGCCGTCGGTGATGGCGCAGAGCTCGAACGGCGCGATAGCTACGTTCGTCGACTACAACGCACCGCCGAACTGGGATCTGCACGCCTCGTCCGCGTCCTGCGCAGCCTTGGACGGGGACATGCCGTTCACATGGCGGTCCTACTACTGGTGGGCGGCGTTCTGCGGGGTGGGGCCACGCGGGGACGCCGCGTGCGGGCAGTGCGTGCTGGTGACGAACGCGATCACGGGCGCGACGTTGATGGTGAGGATCGTGGACGACTGCGGCGAAACCAACAACGGCGCGTGCTTCGGATCGACACGGCTGGGTTCAGGGAGATCGACACCGACGGCCGCGGCAGGGCCGCTGGGCTGCTGAGGTGAACTACCAGTTCGTGGTATGCGAAGTCTAGATGGCTAATCATCACAGTTCACAGGAAGGGTAGCATATATGTTTTACTTTTTCTATTCCGAGTCCAATAAGTCACCAGGATTTTTACCAAAATAACTAGTAAGATGTATGCCCATGCGTTGGGTGTGAATTTGATTTCTAAGATGTCAGGACTGCCGTCTTCTCACTGAACAGTGCCACTTTCTGCTACAGTTGTCTTCTCAACTGTTTTATAATTTCATGGAAACGATGATACAGTTCTTGTTGTTTGTTACTCCCTCCGTTTAAAATTATAGTTCTCTTGACTTTTTCAGTCCTAAGTTTAACCACTCGTCCTATTTAAAATATTCGTGCAACCATAATCAAATTGAAGTCATTCATAAAGGAACTTTTGTTAATTAAACAGGCCATGACAAAAGAATTGATGTTTCGCATGAAGTTTTAAATAAGACGAGTGTACAACCTTGGGGTTAACAAAGTCAAACAAACTATAATTTCGGATGGATTTAGTACATTCGTTCTGCTTATGCAGTGTCCTAGATAGTGATCACAGGAGTTTCGCACAAAAAAAAAAAAGGACAGTCATCACTGGAAGAGTGGCATGTTTGCATTTCTTTTCTGCTCATATTCTAATAAGAGTTTTGGTTAGGTGGCCTTCTTAGAAAGTTTACACAAAACTTAAAGCAGCATGATAATTAATAGTAAATTTCGTCATGGCTATTATCTTGTCCAACTCTACCCATGCCCTATCAAAGTCCAACTCCGGCACAGTCCGATGTTTGTGGAATCATGACACTTGTCTGTTTCCTACACCAGAGTGGCTCGTATGGATTTGTTGAATTTGCTAACCACCATACTAACATCTTTCTTCTCATCACCACTTACACGGGTCAGCCGCCACTTCCACCTCCACCTTGAAACCACCCACCAACACGGCGACACCCGCTACCATCCTACTACACCGTGGAAAAGATAGGCTACCACTATATCGCAGAGCGACATATGGTTGGTCGCTGTAAGTCGGTTTAGCGACCTATGGTCCACATAGGGGCACGGGATCCGCCCGGGCGGCCGCTTCGGGGAGCCGCTAGGGCCGCCGGAGGATGCTTGCCGGGGATCTGCCGAGGGACGACGCGGTGGTTCTGCCGGTTCAGTTTTCGGCAGTGAAGGGGGGTTGGAGCCCGACAGTGATGGACAATTCTGTAGTAGTGCACGCCCAGTGTGTGGTTACCTTTTCACGTGATGGAATAGCCGTGGTGTAAGGCTTACGGAGTATGTGGCCAGTTGTAATCTCTCGATCACAACTGGCCTACCCGCCTGTTGGCTTAACCACCAGCACATAATGCTTTTCCCGTGCGGTCTCCGGTTAATCCATATTCGTCATCAAACACAAAATATTTAAAGATTATGGAATCATTCTGAATCATCAAATCATCAACACCTACGTATTTTCCGGTGGCCGAAGCCACCTTGCCCTTCGGCTTCTTCCAAATGACAGTAGGGAAATTGCCCTTGCGTGGATATCTCCCCTATGGTTTGGATGAGGATTCTGCTGTCCAAGAAAATCCCTCGCCTCCTATTCGTTCCCACAGTATCACCCTATGGCTGCCAAAAATAGCCCTTAGTTATCTATGGAGGGTTTTCCATCTCTGGGTGTGCCTTACCTTCACTTCAATTTCAATTTTCAAAATAGCCCTCAAAGGTTGCTCGAGCCTCATTCGCTTTGGTCTTATTGAATCACATTACCAGAAGCTAACGAACAATCCATCACACCGTTATGCTTAGCAGACCTCTGGTGTATTGTTTTGTTTATCACATTTAATGGAGCCAAATTATTCATAGACGGGAGATGAGCTTTGGAAGTTGCGACACATTTTTTGTCTCCATCTTGGGCATCTATGATGAGCTTCGTCGGCTCTTACGACACATTCGTCGGCTCTTATGACACATTCGTCGGCTCTTACGACACATTTTCTGTCTCCATCTTGGGCATCCTAGTCTCCAGTCAGCTATATAAACACACATAATCATCAGTCTCACACAGTCACACACACTAGTTAAGCGCACAAGGAGCTTCCAATATATAACCGGTAGCATGTACTCGCGTGCACCAGCCGTCGGCGCCCTGCTCCTGGCCATCGTGGCCGCGTTGGTTGTGGCGCCGTCGGCGATGGCACAGAGCGCGAACGGCGTGATAGCTACGTTCGTCGACTTCAACGCACCACCGGACTGGGACCTGCGCGCCTCGTCCGTGTCCTGTGCGGCCGTGGACGGGGACATGCCGTTCACGTGGCGGGCCTACTACTGGTGGGCGGCGTTCTGCGGGGGCGGCGGGCCACGTGGGGACGCCGCGTGCGGGCAGTGCGTGCTGGTGACCAACGCGATCACGGGCGCGAGGATGATGGCGAGGATCGTGGACGACTGCGGCAACACCAACAAGGGCGCGGTGCTTGGGATCGACAAGGTTGGGTTCTCAGAGATCGACGCTGACGGCCGCGGCAGGGCCACTGGGCAGCTTGAGGTGAACTACCAGTTCGTGGCATGCGAAGTCTAGATGGCTAATGATCACACAGTTCACAGGATGGGTGGCATATATCTTTTACTTTTTCTATTCCGAGTCCCATAAGTCACCAGGCTTTTTACCAAAATACTAGTAAGATGTATGCCCATGCGTTGGGTGTGAATTTGAGTGTGAATTTGATTTCTAAGGTGTCAGGACTGCCGTCTTCTCCTCACTGGACAGTGCCACTTTCTGCTGCAAGCGGGCTCTTGCCTGGTTGGCTAGCTCGTGTTAGAGTTGAGCTAGCAACCACGGTTCGAATCCTTGTGTGCACAGCATTAAGCCATCTTATGGCCGGGGTTTCCACCCTATTTAGTTTTTTAGTGCCACTTTCTGCTACAGTTGTCTTCTCAACTGTTTTATAATTTCAAGGAAATAATGCTGCAGTTCTTGTTGTTCGTTACTCCCTCCGTTTAAATTATAGTTCTCTTCACTTTTTTTCAGTCCTAAGTTTAACCACTCATTCTATTTAAAATATTTGTGCAACTATAGTCAAATTGAAGTCATTCGTAAAGGAACTTTTGTTAAAAAAACATGCCATGACAAAAGAATTGATGTTTTGCATAAATTTTTAAATAAGACGAGTGGACAAACTTGTGGTTAGAAAAAGTCAAACAAACTATAATTTTGGATGGATTTAGTACATTCGTTCTGCTTATGCAGTGTCTGCTGCCCAATACTAGATAGTGATCACTGGAGTTTCGCACAAAAAAAAAAAAAAAAAAAGGACAGTCATCACGGGAAGAGTGGTATGTTTGCATTTCTTTTCTGTTCATATTCTAATAAGAGTTTTGGTCAGGTGGTCTTCTTAGAAAGTTTACACAAAACTTAAAGCAAGCATGACAATAAACAGTAAATTTCGTCATGGCTATTATCTGGTCCAACTCAACCCCATCCCAATCAATTAAAGTCGAACACCGGCACAGTCCGATATTTGTGGAATCATGGCGCTTGTCTGTTTCCTACTCGAGAGTGGCTCGTATGGATGTGCCACAAAAAGGTTGAATTTGTTAACCACCATACTAACATCTTTCTTCTCATCACCACTGACCCGCCACTTCCGCCCTGTGTTTTCAATTTCGGAAACAAAAAAAAAAACCCAGAACCCACTGAGAAACGGAAATTCCTGAAATTTCTATTCAAAATTCAAATTAAATTTAATTTTTGTCAAAAAATTGACATGATCTCGCTCGAAACTTTCTATAGTTGATCATACACTACAAATACATGAAAAATTTTGACATGATTGCACATTTCCATGGGGCTACTGGGTGCTCACGGGTCTGGCAACGCGGGGCGCCGTGGGAGCCGCTGCCGCCAACAGAGGAGAGTTAGAGAGAGGATAGAATATGGATTTTGAGTGTGATTTTAGGGTTTCCTATGGCTATATATATTGTTGGCCGACGAGGAAGTCGTTTTTGGGCCATCTTGGCGCTATTTGAGGGCGGGAGACGAATTCATACGAATTTTTTCGACCGGTAGAGGATTTTCTTTCGGTGCCCATCGAGAAACCTGAAATTTCGGGAAGGATAATTTTGGCCGAAATTGAAACCTTGCTTCCACCTCCACCTTGAAACCACCCACCCACACGCCTACACCTGCTACCATCCTACTACACCATGGACCAGACCGACTACCACTATATCATAGAGCGACCTATGGTTGGTCGCTATAAGTCGGTTTAGCGACCTAATGTCCACAGAGGGGCACCGGGATCCGCCGGGCGACCGCTCGGGGGAGCCGCTCGGGCCGTCGGAGGGTGCTCGCGCGGGGATCCACCGAGGGACGGCGCGGTGGCAGCGCGTGGCGGCGGCAGCCGATGGCGCAAGGAGGCCGCACTAGCTGGGAGCCGTGAGAAGGTCATGGGATGCGGTGAAGCGAGAGTGCGGCGGCTGGGAGGACTGAGTAACACATTTTTCCAAATGCAGATCGAGATAGAGAGCACTCAGGGCTGTTCGGTGGGCTCTGCTAAATTTTAGGTGCAAATTGAGGCAAAGAGCGGCGCCAACTTTGCTTTGACGTGTGGGGTCCTCTAAAATTTAGGCGCTGGTCGGGCTAAACCGAAACGTGGGCGATAGGCTCAATTCACTATGCTGACCAACCGGGAGATCCAGTTGATAAGATATATCGTCCAACCAGCTGATATTAAACTGAAATGAAAATGGTGACACTGACCGTCGGACGACAAATCCTGGTATTTGTATCGGACTGTATGCCACTATGTTATAGCGACCAACCGCCCAACGCTATTTCAATATTTTTAGCGACCCTCAGTTAGACGCCAGATTGGACGGTGGTATAGCGTACGCCTACCGGTACACTGCCAAGTTGGTCGGCGTGCATACCGAGAGTGACCGCCAGGCCGTGGGCAGTGGCAGTTCAAGCAGCTCTGGATGAAGCTAGCATACATCTTCAATGCTACCACCAACATCGATCGCACAGTAGCGGCTACAATATATAGGCCGCTATTTCCCCATATTTATCCTCGGCTATAGCTGTTCTAGAGTTCATCCGCTAAAAACCTTTAGCTGAATATTTAAAACCTTGCCATCATCCTACACATGTAGCATCACATGTGTAGACAGGAGAAGGAATGGGTACTTGTGGATCATAGTAAAGCAGTCAAGAGAGGTGGGGGAAACAGCCACTGCTGCACGTACGTAGAAGTGCTTCACCGACGAAGCTCCACAAATCGCACTATGAGAGGCAAGAAGAGAGAGAAGAAGTTGTAGAAACTAGCTTTGCCCCATTGGGGAGGACCTCGATCGGGTGGGTCGCGAAGAGGAACCGCACCGTTGAGGATGGGGAGCCAGTGGAGAGTTCACTACTAGAAAATCGATTAGTTCTGAGCGTGTAAAAACACACAGAAAAACTTCGTTTCCGTCAGAAAAACATTTTCGTGTGCGTGACCCGTCAGAGAAATACACACAGTGCACGCACACAAAAAATATTTTTCTGATGGTAGTACACACACAGAAATATTGAGATGGTCAGATTAAATATATTTTTTTTGTGTGCGTGAATCCACACAGAAAATTAACTACAACACACAGAAAATTGCCAGCGACATACCATGCAGCAAATTGGATACAATAATTATTTGGAAACAGTGGCAATAGCATATTAAAATATATATTGTCCACACATCACAACATACTGTAGTGACATTAGAACACGTCAGGTCTCATAACATTGTAGGTTGCATACATGAATGTTTGTCTAGTTTAAATATTCACATGATGACTATCTAATTGAACAACAACAAATACTAAAGGACTATAAGTAATGGTATCTCCTGAAGCTACATCATCTATCACCGTTGACCTAGTGCCAATCGATAAGAAAGGCAAGGTGCTTCGCTGCTGCCACCACCGACATGTGCGCCCACGTTAAGATGTGCTTCCGAGATAGCACCAACCTCCATGCTTGTTTCATAGTGTAACAGATCATAAGCTGGAAATTATTTTTCTAGAGCAGAGGCATCTGACATATAATGGACGAAAGGGCGGGTACCTCTTAATTATCAGACCTTAGTGTACGTTTATCTCAAACCCGAGCGCAACATCCTGCTCCCATCCCTCACTGAGGCGGCAAGCCATGTAACTTTGCATAGTAAAAACACAAGTTGAAAGATCATGTCTAATTTGTTCATTTTCAGTGCACTGCAATTTCATCAGCATAAATGAAATAAAATAAAGCAAGACAACATGTAATGTTCTACCTGATAATTAAACTGAATCCAAAGGATGATATCATCACCTTATAACCTGCAGAACAACATACCCACACACAATCTTTTAACAAGAAATAGAGCTAACTGAAGTTCGGTTGAAATAAAGTAAGAAGCATATATGGCTTGAAAGTTAAAGCACATTCAATTTGTGAATCGAAGAGCAAAACTGCAGCACAACTAAATGCAGTTTGCACAGAGAAAAAATGGTTGATACTTTCATATATGCATACACATTACATATCACAGCCTATCACTATATTTGCCTAGCAGATTGCACAGAGAAAAAAATTGAACCTTTGACCCTTACATATATTATCCGCTGCGGCAAGCCGCTTGCGCCGCTGGGACGTCGCCGCCGCTGCAGGCGCGTGCAGCAGCCGTGGGGAGAGGAAGGAGAGGACGTCGCCGCCGCTGCAGGCGGCGTGCAGCCGCCGTGGGGAGAGGAAGGAGAGGACGTCGTCGCCGCTGCAGGCCGCGTGCAGCCGCCGCAGACCTGGCGCGCCGAGCAGAGCAGGGCGCTGGCTTCGGCGGGCTGTGGCAGGGGCCAGGGGTTGCGGGCGGCGGCGGGACCCTGGTGGTCGGGAGATGGGGTGGCGGATGGGTGGGTGCAGGATTTGGGATGGGTGCGGGAGTAGTGGGGCAGCCGCTGGTTAGGTCAAAGAAGTTTCTCTTTTTAATAAATAATGTATTTCTTTTCGGTTGTGAGCGCAAACACCAAAACTGAGAGCGCGAGCTTCCAAAACTGAGAGCGTGAATCCAAAAAGGGAGACCACGAATGCCAAAACGGAGATGTCGTCTTAATTTTTCTGTTCGTGTATTCTTTTGGGTGTGTGTTTTTCTAAGCACCAACAGAATAATTAACATTTTTCCGTGTGTCTCCAATTTTTCCGTGTGTAAATTGTCACGCACAGAAAAAATTATATCATTTTTCTGTGTGCTTTTTTATTGTTCTGTGGGTGTTTCAAAAAACACTCAGAAAAATGTAATTTTTCTATGCGTTTTGAAAAAAACACACAGAAAAATTAAACACGCCGAGAACTAATCGATTTTCCAGTAGTGTTACGACAACGAGTGTCGGAGGCAAGATGGGAGGGCCGGTGGCCACGGCATCGAGGATTGAATCGCTGGACACGAGTTCAGCTAGGCCTCCGCCATGGAGAGGTGCCCGGGTGCTGAGCTTGGAGATCGAGCAGGAGCATTGGCGGGTGCGAACAGGACGGTCCAGGATGTGCTGGATGAGCCAACCCCTAATTCCCTTTCTACAGTCGACCGTGTGTTCCTCTTGGCAGTTGTCAACCTTGCTCCCCTTCCTCCTTCCTTTTTTCATGCGTTGATGCAAGCGTGGAAAAAAAGAAAACATTTATTTTAAATTACTATAATTTCTGAACGATTTATCTTTTTTAATTACGTCTACACCGGTGCGCAAATCGAAACGGACAAAACATGACCCCACTTGAATATGTAATTTTTTAATAGCAATATATGTATATTAACTTATGGAATATAACCTGAGTTACACATAAAGGTTATATGTAGTAAGTTAGATGTAACTTTGTAACCTTTGTAAGTTATGTGTTTCATGTAATAAGTTATATATATACGTTAGAAATAACTTTGTAATGTGTGTGTCATGAACCAAATTAGATGGGCCTCAAGAGGGGCAACGCCACCAGCCCAAGAGGGCTTGTCTTGGCTACAACGGGTGGCCCGTGGCCTGCGCGCCCGGCGTCATCATCATCGGCTTCGTCATTAAGTAATAGATATTTAGGGAATAAATATAAGAATAAAATAGAGAATAAATAGATTGCTTGTAAAAGAGGAATTTCAATCTATAAGGAAACCTCTAGATCTTTCTTAGCATGCAAGTCTCCCTCGGACTATAAATACAAGGGGTATGTAGCCGGTTGAATCTGAAGCAGAAAAATTAAAAGGGTAGCTCCCTCAACGACTTCTATCTTCAGCTCTCCAAACCCTAAGCCTACGCGCGCTAAGCCTTCTTTGCCGCCGCCTCCGCACACACGCTCGCCGCCCCCCCTCCCTCACGCCGACGCGCGCCACGCCACCAAGGCGCTGGCATCGCCGCCACCCACCTCCATCGCCATCCTCACCACGGACGATCATCAATCAGGTGTCAATTCGCCCAATCTAGCCGAATCGGCGGCCCCAGTATCCGAGACCGAGGCGATCCAATGGCCTTGAATGGAGCGAGAAGCATCACGGAGGAGGTCAACGGCATCATCGACAACTACATCGCAGCCATGGAAGCCAAAGCCATGGAGGCAAATTCAGCCTAAGTACACCAACCTACCCGACGTCGACGCCTCCGGCGTCATCCCCGCCATCGCCATTTTGCTCACGCCCGCCGGCGCCACCGACGGCGACGTCGCTCTCACAGCGCCGCCCTCGTCACCCCCTCCAAGATCATCGGCGCGGCAAACAACGAGCACGTCTACCCCAAGGATGCCCGATTCTTGCCGCAACCCGGATCGGTCGAACGAGGAGGCCACCACCGGCGTCCACCCGGTACGCTCGACGAAAAGCCTACCCAACTAGGCCAACGTCGTGCGACTCCAAAGAACGGTCCGAGATAAGTTCCTACAACACCAACAATGTCATCTCTGATATCAGGAGCATCGGGAACGTCAACGTCGCTATGGGCGACAAGACGACGTCACCTGACGTCGACGAAGACATCGCTAGTGTCGACATCGACGTCGCTGGCATCGACATCCTGGACAACACCGGCGCCAAGGACACCAATAGCAACGACGCCTCTCCCAAAGGGCGCCACCATCGACCACGACGTCCCCGACATCGCCATGCCTACCATCGACGACAACGACGTCGCCCACAGGGGCGGGCCTACCATGATTCAAGGGTATTCAATTGAATACCCAAAATTTTGGAAAAAAAACAATCATACGTATAGTATATACATATATATGTATTATAAGAAATAACGAAAATAGAGTTAAAACTAGTATTTTGTACAAATTTTGAATACCCTCATGTTTTGAATACCCAAGTTAAAAATCCCGGGCCCGCCACTGGTCACCCACACGGCGCCGCCAAAGGAGGGTACCACTACACCTCCCCGAGCGCCAACAACATCGCCAACAACGACGCAACCATGGGCGCCATGATCGTCAACGAGGTCCTCAAGGACGCCAGCGCAGATGACGACCCTCCCATTGGCACCAACGACGTCACCCGTGACGTCCTCGTCATCACCATGCCGATCATCGACAACATCAGCTCCAGCGACGACGACTCCGGCACCAACACCACTAATGTCAACCCCAACGTCTTTGAACATCAATGACGCTATCCCGGACACCTACGCCGACGTCGATGACAACAATGCCCCCAAGGGCATTGCCAATGGCAAAGACGCCCCTCCCACGGGCGACAATGTCGTCCACGATGTCAACAACAATGACGTCGACGACAACGGCGCACAGAAGGCAACCCCACCAGCACCTCGCCAACGAAATATCAGTTCTACCAAAGATATGAGGTATGCTGCTATCCACGACAATAGCCGTGCTTCTACGGTTCATCCGTATGCCAAGCCAGGCGCGACTGGAGGATAGAGATACCTACACACGGTGTCTCCCTTGCGGCTTCAAGCAGTCTATCTACGGCGACCTCATCAGCAACATAGCGCCAACAGGACTGCACGAGGACCAGTACAACTACGTCTACGCTTCCAAGTTCGCCAACGGCCTCTACACCATACCAGGGGAGGCCATACAGCGGGAGGCGCCCCGCACAATGGACGACGCGATGCAACTCCCTCGTCTGCTTCACGCCCCTTCGCCACGTTCGTCACACGGCTCGTCGATAGCCGACGGACCGACACACGAGGGGCGACTTGGCTATGATAGCGGGGCGACTCGAGGGCGATCCAGCCCGCTCCCTCGTTCCTCGGCGACATTAACGCCTACACCAACGAGCTCTACAACGGGCTTTGGGCTATGATGCACCAGGAGGCGCCCTTCATGTTGGGCGCGGGGATCCAACTCGCCCACCAACTCGAGGCCCCCGTTCCCTACGAGGTCTTCAACGAGCTTCGACTTGTGAGCTTCACCGACGACGACTAGAGGTACATGCCACCCACATCAACCTCCTACCTCGTCAACCTCGTCAAAATCTCGGAGGCTCTCGTTCCACCTCAACTTGCTACATCAACGGATCATGAGCTACACGACATAGCCGGAACCAACAAGCTCCAGGCGGGAGCACTAGTTTGGGCGACACTCGCGGTGATTGGCGTCCACCTTTCGACGACTTCGCCATTCGTGCTAGGCTTCCCGACCAGCAACCGGCTGCTGAAGGAGCCAATCTTCTTCCTCGACCACCACCACTACTACGCCTCCGAATTGTCCAAGGTACTATGGGATGTACTCGAACCAGGTGGGATAATTTTACGCACACTTGAGGTTGGCTTTCACCCCTCGGCGTACTGGGCACCGATGCAAACCACTTCGAGAGAGCGGTGGAATTCCATTCATTGAACCAGCATCAACAAAGGTCAGCTTCTTCATCTTCGCCCAGCTCATTCCCCCGACACAAGTGGATGCAACAATCTTCAGGCCATGCCACTTCAATCGCGCCATCAACAACGACAGCCGTGCAGAACCACAGTAGCGAGGATGCGCTGTTCGAAAAGGGGGGAGAGATGTCATGAACCAAATTAGATGGGCCTCAAGAGGGGCAAACGCCACCAGCCCAAGAGGGGCTTGTCTTGGCGGCGCAAGCGGGTGGCCCCGTGGCGCCCGTCGCCGCCGCGTCATCATCATCGCCTTCGTCATTAAGTAATAGATATTTAGGGAATAAAAATAAGAATAAAATAGGAATAAATAGATTGCTTGTAAAAGAGGAATTCCAATCTATAAGGAAACCTCTAGATCTTTCTTAGCATGCAAGTCTCCCTCGGACTATAAATACAAGGGGTATGTAGCCAGTTGAATCTTAAGCGAAAAAATTAAAAGGGTAGCTCCCTCAACAGCTTCTATCTTCATCTCTCCAAACCCTAAGCCTACGCTGGCGCTAAGCGCTGCCGCCGCCGCCTCCGCACGCGTTGCTCGCGCGCCAAGACCTCCCTCACGCCGACGCTGCCGCGCCGCCGGGCGCCACGCTGCCGCCCACCTCCATCGCCATCCTCACCACCGGACGATCATCAATCAGGTGTCAATTCCGCCCAATCTAGCCGGAATCGACAAAGGTGTATGTTATATGTTTCATATTATAAGTTATATGTATAAGTTATGTGCATAAATACCAAATTTGTTACAAGATTGTTCCAGAATCTTGCATTCGGATTCAAGTTCAGAGGAATACAACATATTTTTTCGAATGCGGCAAAAAATATTTTTTATTTTTATTAGAAAAAATAAACAAAAACGATAGGGAAATTACATGAAAACCACCACAGGTACAAACTCGTACTCAACTCTGCTAAAATAGAGGAATTTCTAGAGTGTATTAGAAACACAAACCACACCTGTTCCATCAAAATAAAATACCAACCACATCTAAGTTCGATTTTGAGCCATGGTTGTCATTTGATGACTCTCTAAATATAGACGAAGCATAAAAATATCCTATAAAAATATCCTAAACTTCTCAAATGAAAGCGGTTGTTAGTTGACAATATTTTCATTTGGAATTGTTATGGTTGTCCAAATTTTGTTTTAGTTTCTTAAACTTTGGAATCCAAACTCTTGAACATTTCAAAATGTCTTGGATGGATGAGAGACGCCCTATACCAATATTATAATGCTCAACAAAATCTAGAACTTCCTATAGCTACAACTGCTTTCATTTAAAACCATTCAGGGTGAAATATATTTAATAGATTAGTACAAGTTATTAAAAATTTATTACAAAAATGATTCTCCCGCTTTTCCAATGTTATAAGATGATTATGAAACTTCACGGTCTTTTGTTCAACAATTTGTTCTATAGTTTTCAATGCTTATAATACAGATTTCATATGCTTGATTTGTTATCAAGTACACAATCCATAAGAGTACGTATAATAGGAAATAAGTGAATGAAAAAGTGCTACTTTTAAGACCTTGCTATATTAGACTTCGCCTTATTATAAACTAAACAGGAAGGAGTCGTATCTTACATTTAAGTGACTATGGTGGAGTCGCCGAATCTGACCACCTCTAAATTAAGCAATTTTGTTGTAGTGAATATTTTCCTTTAGATCTAACTTACTAATATAAGGTGTATGCGTGTAATCTCAGCCACTAACTAACATGTAGATTTAATTTCACCTACTAACTGGCTTGTGTAGCATGATCTATGCTAATGAATAATTACGTGACTAACTAACCTAACCACGTGACACAAGTCGATATCACACGCTATTACGTGACAAAGTAAATAAATTGACTTCTGATCATGGGGGTGTTTAGTTGGTGAAAAAATTTGTATTTAGTAATTATTGTCCCACCATAGACTAACTAGGCTCGAAAGATTCGCTCGTACTTTTCAGTCAAACTGTGCAATTAGTTTTTTAATTATTTATATTTAATGCTCCATGCATGCGTTAAGAGATTTGATGTGACGTAAAAACTGTAGCACTTTTGGGTTGGTGGAAGGGAACTAAACACATCCCGCCCTGGGGCGGTGACAGCACCGTGTAGGGACGTGGCCTCAGGCCGACCGACCGGCGCATGCTACAAGCAGCTGGGTAGACGTCTAGCACTAGCAGTGACTCAGCGTGGCCTTATTAGGCTATCCGCACTCGTCACACTTCAATAAAAGGAATATACCATCTTAGTCATCGAGATTCTCTCCTTCATATTCCGTTTTCCCGCACTCATTCACACTCTATATCTCCTTCTATCCCAACTAACCATCGGTGGGACCCACTTATCACGATTAATTTATTTTCCCTCTCCCTACTCCCCGGCAGGCGCTCTGTCTCTCCCTCCTCCTGTCCTCCACCTCCCACCGCGGGCTCCTTTCCCATGGCCAACGCCGTGCCGCCTCAATCCTCCACCTCCCACTGTCTCTCTATATACATATATCATTTTCAAAAAAAATATTTTTAGAATACAAAAGGTCAATGTTGTGTTTTAAAGACTGTGTCGTTATCCTAAATGTCAAGTTTTATGAGTACGGAGGGAGTATTAATTTAACGTATACATGTCGTATATCCTACTAACTAACCTATAGTTTAATCTCGCCTACTAACTTCCGTGTTTAACAAGATGTAACCACGTGACAAACAAGATGTAACGTTTGAAACCACAAGTAGATGTCACACACTTTTACGTGACAAAATAAATATATAAAGTGACTTCACCTCTTTTTAATGCTACCAATAAATGTGTTGCCACAGAAACCAATATGTATAGGAATTAGACTCGATATCATCAATAGACATGAATTGTTCTAACTTATCAGTATACGAGTCATAAATCTGGGTCACATACTTGCATGGTAGAGCATAGCCCGCCAATGTCTTGACGAAATCAGACTTGATCAGTATCGATAATCGCTAGGCGCAAGTTTCTAACTTGTATGATCACAGATATTATGAATCCATGCCGCATATGAGACCTAGAAGACGACTGAGTGTAGTTTTGAGGTAATAGAAAAACTGGACAAAAAAGAAACTCTCCACAATCCAGGTAGTTAAGGGAGCGATGGACGAATAAAACGGGATGGATTTTTTGGCTCCTTGATTTTATATGGAGACATATACAGATATAGATTAGACGTTATTAGTTTTCGCAAGAAACCTGCCAACACAAACTAACCTGACAATTAATTTGTACGTGGCATCATGTGGCATTCTTTCATATCATGTTTGTTTTAACGTTGAATGATATTATATAGGTGCATAAAACTTGAAAAATTGTATGTAGCCATAAAGTTGCATACGTTACTACAAATACGCAGAGAAAAAAAGATGTAACGTGACAATTACCGGGCCTACACAATATGTTTGGGAAAATGCACGTATGTGATATATATACTTGCACCTACTAAAGACATGACATATTCCGACATGTGCATGCAGGCCCAAATTTTCTCACTAGTAATTCATACTCCCTCTATTCCAAATTAATCATTTTGATTTTTTTTGGTGCATTCATTTTACTATGTATCTAGATATAATAAATATGTCTAGATACGTAACAAAATGGATGAACCAAAAAAAAGTCAAAGCCACTAAAATTTGGAACGGACAGAGTAGTTGGAGTAGTTGCATTATTAGTTTGTCTGACTGCTAGTGCTAGGCGCACTCGGTCTCTGACTGTATAGTAGACCTAGTAGAAATTAGCCAGCAGGAGTTGTCTCTTTATTTTATACTGATCATTTCACGCACACATATATATGGAACATAACTTCATTTCATTAACAAGGGTCTCCTATATGCAAGCGGAATTTACTTTTCCCTGATTCTTAAAATCAATTAATCAGGTTCTGTATTCTATAAAAAAATTTGGAGGTCTTACCTCCTAGCGAGTAACTGAAATATCACATAAGAGAGCCTAGTCAATAAAAATTTCTACACAAAAATATAACTTGTGTACATAGTGTTCAATTACTAAATATTTTGTCAAATCTACTGTTTGTTTACGTATCACAAAACAGTCGACAGGTACAGATCACCTACTACTAATACAATAAGTAATAATGTTCACTACTACATAAAAGATTAACCGTGGCGGACAAAAAAGATTAACCGTGGCGGGCATTTTGTCCGCCACGGACGGAGGGCGTGGCGGACAAAATGCCCACCACGGTTAATGAATAAAAAAAAAAAAAAAAAAAAAAATCAAATCGAAACCCTAGCGGGCCCGGCGAATGATCACGGGCCCTAGGGCCCAGATCTCGGGGCCGGGCCCGCTAGGGTTTCTCGCCGCCGCCGGATCTCGGGAAGATGCGCCGGGATCCCAGCGCCGCTGCCTGGATCCGCCGCCGGGGTCGAGATCCGCCGCCACCGCCTGATCCGGCCGCCGGGGCCGGGATCCCGCCGCCGCCGCGACCCCGCTTGGAGGAGGTGCCGCCGCGCCACCGCCGGTCGGGAGGTCTTTGGAGAGGGCCGCCGAGGAGGAGGTGCCGCCGCGCCACCGCCGCCAAGAGGAGGTGCCGCCGCACCACCGCCGCCAGACGCCTCCGCGAGCCGCCGCCGACGACGCCAAGGCGCGCGCCGCTCGCCAGCGCCGCCTCCTCCGGACGCGCTCCCCGCCTCGCGTGGGACGAGATCCGCCCAGCCCTCGCCAGCGCCGCCCGCTTCGCGCGCGTCCACCGGCCCGTCTTGCGCCGCCGCCAAGGCCCGCCGAGGGGAGAGGGAGGGGCTCCGCCGCGACGCGCCGAGGGAGGTGGTGGAGGAGCGGGAGAGAGGGAAGGAGGGGCGCCTGGCTGGCGGCGATGGGAGAGGGAGGAGATCCGTCCGCGCGGTCGCGCGGCCGGGTCGCGTGGGAGCGACGCCGAGAAGGGAAGGTGCGGGAGCGGGACCGGCGCCTGGAGAAGGAAGGTGCGGGAGCGGGAGCGGCGCCGGGAGCAGTGAGGTGCGGCGAGAAATGAATTGAAACCCTAGAATGAAGTGCTTGGTATATATATATTTGTGGCCACGGATTGGGGCTGTTGGGCTGATGGGTTGGGCCTCATTTTCCGTGGCGGGCTTATTACAAAAACCGCCCGCGGTTAATCGATTAACCGTGGCGGTTTTTTCCCCGCCGGAGGGGGTGCCAGTCCACCTATTTTCCGTGGCGGTTTTCAAATGCCCGCCACGGAAAATAAAATCAACACCATGTAAAATCAATTTTGTAGTAGTGGTTGTTGTCTTTACTACTAATAGAATAAATAATAATGTGCGACCAGAAACCAACTAGCTATAATTCATGCCAAGTCTATATGTGTGCAATTATTGAGGCCCGTCAGCAGAATAATATCACTGGAATAATATCAACTATGTGAGGCCCATACAGAAAAAAAATATCGAGTGGAATAATAAACCAACTAGCTAACTAGCTAAGGCACTGGAATAATAAACCAACTAGCTAACTAGCTAAGGCACTGATATTATTCTGTAACAGATCAAGGTATTACATTGTTAAATTTGGATACTACAATACACCAAAATGGCTTATGTTTTTAAGAAGCTAAGTTAATTATTGAGGCCCAACAACCCACTGCCCACACCACATCTTCCCTATATAAGATGGTAAAAGCCACCACTGCCAAGTGCAGAGCTAGGATTGTCTACTCTAGTCTCTAGATCGAAGAAATAAGTCCTGTCAGCAGGAGAGAATGGAGATTTTACTAGTAGTTCAATATGCAGCTCTGTGTGCTGTTACACTGATGACGGGGTGGTTGGGACACTGGGTATACAAATGGATAAATCCGCCATGCAGTGGGAAGCTTCCCCCTGGTTCCATGGGTTTACCTATCATTGGTGAGACCATGGAGTTCTTCAAAATGAGTTTCTCCTTGGACATCCCAAATTTCTACAAGAAAAGAATACAGAGGTGAGTTTAATTTATAAATAAATCCAATATTTTTGAACAACAAATCCCATATTTTTCACTACTATGATTACCATTTACACACACATGCTGCTCGAACTCGAACATGCCTCCACCAATCACCAGCAACAAAGAGCAGCCTGATCTGTATTTGTCCAGGCCTGATGTGAAAGATTTTTCTTAGATGTATACGTATTATAACACTAAAATATATTCAACTTACATTCTCATTATATTGTGCCATGCTTGAAATACTGATTCCAATCATGCGTCCAGTAATTTTTAAAGTCCATAACATTTTTGTTTTTGTTTTTGCTATTAGGTATGGTCCCATTTTCAAGACAAACTTAGTGGGACAACCTATGGTCATTTGTGCTGATCCAGAGGTTAACCGCTTCATATTTCAGCAAGAAGGAAAATTGTTTCGGAGCTGGTACCCAGAGACAGCGAATCTCATTATCGGTGAGAAGACCATTGATGAGTTTAATGGCCCCTCTCAGAAGTTTGTTCGGAGCTGCATGTCTAGATTATTCGGGCTGGAATATCTAAAGCAAGAGCTCATCCCTGAACTGGAAAAGGACATTAGAGACACTTTTGCCGAATGGGCAACTAAACCTAGCGTTGATGTGCCTGATAGCACGCCTGATGTAAGTGCAATTATGCCTAATCTTTTACGTTTTCCAAAAAAGTTGACAATTGACTTAAATAAGATAAATGGCACCAAAAGTAAGTACAACCCCTGTATCCTTGTTTTTTTTTTTTTTCGAGGCAATACCCTGTATCCTTAAATAATTCATTTCATAGGATAACTTTGAAAACTGATTTAACTAAGGCTAACAACATCTATGGCACTATGTCAGTACATTATAAATAATATATCATAATAAATGTGCTGATATTAATATTATAAATATTGGTGCTCTTGTTTTACAAATTTGGTCAAACTTAAATAGTTTGGCTTAAGATAACTTTGAAAACTGATTTAACTGAGGCTAAGAGCATGAGTTTTTTTTTTCAGGTAATCTTTGTGCTTGTGGCGAAGAAGTTGCTTGGCCTCCATCCCTCCGAGTCGAGAGAACTGAGAAAGAACTACAGTTCTTTTCTTCAAGGGTTGATATCTTTCCCTATATATTTCCCTGGGACAACGTTTTACCAGTGCATGCAGGTTTGTAATATTTTTCATGTTTGTCATACAGATTAAGTTTTTTATGAAAACTTGTCATACAGATTAAGTAACAATGTTACATAATATTTTCTTCATATTGAACATATATATATGCAATTCAGCTACTCAACTGTAACAATATATAAGTATTTGAGCATGTTGACTTCGAGTTTTTTCAATTATTAATAAGCCCCTTGATTTGTTTTATATTTTGTGAGCAGGGAAAGAACAATATGCTAAAGTTAATGTCAAATCTACTGAGAAAGAGGATGGGCACGCCTATGGAAAAGCAAGGAGATGTTCTGAACATGATCGTTGAAGAAATACAGAGTGAAAAGCCAACAATAGATGAGAAATTCGCTACAGATGCACTGTCGGCTCTCTTGTTTACAAGCTTTGTCACATTGTCACCCAATCTTACACTCGCGTTCAAGTTCCTCAGTGATCACCCAAAAGTTCTGAATGCTCTCAAGGTATCTCTACTGCGTTATATATTCCACATACCCATGTATGTGCACAATTTCACTATAGAAATAAATATGGATAGATATTCTCTCTTTTTTTTTTTTTTTTTTTTGAGGTGAAACTCAGAGATGGTAAATATTTTACATCCGGTACATATAGCCCATGTTGAATAATGTAAAATCATTTTGCTTCAGGAGGAGCATGACACAATATTGAGGAACAGAAAGGAACCAAGTTCAGGTTTCACATGGGAAGAGTACAAGTCATTGACCTTCACTAATATGGTGATTTTGGTCCTTATTTATACTTCCATTTGATCATGGGCTGTGTGTTTGCCTGTTTGGACCTTCTTCTCCTAACTGAATCGTGCTTCTTGTGTTTCATGAAGGTTATAAATGTGAGTATGGATGCTCACAGTGACACCCCGTGTAACAAGACAGACAAACTGCTCTTTGCAGCTTCCACCACTTTGACAGTGGGCGACGGCAAAACAGCGAGCTTTTGGCACAGTGCATGGATACAGGGCCAGAGGCCGTGTGACTTGGCGCCCGAACCTTTACAAGATCTCCAAACGAAAGAACAGAACCATACATCAGGCCATCGCGACCAAAAGCTGGATTACGGACATCAACCTGCAGCATAATACCTTCACTTGCTCGCACTTCGAGGAGTACACAAAGCTCTGGAGGGCGGTTGCGGCTTTAACCCTCTCAGAAAGCGTGAAAGACGACCTAGTGTGGAAATTTGATGCTCAGAAAGGCTACACGGCCTCCTCTGCGTACCATGCGCAGTTCATTGGTGGCACGTACACCAACTTCGAACCATCATCTGGAAACCATGGGCGCCACCGAAATGTAAATTCTTCGCTTGGCTAGCAAACCAGAACAGGATTTGGACGGCGGATAGGCTGCAGGCACGAGGATGGCCAAATCAAGCACTTTGCACCCTCTGTAGGCGTGATCCGAAACCGGTGTACACCTTTTCAGTGAGTGCAGATTTGTTAAAAGACTTTGGAGAGAGATTGCAATCTGGGCACAAAATGATTACCTCCACCCGAATGCTTGGTCAGCCAGTTTATTCAGTGCATGACCGGTGGACAGCGCTATCCAGCGCGCCATCAAGGTGTAGGAAGGGTCTGCGGTCCCTAATCATCCTGGTGTGCTGGGAGGTCTGGAAAGAGAGAAATGCAAGAGTCTTCGAGCGCTACGAAACTCCAAACTTCACAGTTCTTCAGAAAATTAAAGATGAGGCGAGCCTCTGGATTTCCGCCAGAGCAAAGCACCTTCGAAACTCCTGCGCTCCGCGCCCTCTTAGTTTTTTTTTCCGTACAGCGTGTCGTTGTTCTAAGCTTTGTTTCTTTGTTTTTCGCTTCCGCACGGCTCTCCGTTGCGGCCTGTATTTCTGTTTTTTAGTTTCGCCTTCTGGCGCACCCTCTTTTAATATAGCAGGCAGCTCTCCTGCCGGTTCTTTCAAAAAAAAAAAATAAATGAGCTTACGAGAATGAGTAATGTCACACCAGGGATTTTCAGGAAAACTTTAACAGACGTTCAAGTGAATGGTACATATACTTCTACAATTGTACCAAAAAATAACATATGAAGGTTTCAAATGAAAGGGCCATATGAGCAATTAATTAAGAACCAATAGTAGAAGTCCATATAGTTCCCAATATTAATCAGCTATCTGTCTCGTGACTTCGTGGGATCATGTGGGAGAGCCACAATTGTTTGAATTCTAAGAACCACAAGTACATGAATAATCACATTAGCTAGGATTATTGGGGGGATCGGAGATGCATGGTTGCATGGGAACCGGTAGGTCCGTAAGTATGCTTCTTAAAGCGTGAAAGTTTGTTTGTTTCTTTTTTGTTCAACACTAAGAAAAACAAGTTTTTGGTCACCAAAAGACAAGGGGTATCCTTGAGTATCACTGCCACTGTTTGAATCCAAACCAACACTAACGTGGCGGTTACCGAATTGACATGACAGGCTTTTATGGTAGGCGAATTAGGTACAAACTCTAGTGTAAAAATTTACTTTCGCGTGAGTATATAAGAACTTGCACATGTGGCTGAGTAATTTTTCTTTGATAAAGGGTACACAATTCCAGCCGGGTGGATGGTTATGATGAGTCCCATGGCAGTTCATCTAAACCCAGCATTCTTTGAAGATCCACTCGACTTTAATCCATGGAGGTGGCTGGTCAGTGAAACACTAACACCCAATTATGGCTACCCATTTCTATATGCTTCCATTACGAAAATACTGACAATTTCAGAAATGCAGGATGAGTCAAAGCGTGATGCACAGAAGAATTTTGTGCCATTTGGGTTAGGCATAAGGGCTTGTCCTGCATCAGATTTTAGCAAGCTTTTCATGGCACTTTTCCTCCATGTTTTGGTGACAAAGTACAGGTAGTTACTGGCACATGACAAGTCTATTTAGGCATTCGCTAGGCTAGAAGGGTTATTTACATGCTTTTTAAATTATTTCGAGTATTTACAGATGGACGAAAATCAAAGGAGGGGAGGTGTCCCGCAAGGCAGTCATCATGTTCCCACAGGGCTATCAGATTCAACTACTCCCAAGGGCCTAACTGATGATTGTTATATATAAACTTCTGCTGGAGATACAGATACCTCCTCATATATATAGTCATATGTGTGTGAAATAAAACGGGAATATAATGTTAAAATGCATGTATGCATGCTCTACTTATTACCTTAGCTTACACGAAAGTATGGTGTGCAAAATGTATCATTGCATATTTGTAAGTGTCATGTTTCGGTGTGTGAAGATATGATGTAATAAAAGCATCTATGAAATGCATGAAAAAATTGCATTATATAAAGCTTCATCAAAAATATATTTTATGTGTGAATGTGAATCTTAAAACATTAAACAATCATTTAATTAATTAACGGTTTTATTAATTTTTATGAGGAAAACATTTTTATTTAGCCCATACCTAGTTAGTCGCTATATAAGGCTAGTCTTAATGCAGATTTTACGGGGTTTCATACACATTAAATAGCATGTCACATTGCTTTGGAAATGGACGAAAGGTTCTTCATCTTACGCTATGTCTTTGGCCTTGGTTGGTTCTTGACAGGCTTCTCGATTTCCTCGGTTGGTTGAAATCTCTTCGCCCTTATCTTCCTTGTTGGGTGATTCTTTTTACCTGATTTTTGTTAGCAAATACGTTTGCCAGCAGTGAATGTACGTGAATATTTCCTTCTTTAATGCAAAGTGGAGTTGGTGTTGTCCAATGTAAACGTTGGCGGTAGTGAGGAACGTGTCCTTGTTGTTGTCCCCCATTTCTAGGATCATAAAATCCATCGGGACATAAGCCTATTTTACTTTTATGAGAATATTTGTGGCTACTCCTTCTGGGTAGCGGATCAAATGTTCACTCTCCAGAATATCCTGGCTACTCCCTTTTACCATAATGTCCGTGACTGTCAAGATTTTTCTTTTTGTTCTGTTGATGCGTGAAAGATGTGGTGGGCTCTTGCAGTTTCAGCTCCAACTGAAATGTTGAATTGAGTCTGATTTACCGGATGGCATGTTCTTGGTACGTCAGATAATACAATTGGTATGCAGCTGAAATTGTTCAGTCTTGCAATTTCAGATGCGACGGAACCAATTTCAGTAGTAGTTCCAGCTCCTTCTCGGGAATGAAAGTTGAACAAAAATGCTTAAATCTTGTATCTCGGTGAGTAAGTTGAACTAAAACAGCTTTGAGGCATGAGCTTCCTTTCAGTCTCAAAAAGACAGAGGAAAAAGAGAGACTGATCAGTGTTGCACTTCTGTATCAGATACATCTATATATATTAATGCAGTTGTTGCACAATTGACGCAGTTCCTGTTATCAGTCAGATCCTTGTTAACAAAAGAATGATTCTTCATTTTCTGGTTTGCTTTTACAAGGTTTTGACATGTTCACTCTAGGCTCGTGTTGGTGTTGTGGTAGTAAGCAATAAATTATAGAGCCATAGATGTTAGAGTTTATATATGAATAGTTCCCTAAAATTCATATGAAGAAATTCTGATAAATCTCAAAGGCCCAATATTTGTGTTCCCTAATGAGCTTTATTATTTCAGCCCATGAGTAAAGGTGGGAGGTGCAATATCAATTAGTACCATATTGCTAGTTGATGTGGAGGTAGGGAGTTTTCCTCCCTATATATTTGTACCAAGCCTCCTGGGAATAGACACAACATAACAACTACAATTGGGAGTTTCAATTAGAAAATCCTAAAGTAGTAAAATAGTATTTTCCTCTTCTCACTGCTGCGCCGCCGTCGCCAATCTCCAGCCCGATCGTTCGCGTGCACTAGCGACCGGGCGAGCAGGTCTCCGGAACCGTCGTCTTTGCGATCCTGCACCGAGAAGGCGAATAAGGTTTTTGGAAACGCCGCGCGACTGCTCCCAAATCTTTCACAGGATCGTCGCAAAGACCGCTCATCGACTAAGCTCGCGGCGATCGCCGCCCCGCTTCTTCACCACCAAGTACTTCTACATCGGCGGTATTACATCCATGATCTAATCCCATTGTTTTAATCATGTTCAATTTGTTCAATCTATCCGTGTATGGGCTGTGCTAGTTGTGCTTACACCTATTGCTATGATCATGCTATGCTATCTATCCAATCTATCTGGTGTGCTAGTTGTGCTTACACCTGTTGCTATGATCATGCTATGCTATTTGTCGTTGAATCATGTTATGATCTATGATATGCGTTTATGCTATGCTATGATCAGTGTTATGCGTTTATGCTATGCTAGTATGCTTGACATGCTTTATCTAGTAGATCTATTTATCATGATTTATTTTATGGAATTAATCTGAAATTACCTTATATTCTAACAATCCAAAAACCTTATTATAGGCTTTTTCTTGATTTAACTATGGCTGTTTTCACTGACGTGCTGAGACTAGAAAAGTTTTCTAGTGCACATTTTAAGAGATGGCGAGTTAAGGCCATGCTCTAGCTAGAGGCTAAAATGTTCTGGATTACTGTTGGATCACCTCAGGGAAATATCTCTAGAGATAAGAGAAGATTCCGGGGAGACAACACTATCTTTAGAAGAACAATCCTAAATAGTCTTGCTAGTCATCTAGAATATGCAAACTTGCACTTCCAAGATGAGAAGGCATTGTGGGATCAACTGAATGCAACCATTGGTACATCTGAGTTGTACATTATGGAGAGCTTTTATGACTACAAGATGGTTGCTAACCAATCTATAGTCAAGCAAGTGCATGAGGTTCAACACATGGCAAGAGAACTTGAACTCCTTAAGTATGTCATACCCAATGAGTTTGTAGCCGGATGCAATATTGCTAAGTTGCCTTCTTCATGGAAGAGCTTCGGCACAATTCTTAAACACAAGAGACAGAAAATATCGGTTGTAAACCCGATAGCATCTCTTGATGTTGAGAAAAAGATTCGGTGAAGAATACTATTGATAAGGGAACAAGAGCCATTCTAGCACTAATTTTGTGCGAGAAAAAACCCACATGGCAAGAACAAAGGGAATAAATCTTCCAATGCCAAATTAACAACTACCTTTGAGAAGAAGAAAAAAATGATGAGGTGCTTTGCTTCACTTGTGGACAGCTTAGTCACTTTTTCAATAGGAATAATAAGAATGTCAACGTCGTGACTATTAGCAATCTTGATGAGGAGTACAAGAATGTTCCTACTGTACTATCGGTATTTCAATCACCAAGTTGGTGGGTTGATACAAGTGCTAATATTCATGTGTGTGCTGACATCTCTTTGTTTTCTTCTTATAAAGAGCTACAAGGTTCTTCTGTCCTAATGGGGAATGGGTCACATGCTTACGTTCGTGGCGTTGGCACGGTAGATCCGAAGTTTACTTGGGGGAAAATTGTGCAACCAAGAACGTGCAAAATGTCCCTACTATTCGCAAGAACCTTGTTAGTGTTTTCCTTCTTTTTTAAGAGATGGGTTTAAGGTAGTGATGGAGTCCAATAAAGTAGTTATGTCTAAGCATGGACAGTTTATTGGTAAAGGTTATGACTTTGTGGTGGCTTGTTCGCCTAAGTTTGGCGATTTTTTGTAATAAGTCGCTGAATCATATTTGTGGCACAATTGATGATAATTCAAGTGTTTGGCATTCTCGTTTATGTCATGTGAATTTTGGTTTGATGTCACATTTATCTAGCTTGCGGTTAATTCCAGATTTTACCATTGCCAAAGGTTCTAAGTGCCATAGTTGTGTGCAATCTAAGCCTCACAAGGCAGCGGAGGAGAGACACTTGGCACCTCTAGAGCTCATACATTCGATCTATGCGAGATGAATGGTGTGTTGACTAAAGGTGGAAAGAGATATTTCATGACGTTAATTGATGATGCTTCTAGATATTGCTTTATTTACTTGCTGAAAACTAAAGATGAGGCATTAGACTACTTTAAAATCTTTAAGGCTGAAGTTGAAAATCAACTAGAAAGAAAGATTAAACGTCTAAGGTCGATCGTGGTGGTGAATATTTTCCTATAACATTTGATGAGTTTTGTGCGAACATGGTATTATTCATGAGAGGACACCTCCCTATTCGCCCGAATCAAACGGGGGTTCTTTGAGAGGAAAAAAATCGCACGCCGACCGACTTGGTTAACGCCATGTTAGACACCTTTGCTAGTTTATCTAAGGCATGGTGGGGGAAGCTATATTGACTGCAAGTCATGTCCTGAATAGAATTCCAAACAGAAATAAAGAAACAACACCATATGAGATATGGGTTGGAAGGAAACCATCACTCTCATACTTGCGCACGTGGGGATGCTTGGCGAAAGTCAATGTTCCAATTAATAAGAAGCGTAAGCTTGGACCAAAGACGGTAGATTGTGTCTTTCTTGGATATGCTCACAATAGCATTGCCTATCGATTTTTAGTAGTAAAATCTGAAGTTTCTGATATGCATGTCGATACTATCTTTGAATCTCGTGATGCTATATTTTTTGAGAATATATTTCCTGTGAAAGATATGCATAGAAATGCTAAGTTTTCTACTGAATTAGCTTCTGATATTACTATACCTATCGAGTCTCCTATTGAGTCGTTTGAGCAACCACTTGAGGAGGATGACAATGAAGTTCCTGTGAGGAACAAGAGACAAAGGATTGCAAAATCTTTTGGTGATGATTTCATTGTGTACCTTGTGGATGATACTCCCACCTCTATTTCGAGAGGCATATGCATCTCCGGATGCGGATGATTGGAAAGAAGTCGTCGTAGTGAGATGGACTCGATTCTTTCTAATGGAACTTGGGAGCTTTCTGAACTACCTTTTGGTTACAAACCAATCGGTTGTAAGTGGGTGTTCAAGAAAAAGCTTAGACCTGATGGTACTATTGACAAGTACAAGGCTTGGCTTGTAGCTAAGGGTTACACTCAAAAGGAAGGAGAAGATTTCTTTGATACTTACTACTTTGTTGCTAGAATGACCACTATTCGAACACTACTATCCTTGGCTGCCTCATATGGTCTGATCATTCATCAAATGGATGTGAAGACAACTTTTCTTAATAGAGAGTTGGATGAGGAGATCTATATGGATCAGCCTGATGGGTTTGTAGTAAAAGGTGAAGAGCAGAAGGTATGTAAATTATTGAAGTCTTTGTATGGCTTGAAGCAAGCACCTAAACAATGGCATGAGAAGTTTGACACTACGTTAACTAGTGCCGGCTATATTGTTAATGAAGCTGATAGGTGTGTGTATTATCGACATGGTGGGGGCGAATCTGTTATATTATGTTTATATGTTGATGATATTCTAATCTTTGGTACAAACATGGATGTTATAAATGAGGTCAAGTCTTTCTTGTCAAAGAATTTTGATATGAAAGATCTAGGAGAGGCTGATGTAATTCTAAACATTAAGCTAATTAAGGAAGAGAGTGGGATTACTTTATCGCAATCTCACTATGTTGAGAAGGTCTTGAGTCGTTTTGGCTTTATGGATAGAAAGCCTTCTCCAACACCTTATGATCCTAGTGTGACATTGCGAAAGAATAAGAAGCGTACTAGAGATCAGCTCAAGTACTCTCATTGTTGGTTCACTCATGTATCTAGCGAATGCAACCGGACTGGAGATATCTCTTTTTCTGTGAGCAAGTTGAGTAGGTATATGTCCAACCCGGGTGATGATCATTGGCATGTACTAGAAAGGGTCTTGTGCTATCTTAAAGGTACAATGAGCTATGGAATTCACTATTCTGGGCACCTAGCTGTGCTAGAGGGATATAGTGATGCGGCCCGGATTTACGATATTGTTCAAATCTATGCCACAAGTGGGTATGTATTTACTCTTGGAGGTGGCGCATGTCACGGAGGTCTTGTAAAACGTATTTTGACTAAATCAACCATGGAAGCAGAACTTATCGCTTTAGATACAAAGATCTGCAAAGGCGAGTGGCTACGTGAGCTCTTGTCCGACTTGCTTGGGTGGTTGAAAACCGCATGCGCTATCCTTATGAACTGTGATAATCAAACTATGATCACTAAGGTGAATAGTGCTAAGGATAATTCAAAGTCAACAAGACACGTTAAAAGACGTTTGAAATCAGTCAGAATTGAGAAACTCCCGGAGTAATAACCGTATCTTATATACGCACGGATAAAAAAACCTCGGTAGATCCCTTTACAAAAGGGCTATCACGTAATGTGATAGAAATTGCATCTAGGGAGATGGGTATGAGACCCATATGAGTTTACAGAGTAGTAACCCAACCTTTTTTGATCGGAGATCCCGTGACTAAGGATCCGGGAAGAACAAGCTATTGGTAAACCGAGAAGAGTAAAATAATAAACCCTCTCTATGTGAAGATGCAATACTCTCAAGAGCAAAGAGGCTGTGTATGGTAGGTTGGCGAGAATGCCTTAATATGTCCTATTGACTTTATAAGTAAAGATGATGTCCTACAGAGCATTCTTGAAAGGGCATACCTATATGAGTTCGACTGTTAAACGTCGCAGTCTATGAGATTTGGGTGATCTCTAGTAAGCTCATGAAGAGACTAAGGAGTATGACGTATATGCTCCACCCACGGAGAAAGACTACTGGCAGCCAAGTACTAGTTTGACTTTGAGCAAAACTTATTCACACAAAACTTGCAATTCAAGGCGTAGTCCATTGTTCAAGTTGCGGATGGGTAGAACTTGAAGCTCTAGGCAGATGTTCAACTTAACAGTCTCTGCTAAAACACTAGTATATAAAAACAAGATTGAGATAAGAAAAATATCTATACCGGGCGCTTGAGATCTGGTGGGGATTGTTAGAATTTATATATGAATAGTTCCCCTAAAATTCATATGAAGAAATTCTGATAAATCTCAAAGGCCCAATATTTGTGTTCTTTAATGGGCTTTATTATTTCAGCCCATGAGTAAAGGTGGGAGGTGCAATATCAATTAGTACCATATTGCTAGTTGATGTGGAGGTAGGGAGTTTTCCTCCCTATATATTTGTACCAAGCCTCCTGGGAATAGACACAATATAACAACTACAATTAGGAGTTTCAATTAGAAAATCCTAAAGTAGTAAAATAGTATTTTCCTCTTCTCACTGCTGCGCCGCCGTCGTCAATCTCCATTCCGATCGTTCGCGTGCACTAGCGATCGGGCGAGCAGGTCTCCGGAACCGTCGTCTTTGCGATCCTGCACCGGGAGAAGGCGAATAAGGTTTTTGGGAAGCGCTCTTCGCGCGACTGCTCCCAAATCTTTCACAGGATCGTCAGCAAGGACCGCTCATCGACTAAGCTCGTGCGATCGTCGTCTGCTTCTTCACCACCAAGTACTTCTACATCGGCAGGTATTACATCCATGATCTAATCCTATTGTTTTAATCATGTTCAATTTGTTCAATCTATCTGGTGTATGGGCTGTGCTAGTTGTGCTTACACCTATTGCTATGATCATGCTATACTATCTATCCAATCTATCTGGTGTGCTAGTTGTGCTTACACCTGTTGCTATGATCATGCTATGCTATTGTCGTTGAATCATATTATGATCTATGATATGCGTTTATGCTATGCTATGATCGCTGTTATGCGTTTATGCTATGCTAGTATGCTTGACATGCTTTATCTAGTAGATCTATTTATCATGATTTATTTTATGGAATTAATCTGAAATTGCCTTATATTCTAACAATAGAGGCCTAGTGTTGAGGCTTGGACAAAGCATGAACACATGAGTGGCTAGAATTTGAAGTTCATCTTTGCCTTGATGCATTCTGAATAGAATATTTGGGAGTTTGATGGGAGCAACTAGTTTGGAACAACAATGCACGCAACACAAGTGCAAGCAGGATATAGTCTAGGTGGCCACAGCCGCCGGCAGCCCTACCTGGCCCGCCGGCCGGCTGCTGTGTGAAATCTTTCCCAGCTTGCTCCCCGCCGATCACTACTCTCTGCGACGGTCTGCAGCTTCCCATGTTTGTTGTAATGTCCTGACGTAAATTTTGCATTTTTGCTCAAGACATTGTCTGCCGTCACGCTCAAGATTCATGCCTTGATCATAGTGTGGTCTGACGTTTCCTGAAACATATCTCATGGAGAATTGCATTTCTTTCCATTTGTATTTGTAGTGTTTCTTCACAGCACAGCATGTCCTCAGAAGCTGGCGCGATACACTTTGGGCCGAGACAGTGTTCGTGCACGTGGTTCACAAAAAGGAAAAAGTCTACTTTTCGATCCCCAACTTTTGCGAAAGTCTGATTTTGGTCCCTCAACTCCAAAACCGACAAAAGCAGGTCCCTCAACTTTTCAAACCGTGCAGATTTTCGTCCCTCGGCGGGTTTTAGGCGGTGGTTTCACTACAGTAACTCCGGTTTTGCTACAGTAACAGTTGTTTCGTTTTTCTTTCGTTTCTTATTTATTTCGGCCGAATCTTTCAAAATCATAGTAAATCACAGAAAATTCATAAAATAGAAAATCCAGTTTTTGTTGGACTCCACATGAGTAGAGCTACGCAGATGAATATATAATATGGTATACTTTAATATAAATTTTTGCTATGAAGATTTTGCCATTTTCTTTTTATTTATTTCAGCTCAATATTTAAAAATCATAATAAATTATAAAAATCATAAAATTGAAAACCCAATTTTTCTAGACTCCACATGAGCATATTTACACAATAAAGATATATAGGTGTACTATTTAATTTATTGGCCAGATCCATCGATCGGGGTTCACGGCTACGCGTGCGTACGCATTACCTGTATCAAAGACAAAGAAACCTAGCTAACCTAACCCAGCTAAAGAGTCACAAAGAACTACGTCTTTGTTATTGCGCGCCTCATGTGGAGTCCAACAAAATTGAATTTTTTATTTTATAATTTTTCTGTAATTTACTATGATTTTTTAAAGATTGGGCCGAAATAAATAAAAAGAAAAAGGCAAACCTTCTAGCAAAAAGTTTATACTAAAGTATACCATATTATATATTCATTGCGTAGCTCTACTCATGTGGAGTCTAACAAAATTAGATTTTCTATTTTATGCATTTTCTGTGATTTACTATGATTTTTGAAAGATTCAAATTAAATAAATAAGAAAAGAGGAAAACGAAACCACTGTCCCCTCGTAGCAAAACCGAGTTACAGAAGCGAAACCACCACCGGCCCAAACCCGCCGAGGGACGAAATCTGCACGGTTTGAAAAGTTGAGGTACCTTTTGTCCGGTTTTAGAGTTGAGGGACCAAAATCGGACTTTCACAAAAGTTGAGGGGACCAAAAGTAGACTTTTTCCTCACAAAATACTACTTCCATGTGGGCCTCAGGAGATGGGCCGAGACAGTCTTCATGCCCAATGCCTCTTGGGCCACCAGCAGGCCGAGTTGTTTTTTTAAACATGTTTGCTTGTCTTTCTTGTTTCAACTTATTCTCTCTCACGTAACTTATTCTCAAACAACTTATTCTCTCACACGAGAATACCACTAAATCAATTGAAATCAGCCATCAGCAGAGCAGGAGTGTGTGACGGCTGATGGGATCCATTTGATTTCCACGGTTCGGTTGGTATTGTTCTACCGCTCAGCTCCGCAGAGTAATTTTTGTGCAATCTATGATGAACCAGTAATTTACCTGCATGCTGCTATTTGTAAAAAGCAATATCCTACGTACTTATACTGTTGTCTGATTCAGTAGTATACATACATACATTCTAATCTCTAGAGAAATGAATATCTAATCTTAAATATGTCGTGATAATGAAGTAGCTAGTGGTTGTTGTTAGGAATTTAGGCAAAATCATGATATATATGATGTCATATATGTGCTTGTCTAAAAAATATTTCATAAACATCATCATGCATATTATTTTGGTGCTAACCAGCAAGGTAAAGAAGCAATATTGCTTAAATAAATCAAGTCTACCATGATAAAAACACACATCACAAAGATCAAGATTTTGACAATAAAAAGAACAAGACGATTAACAAAATCATACCCTATTCCAGAACCAGAAGCACCAGTGAACACAATGTCTCTTGTTGAAGTCGTCGCCGTTCACCAATCACCGGGAAGAAAAGAAGATGTCCGAACCAGCGAGTAGTCGTGCCGCCAAGATATGTTATGCGAAGCATTCTATGGATTCCTTCTGCATAACATATGCACTAAGACTATTCAATGTTTATTACCTTTGTCAAAACTGATGCGTTGCTTGCTGATTGCTTACTTGTTATTTGTCTGAACCAAAGAAAGTGTTACATGCCTTTTCATCTAGCATTCAGGTTTCCATTAGTATTGGTGGTGTTTAAACATGTGTCCTTTAATCTTCATTTTGTAATTATTGTGCAGGTCATGTACGGGCTTCGACGTAGAGGGCTTGTAGGGAAAAGGACATATGAAGCCACTAATGCGAACTCGTAAGCGACCAATGTTGATGGTGAGAACTCTGAAAGGACCAATGCTGGTGCGAACTCACCAATGTTGGTGGGAACTCCCGAAGGACCAATGCTGGTGCGAACTCCCAAGGGACCAATGCTAGTGGGAACTCCTGACAAACCTGTCTTTGATGGCGGCACCGCCAATTCTCAAAGGGTTGGTGATGATCGAGTAGCATACAATTGAGCAATGCTAGTTCTGATGACTTGAATGATGGTGGAAGTGGCAATTTACAAGTTATGGACCAACCCACAAAAAAGCAAGAAGGAGAGGGAAGAAAAATAAGACGCAATTGAGAGTGCCTCCACCTAGTGGGAAGGTTATGTTGAAGCCTGAGAGTAGCAAGTGTGTACATTTTTGTGATCTTTTACTGCTGATAGTCTTGTCAAATATTTATGCTATCTTTAGTGTTCACATTATATTATTTGTTGCAGGCAATTCACCTACGTGAACTACAACCCTAAAGAGTACAAGTATGGTTCACAGGTTGGAGCTCTTATCAAACGGTTCTACCCCTCGGTATGGTTGATATCCGTGAAGAGCAAGGCAGATTGTTGAAAAAAGGGCAACAATGTCATGGCATGATTATTATTTGTAAAAAGGATATCACAAATGTAATGTATGCTAAGCTACTCAAGTGTGAATTCGGGTAATTAAACTAGCCATCATGCATATTGATTGCCCCTTCTATTTTACTGGAAATAGCTGACATTTCCTTTGGTATGTGTAGAGTTTGTTCAAGGTAACCCGAGCTGATGTGAGAAAAGTCGGCGAAATTTGGAGACTTATCTAGTGAAAAGAGTTTCGATTTGATATATCAGGCTCGCATGGATGCTGTAAAGATGCATGCATGAGGACTGTCATGACAATCAAGCACGTGCTATACATCTTACAGAAGAAGAATATATAACCAGCAAGCTATGGTGGTGCGACAATGATGCTTGGGTCTCTCTATCAAGTATTGGACATCCGAAGGGTACAAGACAAAGAGGAAGGCTGCTCAAGCTTCACGCTTAAAGTCTGTAGATGTCGCTCAGAACAGAGGGGGATCAAGGCCATGGGAGAGACACAACAATTGTTGGTATGAAACCCCGATCTTGTTGTCTTTTGCTTATACTACTAAGACCGCTTACATTCAAATGTTAATGTCACACACTCATGATTTCACATAGATCTAGCTGGCCTATGTTTCAAATATCATGTAACTTCATTTCATTGTCCTATAGGAATATAAGTTTGGCCCTCGAGAAGGCTAGCACGTTGAACACGTCTGTAATGAAGTCTCGGATTCAAAAAAGTGGACAAAGCCGGAAAAAGTGCTCCTATTCCTAGCGGTGACCACAAACCCGTCTTGTATGTATTTCGCTCATTTTCTTATCTCAATTTATATTTACATGCTTCCAACCTTGCCGACAATATTTTTACAAGGTTACAAAGATTGCTAATTTCATACATACATATTTCGGCTCCTATTATTTTTTTTTAGGATGAATGCAAAGGCAAGAACACAACTTCCTGAAAATTCAAAAGAATTAGATGTACAAGCATTGTATTTCATGGCACGGAATGGCCCATGGCACGCGTGCCAATAGTTGATGGTTATGTGGATAAGCAAACACTTGCAAAGAATCGCTAAATCAAATCATTTTCGCCAAGCAACACAACCGCTTATCAAGCTATAGTACATGAAAATGAGCAATTGAAAGATAGGAATGATGCAATGAATGATACAAATAAGAAGTTGAATGAGAATAATGAGATTCTCATTGAGGAAAATAGTGTTAATCATGAGATGATGCTTGGTAATAGTCATCCCTCTCCATGTTACAACTTACGTGTCATATGCATTGATCCGATGTTTTTGCACATGAAATTTTAGAGACTTTTTTGAGGATCTTAAGATGTCTCCACCTGCTGATCTGATGACCCGTCTAGCAAATATCGACGCCCGTCGTCATCGTAACTTGGTTTTTTGTTCTCTCCATCTGCGGAGTATGTCAACAACTATGAAGAGTAGTTGAGCCTGATCTTGTAGTCATTCAGCTACTACACCTAGATGTATATACTATATGGATAAGGACTGAGAAGCATGGTTGTGGGCCACTGCTCTCTTGTGTAGGGAGGCTGGCTACCAACATAAATGTTGTATTATTCATGTCTAAAATTGGGATGCAACTCCCCTTTACACTTGCTGGTTTAGATAAATAAATAAATGTTAGCAAAAGGCACATATCAACAATAATCAGTAGCTATTAAACCTTTATACCTCAAAAATCAGTTAGCAAAAGGCAACGGTACATTAGCTAAACAAATGTGGCAACCATCCTTTTTACTTGAAGTCTAAGACCATATGAACTGTCGCAAGTCAGCACTAATCCACTTGAAATACTTGCTAGTGTTGATATCGTGGACACCGATATCGATGATGATGACTACTATGAAGAGATGAATGACAACAACAGCTATGACGATGACAATTGTAGTTATGATGACTTTGATGAAGATGATGGTACTGATGACATTAGTGGCAGCGAAAAACAATGACATTAGCTAGGCTTATTTTGCTAACCTAGTCTTATTTTGCTAACCAGCGACCCTAGGTTGAAGCAAAACCTTTTGGAGTTGTACTAGATGACCTTGAGTTCTGTATGTGCTGGCTACTCGAACTTGTCTTAGTTGGCTATGAATTATTATGAGACAATATTAGTTATGCGCTTGCTGCTTGAACTTATTTTAGTTTGCTATGAATTATTATCGGACAATATTGCATTTCATCAATGTAATGATGCTGGAGACTATATGTTTGGAGTGCAAGTGTTGGACACTTTGTGACATGCTCTGGATTGAATTTAATTGAATTTATGCATGTATTGAAATCTGATTGTATGTTTTCCTGATGGTTTTACCCTCATGAAATAGGTATCCTGGTTGCAGCTCATTCCCATATTTCGTGAGGGTTGTACATGTTTTCGTGCTGAGACCTCCCTCTCATGAAATTTATATTTCGTGATGGTTCAAACCTATTTCGTGGTGAGACCTCCCTCTCATGAAATACTATTTTCGTGGGAGTTTTGTAACTCTCATAAATTAATTCCATGACGGTGACCTCCACGAATTACTCTCATGCAAATATCCCCGCAGACCTGACGACTCTGTAGTTTTTGTGGAGGTGACTCATGAAATTGCGTCGCGAAAACAAATCGTGACACCAAACTCTCATGAAAACTGTATTTTCGTGATCTCGTTACCGTGAGAACTATTGTGTGATGGTTGCTCGTCACGAATCATTTCCGTGAGAGTAAAACTGCATTTCATGACAGTATATTAACTCACACGAAATCTCGGGATTCTGGTAGTGAATATTATTATCAGGATTAGTTAGCTGGTACGATAATAAGTTTCTCTAGATGAGATCGGGATAGTGTATATATATTACTTTGTGTATGTATGTATATAAATTCTCGAATTATGTATATTGTATTAGGTCACCTGGAATGTTTCAGATTAGATTGTAGATTGCCTAACTATGTTGTGCCCAATTGCTGATAAACAATAAGCTACTGCAACTTGTACTTTGTCCGCCAAATGAGCCAGTCCTTTCCGAACTAAATCTTGCCCTTATTTCCATCTTGAATACACTTGACCCGTACTTTGATCAGAAGTCAACCAAAAACTTTTAAACTGACCGTTAATAGCATTTCTAAATGTTTAAGTAGTTTATATAGTAGTATATAGAAACAAAAAAAAACATGGGCAGGCAGGTAATAACTGAATACTAGTAGTACATTTACACAGTAGTATATAGTCATAGCTAAACCTAAATTAACTAGAACGATGACCACGTAATGATCAACTACGGATAGTACTACATCAAGTATTTATAACTTGCAGGAGCCATCAACCTGCTCGGCGACGACGCGACAGGGCCACTCTCTCTTGGTCATATACGTCGCCGTCGTCTTGCTTCTTCTCACTTGCACGCCACCTTCCCAATGACCGCTACACCGCCGCCTTACCTTCATCTTAATTTTGCGTTGTATTGTTCATGTTGTGTGTGTCGCGTTGGATAAACTACAGTTTTGTGTCACTCACGTTATTACCCTAGTACTATCACTATCAGTTATGTGACTGCTCTGCTGACACGGCGAAATACTCTGGGAAGTGGAAAGGGGCGAAGGATCTTGCTGCCGACTTGCCTGAGCTCTCACCATTCAGAAACAACGCCCTATCTAATCTGCAAGCCGCTACAACTAGCAAGGAACATCTCACTCATGTTTATTAATGGTGAGAGCTCACAAGGATATATATAATCCAATTTGTCACGGGCGGCGTATGGAGCAAGCAAGGTGACTAACGGGTGTGGTATATATCCAATGCAATTTAATACAAAAATAAATTGCTGCATTTATTAGCCAAGCCTTCAGGCTTGTTGGCAGCCAGGGCAAGCCGGGCAAGACGGGCAAGCCGGGTGGTCTAATCGGTCGGTCCAATGGGTTGGGTCCGGCTAGAGAATATAATTCTATAGCTAGCTATAGACTAATAGATCTATATATATAATACATAAGTATATACACGCACTAAGTATTGCATGGCTCTGGCCGTCACTACTACATAAAACATTAATCGTGGCGTTTTTTGGATTAACCGTGACGGTTTTTGAAACCGCCACCGAGCAAAGGTCACGGTTAATCGTTCGATTAACCGTGACGGTTTTAGGACCCCAAATAACCGCCATGCTTAATGAAATAAAATAATAATAAAAAGAAAAAGCCCGTCGAACCCTAATGGGCCAGATCAGGCCGCCCCGCCGCGGCGGCCACCACCGCCACCCCGCCCGCCATCAGTATCGCCCGATTATCGCCGCCATGAGCAGATCCCGTGGCGTAGAGGCGGATCTGCCCTCCCTACCACCAGATCCGGCCTCCACGCTTGCGGATCCGGCCTCGCTTCGTCGGGCCGCCACCATGGCGAGGGAGGGAGGAGGCCGCGCGAGCCGGGGAGGGGAGGGGATGGCCTCCGTTGCTGCGCCAGAATGCCGCCGGAGGTGCGGCTGCGTGCCGAGCGACGCCGCCAGCCGCCCCGCACCCCTGCTTGCAGGTGTGCACGAAGCGTCGCCGCCCGCCCCGAAGCCTTCGAAGGCCGTCATGCCGCCCGCTGAGGCCGAGCCCGGCTGCCGCCAAGAGGAGACCCGACCGGGACTAGGAGAGTGAGGGAGGGATGGGAGGGAGGAGGCGGTGGAGGGAGAGAGGAGAGACAGGAGGCAGTTGGGCAAGAAAGGGAGAGGGAGGCGTCCGCGTTGGGGCCGAGGGAGAAGTGACGAAGGGGAGAGAGTTGGGTCGATGAAACCCTAATTGGTCGCTATATAGTTAGGGTGAGATTTCGGGCTGGTTTGGCCCATTTCGAATGGCTAGTGGGCCTCTATTTACCGTGGCAATTCTTTGCCATGGTTAATCAAGACGTTTATTATAAACAAAATGGTGAATTAAAAATAACCGCCACGATTATTCAAGGCATTAACCGTGGCGGTAGCGGTGGCGGGGTAGGACGTAGGCCCAGCGTGGAGGAGGGGCCGGGGAAAGCGGACTGGACGGCGACGGAGGGGATGAGCCGATAGACTTGGGACCTAGGCGAGGGGAACCTAGGGCGCCGCGGGGACTTGGGACGACGGCGGAGGGAATAGGTGCGCAATGAAGTTTCATGAGGGCAGCATTGTGCTCGTAGGGCAGGAGCACGGACGACGGGCGTCGCTTCGTCGATGGTTGGATGGCTCTAAATGGAGAACTGTAGTTCAACAGTGTGAATGTGAGATGGTTGAACTGTAGTTTGACAATGATTTCATCTCCTCAGGATTAAAGTGTAATCTATAGATAGATTATAATGTGTGTACGATATATAGTCATAATGCGCTGTAGTTGTAGCTACACTAGTAGAGAATAGACTTTCCATCCAGAGCTTTAGTCTCAAACAATTTTGAGCCCGGGACTAAAGAATATAGTAGTCCCGGTTGGTGGCTCCAACTGGGACTAAAGTCTCCTTCCCAACGGATACACCAACAACTTTTGCATGGGAGGGGCTTTAGTCCGGGTTGGTAGCACCAACCCGGATTAAAAGGTCACTGTTGGCGTTTCTTAACGCAAACAGAAAGAGTTCCGCAAGCACACGGAAATGCCGTTGTAGCTTTCACTCAGAAATATTCAGGGTATCGTATTTCCACAGGGAAGGCATGGTGTAAAAGTCTCTAATATGAATATGGACAAGATAACACGGCTAGGCAATAGACCACAATCCATAATAGGGATAAACCAAATGGTAAGATAACTTGACACACACACTTGAATCAATCTCAAGGATAAAGATAAATAAAAGAGTGAAAGAATAAATCTAATAAGGAGCAGGCATATCCTAAATAGCTATGTTAAGACAAGATATACATACATGCTTTTGTATTGTTAGAGATTCTAAGTGAAGTTAGTCATGGTTGCTATTTTCTTACTTCGACCACGGGCGCACCTGGTCCCGCTGCGATACCCGATAGCATCTACCCCATACGAGACGTGGGGATTACAAGGGACGGACAGGGCTGTCACCACCCGCCGCCTACCACCTCATCCGTCTGTATATGGAGCGGTCTGAAGGTAACCTCTATCTTAGAGATCATGCCTACGCTATGGCCACTACTCTAGCGTGTCGACAAGGCTTACCCGTTCCCCTGTCCTTCTACTAGAGCACCCTCCGAGGGCGAGGCGGCGGACCTATAATCCAACAAAGAACTAAGACTAATTCAAGGTAGAACTCAACATCTCAATTTAGCTCTTGGTCTAAACATGTATGTATGATAGGTTAAGCACAAAGTTCCATATGGCAAGATCATGTCATAAGGACTATACTCTAGTTCATAGCTATATTGATAAATGAAGAACAAGAACTATATGAAAAACATAGCATTAACCAACATAAAGGAATTATATTGATCATACCAGTAGCTCCAAGAAGATCTTGATCTTCTACATGTTGCCCAAACTCCTAATACTAACTAAAAGGAAGAAGTAACAAATGAAGGGAGAAAGATCCTTGTGTGTTGTGTGTTTTGGAAGGAGGGTGTGGCCTCTTATTTATAGTGGGGTGAAAGGTGTTTTTGGCGGGAGTTTTGGCGCCAATATGCCGAAAACACCACCATGCACCGCCTCTACTCCTCTGGAGTCGCGTTCGGAGACAAGGCGAGACGGGATCGGCACAGGGCCGCGGCGGCCGCCCCAGTTTGGCCCGCCCCAAGCGCCGAAGCTGTGTGGGCTGGTGGCCCACTCTAGGTCGCCCTTCCGGAGGTGTTTTGCTCCACTTTGCATTGCTTTTGGCCTGGTCACGTTCCCCTTAGCAAAGCGTATTCCCTGAGTTGCGTGTTACTCTTTATTTGGCGTACTCTCACATGTTTCCGTGTTTGTTCCTCGCAAAAACAAATATTCTAGAATACAAGTGGAGCTAGGTGAGTAGTAAATGTTTATTTGGCATAAGTGTGTTTTATTCCTCTTAATTAGAGCTAAGTTGGTGGTATAACATGTGTGATAGTGACCGCCAACAAATACCCTTTAGTCTTGGTTGGTGTTATCAACCCGGACTAAAGGTCCTCCAACCTTTGGTCCCAGCTTTAAATACCAACCGGGACTAAAGGGTGGCCTTTTAGTCGCAGTTGGTGTTATCAACCCGGACTAAATGTCTTTTACCCGGGATTAAAGGCCCTATATGAGTCAATTTAAAAGGAGGGTGCCCAGGACTCTGTCACATGTGGTGTGCAGCTGAGGTGGTAAAGAATCTACGTACTATGTAGGGGGTCTTGGGTTCGAATCTCACGCACTACAAGCGAGGTCTCTGTTGACACCTGTTATAGCATAATATTACTAGTCAACTAAACATGGATAAGGGCGTAAAATGAATATCAACATAGACTAGGGGTCTAACTAACATAATTCCACGAGCTTTGGTGATTTATATCTTCTCAGGGACTTAACAGATAAATGCAGAGAAGAATGGAGAAAGTTCCAGAGTTTACATCCCATACGATGACAAGCCTTAACCGTGAAGTAACTCGACCCAAAATATGGACTAAAACACTCTAGAAGACACTAGAAGATACCAGAAGAAAGGAGACATGATTGTGCCACAAGGGGCTTTGCGGCCGCCAGGACCATTTAGGCCGGCCGCCTTGAGTCCCGAGCCCAATCCAGCCCATCTTCGTAGGTCGGTTTGTAACCGACTTTGAGGTTGTATCTACACCATTATTGAAGGTCGGTTTGATCCAATGGTCATCATTCATCGCCAAGGCCTATATAAGAAGACCCCCTGACCCCAGGGCTAAACCCTAATTCATTCTATCTCATTCTATTCATTATCTCTCAGTTGTAGAGGTGTCCCAATGTAAGGATAACCTCTCTCTTAGGGATTAGTGAATTAGAAGTAGATTAGCCATGTAATTAGAACTAGATTAGATCTAGCTTAGATCTAATCAAGAGTAAAGGAGAGTGGAGTTATGCTCTGCTCGAGATGTCTACAGAGTTTGGTATGTCTTATATCCTTCCTTTGTGAGACATTATGATTTATATATTTATCTTCTCTATTACTTTCATTACATTCATATAATTGGTTAGTATAGTTGTTATATCATTTTATGGGATCTTCGCTCGCATCGAGTGCTCTAGTTATACACATAATTAGAGTAGTAATTGATAGTGTAGACATGGTGTCTAGACTAGAGGTTACTTGAGATTGCACCCAACCCCACGGATAGTTTGTGGTAGCCCTGTGTGGTGATGGCCGATGGCCGACGTATTCCACCATGTTCGGGTTGGTGTTTGTAAGACCGTAGTCGGAGCTTCCTAGCCCCCTTCTCATCTCTTTTTCTCGTGGCTAGTGTTACGATGTCCCGAAGTGTTATGGTATGATTACTATCATAGAACCTAAGTAATAGAGAAGTATCCAGGAACCTTGATCTCTCCTTTTGACCTCTTGATTAGTTTAGTTATTCTTTGATATCTTAGGTAGATTATTATTTTATGCTTTGATATTTACTTATCCTTTAACAATTACCTCCTCACTATAGTTTAATGGTTTACTAAGTTAGTGGAAACATGATTGTGACTTATTAGAATTCTTTAGCCAAAGCTTCCCCCGTGGATACGATACTCTAGAATACTCATCCTAGGGAAAAGCTACAATGGTAGGTGTTCTCAGGCGCTGCGTAATCCTTCATATTCTTTTAGCACTTAACAAATGCCAACAGCTCCAAGATTTCATTTATTTTTAGGTTTTGAGGGTGGACTTGCTTAACCCGGGACTAAAGGCTGGGACCTTTAGTCCCGGAGTGGCAATCCCGGTTCTCAAAACCGGTATTAAATGGGGTTGGGAACCGGTATTGTAGCCCCTATTCTCTACTAGTGCTACATACAATATGGTACTATGTAGTTACAGTGAGAAAGAAAATCAATCAATGGCTAAAAAGCTAGCTACCCCTCCATCCCAGAAAAAGTGTCTTTCTGGAAAATGGCACAGGGATCAATGAGCTAGCAACCAAGACCTGCATGGCTATGCCCGTTTCTCTCCTCGTCCCGTATTCCCCACCGCTTTTTCTGAATAGAAGGGCATAAGAGGAGAAAATGTGGGTCGCCGTCGACGGGGGCTTGGCGACGTCGTCTCCGCTGGCCGCTCAGGAGGTGCGGCGGATCCCGCGTGTGGCCGAGACTGCTCCTCATGCTCGCCCTCGCCGTACCGGTAGAGGAGAAAAGTGGCACAATCGCCGGCCTCCGCACTGGTGGAGGACAAGAGGAGCCAAGGCAGCACATATGCGGGAGGCGGAACGGAGGGGCCGGTGGCGGATCCGGGCGATGGCGGTGGTCTCCTTTGTTGCGTCGTGCCGCGCCGGTCGTCTCCTCGGTTGTGTTGCCCTCTTGCTCCCCCGCGCGCCGCCCGGCTTCGGCCGACGCAACCTCCGACTCCACATCGGGGTGTGCTACGGGCTCGCCTCGACGGGCATGCTTGCTCCGAGCGGCTCTGTTAGCCTCCTCGCTGGCTGGCGTCGCGGTCCTCCTCACCTCCGCACCGGGCCTCGGGCGTCCTCCTCCAGCCTCCGCGCTGGGCCTCACCGTCATATCCGCCTCGGCGCTAGGCCACGCCTCCCTCTCGATCCGTCTCCGCCGCAATTCTGTGTGTGTACGAGTAGTATATTTTTTAGCAGAGCGAAGCGGTGAAAGGACAAGGCTGCATGCTACAGTAGAGAGCGTAGCTGGGGACCGCAATAAAACAACACTTTCATCGGGACATCCTTCATGGCATAGAACGACATTTTCATCGGGACAGAGGGAGTAGACTAGAATGAAGACCACCTAATAACCAACTACGGATAATACATCAAGTATTTATAACTTGAAGGAGCCATCAACAGGCCACTCTTTTGGTCTTATACGTTGCCGTCGTCTTCCTTCCTCTCACTTGCCCGCCACCTTCCCAACCACTGCTACACCGTCTTTCCTTCATCTTAATTTTGCCTTGTATTGTTCATGTTGTGTGTGTCGCGTCGGATAAACTACAGTTTTGTGGCACTCTCATTATTACACTAGTATTATCACTATCAGTTATGTGACTGCGCTCTGCTGACACAGCGAAATACTCTGGGAGGTCGAAAGGTGCGAAGGTTCTTGGCTGCCGACTTGCGTGAGCTCTCACCATCGCGCCTATCGAATCAGCAAGCCGCCACAACTAGCAATGGAACATCTCACTCATGTCTATTAATGGTGAGAGCTCACAAGTGACAAGGATATGAATAATCCAATTTGTCGCGGGCAGCGAATGGAGCAATTAGCAAGCAAGAAAATTAACAGGTGTGGTATATATCCAATCCAATTTAATACAAAATAAATGGCTACATTTATTAGCCAAGCCTTCAGGCTTGTTGCCAACCAGGGCAAGCCTGGTGGTCTGATCGGTCGGTCCAATGGATTGGGTCCGGCTAGAAAATATCTAATTCTATAGCTAGTTATAGACTAATAGATCTATATATATATAATACGTAGTATATACACCTACTACGTATTGCATACCGACGAAGAGGTGCCACACACATGAATAGGAACTGTTATTAGTGGAAGGTTGCAGTTTTGTGTAGCTGTGGGGGCAAGCCAGGTGGTCTGATCGGTCGGTCCAATGGATTGGGTCCGGCTAGAAAATATCTAATTCTATAGCTAGTTATAGACTAATAGATCTATATATATAATACGTAGTATATACACCTACTACGTATTGCATACCGACGAAGAGGTGCCACACACATGAATAGGAACTGTTATTAGTGGAAGGTTGCAGTTTTGTGTAGCTGTGGGATTGTCGGACCCGCTAATGATGTGGCGCAAGGAGATCGCAGAGAATTCCCTAAGTGGGGTTTATCTCGTATAGGTGTAGTAGATTACTAGTTGTGTATGTATGTATATAAATTCTCCAAATATGAATATGTATTAGTATTAGGTCATCTGGAATGTTTTAAGTCAGATTGTACATTGCCTAATCCTAACTCCGTTGCGAATTGGCTTGTAGTCCAATGGTAGGACGGTCCAGTGGGATGCTACCCACCGGGTTCAAATCCTGGTGCTCGCACCTTTTCCTGGGATTTTCCTAGGATTTTCCGGCGTCGTGCTTTAAGTGGTAAGCGACGTTCCCGTCGACGACGAGGCGCCAATGGTGACTTCGAGAATCTCCAGATCTGCCGGGTGCTCAGTCCTTCGGAGGTGCTCATAGGGTTTACGTACGTGTATTCATAGGGGTGAGTGTGCGTACGTGTTGTGAGTGTCTGCGTTGTACTGTGTCATTCTCAAAAAAAAAAAAAAAAAAAAATCCTAACTCCGTTGTGCCTTCTTATTCAATCCCAGCCCAGCTCAGGCTAGAGAGCTGATTTAAACCCCACAAAGCCCGGGGGCTTCTCGGTAGAACCACCGCCACGTCGCCCCAAATGTTACCGACCATCAGTTCTACTGAATCAACGGTCCACATCCGTCCGCACAACTTCAGATTCTCTGGATTCTTTTCGTCGAATCGGCTTCCTATTAGCTTCTCCGGCCGATTCCAATTCATCCAGGCAAATATATATTGGGCTTCCGCTCCCACTAACCCAGCTTCAGCTTCTTCTCCTTCCAGAAAAATCTAGTCTCCTCTGATTTCCCGTTGCTCTCTCTCCCGCCGTTTCCTCCCTCAGGGCCCGGCGCGGCCGAGGGCGGCGGCGCTAGGCAAGCTCGATGGCGGCCGTCCCTCGGCATGGCGGCGCCCGCCTCCTCCTACTCCTCTCTCCCTCCATCGCCTTCCCTTCGCTCCTCTTCTCCGTAAACCTAGCTACCCGGCCAACAGCGGCGGTGCTCGGCGGTGACATGGGCGTGCGTTGGGGACTATGGCGGCGGCGGCGGAGCTCGGTAGCTGGATCTCACGCCATCCTTTTCTTCTCCTCCTTCGGCCCATGCATCCTCCCCAGGTACTCTCTCCTTTCCATTTTTTTTTTTTTTGGAGTAGATAATCCTCGCAACAAAAAAGGATTGAACGAATTTGTGTCTCGGTGATTTTCATCATGCACACGTCAAAGGTGCTCCCCACTGAATGTCCACTGCCATATGACATGCTATGTATGTCTTCTGAATTTTGTTGTTGTATGCTTACAGAATTAGTACCCTGCACAACATAGAAGAACTATGAAATTGCTTTGCCCTCAAATTGCTTTTCATGAAGTTGTTGCCTCAAACTCAATTTGACTTGCTGATGGAAGAGGTAGACCATACATATATGCATTGCTTGCTTCGTCAGTAAGAATCTTGCTTGGGTGGTAATGATTACTTGGTTCTTGCCGAATGTGGTGTGGGAAAATGAGCTACTTTGGCAATTTCTAATGTCCTATTCTCATATGTTGAACAGATGCAGATCATGTCTAGAGAGATTGAATTGCCCAGGAACAAGGTCAACAAACTCAGGTTTAGCAATTTCTGTCACTAATGTTTCTTCGTGTTTCCGCAAATGTTTTGCAGGAAACCATACTGCAGGCTGCTAATGGCGTGCTTCAGGAAAGCGTACTGCCAATCTGCAACAATTGAAAGGTATACGAGTAACTATGTAAGCAGAGCTAAATTAATGAGCCTTCTCATCATTATAGTCAGAGCACCTATACTGTGTATTCCATTTTGATCCAATATCTTGATTTGTTTACTGCAGGAAGGAACTTCGTTTCGTGAGCTGCAAGAAATTTATTTGGTGAGTTCTAAACTGCAGCTCAAGGCTTCAAAGCATACACCCTAGAATTGTTTACACTGAATGATTTAAAGCTTCAGGTTACCAAGTATTCCATAGTACATGTCTTTTCATTATTTATGTTTTAGTTTGCTACAAGAAAATCTCTATGGTGTATAATTATTAACTACTGTATTTCTGTATGTTTTGATATGGTGATAAACTCTCCCATATGCACTGGTTAGAGGTGAATCCTACACATGTGTGCATTTTTTTTTTTTTTTTGCAAAATCGAATCTCTAATGCTGGAACATTTAATTTACATATCTTTTTTTTGTGGCCGTGAATTTGCAGAGCACGGAACATCTTGCAATGATTGGTTGCACGCGTTGTAACTGCAGAAAGACTCTTATATTTTCAATCAGATTGTGGTTGTAATGCTGTGAAGACGGTTTGTTCAGAACCGAAACATTGTGCCTGCTTGTCTGCAGGGTCCAATGTCTCTGCTTTTCTCTGCTTTGTTTCTAATGATTTCGCATGAATTATCACCTAGGTTCATTAGTGATCTATTGTCTGCTGCTGTCATATTCTCTGCTTTGTTTCTTATGATTTCGCATGAACTATCTCTGCTTTCATATTCTCTGCTTTGTTTCTTATGATTTCGCATGAACTATCTCTTTTTTTCTTATGATGAACAGCGTAAGAGCTATGGGCTACGAACCCACCAGGAAAGATCCAGTAACACGGACAGAAGTAAATTGTGGTGAAGGTCAAATTGCATACTCCTTTTACTTCTACTTTATGTTACAAATCCAGTACTTAGCTTTACTACAATTATTTGACTTCCAAGAATATGGGTAATTGGGAGGCAGGCACAATCTCCAGGCTGTATGTTGCGTTCCCCTTATCCTTTGCAATAAAATTCCAGGTTTATAATCTGTAGCTTTTAACATTTTGGACCAACTGGCGCAAAGACTGAGCTCTGGCGCTTGGAACTGGAGAGGCTGAATGGAGCACTGTTGGTCCAAAATCAAAAGAAAGGTTTCGCCGAAGTCGTCCACTCTCCTCCAGCCTATGAATCTATATGCGTTCTTGCGCCTCAGTTGAGTTCGTCGCTCAAGCGGTCATCACAGCCTAACCTTCGTTGGGTTCCCAAAACTAAGGCGCCTTCATCAGCGGAGCCAGTGGCGGTATCAAACCCGCCAGCTCCTCCCGCTGGCTCTGCGATTCCCACGAGCCAAGCCCAACGACAGTTCTTCAATCTTTTTGCTTTCCTTTGCATCAAATAAAAATGAACCAATCATTGAGGAGCCAGGGCGCATCAAGGTATGTCTAGAGGCAGTCGGGCTTTGCAATCGTATCTAAAAACAATTTCTAGAGACGGTCTGGCTCAAAATCAATTTTAAAGACAGGCTGGTCCTTCGCCGAAAGCACGGAGCGTTCGCAAAGGCCAGAGGGCTTTCGGCGAAGGCTTCGCCGAACACTTTTCCAGGGGAGCCGTCGGCGAAGGTGCTACGGGAATTTTTTAACGGCATAGGCCCTTTGCCGACAACCGTCCGGCCCTTTCGGCAAAGCCTTCGCCGAGAAACGAAAAACAACTGTCGGGCGGTTAAAAGTAACCGTTAACGAACCGCTGCGGTTGACGGCCGTTACTCGGCTTCGCCCGAGCACATGTCAATGCGGTTCTCGGCAAAGAAGCTTGTTTTTTTTCGAAATTTTTTATATTTTCTAAAAAACCTTTGCCGAGCACCTGTCAGTGTTGTTCTCGACAAAGAATTTTTTTCAAAAAAGAAAGAAAACACCCTTTGCTGAGTACATGTCGGTTCTGTGCTCGGCAAAGTTTTTTATTATTTTTTAAAATTTTGCCGAGTACCCTATAGCGAGGTACTTGGCAAAGATGGATTTTTTGCCGAGAGCCCGTGCAAAAAATCTCGGCGAAGGCTTCTTTGCCGAGAGCAGTACTCGGCAAAGAACTGAAAAATTGTCATTTTTTATTTGTTTCTGCTTTCCACCTTAACAAATAAACACATATATAATATATATGACATCCATTCAATCACAGAAACATATATATCACATTTCGCACATCCGGCACATAAAAACACAATGATATATCACAGAACCCATATTAAACATGTCTCACAAGTCTACATCGAGTCTCACAAGTATAACATCAAGTCCACAAGTCTAACATCAAGTCCACAAGTCTAACGAGTCTCGCAAGTTCATTCTTGAGGCGGTAAGGGTGGGAAAGGTGAATACTTGTTGGTTCGGGGATGGGAAGCCTTGCTCAACACTGAGCACCTACAGCCGGCTGATTCGACCCCGCCGATCCAGAGTGGAAGCCTTGCGCAAAGAAGACAAGTGTTAGATATGATTACTTGAAAATGAAAATCGAAACTCTTTGCTATCATACTCACAGAGAGTACCCGAACGGCCCGAGTCCGAAGTACTGTGGAGCGACCGGCCCTAGGAGCCCGGTGGCGAGTCAAACCACCTGCCCGGAAAGGAACCTAGTAAGCTCCTCGAACTTGGCCGCCATTGTCACCGCGCGGCCTCCACCTCCTCACGGGCGCCTCCTTTCCTCTGCTAGCAGCTATGCTTGCTCCTGACGTAGCCGCCTTTCCTCTTCTACCTGAGCCTACAACATTTAGTCGTCGTTGTTTCAGTAATGCAAACATTACTAGGCGTGTAAAGATGAATGTACGTCGAGTAATGCAAACCTCAAGGGCGCCGACACGGCCCATCGCCACGCTCGGTCGAGGGCGTATCGGCGGTTCCGTCTCCGTCCTCCGTGCTCGGACTTCTGCTAGCCTGAGGCCGGAGCTGTTTATGATGTCGTCGGCGATGCCCAACCTCACGTGCTTCTTGCCACCAAAGTGGCCCATGACGATGTCAGTATCAATGTCATGGGCGGCCGGATCGTAATCTTGCCCTTATTTCTGCCGGCTAGCCGTTGTGTACTCAGCGATCCGGTTGCCCACACTAGAGTTGTTGTATGCCTCCGGCGGGTCGTTCACATCGTAGGAAACGTCAGAGGTCGCCTTGCCCTTGTGCGACATGCAGAAGGCCTGCCAGTCGTTGCAGGTCTTGCCAGGATGCGCCCGCAGCTGCGAGAAACAAAGGAAGAGGATTAGCGTGCTGCACCGGGCTATAAAAGAAGTTTTACGCCTGGTAAAAGAAAAGCACATACCCAGGATTCTTTGTACTGGAAGGCTCCGGCTGCCTTGGTGGTGTGCTGGCCCCGGCATCACCAAACGCCGGTCCTGCAGACTTCGTGCGCCCTTTGCCGTGCTCCCGTGAAGAAGAAAATGTCACCTTTGCCTTGACCGACGGCGAGATGAGCGGCAAGAAGAACCGGCCGACCACGGCGAAGAAGAGCAGCAAAGGCGAATGACGGAGAGGACTAGCACCAAAGAGCCCGACGATGAGAGGAGGTAGGGAAACGACGGGTCCTCCTCTTCCTCCTTCTTCCCCTCTTCCTCTAACTCCTTCTTCTTCCCCTCCTCTTCCTCCCCCGCTTGGTCTACTCCTCTTCCTTCTTCCTCCCATTCTCGTTGGTGTGGGCGGCGCACGGGCCGGCCGCCGGCGTCGGGCGGCGCGGGCGGGCGGCGCGGCGCGAGGCCAGGCGCCGGCGTCGTGGCGGCACCGGGGTCGGGGGCGGGGGCGTGTCGGGGTCGAGCGGCGCGTCGGGGTGGGTCTCGAGTGTGTGGAGTGTGTCGTGTGAGTGTGAGTGTGAGTGTGAGTGTGAGTGTGAGTGTGAGTGTGAGTGTGAGTGTGAGTGTGAGTGTGAGTGAGTGGGTGGGTTTTTAGGGTTCTTTTTCTTATTATTTTTTTGCTTTGCCCAACGCGACATCTAGGGGCCATCGGCGGAGATATCGCCTTGCCGAGCGCCCCCGATCCGGTCAGTTTCGGCAAAGGGCCGATGTTGATACGGCAACTTTTTTATTTTTACCCTTTGCCGAACGCGCCATCTGGGGGCCGTCGGCAAAGAGCTCTCCTTTGCCGAGAACCCCCTGATCCAACCATCAGCAAAGTCCTAGTCTTTGCCGAGAGCCCTGTGATCCGGCCGTCGGCAAAGATCCAACCTTTGCCGAGTACCCTCTCGGCGAATTTTGTCTTTGCCGAGAGCCCCAGAGGCCGGCTCTCGGCAAAGAAAATTTAAAAATTTGATTTAGCCATCACAACTTTTTCTCTAGCTTAGCTACAGTACTTGTAATTCGTTGTTGAAGTTTGCAGTTTTTTTCAATCTTTTTACTACATTTTATGAATTTTCATGTATTATTTGAATTTCTTTTGAAAACTAAAATTTGAACTGCAAGTGATTCGAATAATGGATCTAAATGATTCAAAAAATGATAAATATGCTTGTGAGTCTATCTTGAGTCCTCATCCATGGCCGACACCAAAATTCGAATATCTTGTGCGCGAAACACGCCGACTCACTTGGGGTCGACTGTCTTTACCGACCGTTTTTCTTTGCCGAGTGGGGCTGTCGGCGAAGAATTTCTTTGCCGAACGTCTTATTTTTTGGCTGTCGGCAAAACGCAGTACCGTCGGCGAAGACCCAGTTTCCCGTAGTGTTGTTCTTGTTAGAGTAGTCTGTTTGCTTAAAGAGGCTTCTCTAGAAATGTTTTCTGTAGCAGTGAAAAAAAAAGTAAAGATAGTGCTTACATCCATTTTATTGTGAAGCTACTCAATCTTATTGTGAAGCTACTCAAGGAGTGTTCTAGAAACACATATTTGATATTTCCGTCCTCTTTTGATATGAATGCTTCTTCTCGTTAGGAGAAATGTTTTAATCTTACCTACTAATAAAAAGCCAAAATCTCACCTACTAATAAAAAGCCAAAACTTCAGGAGTCCAGCCCATTCTCATTTGGCCCAACTACCTAGCTCACTCCGTCCGGCCCACTTGCCTTCTACACTGGCCGCACTCTCGCTCTCCTCTTCCCGCACGGTAGGCTTGGTTTCTTGCACGACCACATGCTCCGCTCGCCCGCCAACGTTGCCGCCGTTCGTCCCCGCATGCAGAGACACCGCCGGCGCCGCTCCAACAGCACAATGAGTAGAGCGGCCACAGCCGCTGCTGCCGGCGATCAGAGTCCACGGCCACACGTCCTCCCCAGCCATGTCCATCCGTCTCGGCCTCTTGGTGACAGGACCGGCGTCCGGCGGCCGTCCACGACCCTGATCCATCCTCCGCTGTGGTGCCATGTTGCTGCTTGCCGGACCTCGCACGAGAGACTTGCTTCTCCCGAAATCGACGATGACATGTCCTATTCAGGTTGCTCTCTATTATTCCTTACTTTTAAAGATTTTTTTTCTTCCTTCTCCAATATTACTCTCTTTGAGAATGGAATCGACTTGGTTCTCCATGGCCTGTTAGGTTCTCTCTTCTCCCTATTTTTCGTAATATAAATTAGCCCATGAATCTTCTTTCTTGTTGTAAAAACAACAATAGCGAGCCTCAGCAGAGGTTCTGGAGCATGGTGGCTGACGTCCACGAGCGCGGTAGCCAATGTTCAGGTCCAGGCTTGCGGCGGTGGTTATCGACAAAAAACTGAATTGTAGTTGGATTCTTTCCTGTCTGGCAAGAGCATTGCATTGCCAAGATAATTAATTTCAAGAGTAAAATGCATTGTAGGTCCGTTAACTTCTAGCGGTGTCCCGAATAGGTCCGTCAACTACAAAACCAAATATCTGGGTCCATAAACTTGCATACTGGTTCACTCCAGGTCCAAAGGGCAAATCCATGCTGGTTTTGCTACGCCATTTATCAAAAACACCCCTCCACCAATCTCTCATCTGACTGTATGCCCTTCCCCATCTCCTTCGCGCCGGGACAGGAAAAGCATGGCTCTGTGCGCACGGGCGACGTAAAGCGGCATACCATGCTATGCGGCAATCTGAGGAGGGAGGAGGCAGGTGCTTGTGCAGATGTGTCGTGCCTCTCGTTGTCGCGCAGAGCTGTGTCATGCCTCTCGTCGACTACATGCATGGACATGGACGAACGCTGGAGACGTACGGGCGGTGGTCCTGAGATGAATCGGCTTTTGAGTGTCGTGGCCGATGCTAGCCACCACTTTCCCCTTGTCCGCGAACTCCCTCACCAGCACCTCCGCGCCGGGCCGCCGCCCGCACGACCACGCAGTCGGTCGCCGGGCGCCACGTTGTTGCCCCGGCCAGCCGCCTCGACGGTTGTGGCCCGTCACTCCTCGCTAACCGTGCAGTCCGTAGATCGCCGTCACGCCTCGCCCTTGCGCTTCCTTGGGCATGCCGATTCAACATGGCAGCCGACGCCGCCCCACGCATGGAACGTCACGTTAGCCTCGTAGTCGCCCACGAAGTCCTACACGCACGGCCGTCTCGCATCGCATCAGGGGCGCCACGAGGAGCGATCGGCGAACTAGGCAAATCAAAGGGCTAGTTAGAGGGTCGCTAGCTCACTTACGGCGCGCAGAGGATGACGACACAGAAGGACGAGGGCGACCGCCGCCACGGCCAGCCCGAATGGACGACGCTGGGCGCCCATGGCGTGGAGGATCTTGTCGATGATCTGGGCATGGGCGGGCCACCCAATGGCGGAGAGGACGTGCCCGTCATCGACGCAGAGCTCGAATGGTTCCGGTGCACCCACGCCAAGACCAAGGCCACGCCGCCGTCGGCCATCCGACGCTAAGGAGATGGGGAGGGCATATTGGTGAGATGATAAATCGAGGAGGGGTGTTTTTGATAAATAGCGCGCAAAACCAGGGTGGTTTTGTCCTTTGGATCCGGAGTGAACCAAGATGCAAGTTTACGGACCCGTATATCTGGTTTTTATAGTTGACGGACCTATTTGGGACACCGCTACAAGTTAACGGACCTAAAATGCATTTTACTCTAATTTCAATATGACAGGTAATGAGAATTGCCTGGTGGCGTTAGTCTGTCATTTATGTATGCTGCACCAGCATATTCAGTTTAAATTTAACAATATATGACACAAAAAGTATGACAAAGTTTTAGCTTGAAGAACCTATATATTGACTGAGGTCTCCTTATTGTGGTCCAATGTAGTAATGAGCTGTAAAAGAGGAACTTTTCTGGCGTTTTTATAGTGAGTTTTTTCTAATGGTGTTTTTTCATCATTGGAGCGGCTGCACAGGTCTCCCTAAAAGTTTTTTTTTTTTTTTTGAAACAAACCGCGTAAGAGCTGCCCGCTATATTAAAAGAAGGAGTAGCCAAGAAGGCGGTACAAAACTGCAAAAACACAAGAAAACACAAAAGAAAAGGAAAACAAAACTCCCCCTGGATGGATTGGGTCGTCAACACGGGAAACCACTCAACTGTACTACTTAACTATACTCACGTGCGGTTGGATTGGGACATCAACACGGCCAAACACTACACGCGACGGCGAAAAGAGGAGACGGCACAACCGCAGATTCCACCCACCAACCGCACTCTTGTGAACATCGAAACCTCCGAAATGATCCAGCGCTGATAGGGAACGTGGGGGACAGACATCACCACACCGAGAAGGCCACCGCTCTGTAGGACCCTTCGCCGCAGAGTTGCTGCATCAAATCAAATCACCCGACGGAGTGAAAACACCAAGTCCAAGCAAACCAAACGCGCGGCAGCCTCTCCTCATCCGCCGTTGGACACTCTCGTGTGTCTTTGGGACTCCACCCGCCACACGACTCCACGCTCCGGACTCGTTTCTTGAATTTCCATCAAAGTGGCGAGATGAGATGCCCTACCCCCAAGTTGCTACCAAGCCGCCAAACCACCACGTGGTTCGAAATCATCTTGTTGCTTTCCCGCCACCACGGAGCCACCACCATCAAGCCAATAGACCAAGGATGTCGCGCTGCGCCCAAGCTTCCGATGTTGTACCACACCGGGTGGGTCCAACCATGCTGAACAGACCGACGTGATCCGCGGCAGCCAAGTCATCACCCTATTGCCGTTGCTCCAAGCGCCGTCCTTCCGACGTTGTCCCACACCGCACCGGGCGACGCCAAGCAACACCAGCGCCGTGGTCCACTACAAGGAACCGAACAAAGAACCAAGCGACGACCCATGGCCACCAACAAGAGAGTAGATGCCTCGGGGCGAGAGGTAGACAACTCCCTTTCGCATGCCGTACGACGGAATTGTCACCACCGGCCGGAGCGACCATAAGCAATAGCCCGGCCACGACACCGGTCGAAGCGGGCCTCTAGAGATGATGCCTCCAAGGAGGTCACGATGCCGAATAAGCGCCGCCGCCGCAAGAACTGGATAGGGTTTTCACCCGTAGGCCACATGCGTAAGGATTCTTGCTCGAAAATGGCGCCCTCAAGCAGGGAAAGCGACATCCGAGGACGCCGCCGCCATTCCACCCGCACGAGTTTGGCGAGGGCTTTCCGGAGCATCGCAACCCGCAGCCGCCGCGTTCGACACAACAAGCAGGCACCGCTATCGCGGCCGTCCCAGCCGAGGAACGCCACCGTCGCAGTTCCCACGCACCACGCAGCCTGAAATCCGCCTCGCCGACGCCGTCCTCCGCCCAGAATGTTCCAAGCAAGAGCCGCCACCACCACCAGCCCTATATTCGCGCCACCGCAGGCACCATCTCTCCCACCGGTGAGCAAGATCCGACCATTAGCGCCGGATCCCCTCTCGCAGCAGCCCCTTGCGCACGCCGCCCCAACATGGAGCCACCACGCCGCAAGCATCATCCCCTTCACAGCGCACAAGGTCCAGCCACCGAGGCACGGACGCCGCCGCCGTTGCCGCCGCTCCGCTTGCACCCGATGCGCCGCCCGCACCAGCCATGGCCGCCCCCGTTGGCGCGATCCGCCACACGGGCACCAGATCCGCCGCCGCCGCTTCTCTGGACCAGCACACCACCAGCCTCAGCCATGTCCGTCCTCGTCGTCCTCCACCAGCGTGGCGACCTCGTCGGAGCTGCCGCCACCGCACCCGCCCCCCACCGCTGCACGCCGTAGATCCGCCAGGAGAGGGCCGGATCCGCCTTGGGGACCCCTGGATATGGGGGGGGGGCGGGAGGAGCGGTGGCGGCGGCGCCGCCCATGTCGCCCGAGCAGGGACGACGGTCTCCCTAAAGTTGCACTTAGTGATCTGTAGAGATCATGGCAGTTTGGATATGTGCAGAGTGAGAGATACTGCATCTGGATGAAGACAAATATAATATCTCATGATAAGCTTCCCAGCAAGCCTCGGTTACTATAGCTTAGACACTAATAAAAAAATATATTCTGCTTTTATACACTAACAATTAATGTTTCAGCTTCGGAAGTATTGTAAGCCTGCTTTTGCTACTCTCTGACTTGACGAATCAGTCCAATCAGTTCATGTTTTTTTGATTAGAAAGCACAAATGCATAGGTCCATTATATCTATCTACCCTACTAATGCACCAAGTTTTCTTTTCTATGTCCACACCAAAAATCGTCCCCCGCTGAGAAGCCCCCACTTCGTCCACACAACCATTGTACGCAGAAAAATAACATTATTCAAAATAAACACTCCAGATTTAATCTCACTTTCTCTCTCTTTACTCACTCATAACCCAAGGGTCAGGATTGGTTGTGTCAACCTAATCCTCCCTCCCCACACGCCCAAACAAAGCAACCATGCGCCATCGTTAATCAATTGCGAGACTCACGCGCGAGATCCTCGGTGACCCGATTAAAAAAGAGAAAAAAAAAGGCGTCCTGGCCGCTCGCCGCTACCGCTCACTGTCGCTCACGCTGCCACAATCGCACCACTCGCGCTCACCGTCCCACGCGCTGGTACGTGTACAACTGCCGCCAAGGCGCAAACGCTCCGCAACCGCTCACCGTCCGCGATCGCGCCGCTCTCACTCGTCGTCGTGGCCGCTCACCGTCCGCCATCACGCTGGAAACTATGTGTACGTACTATATCACGTTGTTGGGTACGAATTTTACCTCTCGTCTGGTACAGATTCCTTTGTTAGTACCTTGGGGCACTAACTCGTCAGAACCACGACCACATGTGGTCGATTGGGAGGGTGTTTGATTCAAAATTTTGATTCCGTGTGTCAATTGTTCTTAGTCTCAGGTGCACTGTTTAGAGTACGAGATAGCAGTCAGGAGTGAGGTTTTTTGTTCTGGTGTGAATACAAATATCTGATTATAGCGTATTTATACATATGTTAATAATGTGAAAACGGGAGCAAATTTTGCAGGTTACCAAGTTACTTGGGTTTCATGCATCAAGAAAACTCTGGTCCAGGAATCGCATTGGCAAAGTAAGATACTGAGCTCACCATAAAGTTATGCATATTGAAGGCAGTTAATTACTAATGATCTAATGCCAACATAAATAGTGAGATAACCTGACAGATGAACAAATTGGAATTGAAAAGGATGAATACCTGTTTATTAGATATGTTCTGCAAGACTGCAATTTGGTCTTAGGTTCGACGTGGAGATAAACACACTATATACGAGGCATAGATTAAGTTAATCCTTGCACTATAGTCAACAATATAAGTTTGATCTTTTTGGATTAAATAATATAATTACCTTGTATGTTTGTAGCAATACTCTTTTATTTTATACCATGTTTGGTTGTTAATTTGCATCGTCTAATAAAATGTCACCATTGGCATTGTTAGCACTTAGCACATGCAATATACTAGTATATATGAGTTTGTTGTGGTAAAAAAATAGTGCTACTTATGTCCCCTTGAGATCAATGGAGCAGCGTCTAGCAGGATGCGGGCCCAATCCCAAATAAGAGCACATGACGCATTCATGAAAAGTCTTTCGCCAGAACTCGAGCAGACAACTGTACAACAATAATCTATGCATCCCGTTGCAACGCACGGACATGTTTGCTAGTATATAAAAAAATACCAAAAATACACGTAGGGGCCTTCCCCTACCTTTCGGTTGAAAAAGAATATTATTAAATCAGTCCAAATTAGCCATCAGCAAAACAGGAGGAGTGTGTGACAGCTGATGGGATCCATTTGATTTCCACGGTTCGGTTGGTACTATTCTACTGCTCGGTTCCGGAGAGTAATTTTTGTGCAATCTGTGATGAAACAGTAATTTACCTGCATGCCGCTATTTGTAAAAACAATACTCCTACGTACTTATAATGTTGTCTGATTCAGTAGTATACATACATACATACAATCTGATCTCTAGAGAAATGAATATCTAATCTTAAATATGTCGTGATAATGAAGTAGCTAGTGGTTGTTTGGTACATATTGATTAGCAGAAAAACCTGCTGCTGGCTGCAAGCCCCTGCCGCCCAGCAAACTTTGGGTAGCCATGCATATAGCAATCTAATCTAGTAAGCAAAGATAGGGACGTGTGTGCTGACTGCTGAGGACGCTAAAACTATTGGATAGTTATTACCTGCGATCATAAGAGGACGCTGCCCTAGCTTCTTCTCTAATTCTAGTCTCACCCAAGGTGCTTGGCCAGTATCCCAGTTTAATAGCCTCGTCCTTTTAGCTTCTCTAATTTAGTCTCACCCAAGGTGCTTGGCCAGTATCCCAGTTTAATAGCCTCGTCCTTTTAGCAGAATGTCATGGTATAGGCCCTGCTCATGGCCAGTGACCCTTATAATCCTAAACTAACTTCATCGCACAAATTAATGTACTATATCATATGCAATTAAAACTCTCTAGCACATGTCCAAGACATCACCGAGCACGTACCGCTCCTATGATCTTGAGGGTGCGGCTCTTTGGGACATACTGGTGCATGTACAGCTACGCATGACTGTCGGTGCCGGATCCCTTCGCTTTCCAACAGTCAAGACACCGTGCGCCGGCCTACGAGCGCGCTTCGTTGGGTGGGCGTCCATGGCTGGGGCCAAGGAGCTCTAGCGCCGCAGTCCCGCTAAAGGTGAAATTCTTCTTTTGGTTGTGCCTCCATGGAAGGCGCACGACGAGTCCATGAACCACTTGCTCGTTCTTGTGTATACACTCGTGAAGCCTGGTCGCGCATCCCGGGCGGCAATGGCTTCCTTTATGCACCACCGCCGGGCTGAGCCTCGCCTACGCGATTGGTGGCTAGTGACTCTTGCTTCCCTTCAAGAGGCATTCAGGAGGATCTTCCACTCCTTAGTCATTCTAGTGACTTGGATCGGAGCAAGAGGCTTTGGGTGCCTCGCCCTCCTCACCGGGTTGATTGCTTGAGGCCCCGATGTAAGGTCCTAGATGGCTAGAGGGGGGATGAATAGCCTATAAAAATTTTCTACAAACTCACTAAACAAACCGGTTAGTATAACAAAACACGATTAAGCGGTTTTGCACTAGCTCTAGTGGTCTTGCAAGCCTTCTAGTGATAAGACTAAATATTGCTATGATCTCTAAGTCACACAAAGTCTATGTCACTACTCTAGCTAATGAACAATCCTAAATATGATCCTTAAGCTAGCAAGAACAACCTACGCTAGCAAGTGTTAGCTCTCTACTCAAAACAAGCTAGGAAAGTAAATGCAAGGGAACAAGCTTGTTATACCGACATATAGAGGCAATGAACCAATCACCGGGAAGAGGATGAACAATCAACACAAAGAGATGATGAACCAATCACCAAGACAATGGACACGTCGATGTGTTGACCGGGAGTTCACTTGTACACCGACAAGCTAGTCTCCTACTGTGCCGACCAACACAAAGATGGTGCTTGAGCTAGGCGGTGCACTTGCTAGCCCCAAGCCACCACTCACAAGTGAGGTACCCAAAGCACGAGCAATGTATTCCCTTGCGCTTTGTCTTCCCGAGGAGAGTGTGTGATCCTCTCACAAAGCACCGGAGGTGGCCAAGAACAATCACCTTCTCTTGCCAACGCCTCCACCAATTCACTGCCGGCTTGGAGCGGTGTCTCCAAGAGAAACAAGAAATCAACTGCTCACAACGATCCCCAAGTGCCTCTAGATGCAAGAACTCGATGCATATGCACTTGGATCACCTCTTCTCTCAAGAATGAAGCTCACAAGCAAGAATGAGAGAGGGGGAGAGTTGTTGCTCAGCTCTAGGATGTTAGGAGTGATTCAAATGACCAAGAGAGCGAGCACAAGCTAGCCAAACAAGTATATATAGCCCCCATCACGAAATCCAACCGCTGGGGGCAAAACTTGTTTTTTTAGCCGACCGACGCTGGGCGACCGGACTCACCAAATGAAGTCCGTCGATGGTCCTGGTCATGCGTCCGATCACACCGCACAAACAGGTTGGCCCACAACCGACACTGAATCGTATTTGTTAAGCCTACGTAAATATTTATAATAATCCGCAGTTTAACGGATACTAGTGAGCATTTCACCGGGAGAGGGTTTTATATCGAATCCACAGGGAGGATGGTGTGAGGTAACTAAAGAATATAACTAATCCCCTCGAGCAAAGGTTAAGGAATGAAGAAAATAAAGAGATAAGGAGATTTCTATGGTTGTCTAATTCTTATCCTTGTAAACATATGTTGGTATTGTCTTAAAGGGAAGCACCCAAAGGAAAACATGGGCGAAACATGCAATCCTCCCAAGCACTTACATGCCCAACTTGTCTTATAGACGGAGGGTGGATTCCAAAGGACTCAACAGGACTTGTCACTCCCGCGATCTACCACATGACCCAGAATATAAGGTGTCATCACAAGTAACCCCAGTCTAGGCACCACGCCTAAACCTAAGCTACCCCTCTAATCTATAGGGTCCTACAGATTAAAGTACTCAAATAAGAGTTGTGAACAATAAGAATAATAAGAACATTTACTTACTCAAATAAGAAGTTGATCCACCATAGAAGTCTCGAATCAAGTACCAGTGTTACTTGATTCCGATGGTACAAGATGTAGAGGAGTCACCGACAAGTCCGGTGCTTCCTCGCCAGCTCTTCCCATCACCAACACTTTAACTCTAGGAACAAGATTAGCTCTAGTCTCTCTAATGAGGACTATGGCTCTAATCTCTTCTTAACTCTTACTCTTGATTAGATCTAGTTAGATCTAATCCACTTTTAATTACATGTCTAATTGTCCTTCACTAATCTCTTAGAGAGAGTTGATCCTTACAAGGGACCCCTCTACAACTAAGAGATAATGAGATAGAATAAGATAGTAATGAATTAGGGTTTAACCCCCGGGGGTCGTGGGGTCTTCTTATATAGGCCTTGGCGATGAACGATAGCCCTTGGATCAAACCGACCTTGGCAACGGTGTAGATACAACCTCAAAGTCGGTGGTAAACCGACCTAGAAAGGAGAGGATGACATGTGGGACCCACCTGGCGGCCGGCCTAAATGGCTCTAGCGGCCGCCGCCATGGTCCGCCCAGTCTGACTTCCTTCGTCCTTCCCTCGTGTCTCTGGTGTCCTTCTAGAATGTTTTAGTCCACTTTTCGGGTTGAGTTACTTCACGGTCAAGTCTTGTCATTGTATGAGATGTATATTCCTAACTTTCTCCATTCTTCTCTCGCATTTATCTATTAAGTCCCCGAAAAATATATAAATCACCAAAGCTCGTGGAATTATGTTAGTTAAACCCCTAGACTTATGTTGATATTCATTTTAAGCCCTTATTTCATGTTAGTTGACTAGTAATTTTATGCTATAACAGGTGTCAACAAGCTCCCCCAAGCTTACCCTTTGCTAGTCCCTAGCAAAGCCAAACTTAGCAATGGATCAGGAGTTGCTACAACACTTTCACACCTCAAAAATACACATGCTTTCAAACAAAATTTCTCCTCCGATAAAAATAAAATTGTTCATTCTTTAACCATATTATCTTTAACCATGGAGCTTATAGCCTTTTCTTTGATCTTGGGCAATTGAAAGATAGAACAATCAAGTCAAACACCATATCTCAAACTCTTTGTTCAACTGTCCTTCTGAGTTTTTGCAAGTTTTCAAATAAAAAACTCAAAGTTCCTAGTATGACTCTCTCAAGTCTCTCATTTGTAGTATTTGTGGATCCTCACTAAGGCAACAAAGGTTGTTTTGCCTTTCTCTCATAATATGTGTGGTATTTTTGGCTAAGGCAAGTAGACACTATGCCTTCTTCTCTCTCACCCTATATCTAAAGCTTATATCTGGAGTTCATAGGTGGGAGAAAACTAAATCTACTTACTAAGCATATATTGTAAATTCAAGCAATGGATCCAAAGTTACAAGTCACACTGATCAAGTGGTGCATGTGTATGGTGGATGAATATAAATAGTATGGAATATGGTAGAGTATGTAATGTGGAATAGAATAGATGAGGGAAAATCTTACTTATGCTCCTTGAGGAATCTTCTCTTTTTGGATTTGGAAAACTTTGAGAGAACCTTGGGTTGTATCTTTTTTTTCTTTTTTTTTTTTTGGAGAGGCGAGCATCTAAGTACCCATTGTTTTCATCGGACACTTGTCCATTTTTTTTAACTCTCCTTTATTCTTTTTTTTTTTTTAGAGAGAGGTGGGTCCTACTCACCCCTCGGACTTGTGTCCATTTTTCTCTCTCTTTTATTATTTTAGAGATGTGGGCTCTACTCGCCCTCGAACACTTGTTCATTTTTCATCTCTTCTGTTTTTTGGGAGGTAGGCTCTACTCGCCCGTAGGACTTTTGTCCATTTTTCATCTCCCTTTTTTTTTTTTTAATCTACAACCCGCATCTCTTTTGTAATAACTTTTGAGAGATAAATAAAAGTAATGGAGCTTTTGTAAGATGTTGGCTAGCAATGAATGAGTGGATGGGTATAGGAAATATGTTTGGTTGCTCTCTCCTAGGATAGGAGTAGAACATTTTTGGTGGCTAGAGTGAAATGGATAGTGGTATGTATATGATGGGTGTATATGGTGGTAGTGGAATGGAGTGGAATGAGGTGGAGTGTACATGATCAGCATGACAAGTTTCTAAGGGTCAACAAAGATTGAACAAACTCAATGCAAAGCAAGCAGTCTATATATATATTTTAAAAGGTTTTTCTAATCTAGGGAGCATGTATATATAACTCGTGGTAGGAGGTTCAACACTTTGTCACACAGAACTTATCATGTGCACTTTTAAAATTTCAAAATAAATCTCCGTAAATCTAGTATCACTAGGAGTAAGATCAATAGCAGCTCAGACTCTCATATATCATATCCGAATTACCTAGACTTTAGAGCAAGCAATTTGCAACCCATAGGTTTTAGGTTTCAAAGCAAATCTCAAGTCAAAGCAATTTTGTATTTAAGGCTTAAGAGAAATTAAGCTTGAAAGCTAGGTACTTGAAAAGGAATTACGGCGGAGCAACTATTCATCATTTCCATGCATGAGACTTAGCTTCAGAGATTATTTTATGTTGGTGGAAAAGAAAACTATGGTACACTCCTATTTATTTATTTATTTATTTATTCTTATCTAAAGATCACACTCTACTAAAGACTCTTTAAACGACTTTTTTGAACTAGACTCTTAACAAACTAAGCAAACTAAAATATTAGCTAATAATAATATAAATATAGTAGTAGAGATACTTATCGTGATAACCGGGGGTGCTCTCCCCAAGCTAGATTGAAGTGTCGGGTCTGTTGTAGGAGTTGAGGTAGACAAAGGATGAGGGTATCGCCTATCATGTTTCTCTTCCTTTAAATCCTCAACAACTCAAATAGACAACAAAGCTAGTGGAACTTGATTAAGCTGTTAGTGGTTTGCCACATAGGCTTCATGTGTCTAAAGATTTTCAAGATGGATCATGATTATTCTATGTAAAACTTTAAAGAAGATTTTTCTTCTAAATGTTTTTTGAGTTTTATAATTTTATATGCATGCAAAGAACTTATAATGCAAATGCAACTAGATGAATGCATAATTATTTTTATGCCACCACAAAAGGATATCCTTATGGGTTGTTACACGCCACAAAATTATTCACATGGGGCTTGAGAATTTTTCAATGCAAAGTGCTAATGCATAAATGTAAATATGCTAAAGGAAAAAATGATTATGCAATGCAAGGAAATAAATATGCTAATGCAAGATGCAAAAAAAGATAAATATGATATGCAATGCTAGAAATTAAATATGGATAACTACCGAAGTTACCTTTCGGCAAGGGTTCAATGTTTTAAGTCCTTTGAACAAGACTTCTTACCTTACTCACTCCTCAAGTGTATCATCCGATCTTGGTGGTTGTGTCTCCCGAGATAATGATCTCTAGGATGGCATCACCCATGTTGCTTGCTTGTCTCATGATTTGAAGTGAAGCTTTGACAAAGGGGCGTGCAACATCTTGTTTAGTGTGCGTACTTTGTGGGTCGACATTTCCTTGTAGAATTTTGGGAGAGTGAGATACTCCTCCACGCCGTGCTCGAAGTTTGTCCCGCTTACAAAGACAAAGGTAGAGATCAAGTGCATGGGCCCCAAGTGGGAAAACACCAACAGAACCAAAACTTTATTCATTCTTCTCTATCCTTAAGCACATTAAACAAGGCAGAGTTAATGTTTAACTATTTTATTTATTTACGATGAGGGTGATAAGATCATAAGATAGAGCATCAATAGTTTAATGATTTATGACTATCTTGCAAAAGCAGGATGAGCAACATTTTAATTCACATGAATAGGGGCTATGAGATTAAGAGAGTGGTGTTTAGGAGAAAAAAGAACTAAACATGTGAAGCTAAGCAGATGAATAAGATTAGGTTTTGACTCCAACATGTTTGACTCTTTATTTATGAGCATGCCATTATTAGGAAAAGCTTAGTTAATGATAGCTTACCTCAAGATGTTACCTTTTATTGGAGTGTGATGGCACTGTAACACTTTGTGGTTATTCTTTCCCTTTTGCTTGGAGCTTTCCTTAATTGGCCTTTTGTGTATCTTGCTCCTAACTTGTCTCTCCTTTATTGCATCATCCTTTCTTTCTTCTCCTTTGAATTGTGCTAGGACCTTTTTGCTCCTCTCATGGTTTTACTCCCAAAGTCATTAGTGAATAACACATACCCGAAGGAATATACAAGTAGTAACAAAAATAGTGTTGTCACAGGGCTAAAGGTCACTTTCTATGCTACAGAAAAATTTGGTTGAAAATTTTAGCATAGATCTTTTATCTTATTGTTTCATCTTGCTTTTCTAAAGGAACGATTTTATGAAACCTTAAGTTTTGATTTTCATGTATCGAAATCATTCAAACTTGTAGAAAAGAGTAATGGTGAATAGAGAGATTGCAAACCAACATGTGGAGTGATAGGGTATGTAAGGAAGAAGAGCACAGTTGGATTATCCTTGGTGGAGTTGGTCTTCTTCTTCCATGTGCCAATCACTCTTTCATCCTTGAGCAAGTGCTTTTTATTTGTAGACTCTGTTTGTGGCACTCCTCTTCTTTCTCTTCATCTCTAGTATGGTAGTTTGGTTTGCAGGTTCATTTCATTCTATGAATAGACTTAGCATAACCCTTTCCTGCAAAATGTTAATGGACACATACCCGAGGGAATACAACATGGTTGAAGAAGGGGTTGTTGCTATATGATCCAATCTATGCTAATGAAAAGGTGGTTCTTTGATTACCTTAGCACAGATTTTATTTATTCATGTCTTATATTTTAATTATTGTTGTACTCTTAGTATGTGGATCAAGGCAAAGGTAACTTACAGCAAAGGACAGAGTGAATGATTTGATACTTACAATTCTTCCATAAATGAGCCGTGTCCTTTTGCAAAATGTTGGGAATTCATCATATGCCTTGCTTCATCTCTAATCTGAAGTTCATCTATGGACTTCCCCAAGCTTGTTTGAGAGCTTTTCTTTCTCAGGGGGGGTTAGTCCAACAAAATATACCAATGTCTACACAAGTAATATTTAGTTCAATAACCAAACTAGACTCCATGTCTAATTTAATTAAGGAAGGCATTTTAACCTAAGCACCACGCTTAATTTAAAAGCCTTTGAAAATACTCATATGTAGTACTTCCAAACCAAAGCATACTACGGCGCATAAGGGTGATGTGAAAGCTTTATAGAGATTTACTCAGGTGAAGATGAAATAGTGTAGCAACTTGAGCATGTCTTAAAGGTAGATACAACCAAGATAATATAGCAACATGGCAAGAAATATTTCTATGCATATGATTTAATGTTGCTCAATGATTGGGTTGGACATACCTTTACATTGTCATCCTTCGTGTTCTTTGCTCTTGATCTGAAATCGTTAGTAACAAAAATACCCGAAGGAATATTCACACAATTATATCTTTATGCTCACTACACAAGAGGGTGTTATAGCAAAAGATCTATTCTTATATTACTCCCCCTAGAGTGCTTGTTTTAGGACAAAAAGCTCGTCCTTGCGAAACCTTCAAATATGATTCAAGATGATGAAGAGGTTTTCCCTTAAATCACCAATCTCAACTTTCAAGCTAATATGATCAACAACCTCCCTTTCCAAATCATTATGAACAGTTATCTCAAGGGAGTTTGAAATCTTATAAGTGGCTAGATTAGAGATGGCAATCAATTCAGGAGTTTGTTCACATGGGCAAGGATTGGATAGAAAATTTTAGAATGTAACTCCTATGCTCAAGGATGTTCTCCAACTATGGATAATGCTCTTTCTGATCTTCCTTAGATCTTTCATGATGTCTATACTTAGGATTTCTAAGATCGTAGGTAGACTTATGAAAAAGAACACTAGAGGATTCATTGGGGTCAAGGATGAGATTAAAGTTGAGTTTGGATAAGTTATCTAATCTGAAATAGAAGGAAAGAAACCTGAATGGATTCTAGATAGCTTCGCTCTCCTTCTATGGCATCATTAGATATGCCATCCTTGGGCTCCCAACGTCCTTTGTAAGAATAAGGATGCTTTCTAAGAGATTCTTCTTTGCGAGGATTTGGTTTATAGGTACTTAAAGGTCTCCTATGAAGCTAGAAGTTTGTTTCCCAAAATCATCACCATAAAAGAATCAAGGGTAGAATTACTTCTTCCCTTGGAGGTGTTTTTAGAGTATGGATGATTTAGGATTGGTAGCTAATCAAAGGATTGGAATGATTATGATCTGGCTATCAAAACTTCTTCTATGGTCTAGAGGATGATTCCTTTTCTTTCTTTGGGTGTTAATGAAAAATTCTAAGAAAAAGATCATACCCGCTGAGTTTGTCAAGGACAAACCTTGCTTTAGAAAAGGAAAGAAAAGTTCCTCTAGAGAACTGCATGATGGTCATGCCAACAACTTTTCTAGGATGAGATCCAAATACATTATCCTTTGTAAAGGATAGGATTTGGCCTGAGGTTAACTTCAGAATTCTCTTCCTATAATGGGTTATTTCATGATCATTTAGATCAACCTTGGGCACAGCTCATGGCCAGGGGATAGGATAGGTTCTAAAGATTCTAGTGGCCTGAACTTGTGCTTATGGATGCAGCATAAGGATAGTGTGGAATCCGAGGATCCCAAAAAGATATAAAAAGGAAAGAAAATATAAAAAGAAAGACTACACTAAGATAGGATACAAGATTAGTTATACTCAATATTTTCTCAAAGAACCATTCCTCCCCGAAACGGCGCCGTAAATGCTTGTTTGTATTTGTTAAGCCTACAGAAATATTTATAATAATCCGCAAGCGAACGGATACTGGTGAGCATTTCACCCGGGAGAGGGTTTTATATCGAATCCACAGGGAGGATGGTGTGAGGTAACTAAAGAATATAACTAATCCCTGAGCAGTAGTTAAGGAATGAAGAAGATAAAGAGATAAGGAGATTTCTATGGTTGTCTAATTCTTATCCTTGTAAGCATATGTTGTTATTGTCTTAAAGGGAAGCACCCAAAGGAAAACATGGGCGAAACATGCAATCCTCCCAAGACTTACATGCCCAACTTGTCTTATAGACGGAGGGTGGATTCCAAAGGACTCAACAGACTTGTCACTCCCGCGATCTACCACACGACCCGAATATAAGGTGTCATCACAAGTAACCCCAGTCTAGGCACCACGCCTAAACCTAAGCTACCCCTCTAATCTATAGGGTCCTACAGATTAAAGTACTCAAATAAGAGTTGTGAACAATAAGAATAATAAGAACATTTACTTACTCAAATAAGGAGTTGATCCACCATAGAAGTCTCGAATCAAGTACCAGTGTTACTTGATTCCGATGGTACAAGATGTAGAGGAGTCACCGACAAGTCCGGTGCTTCCTCGCCAGCCTCTTCCCATCACCAACACTTTAACTCTAGGAGCAAGATTAGCTCTAGTCTCTCTAATGAGGACTATGGCTCTAATCTCTTCTTAACTTACTCTTTGATTAGATCTAGTTAGATCTAATCCACTTCTAATTACATGTCTAATTGTCCTTCACTAATCTCTTAGAGAGAGTTGATCCTTACAAGGGACCCCTCTACAACTAAGAGATAATGAGATAGAATAAGATAGTAATGAATTAGGGTTTAACCCCCGGGGTCGGGGGGTCTTCTTATATAGGCCTTGGCGATGAACGATAGCCCTTGGATCAAACCGACCTTGGCAACGGTGTAGATACAACCTCAAAGTCGGTTGAAACCGACCTAGAAAGAGAGGATGACATGTGGGGACCACCCGGCGGCGGTCGGCCTAAATGGCTCTCAAAGCGGCGCCCGTCCGTCCGTAATGTTCTAGACTTCCTTAGTCCACCTTCTAGTGTCCTCCGGTTCCTTCTAGAATGTTTTAGTCCACTTTTCGGGTTGAGTTACTTCACGGTCAAGTCTTGTCATTGTATGAGATGTATATTCCTAACTTTCTCCATTCTTCTTTATCTCCCCGCATTTATCACTAAAGCTCGTGGAAGTCCCCGAAATATATATAAATCACCAAAACTAACGTGGAATTATGTTAGTTAAACCCCTAGACTTATATTGATATTCAATTTAAGCCCTTATTTCATGTTAGTTGACTTTTTGTCAGTTACAACTTGTCTAGGCCGCGAGCTTCTAGTATATATATTTATATTGTGGTCGAGAGCATCTCCAAGAGTTTTGCAATTGAGTTTGCAATTTGCAAAATTTGCCAAAAAGCTGAAAAACAACCCTCCAACAACAGTTTTTGTAATTGGGTTTGGCAAATTAGTGATCTTTGGCATTTGGAGCTCCTTGCGCTGCCGGTGCTTTGCCCTCTCGCCAAAGTTGTCAAACAACGGAGACCGGTGATGGACGTTGATATCATTGTGAGACCCGGACATTCCAAAAAAATGCATGCCATATCCGGAGGTCTCTAAAATTATAGTTGGCTTGTTCACATGTCCCTTGTATTGCCCCCCCGGTGCTCGTATGGACAATTCTTCCACACCCAAAGCATACAATCGACGGCCCCTAACATGCCAGGAAAAACCCTCGCCGCACCGAAAGTGCCAATAAGCGTTCCATGTCGGGCCTCATTGGGGTACCACAGGTATTCGCCTCCAAATATAGCAACAACCGCACGGACAAACCTGCGCAGAGGTTCTCAAGTCGCAAGAGACTTGACGACAAGACTCATCCGTAGCATCAACCGCAATCCCATATGAAAGCATTCGAAATGCGGCGGACACCTTTTGGAAGCAACTCAATCCAAGTACTCCAGCCTCATTTCTCCTCCGTCAAACCATTTATCGTGTGCTTCCACAAAGATTCATTATGCGTAGGAACAACCCCTTGTTCATCCCGAACCTGAACCAAAGAAACAAAAGTTTAACAACACACATAATATTTCAACAAATAAATTGCGCCATTCCAAACAGAAAAAAACATCAACCTCCGACCAGAAAAAATTGTGCCCCATACATCGGATTGTTCGCCAAATAATTTTGAAACATCCTTTCATGGCCGCCTACTCTATCTCGATAAACAATAGCATGTCCAGGGGACGTAACCACCGCGTCTTCTTTTTTAGGTAGGGAATATTGGTACACAATTTGAGCAGCTGAGAATATGAGAACGTCGTCGCTATCCGACCGAATCATCGCCTAGTTGATGTTGTAGAAGTGATCTATTCATCGAGACATAATGTCGTCTTTGGGTAGGGTTATGGCGACCTGGGAGGGAGATGGGGTCCCGGGGATTATGAAACAGATGGACTAGATGGCGAGGAGGACTAGATGTTGAGCGGGGGAGGAGATGGATACCTTGCAGCGTTGATGGCCGGTTGTGGGAGGACTTAACGGCAGTCTGGTCTTCGACGTTGGCGGCGGTCTTCTACGAAGGCCGATCGTGCGGAGGGAAGAAGAAGCTAGCGGACGGAGAATAGGGATCGCGCGAGGAAGGCCAACGACCTCTCCTTCCCCTGGCCCCACTTTTCCACTTACCAAGCCCAAATAGCAAAAACTATTGGAGGAAGACTATTTTTAAACTTGGCATTTGCATTTCACATTTGGCAAATAGGGAAATTGCCAAAGCTCTTGGAGATGCTCTTATTTCAACGCCAAATCAAGCTCCAAAAACGTATATATAGACGGTGTTATCAAACCATCACCACATTTGTCATATGCGTAGTTGCGTACGACTTCCAACTCAAGAGTCTCCTAGTTTCTCGGAGGATGAGACTTGTGTCGCACCCGACGCCGGTACGGCAATCTCCCTCTCCACCTTTGGCAACTGAACCGGGAACCTGTGGATCTCCTCCAACCATGGATTCCCGCCGTCTTTCTCCTTCGCCGGATCGATGTCCCGCAGTGCTCGCCACACTGCGCTGTTGCACTTGAACCCAGAGCCAAAGGCGATCTGCCAGGCGCAGTGGCCACGCCGCACCCGGCCTTGCGCCTCCGTGTACGCCAGCTCGTACCAGACCGAGCTGCTGGAGGTGTTCCCCCGCCTGTACAGCGTCATCCGGGACGACTCCATGTGCCAGGGACTGAGCTCGAGGTTCTTCTCGATGGTGTCCAGCACAGCCCTCCCGCCGGTGTGGATGCAGAAGTGCTCGAACGCCATCCTGAAGTCCGGGATGTAAGGCCGGAATCTCCGGACGCCGAACAGCTTGCGCGCCACAAGCCACGCCAGGAACAAGATCTGCTCCGACATGGGCAGCACCAGCGGGCCCAACGTGGTGATGTTGGCCTTGAGCGCCTCGCCGGCCACCGCCATGAGGTCCTTGGACAGCGCGACGCCGACGCGGCCCGCCTCGTCCTCCTCCTGGAACACGCACCGGTACGCCCGGTCGTCGGCGCCGTGGTGCGTCCGCACCGTGTGCAGCAGCTGGTACTTGGCGCGGCGCTGGTCGGAGCCCCGGTTGGTCAGGAGCACCGCCGCGCCGCCCATACGGAAGAGGCAGTTGGACATGAGCATCGACCGGTTGTTGCCCCAGTACCCGTTAAGCGAGAGGATCTCCATGCTCACCACCAGCGCGTACGTGTTCCTGTGCACCTCAAGCATCTGCTTGGCGAGGTCGATGGAGATGAGCCCCGTGCTGCATCCCATGCCGCTGAGGTTGTAGCTGGCGACGTTCCCGCGGAGCTTGTAGTGGTTGACGATCATGGCGGACAGCGATGGTTTCGGGCTGAAGAGACTGCAGTTCACAACAAGCACACCAATATCCCTGGCTTGGACGCCCGTCTTTGCCAGCACCTGGTCGACGGCGCCGAACATGACGGCCTTGGCCTCGGCGCAGGCCTCCGCCACGCACGGGTTGGGCGGCGAGTTGAGGTTGGCCTTGGGCATGAAGGTCCCATCTCCCAGCCCTGACCGATCAAGGACCTTCTGCTGAAACAGCAGGTTTTCGCGGGTGAAATCGCCGCCCGCCGCGGCTTGCCTGATGAAGATCTCCCTGGTGACAACGTGCTCGGGCCCGGGCTTGTAGCATGCGAAGTCTAGCAGGTACACTGCCAGACGGCGGTGCGTGAGGTAGACGGTGGCGAGGGCGGCAGCGAGGGCCAGGACGGCCGTGGTGAGGGGCGGGTTTGCGGTGAGCACGTAGTGCACGCACGCGGCGAGGTCGTCTGGGCCGCGGCAGCTGCTGATCATTGTCATTGTGGCCGGCATGGTGGTGAGCTGGTTCGACACAAGGCTAGACTGTATATATGCCTGTATATATATTTTTAAGGTGTCAAGAGAACCGCAGAACTCTGTACGTACGTGTCTCTCGGCGCCTAGGGTGTCCACGTAGTAAAAATAATGCCGTGCACCTTTCGCATTGTGCGATGGCCAATAGGGCTGTAGCCGTAAAGCGCTACTGTACATTCGGTGCATTGTTGTCGATCTCTGATTGTGGCCTATGTTACTGTTGATGTTAACATCGTGACCTAAATCAAACACCAGCAAGGGCCAGCACGCCGCAAACAACTCCCAGAACCTCTAAACCGAAATATACGGTTAGGACGATCTAGAGCTCTCGTCCAATGCCATGCAAAAGCTTGGGAACACCTCCAGGGCTTCTAGGGGAATAAATTGGGTGGGCGTGAGGACCTCCCCCATTTTACTCTAAATAGAGATATTATGGCATAAAATTTAATATAGAGATTAGGGTTTAGGGTTTAATATAGAGATTAGGGTATAAGACTTAAAACAGAGATTAGGGTTTAGGGGCTTAATATAGAGATTAGGGTTTAATTTAATTAGTGTGTAGGGTTTAGGGTTTAGGAGCTTAATATACAGATTAGGGTACAAAATTTAAAATAGAGATTAGGGTTCAACTCATAATATAGAGATTAGGGTTGAAGGATTAATATAGAGATTAGGGTTCATGCTCTAATCTCTTAATATAGAGATTAGAGCAAAATGGGAGGAGGTCCTCACGGTGAGGACCTCCCCCACCCAATTCGGTTAGAGGAGGACCCGTCAGCGAGAAGCATACATAGGGCCGTTTTAGGACCAGTAAGGCCGTCTAAAATGTTGTGAGTCAAACCGAGAGATGGAATGAACAACAAAGGGGTTGGAAATAGTGAAAAATACGGTATTAGGACTCGCTGTCGCCGCAAATCCGACCGCCATGCCGCCGGATACGGCATCCACGCTGCTAGATCCACTCCGAAGCTAGAGCTGGCCTCCCCGCCCACAGGCTGTGGAGGCTGATGAGGTGTTGGCCGTCGATCTAGCGCCCTCTCTACTACATCCCGCGCCGAAGGAGGGAGGGCCGGCTCACATGCCGCTGGCCCACAGTGCTGCCAGGACTCCGCATCACCGCCCTGCGCGCCGCCACCCCATATCGCTACCAAGTTTCATGAGTTTCATGATGATCAAACTCATTTCACCCCATAAAACTTTTATCGTCTTTCTTCATGTTTTTTGTTGAAAAAAATATGTCATAGTGCCGCTGTAGCTTCATAGCTAGTGAAAAAAGTTGCAGCTAATTTTAAACGATGCTATGATTAGCATTATAATAACAAGTATAATAAAGGACTGTAAGTGGGTTTTATGCCAGGGTGGAGAGAAAAGATCGAAAAGAAGAACGGTGCTTGGCATGAGGATAGGGAAGAATGAAGCAAGAAGAGATGTTGACCCGTGAACAGAACAACACTAATATTGCTTCATTTTGAGATTAAGTATGTTTAATTTGATCTTCTCATCTATCAAATACTTCATGACGTGTAGATGATTTCTTGGTGGTGCCGCACCCATACCGACGCTGGGTGATGATCGCGGAACAAATGGTTCACGCGACGAGTACGCGCGAGGCGCATGACGCCGCACGACGGTCGTTTGGTGATGCAAGGTCCAGCATACCACCAAGGTAGCCTGAGCCTTACAAAGGATTATGGGTACGTGGTTTCTTTTATCGCTTCTGATGCTCAATCTTCTTTTATCGCCGGTCCAGCACACTAATCTTCTTCCTGTTTTTCTCACAGCTACAGGCACATCCCGGCAAGGACTACAACGACTTCTAGGCCTATTGCATGTTGCACAAGGGCAAGGCAACGTCCCGCGTATCCTACGATGTGAACGAACCACGCCGAGGCGTACAACAACCGTAGTGTTTCCGGCACCGGATCTCTCGAGTACACGCAGCGATTAGCGTAAAAATATGGGGAAGATTACGATCGCGGCGCTCATGACATTGATACAGCTTGGGGAGAAGGCAAGAAGCACGAGGGTTGTGGATTGGTGATGGCATCATCGATAATTCCGGTCTCGAACTAGGCGACGTCCGAGTACGGAGGGGCCGAGTCTAACCCACCGATACGAAAAAAATGGTCGAGCATGGCGATGGGCGGGTTGGCGCCCATGAGGTTCTTCCTATTTTACTCATCGCACATTGATCTTTAAACGCCTTATTAGGTTTGCATTCCTGAAAACACCGAAAGTTAAATGTTGTAGGCTGAGCTAGCACAGAAAGAAGCCGATGTCGAGAGCTAGAGGCCACGCCAGCCAGTCAATGGCTTAGAAGTTTGAGGAACTTACTAGGTTCCTTTCACGTCGTGGTATGACTCGCCACCGGGCTCCTAGCTCCGGCCGCTCCCACGATTGTTTCGACTCTACACGTGATGGGTACTCCTATGAGTACGATGGCAAAGGGTTTCGTTTGTGGTTTTCTTGTATCAAGTAATCATGTCTAACACTTGCAACTCAAGATGGTAACGGGTGCACGCACTGATGGGTACTAGCCACCCACACCCGCACCCGCCGGATCGCACCGCACCGGACCCACGAACGTAGACGGGTAAGAAAATATTCCATACCGCACTCCAACGGGTAACCCGCACCGATAATATACCCGACCGAGCATCAATTGCAACCAGATAGCTAGGTCACCGGCCGAGCATCAAGAGCATCACCGGCTGCCATCTTGTCCTAAGCGAGTTCACCACCATAGCTAGGTCGAGGTCGGTTGACGGAGTTGGAGGTCCGGGCTCGCGGAGGTTGAGTCGGAGCTCGAAGGTGGAGGCCGGGCCGGATTGAGATCGCGTAGCCCGCTCCCGCGGACGGACTCCGCGATCCCGCTCCCCGACTCGACTGCGGATGAGGAGGACTCGCGTCGCGGTCGCGGCCCGGGGACTCGCGCCGATGGAGAGACTCACGCGGGCAAAAGGACTCCCCGCGGACTTCGCCGCGCGGTCGCCTGCCCGCACGAAAAAGAGCGGCGCCTCGGGGCCTGGGAGGGAAGTGAAGAGTGATTAGGGTTTCACAAAGGACTCGAGCATATATATACACTAGACCTCCTATGGGCCAAATTCATGGGCTCCTATGGGCCAAATTCATGGGCTCTTAGGCTGTTATTGCCGGTTTTTACCCACGGGGTATGCGGGTATGGGTACTTTAGTTCCATACCCGTATTCGCCCATACCCGATGGGTAATGAATTTCGCCCATTAACGTACCCACGGGTAGAAAACTAGTTCCACACCCGCCTTTTATCGGGTCAAACCCGTCGGGTTAGCGGGTTTTGGGTACCCGTTGACATTTTGACTTGCAACCTTGTGTCCTTTGCGCGGTTTGGATCGGCGGGTTTAAAATCAACCGCCTCTAGGTGCTTGACCAAGTCCTCTCATCGCCCGGCAACTCAAGATCCACCTTTCCCACCTCACGGATGAATGCCTTCTTCACTTAGTTGATGGTGTGGTGAGACTTGTGGCACATTTGATCACATGTGAACTTGTTTGGACAAATTTGATGCACTTGAACTTATGGTACATTTGATGGATACGTTATATGCACTTGTGGACTTGTGGATGTGTCAAATATTAGATTAATGTGATATATATGTGTTTTGTGTTTGAATGGATGTGATATATGTGATATTTGTGTATGTTTGTCAAGGTGGAAAACAAAAATAAAAAAAGGCAATTATTGTAGTCCTTTGCCGAGCGCAGCGTGGCGGCGGCGCTCGGCAAAGTTGCCTTGGTTTTTCGAGCCGTGTACTGGGTGCTCGGCAAAGGTTTCTTGAAAAAGAGAAAATTCCTTTGCCGACGGCTTTCCTACGTGAGCCTCGGCAAAGATTTTTTGCAAAAAAAGGAAATTCTTTGTCGAGAGCTCCTCGGTGTGGCTCTTGGCAAAAACAATTGCAAAAAAAAAAAAAGAAAATCTTTGCTGAGTGAAGAGGCGACCATTTTCTGTGATTTTTAAACTAACGTTAACAGCTACTTTTCTATGCCGAGAGCCCAACCCGACTCTCGGCAAAGTCTTTGCCAAGCGTCTATTGGTACGGTGCTAGGCAAAGAGCCTCTGTCGTGAAAAAAAATCCCCAGAGGCTCTTTGCCGAGCACTACACTCGGCAAGGGCTTTGCCGAGAGTAGCCTTTGTTGTGGCGCTCGGCAAATTGATGCATGAGTTTGAATAAACTCCATGAAACCCTCAACCACCTGCCACGTTTTTGGTCTGGCTACCCCTCAACCACCTGCCACGATTTTACCATAGTGAAGTAACAGTGAGCTGTACGTACATATATCAACCACCTGCCACGTTTTTGGAATGACGGACACAAGCTTAAGAGCCAATAAGGTGCTGCTGGGAGTAGTGAGCATCTTTCGTGCATCGACTCAGGTTCCGCTCCCGACGTCTCCATGGCCACGGTATTCTGAATGCAGGTGTGATTGCCGTGGTAGATGACGACGTGGAAGAGCCTCGGGTCCTTATCGCTGCGCTGCACCTGCTTCATATTGGCAACATCAGAAATGCGAGTTGTTGTGATTACTTTAATTACTTACACGATTACTATCCACCAAAAGCACATTTAATCAGCTTCCAGTTCCATGTTGATGTCTCCCATATATCATCAATAATAACAATCAAAATACCTATTGGCATGGAAATGAAAGGGTCATGGATGTCTAAAAAAAGGATCGAGACAGAGAGAGAGTGTGTGTATTAAAAAGATGTAAGAATAACCAAGATCTAAAGAAGACATTAGCAAAGCCTGTTCGCGGCCAAACCAGCCGGCGGTATTTTCTCTCACAAAGATCGCCCCAACCAACAGACAGCCCGTACTTTTCTCTCACAAAGATCAGCCAGCCAACAATGACGGTCGAACAGGGGCCATTTACTTAGGCCTTGTTTAGATGTTAGAAAAACTTACAAAATTAACTGTTGGAACTCCCAAACGCACCAGTAGCACGTTTTTTAGTTTGTTTGTGGTAAATATTATCCTACCATAGGATAACTAGACTCAAAAAAATCGCCTCGCAATGTACATCTAAACCGTGTAATTAGTTATTTTTTTTACTTACATTTTATACTCCAAACATGTGTCTTTTGGTGTATTTAATGTGATGTGATGGAGGAGAGTGGAAAAAGAGTTAGAAATTTTAGCAATCTAAACAAGGCCTTACTGTTTATGTGGTGTTGACTTATATTCTACAGAATTAGGTATATGGCCCTTAAAAAAAGTTGTCTTAGGTATGTGGCCCTTTTTTTCGAATTTGGGAATCCGGCCTTCAATTGAAATTTTCTTAGAAATATGGGCTTCCGTCAAGTTTGAGGGGTAACGGTGTTAACTAGAGGGGTAAAAAGACCATTTTACCCCTGAGTTAAAAAAATAATAAAAAAACCCAAAGTGTTTTTTTTAACCTCAAACTGTTAAAAAAAAACCTTCCGTCCATGTTTTTTTTATGTGTATAATGGTTATACATTATTTCGCTTTTTGTAGGAGTGAAACTGGTGCATCTGTGCAATGTTTTAGCGCAGGGCGGTTGATAAAGTAGATTGCATATATGAATGTGAAGGAAGCCTATGAATGTTTGAGGAAGAGTGCTGCAGAGTTGGAAAAAGATTGGGTTACGCCAAGTGCAGAGAAGCTCCACGTTGAAAAGAGGAAGTCGGAAGCAGTAGAGGAAAATAATACCTTAAGGATGTCTAGAAAGGACGGGTTTCTGCAGCAAAACTTGAGGATGATTGTGGTATGGTATGTTATGGCGCCTGTGGAACACTTGCTGCTGGCAAGCGCGGACTACCCGTTTGAGCCACTCCAGGACACTCTGAACTCTGTAACGATGGATCATGGAGATGTACATTTTTGGCAGCATATATGAGCTCGATATGTTTATTTTGTATCTACACCTGCGATGCGCCGATGTGCTTTGCCACTAGTAACGGCATACAACGCTTTAACTTTTGTGTTGGAGTGGTAAAGCTTCAACGTTGTACAGTTTTACATGGTTCTAATGTGTGCATAAATGCATATGCTTTGAGTATCTACTGTTTATGCGTACGAATTCAACCATGCAAACATATGACAATGCAAATATAAGAGGAAAAAAAAATTGTACTGTCTGAACTTCATGTGTCTCAAGTAAATGGACGGAAGGTTTTTTTTTTTAACAGTTTGAGGTTTGAGGTTAAAAAAACAGTTTGAGTTTTTTTTTTTTTTTTTAACTCAAGGGTAAAATGGTCTTTTACCCCTCTAGTTAACACCGTTACCCCTCAAACTGTACGGAAGGCCATATTTCTAAGAAAATTTCGATTGAAGGCGGGATTCTAAATTCAAAAAAAAAAAAAAACATATCTAAGACAACCTTTTTGAGGGGCCATATACCTAATTCTCTCTATATTCTATCAGTAGTTTATTTAATGATTGCCATGGATCATTTACCCAAGTGGGTTATCAAAGCAATATACAAGAGAAAAGGGGGTTTATGTGGATAAGCCAGGAGCCCGTCAATGGAAGGCAATTATCTTGTCTCTTTTTTTTTTTTTTTTTTTTTTTTTTTTGCAAAATTTTTCTTGTCTCCTGGCCTGGCCTCAGTTCCCGCTGCGGCCTGTCTCGAGTCTCGATGCATGGAAAGGGGAGCTCCCGCGGCCTGGCCCAGTGGAAAGGCCAGATTTCGGCGTCACTGGCGGGCCGGCCTGTGTGCGTGGATACAGCTCGCGGCCCGCGCGAAATGCCATGTCCCCTGTTAAAGGAAAAAGTCTACTTTTGGTCCCTCAACTTTTTCGCGAAAAGTCAGATTTTGGTCCCCTCAACTTCAAAAAACCGGATAAAAGCGGGTCCTCAACTTTTGAAACCGTGCAGATTTCGTCCTCGGCGGTTTTGGGCGGTGGTTTTCGCTACAATAACTCCGGTTTTGCTACGATGACTGTGGTTTCGTTTTTCTTTTTTTATTTATTTCGGTCGGTCTTTCAAAATCATAGTAAATCATAGAAAATTCATAAAATAGAAAATCCAATTTTGTTGGACTCCACATGAGTAGAGCTACGCAATGAATATATAATATGATATACTTTTGTACAAAGTTTTTGCTAGAAGGTTTTGCCTTTTTTTATTTCAAATCAATCTTTAAAAAATCATAGTAAATTACAGAAAAATTATAAAATAAGAAATTCAATTTTGTTGGACTCGCATGAGGCGCGCAATAACACAGTACGTAGTTACCGTGACTCTTTAAATCAAGGTTAGGTTAGCTAGGTTTGTCTTTGATCTCGTACGTGCGTCGCGAGTCAAAACCTGATGGATCCCGGCCAATAAATTAAATAGTACACCTATATATCTTTATTGTGTAAATATGCTCATGTGGAGTCTAGCAAAATTATTTTTTCAATTTTATGATTTTTTATAATTTATTATGATTTTTAAATATTGAGCTGAAATAAATAAAAAGAAAAAAAGGCAAAACCTTCATAGCAAAAATTTTATATTAAAAAGTATACCATATTATATATTCATTGCGTAGCTCTACTCATGTGGAGTCCAACAAAATTAGATTTTCTATTTTATGAATTTTCTGTGATTTACTATGATTTTTGAAAGATTCAGCCAAAATAAATAAATAAAAAGAAAAAAAACGAAACCACGGTCACTGTAGCAAAACCGGAGTTACTGTAGCGAAACCACCGTCCAAAACCGCCGAGGGACGAAATCTGCACGGTTTCAAAAGTTGAGGGACCCGTTTTGTCCGGTTTTGAGTTGAGACCAAAATCGGACTTTCGCAAAAGCCGGGGCCCGAAAGTAGACTTTTTTCCCCGTTAAACCATGTGTGATCCAGCCTAAAAGAACATGAAACCAAAACCAGTCATTTGTTGGACCTTGGGCCACACGGCAGGTACAGTATAGTCATTTTTTTTTTACAACAGGGTGCTGTATAATTTTTTATGGAACAACAAACAGTGAGCTGTATAATTATCTTTGGTACCCTCAACCAGCTGCCATGTTTTTGGAATGACGCACACAATGCAACAACTAATGCTGGGAGCGGTGAGCATCATTCATTGACACTAGTGGCCACTCAGGTTCCGCTCCCGATGTCTCCGTTGCCACGGTATTCTGAATGCAGGTGTGAATGCCGTGGTAGATGACGTGGAAGAGCCTCGGGTCCTTATCGCTGCGCGGCACCTGCTTCCTCGCCGCACATCCCTGAGAATAACCTTGGGTGCACCGATAGTAGGTCCTGCATTGTTTTGCACCATGCGAAAGAGTTTTTAAGGTGTGAATATCGTATTGTAATGAAAAGGTACATTTTGCTTCAAATGTAGCTAGATTGGCACAAACTTTGTTTCTCGAAAAAAGGATCAGCACAAACTTGCATTACCACATTCCATATGGACATTTGTACAATACTGATCCAGTTATGCTACCACAAACACTACTATAAAAATATGTAAAAGACCATTACATTATACTAAATATATTGCCAAAAAAATAAATAAAATGTGTTTCTGAGGAAATGAACAAACGACCTCATAGCAGTCACTTCCAATTATAAGGCAACTGATTGTGATAGTACCGGCAGTGATGTGTGTTTTTGTAGTAAAAGTTTTTGGAGATAGGCGATTTTTTCAAAGAGAGACAAGTGTTTTGGATTTGCAATGAACTTGATTTTAATTTGCATAATTTGCATAAGAGGCCTTGCATGGCTATATTATACAGGCGAACTACCAAATGCCACAGCTGGTCATTTTGGAATAAGCAAAGGACTGACACAACGTCCAAAAACCCAAAAAAAAGAAGCAAATGATTCAAACAACTTTGCGAAACAAAAAAATGTCATCATCAGGCATTGGGAGGGATCTGGAAAGAAAAGAAAAACAACCATGGGTGCTCGTCTCCAAGAATCTCCTTCTGGCCATACTTCCTCCAGCTGTGGCCATCGCCGGAAGGGTTGTCACCATCCTCCGTGCTCACCCTCACCTGATGCTTCCGCCTCTCCATGGTCTTCCTGCAAAACACAAAAAATAATTTTAGCACGTGAAAAAACGAGAATAACTAATTAGCTCCTCTATAGAACAGACCTGCTCACATTGACATCTTGGAAAATAATCATGTGACTATGAGATCAGATTCCACCACGCATTAAGGATGCTCACCTCTTCATGGATTTCTTTAAAGACCCACTGGCGCAATCACTGAGTGAGCTCGAAGTCGGCACCACCGATGACGATAATGTGAGGCTCTGTTTGTACTGGATGCACTCTGCCTGTGTTGCCGTTGCTCCCGCTGTACTTTGAATGCAGGTGTGAGCGCCATAGTATATGACATCGAAAAGTGTTGGGTCCTCGTTGCAACGCTGAACCTGCTTCATTGCTTTGCATCCTTGGGACTCGGGCCGGTACATGCACCTGTAGTAAGACCTGCAAATTTTGCAGTTTAACATTAGCCAGTGTCTTTGCTCTAATTGTCAACAATGCCAAAAAAAACAAGAGATATTCAAATTGTGAACTCAGATATTAGAACAGAATTGCATCACCAATCCAGTCCATTTCAAAAATTGTTCCATATACTTTTCAGAAGTGGAGGACAATCATTTGGGATCCACTTTTCATTAAGGACAGTCACAACATTGAGCATCATTCATTGACACTTGTGGCCACTCAGGTTCCGCTCCCGATGTCTCCGTGGCCACGGTATTCTGAATGCAGGTGTGAATGCCGCGGTAGATGACGTGGAAGAGCCTCGGGTCCTTATCGCTGCGCTGCACCTGCTTCCTCGCCGCACATCCCTGAGAATAACCTTTGGGTGCACCGATAGTAGGTCCTGCATTGTTTTGCACCATGCGAAAAGAGTTTTTAAGGTGTGAATATCATATTGTAATAAAAGGTATATTTTGCTTCAAATGTAGCTAGATTGGCACAAACTGTTTCTCAAAAAAAAATGGATTAGCACAAACTTGCATTACCACATTCCATATGAACATTTGTACAATACTGATCCAGCTATGCTACCACAAACACTACTATAAAAATATGTAAAAGACCATTATATTATATTAAATATATTGCCAAAAAATAAATAAAATGTGTTTCTGAGGAAATGAACAAACGACCTCATAGCAGTCACTTCCAATTCTAAGGCAACTGATTGTGATAGTACCGGCAGTGATGTGTGTTTTTTGTAGTAAAAGTTTTTGGAGATAGGCGATTTTTTCAAAGAGAGAAGTGTTTTGGATTTGCAATGAACTTGCTTTTAATTTGCATAAGAGGCCTTGCATGGCTATATTATACAGGCGAACTACCAAATGACAGAGCTGGTCATTTTGGAATAAGCAAAGGACTGACACAACGTCCAAACCCAAAAGCAGAAGCAAATGATTTCGAACAACTTTGCGAAAAAAAAAATGTCATCATCAGGCATTGGGAGGGTTCTGGAAGGAAAAGAAAAACCAACCATGGGTGCTCGTCTCCAAAAATCTCCTTCTGGCCATATTTCCTCCATTTGCCATCGCCGGGAAGGGTTGGCACCATCCTCCATGCTTACCCTCACCTCATGCTTCCGCCTCCCCATGGTCTTCCTGCAAAACACAAAAGTAAATTTTATCACGCGAATAACTAATTAGCTCCTCTATAGAACAGACCTGCGCACATTGACATCTTGGAAAATAATCATGTTACTATGAGATCTGATTCCACACATTAAGGATGCTCACCTCTTCATGGTTTTATATAAAGACCCCCTGGCGTAACAACCGAGTGAGCTCGAAGTCGCCACCGCCGACGGCGATGATGTGAAGCTCTGTTTGTACTGGATGCACTCTGCCTGCCGCGCCGTTGCTCCCGCTGTACTTTGAATGCAGGTGTGAGCGCCATAGTATATGACATCAAAAAGTGTTGGGTCCTCGTCACAACGCTGAACCTGCTTCGTTGCGTTGCATCCTTGGGGTTTGTACATGCACGTGTAGTAAGACCTGCAAATTTCGCAGTTTAACATTAGCCAGTGTCTTTGCTCTAGTTGTTAAAATGCCAAAAAAAATAAGAGATATTCAAATTGTGAACTCAGAGATTTGAACAGAATTGCATCACCAATCCAGTCCATTTCAAAAATTGTTCCATATACTTTTCAGAAGTAGAGGACAATCATTTGGTGTTAGAATAATTATTCCCTTGCTTATCATTAGATTAGCCTTTAATTACTAGCTTTGCATGCCGCCTCTTCCAAGCTGGACTGGCCCTTTCGCCCTGCCCTTTGGGCTTCCTTGTACTCTCTATTTATATGCAACCATCATGTAAACTCATCATCAAGTGTAATCTCATGCCAGTTGGCATTCTATCATGGTGACTAATCTGGTCCTAGTCTTTCCTCTCCCACCGCTTCCACTCCTCTCGGCGCCCGCGTCCATCTTCTCGGCCACCGCGCCCGCTGCCACGGCTGCGCGCCCTCTGCTGCTGCACCATGGCTGGCTCTCCCTCCAACTCCTCCAGCTCAGGCGCTGAGCACAGCTCCCAGCTTCAAGAGGATGCCGACCTCCTTTCGTCCGCCGCTGCTGCCTGGGAGTGCGTCCGCGCCGCCGCCGCCGCCCTTGACAAAGAGCGCGCGCAGGGCAACGCCCTGCAGCAGCAGGCCGCGGCTCTTAGTAACATCAGGAACTTGATTCCGATCGTTCTAGATCTTCAGTCCTCCAACTACTCTAGGTGGAGAGGCTACATCCTCCTCACCCTCGGCCGCTTCTCCCTCAAAGACCATGTTCTCGGCGACGTCTCTCTCCTCACTCGACCCGGCATGGTCATGCATTGATTGCGTGGTCACCTCCTGGATCTTCAACACCATCTCCCCGACCTCCTCGGGCGTCATCCATGAGCGCGATAGCATCACGGCGCGGGCTGCTTGGCTCGGCCTTGAGCTGCTAGTTCCTCAACAACCGCGTGAGTCTCATGCCATGCTCCTCGACATCGAGTTTTGCGCCTTTCCCCAGGGCGCCCTCTCCATCGACGATTTACGCCGCAAAGATGAAGGGCATGGCTAACGCCCTCGCTGATCTTGGCGAGCCCATCCAGACCGCACTCGGTGCTAAACATCCTCCGCGGCCTCAACAAGTGTTTCCAGTTCATGTCGCAGCTCATCACGTGCCAGCGTCACTCGGGACTGCCCCCTCACGCCCTCCACACGGCCGCTGGGGGTTCTTCCTCTAGCAACGGCCGCAACCGGGCGTCGTCGCCGCAGGGGACGGCTAGGGCGGCTCCATTGGAGGCTCGATGGCCCTTTATCCTCAACCCGTGGATTGGGTCCATTCACATGTGGCCCGGCTCCACACCCGGTAGACCTCGCGGCCGCCTCCTCGTCCCGATCTACTCCCGTCGCCCCGCCCGGAGTCGATGGATTTGGCTTCTCTCCGGCCTCCCTCCCGCAGCTCCCGGGGCTTTCTACCAGTCGGCTCCCCAAGCGCCCTACCCCCGGCTCCTCAAGCACCTACTCCATGAGAAACCCAGTCTCTCGCCAACGCCTTCAGCACCATCTCCCTCACTCCGCCGTTGACCTCCTCGGACTGGGTGAGCGATTCGGGTGCCTCCTCTCACATTGCCTCCAACCCTGGTGTGGTCACTGTGTTACCTTCCTCCTCCTTTCCTTCCTCCATCGTTGTGGGCAACGATGCCACTCTTCCGATTGGTGGTACCATCTACTCCACTCTTCCTGGCCCGTTCTACCTCAACGATGTCCTCATTCCTCCTAACATTATTGAAAAAAAATCTCCTTTCTGTTTGCAAGTTCACTTCTGATAACCTGTCGAGTTTGACCCTCTTGGTGTTTCTGTGAAGGATCTTCATACCAGGAACACCCTCCTTTGATGTGACAGCTGAGAACCCCTCTACACCCTGCAGCTCCCGTCGACACTCTCCGGCCCCGGTGCTCTCGTGGCGACCCCTTCCCCGACCACTTGGCACCGGCGTCTTGATCACCTAGGCGCAGCTAGACTTCAGATCCTCGCCCAGCCCTCCTCCATCATCTGCAACAGCAAGTCCACCACCACGCCCCTCTGCCATGCTTGTCGGCTTGGGCACAATGTTCGTCTCCCTTTTCCTAGCTCCTCGTCGCGAGCATCTCAAAAATTTGATCCGATACACTATGACTTGTGGACATCTCCCCGTTATTAGTTTATCTAGTTTCAAATATTACTTAGTAATTCTCGATGATTGCTCACATTTTATTTGGACTTTTCCTCTTCGCTTAAAGTTTGACACCTTCCAAACTCTCTTTAACTTCTTTGCTCATGTGCACACCCAATTTGGCTGCACCATCAAGTCCGTGCAATGTGGCAATGGTCGCGAATTTGACAATTCCGCCTCTCGCGCTTTCTTTCTTGCCAAAGGTGTCTCCGTACGTATGTCCTGTCCCTGTACCTCGCAGCAAAACAGCTAGGCTGAGCACATGCTTCGCACCATTAATAGTGTCGCCCGGACTCTCCTCTTCCAAGCTTCCATGCCCCCACATACTAGGTGATGCTCCTGCTACCGCTACCCACCTCCTCAACCGCCTCCCCACCAAAAAACGTACACATGAGCACCCCCGGTTCGTCCTCTATGGCACTCACCCCTCCTACCATGACCTACGTGCTTTTTCGGTGCACCCGCTATCCCAATCTCACGTCTACCACGCCCCACAAACTCGATCCCCGCTCCTCTTTGTGTGTCTTCGCCGGCTACACACCCACCACACTCTACCGGTGCCTCGAACTCTCCACCTATCGTGTCCTCATCTCCCGTCACGTCGTTTTTGATGAAACCGCCTTTCCTTTCTCCCTTCACCGGCCTTCCCTTCACCACGGGAGCTGGACTTTCTAACCGACGACCACATTGCAAGTTTTCTACCCCGCCCCCCTGGTACTTCTAGGGCTGCGGTGCCTTGCCCGCACCTAGATTGGGTTCGTTGGTGTCTCGGGCACCTCCACCGGGTTTTCAAAGACCACGGTCGTCGCCCTCCGCCAGTCCCGGCCCCGAACACGGCCCTCCTGGCCCCCCCCCCCACCCCCCCGCCTGGATTTCCTCCGCTCGGGCCTCCATCACCGACGCCGCCTCCACCTCTCACGCGCCCGCGGCGCCAAGCGCAGTGCCTCCTATACAGGTGCCCCAGGCGGCGCCATGGCGCCACATGATCGGATGGCTCAGCGTTCACCAAACCGCCAATCACTCATGTCTACTCCAGGCGTGCCACCGACCCTCCCCTAGGGAGTCGGTCCTCGACAGTCCAACATCATCCCATCTCCACCTCGCTCGTCAAGCAAGGTCTCGTGGCTTCCGACTACGGGCGTAGTTCCTTCCTACGGTCGCCAACTCCCATGGCTTGGCGACCCGCGAGAAGATTGGGCACCGGCAGCCCAATTTTGCCCCTCGCACTCTAAGGTCCTCACCGCACTACCCGGATCCTCGGCGTGATGCTCTAGTTGATCCCCACCGGCGTCGGGCCATGGAAGAAGAACACGCTGCCCTTACGGACAACCGCACTTGGGATCTTGTTCCGCACCCTGCCAAGGCCAATGTGGTTATTGGAAAGTGGATCTTCAAGCACAAGTTTCATGATGATGGTTCGTTGGACACATACAAGGTTCGTTGGGGGCTTCGTGGGTTCACCGGTGCCCTGTTGATTATGCCAAGACTTTCAGCCCCGTCGTTAAGCCACCCATGGTCCGCACCGTCATTACTAACGCCTTTCTTCATGGCACCCTGTCCGAAACAATGTATTGCTCTCAACCTACAGGCTTCGCTGATTCGGCTCTTCCTAATCACGTCTGCAAGCTTAACAAGTCACTTTATGGTTTAAAGCAGGCACCGCGCGCTTGGTACAACCATTTTGCAACCTTCTTGTTTTCTCTAGGGTTTTCACGAAGCAAAGTCGGATACCTCTCGGTTCATATATCGCCGCGGCAACGAGATAGTCTACTTGCTCCTCCTGTCGATGATGATATTGTGCTCACGCCTCCTCACAACAGCTTCTTCATCGTGTCATTTCAGCCCTGAAGCAGGAATTCGCCATGAAGGATCTCGGTCCTTTGCATCATTTCCTTGGTGTGGCTGTTCAGTGCCACAAGGACTCTTTATTCGTCTCTCTCTCTCTCTCTCGGTAATACACCACGACATTCTTACCCGCCATGGCATGGCGCGGCCGCAATCCTTGCTCCACTCCGGTTGACACCTATGCTAAGGTCTCTGCTGATGCTGGTCCTCCGATTGCTGATCCGACCGCCTATCGCAGCCTTGCAGGCACGCTACAATACCTGTCTTTTACACGAGTGGACATCGCCTATGTTGTCCAATAGGTGCGCTTGCACATGCATGACCCCCGGGATCTTAATCGTGTTCTTTGCTAACGGATTCTCCGCTACCTTCAAGGAACGATCGGCCATGGTCTTGTCATCCCGTAGACCGTCCCCACTCAACTCGTCGTTTACACCGACGCCGATCGGGCCGGCTGCCCCCGATACTCGCTCGCTCCGCCTCCGGCTTCGCCGTCTTCATTGGTAGCACCTGCGTCTCTGGTCCTTTAAGCGCCAACCCACTATGTCTCGATCGAGCCGAGGCGAGTATCGCACCGTTGCCAACAACATTGGTGAGGTATCCCGGCTCACGGGATCTACTACCGGGAGTCGCACCATCCATTGACTTCGCCCCATCGTTGTCTATTGCGACAAGTCAACGCCATCTTCCTCTCCACCAACCACATTCAAGATCGGCATTATAGAATTCCAAACGGGCCGCCCGTGCACGCTCGCCCTAGCACGACGAGGCATAGCACGCCGAACACGGTGGCACCGCCGTGCCGTCCGCGGCCGCGTCAGCGCCACCATCCCCGCGTCGCCCAGCGTGCACGGCACTAAGGCCGCCAACCGCGTCATGCCGCCGCCGCCGGGCACGGCGCCCCGCGGCGCCCCTCGCGCCATGGCGCTTGTCGCCGCCGCCACGAGGACGCCCGCCGCCGCAAGAAAGCGCCGCCGCCGCGCAATGGCTGCAGCGTCGTGCCCCCGCGCCACCGCCCGCGCCATGCCCCCGTCAAGCGGCCAGAAGTCGCGCCGCCGCCCATACCTAAGCATTTTTCGGTCGGGTCGGGTTCTGCGGCCGAAAAACCGGTTATTCGGGCCGAAAAATCCTACCCATGACGTCCCCACCGGGAAAGTCGGGCCTTGCTTTTTCGGGCGGGTTCGGGGTGCCCGAGCTTGGCGGGCTACCCATGTATTTTACACTACAAAATAGCTAAAAATGTATTTCGGGCCGGGTTCGAGCCAAGAAAAATTTTATCGGGCTTCAAGATCTTTGGCCGCCCCGTCCGAAAGGTTCGTGGGCGGGCCAAAACCCATCGCCTCGGGCCGGACCTACGGGCCGGGTCGGCCGGGCTAATTTTGCTCGGGTATAGCGCCCGTCGTTCGTCAAACAGCCAGCAGCGGTAGCTTGCCGTCCTAGCTCGAATGAAGCAAAAGCGGCGACGCTTTGCCTTGCCGACTTCGAATCGCGAGCGGCTCGAAGCGACTTGGGAGAACAACAAAAGGAGCGGCTAGCAAGCGAGAGAAGAAACGGTGGGGGGAGGGGAAAGAATGAGACAATGAGTGAGTTGCTTTTATAGCGAGGTCAAGTCAATCCAACGATCGAAGTACTACAAATGAATCTAACGATCCAAAATAGTCGGGCCACCATCGTGCGGCCATTAACCGCGGTGTCGTGCGCGCCCAAGATCGCGGGATAGACATGCGGCCCGCACTCGGCTCGGTACCATGCTGTCTTGCGGCACTAGCACTATGAGTATTGTGTGCGTTCGCGTGCTATTGTCGTGCTTTTTTGGTCGCGCGCGCCGCCATCCCAAACCGCCCGACCCATTTGGAAATATATAATCAACATACCAAGCACGTGGAGATTGATCTTCACTTCGTCCGCGACGGGTGGCCATTGGTGTTGTTCGTGTTCTTCATGTCCCCACCACGTCCGCGGTTCATCGACGTCTTCACCAAGGATCTTCCTTCTCTTGTCTTCACATATTTTCGCTCCGGTCGAACATTTGTTCTCACGACGGCCGATTTGCGAGGGCGGAGTGTTAGAATATTTATTCTCTTGCTTATCCCTAGATTAGCCTTTAGAGCAGCTCCAACAGCTCCTCATTTAGACTTTTCATTCATTTTTTTTTTTTTTTTTTTTTTTTTTTTTTTTTTTTTGCCAAAAGCTCAAAAAGTTGCCTCCAATAGCTTGGCATTTAGAGTTGGCAATTTGGGTAAAGTTGCAAAATGAGGCCTTCCTCACAAGCATTTATGCTTGATTCAGCGCTTGGCATTCAGGTCCGTCCCCTCGCGGTTGGAGCTCAGCGCCGCCAGCGGCGCTTTGCGCTATCATGGCCCCCGGTGCGTCGCCGTTTGCGGCTCACTCTCGCCGCGACACTAGCCACGGCAGCACCTGCCGCGACACCGGCGAGGCGACGGTGCGCCCGGTGAGCCGGTCGCCCGCCGCGGATGGCAAGCGGCGTGCATGGTCCGACTCTAGCAGCTGCACCCGCTCCTCGATGTTCGCGGAAGACCTTTACGACGCCGTCTAGGAAGACCTTCACGACGCCGGCCCCTGGATTATGGCGGCGGTATTGTTGTACGATCGATCAAGAGGAAGAGGGTGAAAATTCAATTTCGTTCTCTTTCTGGATCCCGATGCAAGTTTGCTAGAGAGGAAAGTTTCTAGATATGGGCTCGGTTTATTAGTGAAAAGTGTAGGGCCCTTAGTGTAAAATTGTTTTTCCTTTTTTCTTACTTTCGAAAATGAAAGTTGCTGAGAAAAAAAAAAAGCCGCACAACGGTGGTTTCGTCACGCGGTCCTCCCAAACTACCGGTCCAAATGGGCCCTCTTTTTGGATTTGCCAAAACAAAACTGTCAAACACTTGGAGAGTTTTTTTTTTTTTTTTTGACTTGCCATATTAATTTGGGAGTTGGCAAACAAGGAGAATTTTCAAACCAAAAATGCAAAACTGTTAGAGTTGCTCTTACTATCTCTGCATGCCACCTCTTCCAGGCTGGACTGGCCCTTTCGGCCTGCCCTTTGGGCTCCCTTGTACTCTCTATTTATATGCAACCTTCATGTAAACTCATCATCAAGTGTAATCTCATGCCTGTTGGCATTCTATCATTTGGGAACAGAACCAATGATCCACTTTTCATTAAGGACAGTCACAACATTGAAACCCCAAACTGATACTTGCAAATTGGGCTCGGAAAGAAAGAATAAAAGAAACAAAACTAAACCTTGGGTACATGGCTCCAAGAATCTCCTTCTGACCATATTTCCTCCAGTTGTGGCCATCGCCGGAAGGGTTGTCACCATCCTCTGTGCTTACCCTCACCTGATGCTTCCACCTCTCCATGGTCTTCCTGAATAACACGAGCACGAGAAAACACGCGAAAAATCACATAGCTCCTCTATAGAACAGACCTGCACACATTGGCATCTTGGAAAATAATCATGTGACTATGAGATCAGATTACGCGCATTAGGGATGCTCACCTCTTCATGGATTTCTTTAAAGAGCCACTGGCGTAATCACTGAGTGAGCTCGAAGTCGGCACCACCGACGACGATGATGTGAGGCTCTGTTTGTACTGGATGCACTCTGCCTGCGGCGCCGTTGCTCCCGCTGTACTTTGAATGCAGGTGTGAGCGCCATAGTATATGACATCGAAAAGTGTTGGGTCCTCGTCACAACGCTGAGGGCGTGTTTGCGACCCTGGCTCTAGTCAGCTCGGCCCGCTCAACAGGACCAGGCCTGGCCAAGCCAGTCCCAAGCGGTGCAACTGCTCTTGTTTGCGTCCATGTACGAAACCGGCCTGGCCCTAACGAGATTGGTGTTTGCGCCCAGAGCCCAAGTGGATATGGCTACACAGCACTGCTGTTTGGTAGGCTTACCCAACGTTTCCCACGTTTTATCTTCTTGGCATTTCATCGAGCACCCAAGGAGCGTAGTTCACCGCGGCCATGGCTGCCACAGAGCTCGTCGACGACGCGCACGCCGCCCCGTCAGCGGCCTCCGCCGCGCTGTGCCCCGTCACGCCCGCGCTCCTCCACGAGCAGGACCAGTGCCGGTGGCGGCCGCCGAGGAACCGACGAGCTTGTCCATGCGCCCGCGTCGTCTGCCGAGGAGTCGCCGTACAGAGACACGGGCAGCCCACCGAGGAGCGCCGCCGCCCGCTTACCGCAGAGCGCCGCCAGCCCGCTAAGGAGCCGCCGCCCGGCTCGCCGCGGAGCCGCCGTCCACAGCCGCGGCATGCCTCGCCGGCGTGGGTGGCCTCGCGTGCAGCGGCCTCGCCAGCGCGGGTTGTCGCGCGTGCAGGGTTCTCCGCCGGCAGCGCGTGCAGGGCCTTGCTGGTGCAGGTGGCTGCGCGTGCAGGGCCCTCCGCCGCCGTTGCGATGGGGCTGCCATGGTCGACGCCGCCGCCGGGCATGGGAACGGATGGGAGAGGAACCGGTGGGTGAGAGAAAAGCTGTGGGAGGTGACTCCAACCTGGCCTTGTGCGCTCAAAGGTGTCGAGAGGAGCCGGGCCGCAGGGAAACGGCCGATTTTCTCGTTCCCTGGGAGCCACCCTTTTCGCTGCTTTGAGCAGCGTGCGAGCCGGGCTCTCTTGCGGGCCAACGACGCAAACAAGGCAACTTGCAGCCGGAGAGCGCAGCCGGGCTGCTGGGCCGGGTGCGCAAACACGCCCTGAACCTCCTTCGTTGCGTTGCATCCTTGGGGCTGGTGCCGGTACATGCACCTGTAGTAATACCTGCAAATTTCGCAGTTTAACATTAGCCGGAATCTTTGCTCTAGTTGTCAACAATGCCAATAAAAAAAACAAGAGAACTTCGAGATTAGAACAGATCCATTCCATTTTTAAAATTGTTCCATATACTATTCAGAAGTGGAGGACAATCATTTGGGATCCACTTTTCATTAAGGACAGTCACAACATTGAAACCCCAAAATAATACGTGCAGACTGGGCTCCGGAAAGAAAGAATTAAAAAAAAAAAACAAACAAACCTTGGGTACATGGCTCCAAGAATCACCTTCTGGCCATACTTCCTCCATTGGTAGCCATCATCGAGGGGTCTTTCGAGATTCAAATTCATGCTATATATGCAGAGGTAGCGGAGTTCCAACATGCTCGAAAGGACTCCCCAATCCCGTGTTTCCACAGCCTTCAATTTAAGGCGCAGGTAGGAGAGATGCGGGACATGCGTAGAGTTCACCCACACGGGCAGTCGATCCAGGCAAATGCCTTCCATGACAAACTGGCAGAGCTCCCGCGGTGGCTCCCAAGTATCCGAAGAGCTCCCCAGCTTCCAAGACTTCTTCCATGAACCGGAGCATCAGGTTCTTGATTCTGCGTAAGCCACGCACAGACTCAAGCAGAGACTTGATGAGCCCTCCGGTATCCAAAAAAGAAATCTCGAGCATCCTCAGGTCCTTCAATTTGCCCAGCTCCACGGTGAACCATGGGGTCATGACCACTTCTCCCAGCACAAGCTCTTGCAGGGACGTCAGGTTCTCTATCTCAGACCGCCACAGGTTATTCGTGCCACGCAGGCTCATCAGCATGCTTAACTCACCTACAGTCTCTGGTAGTTCCTCCAAGTCGGTGTCCCTGACGTCCAGTACCAACAGATGCATGAGATCCCCTATTTCACTTGGGAGCTCAGCAATACGGGTGCCTTTCAATCCTAGGTACTTCAGCTGACATAGCTTCCCCAAGTTCTTGAGGTGAGATCCTCCTATGACATCACAACCTTCCAGTGCAAGGACACGTAAAGTCCGGAAGCTCACAAGCTGTGATATTATACTAATAGGGCATTTAGTGACATTGAGTGACCTCAGTTTTGCCATGCCATCAACCAACTCATTGTTTTTATCTTGGCTGCTGCCTTCATGCAAGGCTAGCCGTCGAACACCACTGCTCCTTGGAGAAGAGCAATCTTGGTGCTCTTTATCTAATATTTTCACAAAGTTTTCTTCGGTTGCCAGGATGCGGATTAGATCCAGCATCATATCATGGACACGGCAACCATCCATGGGGTCATCCTCATCGTCCTTCATTGGCAGGATCATGCTTTTATTTATTAGCTGGGTGAAGTATCTCTCACCAACCTCAAACGGGCATTTTCCATTCTCCTCATTGAGAAAACCTTCGGCTACCCACATCCATATCAAAGTATTCTTCTCGATCCAGTGATCTTCAGGAAATATGCTTAGGTGCAAAAGGCAAGTCTTTAGGTATGAAGGTAGATCATAGTAACTAAATGATAGTATATTCCTTGTGTTCTGAACTCTTCCATTTTGATCTTTAGACCCAAATCCAATAGAATCATACACCTTAGACCAATCTTCCACAGGCCTGCCAACCAACAAACTAGCTATCGTGATTATAGACAATGGTATGCCGCCACATTTCTTTAAGATCTTTTCAGTTGCCTCATCCAATAGACTATCAGCAGAAGCTTTGTATTTGTCACCACTTATTCTCATGAAGAATAACCTTTTTGAGTTGTCATCGGAAAGTGGTTTCATGGCGTAAACATCGCCAACTTCATTGGCAACTTCAGAAATGCGAGTTGTTGTGATTACTCTGCTACCACAATTATTATCCACCAAAGCACATTTAATTAATTCCAATGTTGATGTCTCCCATATGTCATCAATAACAATCAAATACCTATTTCCATGTTATTAAATGGTGCATAAATTAGCTAAATCATCTAGAATATATTTAAAAAAAACTGGAAAAAGCCAGAATGAGAAACCAAAAATACATAATCGATCATCTAGCTCGATGAAGGCAAACATATCCTGTGGTTCAAATTTATCATCTCTATGGTGCGCCCATACAACCTAACTTATAGTCTGAACCATAATATCATGGAAGTTCCTTCTTAATGCAATGTCGTGGGGGTGATCTTTCCCTGAATGTCCAGTTTTTTAAGTCTCAAAATACATTACATGTATAAGACAATTCTGACATTTTTTCTACTCCAAAATCATGTTTGTCGTTTCTGATTGGATTCTGTTTCCATGATTAGTGTGAAGACATATAGAAGGCCTTAAATAATACGAATACAAATGGTAACACACTGACGCACTGTTAGGTACTGAAACAAGTAATCATCAGCATAGCTAGCAGTCAGATCATAAAAGTATTCAGATTTGGTGCGAAAATTAGGTGCGTACCTCCTGTTGCCAAGATATTCCCGGAGCTCATTGATGAGCTGCCAATCAGTTATTGATTCTATGTCGAGTCCCATGTACTTGTGCTTGTCAAGTCCAATTAGGATGTTCTTCAAAGTTTTCTTGATGTTAGATTCTCGACCCACGGGAACAAACGCAGTAGACTGAAAATCCTTTTCTAGTGCGTCAAATACTGCTTTGGCAAGAGTAGTCTTGCCTAATCCACCGAATCCAACAACAGAGACCATCTTGAGCTTTTTATTGGTAGCATCGTCTCCATTGAACAACCTCTTGATTAGATCATTACTTGTCTCGGCAATGCCAATGAGATTAGTCACCTCCTGGTACAATGCAAAGATGCGAGGGTCGACAGTTGGGTGGTGAGCAGCAACATGGTCAATCTTGTACCTATCATGTCGCTCCTTCACCTCCTTAACTTGGACCTTAACATGCTTGATTTCATTGGCTATACTGTGGCAAATCTTTAGCTTGGACAGTGATTTGCAGCATCTCTGGATTATCCCATTGAAATCATGTTTCTTTTTTGGATCAAGGACATCGACACGAAGCATGAAGGTATCAACGATGTCCTCAATGTCATAGGACAGCTCCCTAACATCCCTTGCCCAGATCTTGACAAGCTCATCACGCTGATCTAGTGGAACGTTGGAGACTCTCTTAAGGCTAACTTGCATGACTTCGAACTCAGCCAAAAGGAACCTGATTCCCTCCTTCACACTCTTCTGAAGATTGTACTCCTCGTTAAGAAGCATACCTAGCTTAAGGAGGAGCCTTGTGATGGCACCAGTGGCAAAATCCATGTCAAATGGACCACTGCTTCCCAACCTCTGTCTCCTCCAGTAGTGCTAGTTTGCTACCACTAGTAGTAGTAGCAAACGAGCTGACACAAGAAAAATTCCACAGTGCTCTGTTCCTCCTCTCTGCCCACTGACAGAATCAACCTTGTAGCATGCGCCTAGGCCAAGGCATCTGTACAACAATCAGAAGAAAAAAATAAATAATCCAGAAAAAAACTTTAACTTATAAGCATTGAATCTGGTTCTTAAAGAAAACAAATCTTTTCTGACGAAATCCGAAAAACTTTACTTATAGCAGTCGAAATGGATCATTTTGGTGCGCTAACACTATTCTTTATCCAGTTGCAGAAATATATGCAAACCTGATTAAGATTAGAGACCAAATCCTTGCTCCTTCCAGCCGTCCACTCGACCACTCTACTAGCCCCTTCGTCTGCTTCCCATCTGATCCCCTTTGCTCGGCGTACTCCACCTGCTACTCTGTTCAGCAACTCGTCTGGAAATAGACCATGGAGATGCAACGGTGGATCAGGGACCATTATGAACGAATCGCTTGCGAGGTGATGGGAATTAACGGTGGGACGGCTCGACGCAGCGTTAGGACACAGTAGGTGCCAGATCTGGTGGGCAAGTGCCCAGTGGTGTTTACTGATGCTGGAATCCCATAAATCAACCAGATCACATCTGGTACCATAAGAGCAAGTATTTCAGATGAAACTTTCAATCCGGCCGGAAACTTAAAAGCGATCCGAGAAACATGCACCCAATTCAGAAACTTTCAGTTCAATCCACAACAACGTTTCAGTCAATTAATCAATTTACAGAAACTTTACCAGCTGGATGGGTTCCGCCGCGCTCCGATCCACGACGACCTCCTGCTCGGCGCGACTCCAAGGCCGCGCTCGCACCGTCGATTTCGCCGTCGTCGTCGTTGCTGTGGGCATGAAAAGGGTAGGGATCGGTGGGGTTGGATTGGATCCCGGTGCAGCTAAGCGTTGAAGGTTGAGTCAGAACTCGGAAGCGCAGCGGAAGTCAACTTCTGTTGAGCGCGGTTGGCTAGAGCAGGTTGACTTGAGGGCCTGGGGACTCGAGCGCTTCACGTGGAGTACCGTCTCCTAAATTATTCTTTTTTTATATATATACTGGCCCGCTTGGATCGATTATAGCAACAAAAAAAAAAAAAAAAGGTTAGCTAGAACTGCTTAGTTCTGCTAAAACAATAGTAGTTCTTGTTAATTTTAAGCTAGCCAACTTTTTGGATCCACGTGCTAATATGTGGTTGGATGAGTTAAAGATATGTATATGAATTATTATTAACAACTATTAGGCATGCTAATGGAACTAATAGTTAGCAACCCTCCAAGTTTTCAACTAATAATTAGGCTGTGTTTAGTTCCCCTGAAGTTTCCATCAAATCGTCCGGATTTTCCATCACATCAAATCTTTGGGCGCATGCATGCGAAGTATGAAATGTAGGTAACAAAATAACCGATCGGGCCGTTTGGATGTATTTTCATGGTATCGAATATTTTGGCTGGTTATGTTATGGTAGGATAATTTTTTTGCCACAAACAAACGAAAAGTGTTACGGTCTTTTAAATTCGGTGTTATAGTGAAAATTTCAGGGAACTAAAGACAACCTTAGTATATTTGTTCGCAAAAATAATTAATATATTTATTAGCAGGTCTATTTAGATCCACTGGTACTATCTTAGCGGCAATTTGAAGTGTTCATCGAACAACTGAACTACTAAAATGTGGTCTACATGTGAGAAACAGACCACATTGACCTCGTTGCTATCTGTGTTTGTGTTCGTTAATGCGGTTTTGCTTCCGATCCCCTATACTCAATGCTGCAATATGAACTAATGAAGTATGAACTAGTTTAGGTTCTGCTAAATAACCTTGTTAGTTAAATATTGTTATGTATAACCCTCTTGGATTTATTACCAGCTTCCTGAATGCATTCCTGTCCCGTCCACAGTGCCACTATCACACAGCAGCATGCACTTAGTAGATCTATCAAACGAAAAGTCTTCTTGCTTTAAATTCGGTCTTTACGAGTGAACATGCACTTAGTAGGTCTATCAAACGAAAAGTGCTTCTTGAAATTTAAATTCAGTGCTTCAAAGAAAAATTTCAGGGAAGACAGTCTTAGTAGATTTGTTCGCAAAAAATAATTAATATATTTATTAGCAGGTCTATTTAGATCCACTAGTATTAAAATATCTTAGCGGCAATTTGACTAGTGTTCATCGGACAACTGAACTACTAAAATGTGGTCTAAATGTGAGAAACAGACCACGTTCACCTCGTTGCTATCTGTGTTTGTGTTCGTTAATGCGGTTTTGCTTCCGATCCCCTATACTCAATGCTGCAATATGACCTAATGAACAAGTTTAGGTTCTGCTAAATAACCTTGTTAATTTGTTATCATCATCCAAACGAAGTGAGTGAAGCATAAAAACATAGAACCACTTTAGTTGAATCATAAATATTGTTTGTATAACCCTCTTGGATTTATTACCAGCTTCCTGAATGCATTCCTGTCCCGTCCACAGTGCCACTATCACACAGCAGCATGCACTTCAACCAAATGCAGGTTCCACACAGCCCATATGCATTATGGAAGCACATAAATTTATTACTTACCTCTCTTCTAAATTATAAGACGTTTTTGGCTTTTCGCTTTTCTATGCACATAGATATACACAATGCCTGATACATAGTAAAAACAATGTATCTAGAAAAGCCAAAACGTCTTATAATTTAGAACAGATTTAGTATAAATTAATTGGTTATCTACATAACTAAAAACTAGAAGTACATATTAACTAAGTCCTTAATAAGTATGTTGAAAATGTAATTCTTCACTGAATTATGGACAGCTGGACACCCAATGCATTGATTATCTCGAGTGTGCATCATAAAAATGAATCTACTAACGACCTGAAATTTGAACATGCTATCATATGAACATTCTGAAACTCAAAGCTTCACAGAGAGCCCATAATTTGCTTAAAGAGAAAAGATAACTCTAATCGAATCTGCCTTCCTCGGTTCTACCTGCTCTCCTTTCTGTTCTTCCTGCATTCTCTGATCTTCCCTTCGATCTATTCTCCTTCTAACAATGAACCAGTCTTGGATCCAGATCATGTAAACCACATCTGCCCATCTTGCCACAATTTGTACCCGTGCATCTGGGGGCGTAGCTACGTGCTCACATTGGGATCGGTTCAGCAGACCCTGGTGACTTATAGTTAATCCAATATGGTTCCTCTTTACCAGACAGCAAATTTTTTTTTTTTTAGATATTGCAGCATGATTGACCTTAAAATGATTGTATGATTGACCTGGGACCCCGGTGCCTAAAAAATAATGTAGCTCCGCCCCCGCGAACATGTGGTGTATCAATGCCCCTGAAACTGAAGGGGTATCGATGATGAACTGAATAACCACCTCCCTGGTGTCGTCTTCTTCGATATCTGAATACCCTTCTCTGCGTCTCTCTGAGTCCTCCATTCTACCAATTTCTATCATCTCATTCTGATCCAGATTGTGATAACGGAGCACACTGGTTCTTGTCCGCCTCAGGCGACATAAGAGTGAAGGGACGGGTTGCAGGAGAGAGTGGACTGGGGTACTAGTGCTCACTGGTAGTCGGGGCATTCACCCCAACATCAGGCTCCAACTGATGCATGGCTGTGATACTCTGAAGGCAGGTGTGAGTGCCGTGGTAGATGACGTCAAAGAGTGTCGGGTCCTCATCACAGCGTTGTACCTGTCTCGTCGCTGGGCATCCCTTCCAGTGGCGATGGATGCACCGGTAGTAGACCCTGCAGTTTTGTACAGGCTGAGTTTTAAGTTGTGACGAAACTCTTCGTGTAAGGAAAAAAAAATTTTGGCTGCAAATTCAGAGAAAACATTGGTACGAAAATTGCATCACAAATCCCCCTCCAAAAAAAAAAAAATCGAAAAACTGTACTACCATAATATTGATCCCATTCCCATTCCCAGTATCCTATTTGTGAAAAGTAGGGTGGTCAACTTGAAATAAACGTAGTTGTCAAAAAAAAACTTGAAATAAACGAAGGCCGCAATTAACAAAGAACAGCCACAATATTGAAATTCCAGAGCAGAAGCAAATGATGTTGATCCACAAGTAGTTTGGGCTATGAGAAGAAAAGAAAAACCAACTTTGGGTATTTCGCTCCATTAATGTCCTTCTGGCCATACTTCCTCCAGCCGTAGCCGTCATCAAGGTCCCTCGCCTGAAGCCTCTGCTTCTCCATAATCTTCCTGCAAATCACAGAATAATTTTTGCAAAGAAAACGTGAATAACTCATCCACGCTGCATCAGAAAATTTGTGCCCATTGACACTGTTGCAGGAAGGTCTCATGTATCTGATGGAAGGGGAAGAACCCAATTCACACATTAAGGGTGCTCACCTTCTCTTCACGTGTCTCATAGGCTGGTCGGCGTGATCATTGAGCTCACTTGAAGTCAGGCGTGAAGTCAGGCGTGTGGCTTCGTTAACCTGCCCTGCCATCATTGCTGTCTCTGTCCTCTGAACGCAGGTGTGGGTGTTGTGGTAGATGATGTCAAAGACCAGTGTCATGTCCCCATCGCTGGGCTGCACCTGCTTCGTAATACCATACATCCCTGGGATTGGCGGTGCATACACCGGTAGTACAACCTGAAATGTCCCACAATTCAGATTGGCCACAGCTTTTATGCTGTAACTGCAAACCTTATCACAAGAATAAGAGAGATTTTAATTGTGAATGGGAAAAATCATAAAGTTGCATAACCAATCCAGCCCATTCCATCTGAAAAATTGTAGCATACTGTTTGTATTATCCTATCTTAGGCCAATCATTTGGGAATAGAACAAAATCTCAAAATTCACAAAAGCCAGCAACATTGGAACCCCAAAGTAGAAGCAAAATAGTTTGAACGAGTGTGAAGAAGACATGTGCAGACTGAGCTCTGAAAAGAAAAGAAAGGAAAAACCAACCGTGTGTACTTGGCCCCAGGAATCTCCTTCTGGCTATACTTGCTCCAGATGTGGCCGTCATCAACAAGGCTCTCGATGCTCCCTGCTGAACTCAACCGCACTGTGCTGTATATGCAGAGGTAGCGGAGCTCCGCCATCCTTGCAAGGACCTCCCAGTCCCGCGCTTCCACAGCTAGCAATTTAAGGCGTAGGTTGGAGAGATGCGGCACACGCGTCAAGTTCGCCCACGCTGGCAGCCGAGCCATGCAGACGCCTTCCATCACAAACTGTGAGAGCTGAGGTGGTGGCACCCAGCCATCCAAGGAGCTCACCAAAACTTCGGGCCAGAACCGGAGCGTCAAATTCTGGATTCTGTACAGTCCACGCAGAGAGTCCAGCAGAGATTCCATGCGCTCTCCAGACTCCAAAAATGAAATCTCAAGCACCCTCAGCTCCGTCAGTTTTCCCAGCTCAGCAGTGAACCATGAAGACAGGACCACTTTTCCAAGCACCAGTTCTTGCAGGGATGTCAGGTTCCCAAACCTGGGTAGCGACAGGTTATTTGTGCCATCATTGACACGAAGGCTCATCAGATTGCTGAGCTCACAAACAGTCTCTGGCAGTTCTTTCAAGCCAGTATTCCTGACATCCAAGGCTAAAAGGTTCACGAGATCAGCAATTTCCCTTGGAAGCTCCGCAACATATGTGTCTTTCAATCCTAGGTACCTCAACTGACGTAGCTTCCCAAGATGATTGAGGTTGCAGCCTCCTGTGATATCACAGCCTTCCAGTGCAAGCACGCCAGAGTCTGAAGTGCACAAGCTGTGACATCATGCTAATAGGGCATTTAATGGCATTGAATGACCTCAGCTTTGCCATGGCGTCAGTCAAGTTTTTATTTGTATCTTGTTTGCTCCCCTTGTGTAGTGCTAGCCTCACGGATAATACTGTTCTGTGTAGAAGAGCAATCTTGAAACCCACTATCCAATACTTTTACAAAGTTTTGTTCGGTTGCCAAACTGCGGATGAGGTCCAGCACCATGTCATGGACACGGCATCCATCCACAGCATTGTCCTCGTCACCCTTCATTGGCTGTATCATGCTTTTGTTTACCAGCTCGGGTGAAGTATCTCTCGCCAACCTCTAATGCCCACTTTCCTTGCTCTCCATTGAGAAAACCTTCAGCTGCCCACATCCATATCAAAGAATTCTTCTCAATCCACTGATCTTCCGGAAATATGCTTAGGTGCAGCAGACAAGTCTTTAGGTACGAAGGTAGATCATAGTAGCTAAATGACAATATAGTCCTTGTGTTCTGAACTGCTCCAGTTTGATCTTTAGGCCCAAAACCAACAGAGTCGTACACCATGGACCAATCCTAAACAGGTTTGTCAACCAACAAACTAGCTATTGTAATTATAGACAATGCTACGCCACCACATTTCTTTAGGATCTTTTTCATTGCTTCATCCAATTTTGTGTCTTCACCTTGAGAAAGTGGGTCATCGAATATTCTTGTGTAGAATAACCTTTTTGAGTTGTCATCGGAAAGTGTCTCCATGACATAAACATCACCAACTTCATTGGCAACATCAGAAATGCGAGTTGTTGTGATTACTTTACTTCCACGATTACTATCCACCAAAGCACATTTAATCAGCTTCCATGTTGATGCCTCCCATATATCATCAATAACAATCAAATACCTATTGGCATGGAAATGAAATGGTCATGGACTTCTAAAAAACGATCGAGAGAGAGTGTGTGTGTGTCTTGCCAAGACAAGACGCTGCGTGTATTAAAAAAGATGTAAGAATCAAGATCTAAAAAAGACAAGCAATCATTAACAATCCCGTTTAGTTACTGTTCATGTGGTGTTGACTTATATTCTAGTTTATTTATTTAATGATTGCCATGGATTTACCTAAGTGGGTTATCAAAGCCATATACAAGAGAAAAGGGGGTTTCTCTGGAAAAATCAGGATCTAGTAAATGGAGGCAATTGTCTTGTCTCCTGGCAGCGTGTTGAACGCCCCTTCAGTATGGTGGCTTAGCCCGGTTCAAAAAAAAAAAAAGTATGGTGGCTCAGGCATAATAAATTTGAAGATTACGAGATGGGCATTGCGAATACGTTGGCTTGAGCCACGTAATCACAAATTCACATCACTTTGGGGTAGATACACTTCACGAAAAAACCTTTGGGGTGTGTAACATCCCTGCAGTCCTGCACTGATGGAGAGAACAGTACTGACATAGCATTTGCTAGTCAATCTGACTATCTGAGCTCTACGAAAGCAAAACAGCTGCAGTATTTCAATGCCATGTTGTCGGCTTGGTGCAAAACCAGTTCGGGGTGTAAACATAATTTGATGGCTGAAGTTATCTTGTATTTCAGGTCAAGGGCCAAAAGTGGACTCTCATAATACTCAGACTTCTTCCAGTTACTTTTTTTTATCTGTGAGGTTTTAATTTGGAAATTACATAAGTTACAGTAGGTCATAGGCTTGTATCCAACTCGGCTATAAACCAACATAGCTTTGATGTGTGACAAGATTGTAGGCACATATTTGAAGTTCACAGAGATCCTTATGATGTTTCTTTTTTGAGTAATGTGGAGATAGCATATACAAATAAAGTGAAATGTTATCAATTCATAGTTTCATACTTTCCAGCACTAGTGTGGAAACTGGATAGTACTTATTAGAAGGGTGGCCTCCAGTTAGTAGAAGGGAAAAAATAGATTATAGTCTATATGCAAATAATATGGAGCTTTATCTACTGTACAACTACCTAGGGGTGTCCAGAACATGGATTGGTTAGATATGGGTTCGACCCAGCAGACCCATCGGTTTAAGTACTTCTGGTTATCTGGAATTGATCTGATTCCTTTATCTCTTCCTAAATCCTGTGCCATACTTCTAAAATTGAGTATGGAATAAAATTCAGTAGTGGATTTGGGCCTGAAGGCGTAGCAACGGGGCTTGGCTCGGAATCATGTAAACCCAACCAAGCATAGGCCTACAACTACCACAATAACACAACGATCTTACAATAACTAATTGGATGCACCTAAAGAGCCACTGGGGTAATCTGCACAAAACGTGATCGTAAATTTCGCATACAAATAAGTTACCCACAACTAATTCAAGGTATGCATTCAAAATATGCCTCATGTTGCGGTGAACAAAAAAAACTGATGGAAGTGAATGCAAAGTAACTAATAATTAAGTCTATTGGAACCAAGTAAAGATAAGAAAGTATCCAAATTGGCATTAGATATTCAGTTCAAAAACAATCAATTTTGACTAGTTGCTGGCAGCCCATGGGGAGCACAAGTAGATGGACAAGTAATAATTCAAAGAAAATACACATCACAATAGTATAAGCTATGAACAATAACATTTCAATTTGGTGGGTTTTGTGTCCATACCGCCTCTTGTCAAGATATTCCCTGAGCTCATTAATAAGCTGCCAATCACTCAGCGCTTCTGAGTCAAATCCCAGGTACTTGTGTTTGTCAAGTCCAATTAGGATGTTTTTCAAGACTTTCTTTATGTCAGATTCTCGCCCACTGGAACAAAAGCAGTACACTCAAATTGATTTTCAAGTATATATCAAATACTGCTTTGGCAAGTGTAGTCTTGCCTAATCCTCCGAATCCAACAATAGACACCATCTTGAGCTTTCTATTGGTAACATCATCTCCATTGAACAACCTCTTGATTAGATTATCGGTTGTATTGGTAATGCCAATGAGATTGGTCATCTCATCAAACAATGTAAAGATGCGAGGGTCCACAGTAGGGTGCTGAGCAACAACGCCGTCAATCCTGTACCTATCATGTCGATCCTTCACCTCCTCAACTTGACTCTTGATATCTTTGATTTCATTGGCTAATGTGCGGCGAAGCTTGAACTTGGACACCGATGTGCAGCACCTCTGGATTAACCCCATGAAATCTTGTTTCGTATTGGGCTCGAGACCATCAACACGAAGCATGAAGGTGTCGACGATGTCGCCTATGTCATAGGATAGCTCCCCTAACATCCCTAGCCCAGATGTTGACAATCTCATCAAGCTGATCTGGTGGCACGCTAGAAACCTTCTTAAGGCTAGCTTGCATGTACTTGAGCTCTTCCATAAGGAACCTGAATACCTGATTCCCTCCTTCAAATTCTTTTGCAGATCGTACTCCTCCTTGAGCAGCTCTCCTAGCTTGGGGAGGAGCATGCCGATCGCCCCAGTGGCAATATCCATGACAAATGAATTGCTCCCTCTCCCCTAGTAAATTTCTTTCCTCCTACTGAGAGATCACACAAAAACAAATCTGGAATGGTCCTGCTACTCCTATCAACGTCCCCTTCATCCCCCTTCATGGCACTGCACAGTATGCTCCCAAGCCTGAGGCATCTGTGGAAAAATCAGAACAAAAAGGTTCAATAATAATTCATATATAAACTTTTGATTCCAAAGAACAAAATCTATCGATTCAATTTTTTTTACAGAAAAATGCCTAGTAGACTAGTAGCACTCAAAATCGACTGTTTTGCAGCGCTAACAAAAATACCCCTGATCAAAAATCCCTCGTCCCACCGTCTGCCACTCTGATATGTTTTTTCGAAAGATCTGCAGCTCTAGCTCTATGCTCTGCTTCCCATCCGCTCCCCTTTTTGCTCAGTGTACTCTACCCCGGATGCTCCTGTGCTGTTCCACTCCCGGCCCCTCTCTCCTCCTACTCAGATCTACCCATCCACTTCATTCCCAACGTCAGTGCAACCCATCCTCTGCTAATTTCAGCCTGGATCTGGCGCACTGCACCATGAACAGCCGCACATCGCTGACTTCATTGGAAGAGAGAGAGAAGCGATGGGGTTAACAGTAGGATTGTAGGATGAATGGATGATTCAAAGCAAACTTGAAAACAATAGCGGTCAAAAAAAACTTTAGATTCGCAAATTCTAAATTGAGCAACAAAAACAGATTATGGAAATCCACCCACAAGAATGTCCATATCAAGAATGATTCGCATATTCAGGTCCACCCACCTTGGCTCCGCGGTGGCTACACGATGGCCTCCTTGCCGCCTGAGGATGTTTGAGCAGGCCGCCGAGTGGGGGGAGCAGTGGCGCAGTGTGGATTCAGCCTTGGACCTCGGGTCGCTGAGAGTGAAGTTGCGTTGACGAATGTCGGAGAGTCGAAGGCGATGCGAATAAACCCACGACTGGTTAACTGGTTAACGGGTACTCCTCTCAAAAAAAAAAAAAAAAACCTTTTCGCTTAAAAAAAAAAGTGCAATTATGTATTAAAATATATAAATAATTATGCTAAGTAATTAGTATCATTGGAAAGATCTTTAATTTTAATTTTTTAATAAAATTATTTAAAGATATAAATGTTGCACGTATTTTGTCATAAATCGAAATGAAACTTATGGCGCGAAATACTCAAAACGCCATTCTTTTTGGGACCGAAGGGTGTATATAACTTTTTTAGCACCGTCACCGATGTGCACTCTCCAAATAGCACCTTGACGGTTGCTACTAATTTTTTAGCACGCACCCACCGTTGCGAAAACGATACATATTTGTGTAAGGTCCCGGATGGCTAGAGGGGGAGAATAGCCTATAAAATTTTCTACAAACTCAACTAAACAAACCGTTAGTATAACAATTGGCGAAAATTACGGTTTGCACTAGCTCTAATGTCTTGCAAGCCAACTAGTGACAGTTCTAAATATATACTATGATCACTATGTCACACAAGGTCTATGTCACTACTCTAACTAGTGAAACAATCCTAGGTAAACCTTATGCTAGCAAGAACACCTACACAAGCAAAGCTAGCTTTCTACTCAAACTAAGCTAGGAATGTAAATACAAGAGATTGAGCTTGTTATACCAAAGTGTAGAGGCAATGAACCAATCACCGATGGAGAGGATGAACAATCAATCACAAGATGATGAGCCAATCACAAAGAGAGACAATGAACAAGTCGATTTGTTCTCCCATAGTTCACTTGCACACCGACAAGCTAATCTCCGGTTGTGTCGACCAACACTTGGATGGTTCTTGACTAGACTTGCACTCGCTAGTTGGCCACCCGGGCGCTCCAAGACACCACTCACAAGAGAGGTAACTCAATGACACGAGCAATGTATTCTTTGCACTTTGTCTTCCCGACGAGGAGTGCGTAATCCTCTCACAAATCACCGGAGGTGGCCAAGAACAATCACCTTTTCTTGCCAACGCCTCCACCAAGTCTCCAAACCGGCTAGGAGCGGTGTCTCCAAGAGTAACAAGAAACTAACCGGCTCAAGACGATCTCCAAGTGCCTCTAGATGCAAAACCAAAGCAAATGCACTTGGAACTCCTCAACTCTCAAGAGTTTAGCTCACAAGCAAAGGATGAGAGGAGAAGGGCTTGTGCTCAGCTCTAGGGATGTTAGGAATGATCAAAATGTCCAAGAGGGAGAGCCAAGCCCGGCCAATGGGGTATATATAGCCCCAACTTCCAAACATGGAAGTTGGGGGAAAAAACTTGCCGCATTGGCCGGACTGTCGTTGTGATCGGGCGGACCGTCCGCCGATACAAGACAAACCCGACCCAACGCCGCGTTTAAAAACGGCGGTGGCCGGGGATTAAAAACGTTCGACCAACGCCGGGCGCGCCGTCAGCCAGCCCCTTTTTCGAGCTCGGGGTTTTGACCGGTGCCGGCCGGCCGGTGCGTCCTGGAATCTTGGCCGGCCCGGCGTCGGTCCCCCGGTGACCCCCTTCGCGTCGTCTTCTCGCCATTTCTTCGTTGTAGCTCCAAACGACATTCCGCCACTTGATTTGAGTCGCCAACTTGTCGAAGAACACCTCGACCACCAAGTTAGCATTTTGAAAAACATTTTTCGTCAAGTGCGGAGTTAGCTCTCTAGGTTAGAATGCATGCTTATGATTATGAACCTAGAGGCACATGAAGATCGATATGTCCGACAATTGTCCCCTCTTTATAGTACGGCTTATCGATCCTAAATCACTCACACCCTCTATGGTGTCTTGAGTGCAAAATCAAATGGCCCTATGGTTATACCTTTGCCTTGAGCCCATTTGATCCTCCGAAACTCCACCAAGTTGGACACTTGATCATATTTTGGATCACCTCGATCCATCCTCCATGATCACCATGCTCCAACCTTGGCATGACCAATCTCCAATCTAATTCAACCACTTAGCATAGAGAGATTAGTCCTTAGGTGTCACTAATTGCCAAAACCAAACAAGAGATCTTCAATCTCCCCCTTTTTGGTAATTGGTGACAACCCGCATAAAGGTTTTATGATTAATGTTTTTGAACATATCATGGTTGTCCAAGCATTTTGCTTACAATCATAGGATTGGACAAACATCATAGTTCGGTTTTGGTAGCATGAGCTCCCCCTACATGTATGCCAAGAGTTTGGAACGAAGCTTTGCATACATGTATGAATATTGAAATTGAGGGATGAGCCATGTTACCAAAATGATGCTTAATGAGAGAGAATGGACCTTTGAAGCGTGATACCAATCGGAGTTGCGCCTTTCTCACCATTCAAGCATCAAGATAACTAGATTTTCATCAAAACTCAAAGTACCACGTGAGATCACATTATAAGCAAGGTACTTGAATTAAGAGCGGAATTTTGAAAATCTAGCTAACTCCTATGCATGCTAGTTATTTCAACCATCATATCAATAAGATACTAGCATACACCACACAAAACATGTAGATATGGAATTTAAATACATGTGCAATGAGCAAGTCATATGTTAATGCACAAACAAATGCAACAATTTGTCTATGAGCTTGCTCTCCCTTTTTGTGTGTATTCAAAAAATTTTAATTCTTAGAAAACCTTTCATGCACTAATCTCTCCCCCTTTGTCGACAATTTCCACAAAAGGTATGACCATGTTGTGTTATGGAGGAAAGAATAGTGCTCAAATTTGGTCAAATTTGGAATGCTTGCCAAACATATATTTCGGTTTGAACCAAAGACAAGCTTCTTCACACCTCATGACAAGGGTTATCTTGCCTATGTTGAAACATATGTGTGAAAAGATATCCAAATTCAACACTTGAGATTGCAAGCCCATAAACATGTCATATGTCATCACTAGATCAAACAAGCATATAGAGCAATAGTGATGGCATACATACATTGAAATTCTTTGATTTTCCATGAATGCTTCCTAAGGCACAAGTTGTATGTCTATATGCTCTAACAAGTCCTTAGATATCATGAATGACATGTCAAACAATTTCACCTTTGCTTTTGTTTGATGAAGAGGCATGTCATGATAAGGGGTGCATTCAACTCATGTTGGAGAAATCAAGAATGTTCAACTCATTTCTTAGCTTGCAAAATCTCTTCTCATCTAGTGGCTTGGTAAAGATATCGGCAAGTTGATCATCGGTGCCAATAGGAGTAATAGCAATATCACCCATTTGTTGATGGTCCCTTATGAAGTGATGCCTTATATCAATGTGCTTGGTTCTTGTGTGTTGGACCGGATTTTGTGTCATCTTGCAAGCACTCTCATTGTCACAATATAATGGCACATGATGGAAGTCAAATCCATAGTCCTTCAAAGTTGATCTCATCCAAAGCAATTGTGCACAACAACTACCGGCACTAATGTATTCGGCCTCGGCGGTAGAAAGTGTCACACCGGTTTGCTTCTTTGATGACCATGATACGAGAGATCTTCCAAGGAATTGACAAGTGCCACTTGTGCTTCTTCTATTAACCTTGCAACCCCCATAGTCGGAGTCCGAATATCCAATAAGCTCAAAGTTTGACCCCTTGGGATACCATAGTCCAACATTTTGTGTGTGCTTCAAGTACCTCAAAATTCTCTTGGATGCCATGAGATGACTCTCTCTAGGTGAGGATTGAAATCTTGCACACTTGCCAACACTAAACATCACATCGGGCCTAGAAGCGGTCACATAGAGTAAGCTTCCAATCAATGACCGATAGTACCTTTGATCAACCATATTGCCATTGACATCACTATCCAATGATCCATTGGTGCCCATGGGTGTACTAATGCCCTTTGCATCTTGCATGCCGAATTTCTTCACCATGTCTCTTATGTACTTGCCTTGGTTAATGAATGTGCCTTCTTTCAATTGCTTGATTTGTAGGCCAAGAAAGTATGTGAGTTCACCAAGCATGGACATTTCAAACTCATTTGCCATCATCTTGCCAAACTCTTCACAATAGGCTTGATTTGTTGATCCAAAGATGATATCATCAACATATATTTGCATCACAAACAAATCATTTCCAATCTTCTTGGTGAATAGAGTAGTGTCAACTTTGCCCATCTTGAAGCCTTTCTTGAGTAGAAAGTCTCTCAACCTCTCATACCATGCCCTAGGTGCTTGCTTCAACCCATATAGTGCCTTGTTCAACTTGTACACATAATCGGGATGGTGGTAATCTTCAAAACCGGGAGGTTGTTCAACATACACTAGCTCATTGATAAATCCATTTAGAAAAGCACTCTTGACATCCATTTGATATAGCTTGATGTTGTGGGCACATGCATAGGCCAATAGAATTCTTATTGCCTCTAATCTTGCAACCGGAGCATAAGTCTCACCAAAGTCAAGACCTTCTACTTGAGTGTAGCCTTGTGCAACTAGTCTTGCCTTGTTTCTCACAACAATGCCATCTTCATCTTGCTTGTTCTTGAAAACCCACTTGGTTCCAATGACATTGTGATCTTTTGGCCTTTCTACCAATTCCCATACTTTGTTCCTCTCAAAGTTGTTTAGCTCCTCTTGCATGGCAAGAACCCATTCTTCATCTTTCAAAGCCTTATCAATTTGGGATGGCTCTTCTTGTGACACAAAGCAATAGTGTTCACAAAATGCCGCAAGTCTTCCTCTTGTTTGCACTTCACTTGCAATATCACCAACAATTTGATCAATTGGGTGATCTCTAGCAACACTTGAGTTTTGCACTAATGGTGGTGGATTGCTTGAGCTTGGTTGATCACTTGTCATGATTTGAGATGATGTACTAGTCTCTTGTTGATCTTGCACTTGAGAACCACTAGCTTGAGATGCTTCCTTGTTATTATTGGTGTCATCAACTTGAGTTGGCCTTATTTCACCAATGTCCATGTCCCTCATGGCATTTACCAATTGAGTCCCACTCACATCATTGAGGTTCTCATCTTCATCTTGTGACCCATTGGTTTCATCAAACTCAACATCATGGACTTCTTCTAGTTGACCACTTGAGTTGTTCCATACTCTATATGCTTTGCTTGTGGTGGAATAACCAACTAGGAACCCTTCATCACATCTCTTGTCAAATTTCCCAAGTCTTGCACCCTTCTTCAAGATATAGCATTTGCAACCGAAGACTCTAAAATATGCAATAGTTGGCTTTCTTCCATTCAATAGCTCATATGGGGTCTTGTTCATCATGGGATGGCAATACAACCTATTGATGTAGTGGCATGCGGTGTTGATTGCTTCGGCCCAAAAGGATTGACTCACATCATACTCACTTAGCATTGACCTTGCCATCTCAATGAGAGTCCTATTCTTCCTTTCAACCAAACCATTGGATTGTGGTGTGTACTTGGCCGAAAGTTGATGCATGATTCCATAGTCATCACATAGCACATCAACTCTAGTGTTGTTGAATTCACTTCCATTGTCACTTCTCACTTTCTTGACAATAACATCAAACTCATTGTGCACCCTCTTGAGAAATGACTTGAAGATAGAATAAGTGTCACTCTTGTCATGAAGAAAGAACACCCAAGTATATCTTGTATAATCATCAACAATCACAAATCCATACTTGTTGCCACCAATGCTTGTATATGTGGTTGGGCCAAATAGATCCATGTGAATCAAGTCAAATGGCTTGCAAGTGCTCATGAAGCTCTTCTTTGGATGAGTGTTGCCCACTTGCTTTCCGGCTTGACATGCACTACATAGCTTGTCCTTCTCAAAGTGTACATCCTTCAAACCTCTCACAAGATCATGCTTCACTAGCTTGTTGAGTTGCTTCATGCCAACATGACCAAGCCTTCTATGCCATAGCCAACCCATACTTGATTGTGATATCAAGCATGTACTAATTTGAGTCTCACTAGCATCAAAATCAACAAGATATAGATTCTCATATCTAAAGCCCTTGAAGATCAAACTAGAATCCTTGGCATTTATCACTTCAACTCCATCTTCACCAAATGTGCACTTGTAACCAAGATCACAAATTTGTGCCACCGAAAGCAAATTGTATTTCAAGATATCGACTAGTGCCACATTTGAGATGCTCATATCATTGGTTATTGCAATCTTCCCAAGCCCTTGTATCTTGCCACTTTTGCTATCACCGAAAGTAATTGGCTTGCCATTTTCTTGATTTGAATCAATAGATGTGAACTTTCTTGCATCACCGGTTATATGTTGAGTGCACCCACTATCAAGTATCCAATGCCTTCCACCGGTCTTGTAGTTCACCTATAAAACAAATCAATAAGATTTTGGTACCCATGTGTGCTTGGGTCCTTGGAGGTTAGAGACCAAAGCCTTTGGCACCCAAATGGACTTCTTCTTTGGTCCCACAATTGGTGTACCAATGAACCTTACCTTGACACCCTTCTCACCCTTGGTAAGCAAATAACAAGAATCAAAACGAATGGAATGCACTTTGATTGATTTCTTGTTGTTGTTCATTTTAGCACATTTTTGCTCATGATGCCCAACTTGCTTGCATCTTTGGCAATAAGCACCATTGCTCTTCACAAAGCTAGGCTTCGGAGTAGCAAAAGCTTTCTTGCCCTTCTTGGGGATATATCCAAGACCTTCCTTGTTAAGGGAAAATCTTTGACTACCCAAGCACTTTAGCAACTTGGCATCCCCACCATATGCCTTTCCTAAGGCGTGGGTGAGCTCATCCACCTCTCTTTTGAGAGTCTCATTCTCAACCGCCAATGATGAATCTAAAATCACTTCATCATTCTTGGTAGAAGTAGAGTGGGTTGATGTGGATGTGAAAGGAATAGTTGGTTCTTCAACATCAACCAAGAATGATTCATCTATAATGTCACATGTTGAACCAACATCCTTCGAAATGATTAGGCTAGCCTTATCATTCTTCTCTAAGAGCAAGGCATGGGCCTTTTGAAGCCTTGTATGAGCCAACTCAAGGTCCCCATGGTCTTCCTTTAGACACTCATGAGAAGCCTCTAGCTCACCAAAGGTTTGTTCAAGAAATTTTACTTTCTTTTCCAAACCTTTGCATTCCTTGTCCTTAGTCTTAAGCATGATATGGGTTTGCCTAAGCATTTCCATTAGCTCATCTCTAGTGGGTTCATCATCATCAAGTTCGCTATCACTATCATCATTTTACTTCTTCATTATTAGGTTCATCATGCTCATGCAATGATACCTTGGAGGCCTTAGCCATGAAGCATGATGGAGATGACCCGAAGAGAGATGGCTTCTTTTGATGACCAATAGAAACCATTGCCTTTGAAGTGCCTTGATCATCATCGGACTCATCATTGCTATCCCAAGAGCATACAAAGGCACCATCCTTGTTCTTCTTGAATGTGAAAGTGTTGTTCTTCTTGGACTTGCCACTCTTGTATGCCTTCTTCTTGTCCTTCTCCTTCTTGATTGGACAATCGGCAATGACATGGTTGGGACTATCACATTCAAAGCATAGCCTTGGCTCATCACTTGTCTTGGATGAATCATTTCTTCTTCTAGAGCCTTGCCCCATCTTCTTGCTTCTCAAGACTTTGCCAAATTTCCTCACAAACATGGCAAACTCTTGCTCGGCCTCATCCATGTCAATCTCCTCATCCACTTCTTCTTCTTGTGCCTTGGACTTGCCCTTGGCCTTGGAAGTGGTGGTGGCGGCCTTGAATGCCACAACCTTCTTGCTCTTGTCATCTTCCTTGATCTCATCTTCCAAGCCATCACATTGCTCATCGGTGAGGACTTCACCAAGTAGCTCACTTGGCTTCATTGTGTTGAGTGGCCCTCTAAATAGAATTCTTCTCAACATGGCAAACTTCTTGGGCAAGCACATCAAGAATTTGTGCCCAAAGTCTCTATCCAAGGTAGTCACACCCAAAGCCTTGAGATCATTGACAATCACTTGTAGCCTATGGAATGTGTCCGGTATGCTCTCATCCTTCAACATCTTGAAGTTCTCAAATTCACTCTTGAGAACATAGAGCTTGGCACTCTTCACCATCTTTGTGCCCTCATATGTTTCACCAAGCTTCTCCCACACCTCACTTGCTCTATCAAACCCTTTCATGCCCTCAAATACCTTGACATCCATGCCATTGTACAACGTGTTCAATGCCATGGTGTTGCATTGCTTGTTGGCCTTGTCGGTGGGAGTGAGGTTGGTTGGGTCTAGGATGACAAAATCCTTCTCGGTCACTTCCCATACTTGGTCATTGATTGATCCCAAGTACATTCTCATGGTTCTTCGCCAATACTCAAAATTCTTGACTCCATCAAAGAAAGGAGGCTTTCCCCCAACATGGTTGAACACAACATGAGCCATTTTGCTTCACACCAAGGTTGTTAAGCCTTCAAATTGGTGACCACGGCTCTGATACCACGTGTAAGGTCCTAGATGGCTAGAGGGGGGGTGAATAGCCTATAAAAATTTCTACAAACTTCACTAAACAAACCGGTTAGTATAACAAATAGCAAATGTGCGGTTTGCGCTAGCTCTACGGTCAAGCAAGCCAACTAGTGACAATTCTAATTATATCTATAATCTCTATGTCACACAAGAGCTATGTCGCTACTCTAACTAGTGGCAACCTAATAAAGATCCTAGAGCTAGCAAGAACACCTACACAAGCAAGGCTAGCTCACTACTCAAATAAAGGAATGTAATGCAAGAGTGAGAAACTTGTTATACCACAATGTAGGGGCAATGTACCAATCACCGGGAAGAGCACAATCAACACAATCAATCACAATGAGATGAAGACCAATCACCAAGAATGTTGACACGTCGATGTGTTGACCCGGAGTTCACTTGTACACCGACAAGCTAGTCTCCGGTTGTGCCGACCAACACAAGGGTGATGGTTTGGACTAGACTTGCACTCGCTAGTTGGCCACCCGGGCGCTCAAACCACCACACACACAAGTGAGGTAACTCAATGACACGAGCAATGTATTCTTTGCACTTTGTCTTCCCGACGAGGAGTGCGTGATCCTCTCACAAATCACCGGAGGTGGCCAAGAACAATCACCTTCTCTTGCCAACGCCTCCACCAAATCACCAAGCCGGCTAGGAGCGGTGTCTCCAAGAGTAACAAGAAAATAACCGGCTCAAGACGCTCTCCAAGTGCCTCTAGATGCAAAACCAAAGCAAATGCACTTGGAACTCCTCACTCTCAAGAGTTTAGCTCACAAGCAAAGGATGAGAGGAGGAGAGAGTGTGCTTTCGACTCAAAGGGTGAAGGTGTGAGTGAAAATCGCCAAGAGAGCCCACTCCAACCGGCCACCCCACTATTTATAGAGAGGGGGCCAAAAAACTAGCCGTTTTCCCTTTCCTCGACAGATGCGGACGGTCCGCCATACAAGGCCTGGACGGTCCACGCTTTAAGAACTAGCCGTTGGATTAAAAACGTTGAATTTCAGCGCTATGACAGACCGATCCGCCCCGGGCCCGATCGTCGCCCGCTCACCTTCGTGAGGGATCCAGAGAAGCGGCTACGCGGTGGAAAGATTGAACCATGGGCGGTCGCCCCGGGCGGGGGACATCCGCGCCCTATCGCGACGCAGCGACCCAAAATGCGAACAGCGGCACTCACTATACCACAACCTATCTATAGCGAGCCACGGATGGTCGCTATAGTCACAGATAGCGACATACAGGGCGGGTCGCTATAAACATATAGCGACCAATGTAGTCCGCCGATATATATAAGTTTATAGCGACCGACCTACTTATAGCGGCCAAATCGCTCGACGCTACATGAAATATATAGCGACCTACCGTTCGACAAGACATGAAATATATAGCGACCAATGGTTTGACCCTATATATTATATAGCGACCAACTATCGACGCTCTACATACAAGGAAATTACAAAGACAATATTATTTCTTATCACTATACCACAACACAATTATTTGTTTATACATTAATCTCATAATCCATACTAATCACACAATCAATTGAACATACAAGTAATATTTCCATTTTGGATAATACACAATCATGACACAAAAAAGCTTATCATAGCTCACAATTATATTATAGCCATAAACATTTGTCTTACATCTCAAATGGTTTGATTGTACTCTCTACAAATGATTCATCACTAGGAAGTCCTTACAAGAGTTTTTATCTCTAGCTAATCAACGCAATCATCCACGAGCATCACTAGGAAGTCCTTACAAGAGTTTTTATCTCTAGCTAATCAACGCAATCATCACGAGCACTTGAGTCCAACCTCACTTATGGCAGCTCCATAAGTCAAAAACAGCTTAGTGAAAGTTGCATCACCAGTCTACTAGCCTTGGTGTTTGACAAGTTCACATTGGCCACATGTGCCTCGCAAATGTGAGGAACAGATCACATGAACAATAGATACTCGTAAGTACCGAGTTTCAAGAACAACTATCCGGAACTTTAGTTTCTACTACTATTGATTGCAATTTGCACTACTACTACGATTGCAATTTGCATGATGATGTAAAGGTAGATGATGTGATAAATCTTAATCGACACAAAAAATAAAGGTGGTTTGTGCATCTCAAAGTTTTCAAAAATCAATTGGTAATAGATCATATAAAAAAATCAAATCGGCTAGCTATCTTCTCTAATCTAGATTGCTGTAAATTAGCACCATACCTTCTTGAATTCGAAAAACAGCAGTAGAGCAGCTGCCATCATTGGTGCCAAGTACGGTTGAGAAACCAGGCTGTTGAGCAGCAACCATAGTTGTCCAAATCCTAGATCTAGAACCATATCAATTTAGGAGAAATTGGAGAGGGAGAGAGAAAGGAGATGGCAGACCTGAGGCTGAGTAGAGGCGGCGTGTGTAGCAGCAAAAGGGCACGAGGGCAATAGACCAGCTCACTCCATGCCTGATCGCTTGCATGTTTTAGGTGTGGCTCAGATCAAGAGCAACATCAACCTGCAGTACATGAACATCAGTTAATTGAAAGTTTCAGTCTTAGACTCTCAGCACCAATCTGCAAACTACAAATGTTTAAGGCATCAGACATAAATATAACAAGTATCATAAAAAGCGCTTTCCCCAATCCCTGACTAGATATTAGTTTTGTAAACAAATCCATCCATGAGAACAAAAACAAAAGTACTGCTCAGCATCATTTTGCAGTCCACATGCATATCTGTGATTACTGAGTGTGTATGCAGTTACATGAACAATTGCAGTTGCAAGAAAGTTTTCCTCACGTATATGACCATATACTTAACAATTATAGTTCAGAAAACTTAAACAAGATAGTGCACTAGTATAGAACCTATCTTTAGAACCACAATGTTCAGATTTAAAATATTGTCTGGACAGCAGAAAGAATAAGAATATTCAGTCTTGTCCCATGCTAGACTGATCTTACCGTGTCATTTTATTCTTCCAAACTATGCAGATTTGCAAGAGAAGATTATTCAAATACAATTCAGAGTATTAAGACTATTCAGATTTTCAATGTACACTTGTGTAGTTACCGGGAAGATTATTCAAATACAATTCAGAGTATTAAAACAAAAATACTTGCAACTATCTCCAAACTATGCAGATCTGACCTTTTCAAACAAGACATATTAAGACAAAAAACAAGCTTTTAGGAGATAGATATTTAACTTTTCCCTCACGTATTTTGCCAGATACTTAACTGTTAATAATGAACATTTGGAGATAGATCTCGCAGTGCCTGTAGTTCCTCCATCTCCATGACTCCATGGCATGGATCCGTTGGATCCTGGCACATTCCTCCATGAGCAAGTATCTTGTGAGCGTCTAGCTGCAATGCCATGGACCTGCATGGGGAGGAGGAGGGGCTCAACTAGCTAGATCCACCATAGACCCGCATGGGGAGGACTAGAGGAGCAGGATCTCACCTCGCTGGATCTAGGGGAACTGAAGCCGCTGTGAACACGTTGAAGGGAGACCCTCCTTCACCTCACCGGCTCGTGGTTGCTGGATCTGCTGCCTCCGGAATCTCTTCCATGACCAGCGCCGTGACGCATGACCCTGCGTGGGAAGCAAAATAATTGGAGAAACAGTGAGAGGGAACAGAGGGAAGGAGCAACGGGGCTTACCTCGAACACGCATCTGCGGCGGCGGCGACGCCATACCTGGCTTCGTGCAGCAGTAGAGACACGAGATGGGGAGCCGCGTGGTAGTGGGTCGCCGGAGAGCCACCAGCCTGGGCAGCGCGCCGGAGAGCCGCCGTCCTGGGGAGCGCCGGGGAGAAGAGATCCACCGGCCTGGGCGGCCGCGCCGAGGAGCCGCTGGCCTGGGGATGCGCCAAGGACAGGGAGATCCACCGGCCTGAGAGCTGCCGGCCTGGGGGCACGCCGGGGAGAGGAGATCCACCGGACTGGGCGGCGCGCCGGGGTGGGAGCACGACGGGGAGGAATGAGTGGGTAGGGACGGGGGATGGGAGGCCGTGACGGGAGGTGCGAATGGCCTGGGTGTGGCGGCGCTGCTACAGAGAGAAGGGGGTGTGGCGGCGGGACTGGAATGGAATGGAGTGGCGGCTGTGGGAGGCAAGATTGAGAGGCTAGGGCCTTTTTAGATGGCTAAAATTTAGCGGCTTTTTCCCACTTTCTCCATCACATCACATTAAATACACTGGCAAAAAGGCATATGTTTGGAGTATTAAATGTAGGTAAAAAATAACTAATTACACAGTTTAGATGTACATTGCGAGGCGATTCTTTTGAGCCTAGTTACTCCATGGTAGGATGATATTTACCACTAACAAACGAAACGTCTTCAATTATGCGATGTGACATTCGGTTATAATTTTTAGCCATCTAAAAGGCCTAGGTTTTTCCAAAGACCGGAGACAGAGAGGTGCCCATTCATCGACATGTGGGCGCCAGGCCCAATCGATCTTAGACCAGGCCGTCCGACCCAGTTAATAAGTTATGTCGACCGACCGTCCAAGCCTAAAAGCCAAATAAAATAGCGGCCGACCGCCTGAGAAATAAATAATAAGATATAGCGACCGAACATGCATTCTACTGAGATATACCGACCGACCGTCCCAACGCTATTTCGATATTTTTACCGACCATTGGTCGGGCGTCCAATTGGGCCGTGGTATAGTGACTTGTTGGTTGGAAAAAGCCCGACCCCATGGACGATCCGCCCGACGGGCGTGTAACAGAACCTTCCAAATTACAGGGCCCACATGTACTAATTATCGGTTTAACAACCTTTAATAGTCACACATGTGCTCCTATAATCCGAAAAGTACTATTAATTTTTTCAACCAGGATCCGTTACGAGGTCATTGCGATTATTACAACGAGTTTTCATACATAATCGAGTAAAACAAATGAAGATTTATATTACAATACTTTTACAACCATTTGTTTAAAACCAGTTTTACAATATATAAAGTAGGAGTAGCGGAGAGTTTATTACACAAAAAGATACTACTAGACCACGCCCGCGGGTCTCACTTCTCACTCATCATCACTTTCTTCTGAAGAACCGTCATGCGGCACGTTCCTAAGTGCAAACATGACTCCCGATCCCGCATCATGGGTCAACAAACCCCGATGCGGGAGTACTCAACAAGTCTTACCCGACTAAAGAAAATAGAAGGAGACTTCGGGAATGCCGATCTAAAAGGAATCAAGGTAAGACTTTTAGCAAGAATCAAGGACTCATTTTGCGAAAAAAACTTACTAGTAGTGAATCCTTACTTTCAATATTTTAATCAATTTAGTTTCTCACCTATTCTAGGTAATCTTACACTATAGCATACACTTGTAGAAGTTCGATTACTTATTCCATCTCTTCACCGTTCCATAATTAAACTATGATATAAGTCGGAAACCGAAGTCTCCATATCCGAGAAGCACGGCGATTTCGAAATCGATTAACCCAAATTGGGGAGTTCTTTCCACACGACATATGTAGCACTTAAGCTTGCATATATCAACCCTTTCACGGATACTCAAAAGCGGAACCGCGTCCTCGCCACCCGAGTACCGTGCGCCTACAATCCGGGACTTTAACCCACGAGGGTAACACGCATACTCCCCGCCATCTCTCACTCCCAAAGGCGCGGTTTATGCGTTTCCGATTTGACACCCCAAGATCGCTTACCGGAGTATGTGTCCTAACTAGGGTCGACCGTGATGGGATGACACCCATGACAGACGTGCCATTGGCCCAACGACCTCGGGCGCAAATTGCGTTCCATAGTCTCGGTTACACGGGCCTACACGCTTGGTCCCTTAATCGACAAGCCGAAAATACTACACCGAGACTCCATTCTCAATGCAAATTACTCGACCGGTCTCAACTTTATCACCATATCCCAATGGGTTTCATCATATAGCATCCTTTCTCATCAAATGCCTCTTCGGGCTATCATAAGACACTTGTCACATTTTGACTCAAAAGTCTAACTAATATAGCCGGACTAAGCAACCTAAATATTTTACCAAAAGGTTATCAAGGTAGGTATCGAAATAATCAAGGAATGGTAATGCATCAATTAGGTTGTCACTCAACTCCTATCACCTAATGCAGAGTATAAAGCAAAGGTGATATAAAGCTTTGTAAAACACAAGGAAATGTTTAAATGAACCGGGGCTTGCCTTGATCGGTGTAGTAGCCGGACCCGACGACGGATCACGATATTTCGAATTCGAATCAACGTAAAAAAACCCTCTTCAAATGACTTGATCAACAAACTTCACAATCTTCTTCGTTCACTATACGAAAGGATAATGTATGCTTAATATGATGCCATACATATATAAACATGAGGTGCAAGGGTGCATGGAATGACAAACAACTCAAGTACAACTTTCCTTCACGATAAAGTTGCAACCTAACAAAACCAACTTGTTGAACTACTCTACGAGATATCATCACCATTGCCTAAGGAGTTCTCAAGGACCATCTAACAGTGGTGTGGTGTAGGGTTCACAAAACAACCCGAAATCTACCCAAAACCCTAAGTTAGAAAGCATTAAACAATTTGTTTTTCACATGAAATGATAGGTCATAAAATAATAAAATTTTTAACTTTCTCAAAACAAGCTCAAAAATTTTGTACAAGTAGGTCAGGTCATAAAACAGTACCAAAATAATTTTCAAGATTTTTGGATAAATAAAATAATTATTAAAAATCAAGGAAGATGCATTTTAATTAAAATTTGTATTTTTAAATCATGCCAAAAGTATTCAAATTTCAAGTTTCAAATTTTTCATGGATAGAGATACTCATGGGAAGGCTACACAAAAATTTTCAAAATTTTTTAAAGCTATTTTCAATTTTCTATGAATTTTGCAAAGTTTGACACTATTCAAAACAAAAGAAATTGAATAAAACATTTATAAATGAAAAACGGGTTACGGGCTGAAATTCGCCCATTCTTGTGTAGGCCCGATTCTTACGTTCACGGCCCACAAAGGAACGATATACGGGCCCGCCCCGAAGGAATGGTGTTGGCCTACCAACATGAACAGTGCTTGGCCCGAAGATTTGTTCACGTGCAGCGCGAAGCGCCACCGGCGGGCGGTCAGCGCGCCCATCGCTAAGGCGGCGCTGCCGTGTTCGCCGGCTACGCGTTGGTCTAAATGGAAAACCGATTGTATAAACGTGGGCCGGGAGCTCACCGGGGTTCTAGGGCGGGGCTTAGACGGGCGAGCAAGGTCGGGATGGGTCGGCGGACGGAGGAAATGGCGACGGCGGCTGACGGCCATTCCGTGAGCTAGGGCTTCGGCGGAAACTTACCGGGCGACGGCGAGGTCGAGGGCGGCGGCGCCGCAACCGGCGTCGGAGAAGACGACGACTCGGGCGATTCCGACCGCGAGGCGGGCCGTGGTCGGGCTCCGTGAGGTGCGCAAGGAGGTTGCGGAGCTCGGGCAAGATGGTTTGGCAAGAAAGACGACGACGGGCGGTGTGCGACGGCGGCGGAGGAGGACGGGTCGGCGGCGCGATTTTGGAAAAAGGAGAAAACGACCGGCGACCATGGCCTATTTTATAGGAGAGGGAGGGCATGGGAAGGTAGCCGGGAGAGTCACGAAGGCGTCCAGTGGTCGGCGTCGAGCGAGATCGACGGTGGACGGCGACGCGATTCTTGGCGCCGGCCGGTGGCGGTGGGTTGGTGGAGTTACTATTCATCCCCCCCAAATTCAACCCTAATCTGAACTTTTCAAATTACTCTCAAAATTTGAACTGAACTCAAAAAAATTTCCAAAAAGTAACCCCCCCTTAATTTTTTCAAGATCTACAACTTTCACAATTGGACCATTTTCAAATTCAGCCTCTAAGTTTGACTTTTTGAAAAGCAGCCCAAATTTTGAAATTTGAATTCAAAATTACTTTTAAAATCATGTAACAACTTGAAAAACTTTGTACATGACTTTTATTCCTCTCAACAAGATCTACAAACTAGCTTTTGAAAGTTTTCTCAAATTTTGCATAAATTTTAAAATATTGAAAAGGGGGCAATTAGGGTTTTGATAAAATTCAAAATTGCTTCAAAATTTTGAACTAAACTTTGAAAACTCAAAATACCAACTTTGTTCAGTTTTGAAAACTCTACAAAAATGCTTTAATGACCATACCCAAAATCTTGATAAATTTTGAATAAAATAAAAGGGGACAAACTAGGGTTTGAAATCTAGGGTTTCCGACAAGGGGATACTTCCCTAATCTGATTCCTCTCGCGTCTTTTCGACCGACATTGCAACCAAGCACAAAATAAACTTATTTTAGTTCAATGCAACACATGGTGGGCTAAACATGGATGCTTTGCAATGATCATGATGACATGTCGATTTTAGTGTAAATAACACCGAGGGGGTGTTCACGGCGCGGACCGTCCGCCCCTTGCGCCACGGCCACGAGACGAAACACAGCAGCTTCGAGCCAAGAAAACTTGGCACGGGACAGTCCGCCCAAAGAAGCGCGGGATCGTCCGCGCCTCTGAACCAGCGCCCGGCCGAGCTCCAAAGAATCGCTTTGTTAGCAGCCCGGCTTGCGAGCGATCCGCCCCTGGGGTCGGACGATCCGCCCAAAAACGAGGCCACGAGCAAAGCGGGGCCCCATTGGGCGAAGGAGTGTCTTGTGATTTGTCGCCCGGCTGAAAAGCGAGGGCGGTCCGCGCCACCAAAACCGAGTCCAAAGAAGATCGCAACTTCTCCAAGTTAGCGGGATCGTCTCGCCTCGAGGCCCTGACGGTCCGAGGTCTCGACGTAAACTCCTTTTAAGCACACCGTCGTTGCCTTCGCGTTTGTCCAACTTTTCGCCACTTGAACCAGATGCCAACACGTCGAAGACCACCTCGAGCACGTGTGTTAGCATTTTGAAAACATTTTTAGTCAAAGCGCGAAGTTAGCTCTCTAGGTTAGAATGCATGCAAATGAATTTCAACCTAGAGGCATTTGAGGATCGAAGTGTACGGAAAGTTTCCCCTCTTTATAGTACGGCTTATCGATCCTAAACCACTCACACCCTCTATGGTGTCTTGAGTGCAAAATCAAATGGTCCTATGGTTATACCTTTGTCTTGAGCCCATTTGATCTCCAAACTCCACCAAGTTGAACACTTGACCATCTTTTGGACCACCTCGATCCATCCTCCATGATTACCATGCTCCAACCTTGGCATGACCAATCTCCAATCTAAATCAACCACTTAGCATAGAGAGATTAGTCCTTAGGTGTCACTAATTGCCAAAACCAAACTAGAGATCTTCAATTTGGCACTTTGGCTATGTGGCACTCCACTGTACAGGTCCGGGGTGCCAAAAGACTTGGAATGCCCCTTGTTTCGTTTGCCTCGTTAAAAAAATGTGCATACGCTTCGGTTCTAGCGGTCCGTTTGTTCGTTGTCCACGCGTGCCCCCGCCATCCGCGCGCCGTCCCGGGCGTGCCACCGCCGTTGGAGCCGTTTGGGGCCGTTTGCTTTGGAGCCGGACAGGCAGGCTGCACGACTGGTTAACGCAAATACAGCTATGGGATAATTGCTTATTTGGCCCCGGAAAAACTTGCTCTTGCTTAACTAGCCCTTTTTTTTCGAAGTTGCCTATTTAAGTATTTAGCCTCAAAACTAAACTTTCTTTCTTATTTGGGCTAGGTCTTCCACTCGAAATGAGACTAAAAGACGTTCCTACCCTTACCTTCCCTTCCTACTCACATGCGGCGCTCGTTTCCTTCGCTCCCGTCCCCGACTTCCCCCGACAAGCATCGAAAGAAAGAAAAAAGACGCCGCCGCCCCCAATGCCCGTCGTCGCCGCTGAAGGGTCGAGATGGGGACTAGAGGGGGGGTGAATAGTCCCTTTTAAAAACTAATCGCACCGGCTAACCGAAACAAATGCGGAATTAAACTTATCGGTCTAGCCAAGACTTCACCCCTCTAACTAAGACTCTAAATCACCTCACAAAAGATCCTACACAAGAAAGGTGAGATGACAAGCCTAGCTTGAGCTCCTAATCAATTCTAATGCAAGGTCACACAAACCTAAGCACTAGTACTTTAAGCACACGAGAGCTCCTACACAATTCTAGTAAGCGCAAGCACAAAGCCCCTAAGCTCACTATATGCACAATGGACAAGGCAACACACGCCTAACCCAAAGGCTCAAATTACCTAGCTACACAAGCTAAGCAAAGTAACTAAACAAGCTACACAAGCTAGATAGTTACAACTACTCTACTCAAGCACAAGCACAATATATATGAAAGTAAGAACAAAGCTTGTGATCGAGAGAATGCAAACCACCGCGAAGTGTGGACACAAGATGACACTGGTGATTTTTTACCGAGGTCTCGGGAAGCTTGCCAACTTCCCCCTACTCCTCGTTGTGTCGACCAACACTTTAGTGGTTCCACGGTTTTGGCGAATCACCCTGATGATTCTCAAGCTTAATGGCGGTGCCAAATCCCACGGTGGGGAGCTCGATCGAGACACTCACCAATGTGAGTTCTCTAGCCAATCCCTCAATAGGGTACCGTGTGAACCCACACACAAGTGTGGTAGCTCAATGACACGCTCTACTAGAGTTGCTCTTCACGATCCCCGCGAGGTGAGCACGAACCTCTCACAATCTCTTTCTTGGAGCACCGCACAAGCTTCCTTTGCGTGCTTCACGAAGCCTCTTGCCACCAAGCCGTCTAGGAGGTGGCAACCTCCAAGAGAAACAAGCCCACCGGCTTGCAACACGAACACCTAGTGCCACACGATGCGATCTCTCAACGCAACGCACTAGGAATCGATCTCTCACTCAATCGGATGAACGATATCAAGCATATATGAGTGGGAGGGCTCTCAAGCACTCACAAGCATGGACACAAAGTCCCCAAGGTGCTAAGCACCAGCCAAGGCCTACCACACCCTCTATTTATAGCCCCCCCAAGCCAAAACTAGCCGTTGGGGGCGAAACACGATTCTGGCCGGCCCGACGCTGGCCCGACCGGCCGCACCGGGGTCGGTCCAGCGTCCCGACCGGCTAGCCGCGTCCGTCTAGCGACAAGCAACACGGCCCCACGACCCAGCGGCTACATTGAAAGGTGCATGCTTCGATCGGCACGGATGCGTCCGGCCGCGGCGTCCGGCCCTCGCGTCCGTCAAAACCCCTGCGGGCTCTCGCGACGACGCATCGACCGAAGCGTCCGGTCGGTGCATCCGGCCGCTGCACCGAAGCGTCCGGTCGAAGCGTCCGGCCGACGTTTTCCAAATAAAACTCCACCGAAACACCGACTCCTTCTCTTCGACATGCTACCCATCAAGTATACCAAACTTGAGCACGAGGAATAGCATGTTTTCACCACCACGATGCATCCGGCGCAATAGAAAATATGCATCTCATTTTCTCGAAAGCGCCCGAATCCGCCGCAAGCTCGGCGGGAGGATGAGCGGTTCACAAACCCAACTCAACCCGCAATCACCGCGCCTTTGTAAATGTGCCAACACCACCAAGTGTACATCACCATGTGCAAGTGTGTTAGCATTTTCACAATCATTTCAAAGGTCGGGTTAGCTCTTAGCACGCCACTGATCCTAACACATCGCAAAGTTAGATCGCTCAAGTGGCACTAGATGACCGATATGCAAACAAGTTTGCCCTCTTGATAGTACGGCCATCTATCCTAAACCCGGTCATAAACTTCTCTAAGCTCCAATGGCCGCGAAATGAAATGCCCTATAGGTTATACCTTTGCCTTGCGCATTTCCATTCCGCTTCATCTTCAAAGTCGCCGATGCAACGCATGCACCAACACGATCAAGAATGATATGATCCACTCCATATCATCACATGACCTTCTTGGTCCATCGATCTCGACCTCACTTGCTCTTCACCGCTATTGCGTCGGTCCATCGGCGCCAAGTCCGATGACTTGCCCTTCACACTTGCAACGGGTCCTTCAAGCCAAGCCTCGTCTTGATCTTCACCACCTTGGTCACATGACTCCATGTCATGTCTCATATGCAATACGCTCCTTCATTGCATCATCACATGTGTGAACTAATTTCACGTGTATAATCTCAATCACACATATTAGTTCACCTAATGTTGACACTCAATTACCAAAAACCACAAAAGGACCTTTTCACCGCCATCGGCTCCAACAGATCCGCCACCGCCCCCTACACTTCTCGTAGATCGCCGTGACAACGGTCTCGCCCTTGCGCTTCGTCGGGCATGGACTCAACGCGGCGCGGCCGACGCCGCCAAATGCACGAACGCACGCTCGCCTCGTAGTCGCCCGCTGGTCTCGCAGACGTCGCCTCGACCGTCGGGCCACGCCGGGCGCCGTAACTTAACGGGCGCGAAGCGAGAGGGAAGGAAATAAAGGTGTAGCTGTCAATCTTGCTCACGGCGCAGAGGACGATGACGCCAATACGCCGCCAGGGCGTGGGCGACGCGCGCCCATGGCGTGGAGTAGCTTATCAATGATCGGGCGTGTGCTAGCCAGCCGATAGCGGAGAGGACGTGGCCATCGCCGACGCAGCTCGAGGTTCCGGTGCACCCACGCGGCCCCGCTATCTCCGGGACGTGTCTCGGGCCGAAGAAGGCCGTCGGCGCGCACTTCGCCGCGGAGCCCGCCGCCGCCGGGAGCGGGCCGGCCGCGGGCACATGAGCACCGGGGGCCCCGCATGCCAGCGAAACGCCACGACGAGCACCGGGGAAGCCGAGGAAGTCGTGGACGGCGGTGAAGCGAGTCGCCGGTTGCTTACCGGGCGGCGGCACGATCGACGGTGATGCCGAGAGCGGTGGGGCGTAGAGCGGGGCCGGCGGCCTCGTAGTCCTCCATGTAGTCGCCACAGAGCATCAGGACCTTCCTCTTCCTCGGGACCGCCATGGATGGACCTGATCGATCCTTCCTCGATCGCTCTGGACCTTTCAAGCGTGCTAGTGAGTCGTACTATAGTGACACTGGCAGCCAGCGACCTAGCGTAGGACTGGTTGTACGGACAGCACGATACAAAAAAAAAAACATGGTGGGGACTGAATTAGAAATGATAGGATGAAATTCTGTGTTGCCGATCCCGAGTCCTGACAGGAAACAAACCACGTGTTCAGGGCATATAGATTAATAGTAGTACGTGAAAAATCAATACACACATGTACGTATGGTGCTGGGCGCGCCACGTGTTCAGATGAGAGGCATCGCAAAAAAAAAAAAAAAAAAAAAAAAAAAAATAGGCCGGCCACGAGTCAGAAGAGGACAAAAATTTGTTACACCAAGTAGCTGGTCCGTTGCCGATCATCCGCCAAGTATTTCTTTCACATGTTTTTTTAGTGAGTGGACCGTGCGTTTCCCACGTGAGGAATAACGGCGCGGGCCTGCCAGGCCCATCTTATTATGGTGTTTGGGCCCATACGAAAATGGTAAAATGCTTGTTACGAGGTTTGGTCGAGTGGGCTTCCAGCCCATCCCCAATGCAATTGGCGATAAAACAATCCCCATGTTGCAATTATAGTGCTGATGGTGTTGCAATCAGCAAACAGTTTAGATGCAATTTGGCGTAATTTGTTTGCATTGCCAGTCTAGCATACGAAAACAGAGCACTAGTTGCAATTTTTCAGATAACAGTACCCATGTTGAAATTGCTGTTATCATAGTGTTGCAACCTTAAAATAGTTTGAGCCGCAATTTGGTGTAATTTGTTTGCATTGCCAATCTAGCAAATGAAAACAGAGCACTAGTTTCAATTATTCAGATAAACATTACCCATGTTGCAATTACTGTAATCATGGTGCTGCAACCAACAAACAGTTTGAGTTGCATTGTATATTCTGCACATGGGTGCATTAAGCTAACAATAATAGATCCAAAAAGGCCGAACAACATAGGGGGGGGTGCTTACAGCGGCGAAGAGTTGCCCCGCATCCGAGTCACTAGGTTCGCCCGAGCCAACATCGCAGCGGCGTGAGTGTCATGGTATGGTGGAGGGATCGGGGAGATCCCGGCGTCGCCATGTGTACGATGCAGAAGGCGTAGATCCTAACGTCGTCGGGGAAGGATGGGTGTCGACGATGGTGCAGGGGGCCTTCCTGGCCTCACAAAGGAGTTGTCTCCGGTTCGCGGCGGATCTGCCCACGACCTCCATCGACGCGGGGCGCTCCCCTAAATCGCCGCGCGAATCAACTCCGTATCCGCCCGGGATCATTGTAGTGTGTGATCCATGCTCGATTTGAGGCGCGCCATATATTATGACGAGATTTGAGGCGGGGGGGAGACGGTGTTGGGGCGGAGGCGGAGGCGGGCTAGCGCCGATCCCGGGTTTGGGAGGATGTGGAGGCGAGGCGGCATTGCTACCTGGCCATGAGATCCCTGTTTGGAGGATGTGGAGGCGGAGAAGGCGCCGCTGCTGCCGCGAGATCCCGATCGCGGATGGAGTCCAGGGGAGGCAGTGGGAGGTGGGGGAAGGCAGGGGCCCATGTGCATGCGGCCCAGGTGCTTTGTCATGGCTAGCAATGCGCTGTGGGCTGTAAAACTAGGTCTGTGCATTGATAGTAGCAAATGCACCTGGGTGCTTTTTATTAATTTTTATTTTATATTTTTTTTCCCAGCAGTTTGATTCTAATCTAATGGATGTGAAATCTGGTTGTTTTACCCAAACAAAACAACTGGATTCCTGTCTCCCTTTTTCCGGTTGTTTCTTGTCCTTGGAATAACCGGTTGACAGGAGGGGAAGAAACAACCTGATGTTGAGTAGACATCTCTTATACAAACTAGTATAATGCCCGTGTTAACGCTTACGAATATTTTGTAACATGAATCAAACCATAAAGAATGATAGCATGTGTGTTGGTAATCAATCTGTCAATGATACATTTATGATTCAAACAAAAAAAGAAATAGTACAAAGAGTTTATATTGTTAATTACATAGCAACATACACTTGAGTAGTTGAAATTGGATCTGCATTCTCTTAAAAAGATCCCATTCCACACTACCGTATGCTTGAGGATGTCGTTGTTGCCGAGTATCTAACATGGGCCACCAGGCACCAGGCAACCAAACTAACCACAACATTGAAGTGAATAAATAATTCCCATCAAATTTACAAAAAGTGATTTATGTAAAGGGCACCTGATGTAAAGGAATCTAAACATGGCAAAAATGAAATTAGCTAACATGCAGTCATTTAAGCTGAGCGAGTACCATTTAATATCTTAAAATATTCGGAAATCAATTGACCCCAAGCCTCAGGCCAGCCATCGAAGCACATTGTCACCTATACCCCTCCTCCCTGATGTCTGAAACCAATAGAATACAAAAAAAGTGGAGAGCAGAACCCATCCCCGCTCCCTGATTCCTCTACCATCATCAACATCCTAGCTGCCTCTTGTGCTCTTGCCTTATCACCATGCATCTGGTATGCCGCAAGATATGTCCTCCATGAACCAGCACCGACATCAGCAGCCTCTTCTATAACCTTTCTTGCTTCATCGAACCATGTTGGTGACACAAGCATAGTGCTCTAGCTATGACACTCATAGTATCACTCAAAGCAATGTGTTTGCACAGAATCCAATCATCCATATGGCAAGATTCACAAACTGCGGATGCAAAGAAGGTTATTCTCACCAAATTTCTTGAACTACACCATTAAATTTAATATTCATTATAATAAAAAATAATAGAAAAGCATATATATATATAAAAATTCTACACCTGTAAAAAAAATAGGTCATATTCTACACCAAGACACATCTAGCTGGTCTGACCGCACCAGCAGCCAGACGCACCAAATTCCATCGCTTCCACCCTTCCTCCCCCCGCGGCGGCGGCAAAATCAGCGGCGCCCGACCCGTCCTTCTTCCTCGGCCTGCGGCCCGCAACGCCCCTGGCCCGTCCTTCTTCCTCGGCCTCGCGACCACCGGCGGCGCGCCCCTCTCCTTCCCGGCCTGCTGCACATCTCGCACCAGCGTCCTCCCCGATCAAACGCGGCCGCGCCGGGCGGCGGCCTCCCCGGCCCCGGCCTGCCGCCGCGGCGCTGCTGCTGCCCGACCACCACTGCCCATGGCGTAGGAGCCAAGCGCCCGCCTGCGTCGTCGAGCTGCCGCCACCCCGATCCGCCCGACATCACCGGCCATCTGGTCGTCGAGCCTGCGCACCACCCCACCGGCCATCGCGCGCTCCCCCGCCGCCCGACCTTAGAGGCGAACCTTGCAGGAGGAACAGATGTACGGCCATGATACAGCACCTCGTTGTGCCTTCACACTCGTCGCCTCCTGCATTCTACTGGATGTACTGAACAAGTACTGAATAATACTTATACTGATGAACACAATTGCAACGGCGGCGCTTTGGCGGGAGCAGAGGCAATCCATGGCTGTGCCAGCATAGGTTCTGGACAGCAGAGTCTACAGGGCTGGGGCCTGGGACGCCAAGGCCGTCGGCCATGGTGAACAGGCAACAGGCAAACGACGATAGCTCTGGTCGGCCGTGTACTGACTAGTGAGAAGTGCGTAGTTTTGTTCAGTCTTCTCTGATTGCCGCAAGTCTGAACCTCAGTATTGTTCAGTACTTAACATTGTTCAGTTCTTAACATTCAGCAGCAGGAGTTGCTTGACTGATGCACATGACATGGGAGCACACACGCGAGTGGAAGATGGTGGCAGAGGAGGTGCCAAGAGAGCATTCTGCCATGGGATGGAGGAGGTCAATGTTGTATGTTTTTCCGATCATGATCTCAGAGCATTTTGGCATGGACTCAGCTTACGAGCGTTGGGGTGAGGATTATGAGATGGATGGCAACTTGGCCTATTCTGGTCACTTCCAAACTGGGGATGATGGGGGATACTGAGCGAGAATGACATTTCTGATATGCATCTGCATGAACGCAGGCGGGCAAAAAGCAGCTGCAGCAGTGAGCATACTGAATGTTTGAATGCTGATTTTTCGAAGTTTGGCATAGAAGTTAGCTGAAGAATGCTCAACGCCGAGACATTCTGGAGACTGTCAGTGTTGGAAGCTGCAGTTAAAAAAATGATCTGAAAACAAAGCGAGGTGACACAGAGTCGAGCAGCTGCAGCCTCCAGTTGCCTCTCCATGGTGTCGATGGCTTGAACCAAACTAGGGAGTGAATAAAATACTAGAGAACAATTAATGTACTGAATGTAAATACTGAATGCATCTCTTGTAATACTGAATATATTTGCCATACTAATCTGGGGACAGAACATGATGAAGAATTGAGGGAGATTGAAAGTCTTGTCGCTGAGTTTGCATATGGTCTAGCAAACGAGTCTAATGGTCACAAAATACTGAATGAATACCCTCACGTACTAAAAGAAACATTATAAATATTGAAAGAAAATTCATAATTACTGAAAGCTACTTAAACAAATTCACAAAATACATACCAAATACTTGAAGTTAATAACAAAATAAATGAGGATACGAGGGAACTAAAGTTATAGAACCACGTGTATAAACAATCTAAATAATCAAGATATGACAAGATACTTACGAATACTAACAAAAATATTTGAAGTTACTGATAATTACTGACAAGATACTTTCGGACATACTAACAATATACTTGGAGATACTGACTATTACTCCGAGATACTTGAGAACTACTCGAGAGATACCGATAAAATACTCGGAGATACTTGACAAGTACTCAAAGATGATAACGAAATACTTAAACGGACTACTTAAGAATACCGACAAAATACTTGAAGTTCTTGATAATTCTTGACAAGATACTCGGACATACTAACAATATACTGGAGATACTCGACTACTACTCGAGGAGATACCGATAAACAAGATAATCGGACATACCGACAAAAATACTTTCGAAGATACCGACTACTACTCGGTGATACAAGATAATCGGACATACCGACAAAAATACTCGGATATCTCGACTCTTTCTCAAAAATACCGAATATCGTGTAGTTCCGCCTCGATATCTCTCATAGTACTTGTGAACATTTTATATTCATATCTCTCACTCTCTCGGTACATGTGAGGAGATAGACCGCCCGTTGGGAGGTGAGTTGGTGGTGACCTCTGGCAAGCCCGGTGAAATGCTAAAACTTGGGAGAGACAAGGGGAGGGGTTGTGTGCGAGGTGTTGGTGGAGTGCAGGCGGAGCGCTAGCGGCCAATGACCTTTGCAAGTCCCGGTGGGCGGGCCTCCCGCAGCGCTCATGGCGGAAGGTGGGCGGGCCTCCCGCGAGACGGTGTCGGCGGCGTGGTGGGTCGCCGGGAAGGTTGGCACCGCCGAGCGGTCGGTCCAAGATCTTCAAGTATTTCTTCAGTATTCTTGTTAGTAGCTTTGGTACATTTTTTTGGTCAGTACAATCCTTCAGTAACAATATAGTATCATCTAGTGTATTTCCTTTTCTTGGTCACTACTCAGTACAATCCTTCCGTAACATTAAGTACACGTTAGTATCACCTAATATATTTCAGTAACATTCGGTAAATGTAGTATCGTTCGGTATATTGACGAAATATTGATGAATACTTAGAAGTACTGACAGCTACTGACCAAAAATATTGACATACTTAAAGATACTTGAAACATATAAATAATGACACGTGAGATCTACTACAGGTTGGTACTTATAAATATTGAACACTAAACTCGGCAAATACCATTAAAAGTGTCTACCGAAAATATTGCTTGGGAGGGGGGCATGCTTTTCAAAAGGCACTCGCCCTAAAAACCTAAACTCGGCAAATGCCATGAACCCTAAACTCGGCAAACGTCATGAACCCTAAACTTCGGCAAACACCATGAACCCTAAACTTCGGCAACCGCCATGAAACCTAAACTTCGGCAAACACTATTAAAAGTGTCTCCCCTAAAACATTGCTTGGGAGGGGCATGCTTTTCAAAAGGCACTTTCGCACCAAAACCTAAACTTCGGCAAATGCCATGAATCCTAAACGCGGTCAAATGCCATGAACCTAAACTTCGGCAAACGCCATGAACACTAAACTCGACAAACACCATGAACCCTAAACTTCGGCAAACGCCGCTGAACCCTAAACTTCGGCAAACGCCATGAACCCTAAACTTCGGCAAGCGCAATGAACCCTAAACTCGGCAAACACAATGAACCCTAAACTTGACAAATGCCAAAAACACTAAACTTCGGAAACGCCCACGAACCCTAAACTCAGCAAAAGCGCAATCAACCCTAAACTTCGACAAATGTCATGAACCCTAAACTTCGATAAACACCATGAACCCTAAACTCGGCAACCACCATGAACCCTAAACTTCGGCAAAACGCCATGAACCTAAACTTCGGCAAACAATATGAACCCTAAACTTCGGCAAACGCCTGAACCCTAAACTTCGGCAAACGCCATGAACCCTAAACTTCGGCAAACACCATGAACCCTAAACTCGGCACATGCCATTAAAAGTGACTCCCAAAAACCTTGTTTGGGAGTAGGGGCATGCTTTTCAAAAAGACACTTTCGCCTCAAAACCTAAAGTTGGCAAAAGCCATGAACCCTAAACTTCGGCAAACGCCATGAACCCTAAACTTCGGCAAACACCATGAACCCTAAACTCGGCAAACACCATGAACCCTAAACTTCTAGAACGCCAAAAACACTAATATCGGCAAATGCCATAAAAACCGTAAACTTAGCAAACACAATGAACCCTAAACTCGACAAACGCCATGAACCCTAAACTCGGTAAATGCCAAAAACACTAATCTCGGCAAATGCCATAAACCCTAAACTCGACAAAACGCAATGAACCCTAAACTTCGACAAAACGCCATGAACCCTAAACTTCGACAAATGTCATTAAAAGTTTCTCTGGAAACCTTGCCTAAGAGGGGGGCATGCTTTTGAAAAGACACTCGCCCCAAAACCCTCGGATTTAACAATTACCGATAACTACCGAAAATCAACAAAACCTAAACTTCGGCAAACGCCATGAACCCTAAACTCGGCAACCACCATGAGCACTAAACTTGGCAACCACCATGAACTCTAAACTTCGGCAAACACTACAACTAACCTAAACTCGGCAAACGCCACGAACCCTAAACTTCGATAAACGCCATGAACCCTAAACTTCGGCAAATGTCATTAAAAGTGTCCTTGCTTGCGGGGGGGCATGCTTTTGAAAAGACAATCACCCCAAAACCCTAAACTTAACAAATACCGATAACTAAATCAAAATAAACAAACCCTAAACTCGGCAACCACCATGAATCCTAAACTTCGACAACCGCCATGAACACTAAACTTCGAGAAACGCCATGAACCCTAAACTTCGGCAAAAGCGGCTTGAACCCTAAACTTCGACAAACACTATAAACCCTAAACTTCGGTAAATGTCATTAAAAGTGTCTCCCGAAACCTTGCACGGGAGGGGGCATGCTTTTGAAAAGACACTTCGCCCGAAACCCTAAACTTAACAATTAATCGATAACTACCGAAAAATCAACAAAACATAATCTTAGCAAAATACTTAAAAATATTTGAACATATCGATGAAATATTTGAAGATAATTACAAAATACTTAAAAATACTAACAACTACTTAGAGATATTACTAATTACTAAAGTCATAGTACCTTTGACAAGCTACTGACAGAAAAAATACTAAGGGCGTTTTTAAAAGATACTTTGGCAAAAGCTTCTTACCACTTTGCATTGAGAAACAAGTTCATGAAAAAGAAAAGCAAATTAATTAAAAAGAAATACTTCAAAAAGATAAGATCTTGAATATTGTCAAGTACATACTGAACATTACTACCTAGTAATGAAAAAACGCCACGGTTATTCATTCCATTTTTTGTCAAGTACATACTACCTAAACTTTGTCTATCCCGAAAACCGCCCGCGGTTAATCCTTCCACTTACGGTGACGTTCCTTCATGGCGGTTTTAAAAACCGCCACGGAAAATAAAAAAAAAAAAAAATGACACCAAAAATAAAATGTGTAGTAGTGAATTCTCATAAAATACTGACAAAATACTAAGGGACTAGCAACTACTGAAGTTACAATTCAAAGCGAGTGATACTAACAAAAATACTTGCAACTACTGAAGCTATACCGGTGGCTATACCAAGCTGAGTGATAAAAAATACTAACAATTATTAACAAAATACTTTGCAACTACTAAAGCTATGCTAATGATTGTACCAAGCTAATGGCAAAATAATCGACAACTCACCGACAAAAAACTTTCAACTACTGAAGCTATACTGGGCGGTTGTAAAAACTACTTAAAAACTAAATATTGTGTCAAGATACTGAACAAAATATTGAAGATACTGGCTCAACAAAGTCCTGAAGATACTAGTATGTGGTTCCATTCATCCCTGCATGCAATCTGCATGCAATGTAAGTTACTTTATTTGTTCTACCAAGCATGCATCGTCAATAATTTGGGTCCATCGCATCCTGCTCCATATACTTATATATAGTATATACTATATTTGGGTCAACATTCGTGCATGATCCCAGCTTGGCAGTAGGGAGACGCGCTCCCCTGGAGCATGTGGCCGCTTGAGCGGACGCACACCACAACATGAGCGGGTGGAGAAGTGGGCACGCATCGGGGCTCCTGTCCTAATTAAGCTAATTGCGGGAGCTAGGGGCACGTGGCCACGAAGGGTGGGAGCGGGTCCACGGCATACAGCCAGCTGTGGAAAGCAGTTGCGGCGTGGTGGGCGGTGACCGCGGGCGCTTCGGAGTGAATCGGCCGTCGCGGGACTCACGCCGGGGCTGGATCGGAGTTGGTTGGGTCCGGCTGGCTGTGTCTAGGTGTAGCCTACATATTATAACCTTGTTGTGATCCACAAAAAGCTCGTGGGTGGGGTGTTCTTCAGGTAGCTCTACACAGGTGGGATATGCCACCACCTGAAGAAAAAAATTAAAATTGTTTACAACAGAAATAAAGGAAAAAAAAAAATATCAGAGGCGCTAGTAATCCTACCTCTACCTGTCGCAGTGTTCTCCTGGAAATTACAATCATAGTATAGGTTTGTGCTCATGTTTTAGAATGGGACAAAGCATCATAGAAGATATAGAAGATATGCATCCATTAGCACATTCTACTGTCGCCATGTCTAGATGAAAACCCTGCATATTCTCCAATGTCCAAACAAGCTTGTTTTTTTACGTTCATTTCCAGATGCAACAGAATATAAAAGAACACCAGCACCTAGGGATTTATGGATTCACCATGGGGAAAACAGAGAGTGCACCTGTGATCAATGCTGGTGGCAGTCCAATAACGATCCAGCAAGGGTCTCGACGGCGGCGTGGAGGAGGTGCAGGTAGCCATGCAGAATTCGGTAAAATAGCCGTTCTGGTGTTGCTTAGAGCGCAGCTGCAAGGCCCTCGGTGTCGGTAGTGTCAGCGGGCGTGGTCCAACTGCTCCCCACAAACATCCTGCTCCTGATCCCCACAACTGTCTGCAATTGGCATAAAAAGTAAAAAACATTAAATAAGCATACCTCAAAATCAAGGTCTATTGGCATATATATCTAACATGGACACCAGACATGGCACATTCATTGTGTAAAATTAAGTCTGTATATACTGACAACCAAATGAAGTTCAATGCACATGAAGATGAGCACCTATATTGCATTCAAGTGTATTCTGAATTTAAACATGGAATTCAACATGTGCAGATACATATTATTAGGAATTCAACATCCTAAAAAGCTGGAGAACTTCCCACAGAATCTACGCATTGGTTGGTCAGTGCTCATTACATCCAAATCCCTCTAATGTGCATAAAAATCATTTTGGCATGAGTAGAGTTTTCCACTTTAAGCTTGTACTTATGTGGTATTGCCACAGCAAATACACCAATAAATTGTCTATCCAAATACCAAGACAAAGAGAAGACAATTAGAACACACAGTTGTGCTATTTAATAACACTTAATTCGGTTCTTCAAAAAATGAGATGAAGATAGATGATGTATAAGTAATGGATATTATCAGCAAAAAATGAAATGGTAACATCTGGGTTACTTTGGAATGAAGAGTGCACCTCTACGAAGTCAGGTTTGTTGCATATCTGTTTGAAGTCTGCAATCTTCACTCTGTGCTCCAGCTTCTTCTTATTGTACAGACCTCCATCCTTCTTCTTAGTTCATATGCCCATGGAAAATGCATCATAACTCCTTCATTAGGCGTATGCTCACCACATGCCTAAATTGGCTATTGCAAGGTTGCAATCCAACTCAAGAGTGCAAATAAATTAATGGCTACTATATCAATGTGAACGAACTCCAATTTTGCTACTGCATTCAAGTGTGTGGATGAGAATTCACCTCGATTTTGATGTAATCCGCTTCCTGAGAAGCACCATTCTCCTCCTTCCTCCTGATAACTGCAGAAACGACGCACGTACCTCACGTCAGATTAAAAAGAGCAAACATGCCGGCTAGGGTTTCGTGGAACGCCGCCGCACACTCGATATTCTACCTGTACGGCGCGGATTGTCAGATCAAAGAGATAAAACACGACTTGTAGGGTTCCATGGAACACCGCTGCACACTACGTCTGCATCTTTTCCCTGTGGGCGCTGCGGATAGGAGCAGGATCGGGATCGAGGGAGGGAGCGATGGGTCGGCGAGGCAGACCGCAGATGCTGAGGTTGGTGCGGTACCCTGGGGCAGCGCGTCCATGGAGGCGACGGCGACGAACGGGAGCGGCGGCGTTGCGGAGGTCGAGTAGGAGGCGGAGCGCGGCGACCTAGCGTGGGCGGTTTGGGGGAGGCGGAGCGCGGAGGATGAAGCGGGGTGACTGTGATGGACGAGGGTCAGGGGCAAGGGCTTCACAGCGAGGTAATATCGTGCGGCCGCCGCCGCCGCCACCACCACCATCTCTCGCGAGTCAAGATCTGGTAGGGAATGGTTGAGGAAGGAGGAGGTTGTTTCATTTTTTTTGGAAAAGGAAAAGGGCAAAGCCACGACTCGAACCTTGGCCGATTGAACGGCGCGGGGGTGAGGACGTGAGGTGATGGAGGGGTGCGGGAGAGGTGAGGGTGTAAGACCTGTGTGACAAAGCTTTGAATCTTGGCTTTGGTTTGTGAAATCCAATCCGGATGGTGTTCTTGTCTGCAAAATATAGAAAGAAGTGTGTCATTATAGTTAGTAGCAGTGGCGGAGCTCCCCTCAATTTTGACGCCTAGGGCCATTATCAATTGACGAGCTTGAACCATTGGTTTAGGAGCCAGAATAAAAACTGATTTTATTATCCCGCTCCTCTTCGTTGTGCAACTCAAAGTACTACAAAAATTGACATAAAAATTCTAATAAAATTCCTACTAAATCTGGGACTTAGAACATGAGCAGTGGCTAGTGATAATTGGGAAAAGAAAAAGAGGGATTAGCAGCTTACCTATGCTCAAGCTCCTGCCGTCTTGCCCCTGCCTGCCCCTGCGGCCTGCTGTGTGCTTGGCGGTTGGGCACTTGGGCCGGTACCGTTGGCTGCCAGTCTCGTCGCCGTGTGGATGCGGCCGTGTGGGTGCCGTCCTGCTTGCTTTTTGCGGCGTCTTTGCTTGCCAGCGTGCCCTCGGCGCCCAAGCGGCGCCGCCCGGGCGTTTCTTTGGCCGCCGGCCGGGTTCGCCAAATCGCCGATCGGAGAAGAACAGCGCCGGCTCTGGGAGCGGAACGGAGCCACGGGCGTGCGTTACCTCCGCTCGACTCGCTTCCCTCCCTCTCTGTTGGGCCAATTTCAATTTTGGGCCAAGAAAAATACTGGGCCGCCGAGCCGGTGTCACGCGCCGCCGCCGCCCGTCGCCACGACCGTGAAGACAAATTTCACCCGCACGTCCCGGTCGCTAGGGTTGCAATCGGGGGAGAGACGGAGCCGGAGGGGACGGACGCCGAGCGCGAGGGGAGAGGACGGAGTCACGGACGCGACACGCCGAGCCGACCGACGAAATTTAGTCGGCGACGCCGAGTTGGACGGAGCAACCGGGCCGCTCAGTTTTCGCCCACGCCTAAGGCCATGGCCTTAGTGGCCTTAGGCCCATCTCCGCCCCTGGTTAGTAGAGATTCTGCTCAAACGGTTGGTAGCCGTCACGCTGAAGGTTCCGCCATCTGAGTCAATCTGACCCTAACCGCTCTGACGTTTCCTGAAAACCAATCTGATTGATCAACAACGGCGCCATCGAATAATCCAAGAATTCAGTTTCCGTCTGCCTCTTTCACAGCAGGACACTAAGTCCAACGAGATTATGCTTTCACGACTCTGCCGTGTAAAGCTGAGGGTTACATTACAGATTCAAGTACCACCTCTGTCCCACGAATATTGCAATTCTACATTTACGAAGTATTAAAAAAAAGCACGATATGTACATCGGACCCACACCACACTTATCCATCAGCCAAGTGTCAACTTTTGTCCACACGTTTCTCTCCTCCATCGTCTGACCCGCTAGCGCCCGGATGTCACGCTGCCGGTGCCTCACGTGGCTCACGTAGCTGTACGTCGATGGAGGAGGCTAATAAGTAGTAACTAGTAATTTACGCGCGCCCTTGCGCGCGGAGCGCCACACCGATTGCACACTTCGTTTGGCCTGCCTATTTACCAGGCTGTATGTCTTTTCTTCGTGTTAGAATGGGCCTGACTCGCCGTGATATTGTTCGTGCCGCCGGCTGACATGATCGTGTCTGTGTTCTGACAAAAATTTTTTGCGGTTGATGTTTAGGCCACGTAAAGAAGTTAGGGCTATGTGAAGTACGTAATGTTTGTTTTTTACACGGCGTCGGTGGGCGAAAGTTCGGCATCATTGGAACCGAATAGAAATCAACGTAATATCCGATACCTAAGAGGTACATATTTAAGTGTCCATAGATCCTGAAACACAGTGGATTGACAGAGATGTAGATTGGTAATACCGGAAGTACTCTACGGGCTACAGATCTTCTAATCGTCGTCCTCGAAGCCGACGCCATCGTCGCCGTCGGCCGTGTCGTTGTTGTCGCTACAGTCGTCGCCATCGTCTTCGCTGGGAGTGTCGGCACCGTTCTTGGCGCGGTCAGCGTCCCAGCCTTCTCAAATTTGAGGGACAAGGCATGGATCTTGAAGCTGTAAGTGCCCTCACGAAGCATTCCGGTGCACCAGATGCTGTCGTTCTTCAGTTGGAGAGGCTCTTCGTTCTCACGTTGCCTCTTGGTAGAATCATTCTGGTTATCACTGCAATGGAGTCGAATTGTAGAGCAATGCGTCAGTACGTATGTAGAAACAGGGATTCGACGCATGGATAAAAGCATCGAGAAAGAGATAAGAAGCATGAGCACCTGGTTTCGGTGAAAGGCCTCTTGTTCGATGGTTGCTCAGAGGAAGAAGCCATGGCTGCGAGGCGATGAATCGAGAATAGATAATTCTCAGAAAATATAGGAGAAGAAGAAACGAAACGGGGGTTGCAAATGGAAGGAATCGGATGGTGGCGTTATATAGGCCGGCCGCGGGCACTGGGAATTGGAACGGAGGACGCAGAGGCGAATGGTTGCGTCGTTTCGATTGACTGGGTTGGAAATTTCGAAGAGAGCGTCCATTGGCATGCAGTTCCGAGGTGTGGACCTTTGGAAAGTTGGATGGTTTGTTTCGTGTTCATATCTATTGCGTGGGTACGTGCTGGATGTTCATGAATAGCGAAGGACACGGCCGGCCCAGTGGTCGTGTTGAAGCATGGTGGGCTCTGCTAAAGATCTGCATTGTTGAAGGATGCCAGCCCACTGTGGAGGGCATGAGCCATTAAGTACGGAGCCCATTACTCCGATAAGCCCATGGCGTTAGATGCTCATGGAGTGGTGAGCAGTGAAAAGTAGACCACGTTGCATTGGGCCGGGCCATTTACCGGAACTAATTGGGTTGGGTTCGCCAATGATTCTGGTGGGTGTTTGCTTCCCGAGGTCGAACGGGCCTTCCTCGTCCGGCGCTAGTTTCATCGTAGTGAAGTTCGTCAGAGAAGGGTATAAGTTTCTATAGAATATCGAGGAGGCCTTCCAGATTCTGGAAGCATCTCTCCCCACACCAGTTGCATTTGCCTCTCTAGAGAGTAAATCGTCGAGTAGCCTAGGCTGTGGATCGAAAAGCCACCGAGGTAGCGGCAGGGCGATGGCGCGGCAGATGAGGTTTAGCTGTAAGTAGAAGGCGGAAATGAAGGCAGCGGCGGATGAGCTTGGTTGGTTGCTGGCCGGTAAAGATCTAGGCGTTGTGGAGGAGTGGTGTGGCACCGTCGGCGTCTCTTTGAAGCAGTTCAGGGCCTGGATGGCGAACCATAAGAAGGAATGCTTTGGTGCGGTAGATCATGTCGGCAAGGCGCCTATGAGGGTTGCCCGGCCTCCAGATCTGAGTGGTACCTCTCAAGGCGCCGGAATGCAGCTTGGTCCGAGTGGTGTCGCGGCGGCGCCGGGAGGCCTTGCGCCCGTAGCCGTCGGAGCAGAGCTACCTGGGAGCTCAAGAGGTGGCGGAATGCACTTGGAAGCATCGAGGGGAAAAGCCCGCTGGGTCCGTCACCGACTCCAGGTTTGGTTGGTGGTCTTGCTCAGGTGGGAACGCAGCACGGTCGGGGTGAGGTCCAGGTGCAGGCTGAAGTCACTGCTGGGCGTTTGGTTGCTGGCGGCAGCTCTCACGCTGGCCATGTGCGTGGTGGAGGTCACCCGGCCGGTACAGATGTTGGCGGTAGCTCTTGTGAAGGACGAAACCAGCCGCGTCGAAGGAGGCCGCCGTTCGAGTTTTTCGCGCTTCTTGTGCACGATCATTTCGAGGATTCACTGGTGCGTCGATCTGTAGTTTTCCACTTTTGTGGCGTCTTGATTGTTGCGGCTGTATGCTATTTTGGGCATTGCCTTGGTACATTGCATAATTTGCCTTCCATTTTCAGTGTAGAGGTTGCATCGCCTTTTACATTTGTATATGGCCTTTGACACTGCGGTGGCCCATCGATCTGAAGCAACCTTGGCTGTTTTGTAGGAGCTGCCTTTCCTTCTGATTGAAAAGCTTCGAGGTCGGCGCTACGTAAAGCACAGGCTGGACGGAAACGACAGTGAGACCTGGATTGTGCAGGTTAAGGTTGGCAATGCCGGTAATGTGAGGTTCAAATGTGGGTGGTCCGGCTTTGTCCAGCAGAACCGCCTTCGGAGTGGTCTATGCCTGACGTTTGCCTACTTCGAAGACACCAACGTTGCCACTTGCAAGATCTATCGGGCCTGTGGTACTCTGAGGTAATCCAATCGGGGTCAGCCATTTACTTTGGTCTTGGATTATGCCTTTTGATGTACCCAATTATGTTATATCAGTGGTGAACACTTAGCGCATTTTATATTTCAGTTTGTTGTGTAGCTTACTTTGTTGCTACATATGTGTCTATGTGTTTACTGCTGTTGGTTGTTTTTGCTGGTTATTCTGCCCTGGCCTAGAATTCTGATTTAAAATTCCATGTCACTTGTGAAGTAATTCGAACTAAGACATTAGAAAAATAGGCCGGCATCCTCAGTCCTATGAATGTACAAACCATTCGTTTCAACAGGGCACAGTGTGGCTGGGATTTGAAAGGGACAGTGAATTAGACGACGTAATCGGTTAGTTGTGAATGTGATTCAACTTTGTTTTTATTTTACTGCTCAGTCACCTGTGGCTTGTCACCGGCCTTTGTTTTTTTGAGGAAGAACGATGTGATGCGTTCGAACATGTTGAATCGCTCTATTTATATTGTTAGTTTAGTTCGTGTATAAGCGTTGGAAATATGTAATGATCATCACGGTGTGTAAGCAGGTTGTTTACCTGCTGTCTTTTTCTCATGTCTTGCAGCTCTGCACATCCTCTGTTCTTTAGGATTGACACTTTCACATAAAGCAGCCCGGTTAACCTGTAGAAATTTTTGGGAACTGGAGTTATGAATTCAGTATACATAGCCGTTTATGAAACGTGGCCTCACTATAGATCTTTGTATGTCCTGGTTTATGAGCCTGGGAGGAAATCCAAGTACAGCCACGAGCTAACCATCGATGTCCAGACTCTTCTCTTCTGTGAGAGCAACGACGAGTTTCAGGTAGATTAGACGTGTCGAGGGCTGGATTCAGGTAGATTAGACGTGTCCACACCCTGAATTATTTAGCTTACCTATATGCAGCATCATAAAGAAAGGAGATATTGCACAAGGAGGATTCAGGTAGATCAGACGTGTCCAGGGCAGGATTACCTTTTGTTGAATGTCCTTAGCCGCTGCCGTGGTGTTACTGCTGAGATCCGTGGTTTAGTCCATAAAGACAGGTTGCATAGGATCCAAGACATGCTCAGGAGAAGATCATATCCATCTACAAAACCTCCTTTTTGATCACGAGAGAGGCGATTTTTTCTTAGATGGGTACGATCTCCTCTTGAGGACGGTATCCTTCTTATGAATATGCAAATCCGTAGCCTACTCTCTCGAGCGGACAGGAGTGGATTGCTCTGTCAACCTCGAAGCGGATCTAGCTTTCCGTGCAGCTCAATCTTTGTGGATGGTCGGATATCTGTATGTGTAGGGATTTCTGGCACAGAGCGGATACATGTATTTGGAAAAAACAAAGAAGATCCAGGAGGGTGAACTTGGGCCTGTACATTTCAAAAGAAAGAAAGAAAACCGAGGAGGATGAACTGGGCAAGGATTCCTTGAACAGAGAGGCCGTATGTATCTGGTAGGAAGGAAATAAGATGGAGTAAGAGTGTTACTTTCTGCTGAATCTTTGTTCCTTCTGTTTAGTCTGTAGTCCTAAGATCCATGGGAAGGAGATGGAGCTTTCTCTTGTGCAGGGGAACGGCGGGGTGGTCGGCGGGGTGGTCTGGCCAGAGCGGAAGGGGAACAGGGTTGTCTGTGGCGTAGATCTAGAGGCCTGGCTTTTTGGAGACAGCGTTGCTGTTCAGTGAGGGCTGCGGCACGGTGGAGCCCACCGGTCCGTCCTGGGTGAGCCTCGGTGTATGGTTGTTAAGTGTGAGGGCCCATGGGCCAAATATATGGATCGCGGGCGGCGCTAAGTCGGTGGGTGGATGAACGATTCGGTAATGTAATAGCCCAAGAGCTATACGCGCGGACCGAACTTCTTAGCGGCCCATAACAAGGTTCCCTGGGGCCGATAGGAACGAATAACAGCATCCAATGTATGTTTCGATTGTTTCTTTCGTGCATGTGTGACCGAAACGATATGAAAGGTGGCACACCGGATACACAGCATTTCGCCTGTATTGGGCACTATTTTCAGCATCCACGGCAAATGATAGGATACACAATTGTAGCAGACCAGATACGCACCATTCGGCCTGTATCTAGTCGTTCTTTGTTGCATCGACGGAAAGACAGGGAAACAACAAACATTGTGCCACAGATAAGACAATAACAGTAGTGCGGTACGTTTGCACAGGATAGAAGCTCCCTAGGTACAGTACATAGAGACAATATGGTAGGGTGGACATGATGTGTCGCTAAGGAGAGAAGACAGACGACTAACAATCTAAGTCGTATCGAGACGGCTCAGTAAAAAAGAGACTACATATTGGGTTAAGCCAGATCTAAGCGGCTTAGTAGGGCTAGGGCTAGGGCTACGTCTAGGGCCAGTGCCACCGTCCTTCATCTGGGATCCAAACGGACAGCGTCTTCAGTACGCCGCGGCCGCTCCTCCTGCACCACCAGTGTCGTGGATGTGCTTGGCCGCACCCCACTTGGCCTCACGCTGCGAAAGGAAACAAGGAACGAAAGTTAGAATCAAGACAGGGCAAATGGTTGCGGTGGATCTTTTGTTATGATAGATAATCATTAGTACCCTGCGCTCGGTCTTCGCCTTGTTGGCGGCGTGGATGCGGTCGCGCTCTTGCTGCACGACGACGTTACCGCCGCAGTCACGCACACGACCATGCTCACGTTCGCTGGCCATGGTGGGACTGCAGAGGATGTAGTCGGCGAGGGCCTTGTGCTGGGGCCGGCGATGCTGTCGCGTCGAGGGGCCGTGCCGGTGGCGTGGTTGAGGAGGTCTAGCAGGGACCACGGGTTCAGCTTGCGCCCGAGGCAGAAGTTGCAGGCGTAGTGGCCGTTGACGATGCGGATGCGGTGGGTGCCGATGTTGAATCCACGGAGAACCTCCTGGACCATGTCCTCGGAGTCCTCATCGTCGCTGAAGATGTCGCAGCGGTCGTCGTCGCTGGAGGGTGCCGCCATGGCCTCGAACGCGAAGAACCTGGTAGAGACGGATGGCTGGAAAGTAGAGGAGAGGGGCGAATGCTTACTCTGATATTTCGGTGTGGAAGGAAGGAGGCCGTCGGTCTGTCTTATATAGGCAGGAAGCAGCCTCCCCAAATCACAGGCTTGCATGAATTGAAGGGCAACCGCCCCGGGCGAAAGGGCGGGCCGTCTGGATGCGTCTTCCCCTAGGGCGCGTGGGGTGAATCGACTGAACCACAGGTCTACGTGACGTTTCTATGCAACGCTGCAACCACTTTTCAGATTCACGTGTACCTAATGCTGTGTTTGGTTTGGGGTCGTGTGTTTGGTGTCTGTGCTGGCTGCTGACGCGCGTGTTTGGACGGTGGTGGTGTGACTGACTGAGTAACTGGCATGCATTGCAGGTCTCGTGTCCATCGGAATTGGCGATGTCGCGGCCAAAGCCGCTGCCGCTCTCATCAACGGCGCTCTCGGACCCAAGACCAGACCTGTACGTACTGTGCCTCCCTCAGGCACACGCCTGGGGGTGTTTAGTTGGTTCTACAGAACCCAAAAAGTGCTTCACGCCCCTATCACATCAAATCTCTTAACGCATTTACGGGAAAGCACAAAAATGTTGGTAAATAAAAAAACTAATTGCATAGTTTGGTTAAAAAGTATGAGACGAATCTTTTTTGCCTGGTTAATCTATGATTGGACAATAATTACCAAATACAAACGAAAATTCAAGCTACGCCCCCCGAACCCAAAATATTTCACCAGCCTAAACACCCCGTAGCGGTTCAGAATGGCAGGGCATGCGCTGCGGAGCATCTTGTAGCGGCCGGTGCCCAGGTTGGACCGGGTAAAGGAGGGAATTCTGTGACGTGGCACGGTTACACCGTCGGACCGGGCACAACACTGGTCTCTGCGACGTGAGTGCAGTGCCTAGCACCATCTTTTGAGAAAAAATTAAAAAAACACCGTCACGATCCTCGCCGTATGGCGCATCTAGGCCGAGACGGAAGCCAATCTGAACGACGCACCAGCTACTGGATGCAGTTTGGGTGACCGATCACTGGGTTGATGGGCATCTTTTCTGAGTCCACAGGCCGACTGGGTGGCGTGACTGGTCTATGCAACGAATCTTGAGGCCAGTCTTTAGTTCTTCAGTGGGGTGTCTGATCTGGCTACGCCTACGGATACATCGTTACGTGTACAGCGCAGCGCACGTTCCGTGTTGGCGGTGTTGCTGGGCTAGCCATATTCAGATGGAATAGCAAATCGACAGGCCAGGTCTGTTTAGTTTTCTAACCTGCAGGTCCGTCCCGCAGTACATCGTAGCATGACAGCTTGTAACCGTGGGCCGTTGACACGATGTTTTTCCATGCGAACGGTATGTTTTTTTTCCTAGTACGGCGCAAGCTAAAATGATTATGGCCTGGTAACGTTTAGGCGCAGCTCACTTAGAACGAGGAAGACAACAAGAAAACAAAGGCGTTGAGTCAGGTAATACAGAAATTCGAGGAGAACTGTTGTTGTTACATCGACTGTTTCAATATCAGTAAGCAAAACAGAACGGTGCTGTTCTGAGGGTGCCGGTGTCTTCCGCGTTCGATGAAATCTAGGACCGCATGCTTCGGTCAGACTCGATGGAGTCGCCTGGCGAATACTCTGAAAGGTGAAAATAGTTTATTAAAACACGCACTACAGGAATTGGCTGCTTTGCCGGTCTTGAGCGCACTCGGCAAAGGCTTGCGCGCTTCGGCGAAGCCTTTGCCGAGTGCCAAACTCGGCGCGCGCACTCGGCAAAGAATGACTTCGGCAAACCATTCTTTGCGAGTGCCAAATGTCGGGCACTTGGCAAAGGCTTCGCCGAAGTGCCATGTCGGTCTTTCGGCGATCGTAACGCCCAACGTTACATATGACGCCTCTTTGCCGAGTGCCAAACGCGTCCGGCACTCGGCAAAGATTTGAATATTTTAAAACCTTTGCCGAGTGCCAAATGTCCGCGACTCGGCAAAAAATATTAATTTTTACCAAAAAATAATAAACTTTGCCGAGTGCAATACTAATGGCACTCGGCAAAGTTATGGTCATTTTGCCGAGTGCCGTCCATGCACTCGGCAAACCTGCCAAGTTTGCTGCAGGATTCCCAGCTTTGCAGAAAGTTTGGCACTTTCGACAAAGCTAGAAATTTTATTTTATTTTTTTTGTCAAGCTTCGTTGATTGTTGCTGCAAATCAACACATACATATACCCATAAGCATTCATATATACACATAAACCACATATATCACCAATTCACATATATATTGCACATATATCACAAATTCACGAGATATAATCCACATATATCACAAATTCACACATATAGTCCAACATCCAAACGAAATTCAACATGTCCAACATCCAAACGAAATGTAACATGTCCAACATTGAAACTAGATTCATCACAAAGCAACATGTCCAACATCCAAAATAAATCCATCACCACCAACTCAACTTCACTACCCCGACCCGTGGCCTCCCCGGTGCGAAGAGTGTGAGGTGCCCTCACCTTGCCCCGGATACCACCCATGCCGCGGCACCGATTGGTACGCCCACCCGTGGTGTGTAGGAGGGACGGTGGAAGCCCGTAGTGTGGCCGCTGCGTGCCCGAGGAGGAACGCCACCGCCACGTGTAATCGTGGGAGTCGGGCCGACCGGATAGGCCGGATGGGGTGGAGAAGGGCCACTGGAGGAGTCGGGTTCGAACCCGCCGACCGTGGGTGCACAAAAGGAGAGGCGATCTCATTAGTACCGCAGGGTGAGCCGCACGTGCCAAATAAATAAACAACAACATATACTCACCGGAGTCCCCACGGGGAGGAGGAAACGGGAAACGGGGTGGAGCGAACAAATGAAGCTAGGCAACGGAGGCGGGGTCACACCCGGATTTGGAGGCCCTGGGAAGTAGCCCGCCACGTCCCGCGGTGACGCACCGAGTATTCTTTGGTATGCCTCCAACTCCCGCCGATGGGCCTCTGCACGGCCTCAAACTTCGCCCCTGGGCCGCCCGCTGGCCTCCAACTCGCCATCCGGGCCTGCAATATTACACCCGTAACGTTGAAACAATGCATAGGCAGCGGACATGTGTAAAACCGGAACGACGAATGAAACCGAATTACACGAAACTCCCCGCATCATCCGTGGAGCTCTCGCCGAGGTGCTATGGGGATGTCGGGTGGAGGTCGCGCTCCTTGAGCGAATCACGCTCGGCTGTCAACAGAGGACGGGTTGATCGCGCTATTGGCCATCCAATGCCGGCCGTCTTTGCTTCCCTCCTCCCAATCTCATCACCAAGTCTGTGTCTCAGGGGCGGTGGCTGGATCGAAGTCATCCCCATAGCACGCTTTGCCGCCTCGGCATACCGGGTAAGCTTGGGGTAGACGCTGGCGTTGGTGTACGCCTCGCCCCTTCGCCGGGTCGTGACGCTGGTCGGGTCGGGCCGCTTTCCGCCGTGAGTCAAGACGAACCCCGCGTACTCACGATGTGGCCGCCTTCATGCGAAACCGACTACGAGGAGAACACGTAGATGGTTAGAAGTGAAGAGATTTGAGCGCTTGAATAAAAAAAAAAAATCAATCATACCCATCTATCCATATACACCGGGAGGGGCACGCCCCCTTGGTGGTGTGGCTTCCCTTCCATCTCCCGCGACATCTCCGATGAAGTCTCTTGGTCTCGCACGCCTCGGCCCAAGAGCCACTTGTCCACAATGGCCTCCCAGCCAGCCCTTGTACTTGCTGCACCACTCCTGACACATCCGCATGACATAGCGAGAGGATGAATGGAAGCCCCGCTTATTTTCCATTGAAGGAATCGGGAATAAATGCGTTCTCTAACCCGATGTACCGGGTCCCCTCGGTGAGGTCGGTCTCCCCTCCGGAGCATCATCTCCCTTGTTTCATTCTTCCTCACCACCTTGCCAAGCACGCCGGCGTTGAAGGAGATGATGCACCGGACACGTGCCTCGTGGGTACAGGTCCTTGAGTCGGTCTCGGCACTCGCCCCGCACTCTAGTGGCCACCGCCTCTTGCCCCGCCTCGCACGTGAAGTAGTTACGCATACGTACAACATGTATCATTCTATTATTTAAAAACATAGTATTTAAACAACGTGAAGTAATCCCGCATACGCACTCACCCGAAAGTCCGCCTTGATCTTCCCGGCAAGGGCGCCCTCCTCCACGCGCACGGCGTGCTCCCACGTATAGGGCAGCTCCCTCGACGTCCCCCGACGGTCACCGGGCCGGGGTAGTTCTCTTTAATTAGGAGGCTCGGATGCCATTGATATGGCGCGAACTGCCCTCCGCTTACAATCTTCCGATTCATCGCACGAGCCATTAAGAAGAATTGTTAGTCTGAAGTTCGATTTTCAACATGTCATATGAACAAGTAGTGAAAACATCAATGGCTACTTACTTGTCACCGTGGGGTCGAATCACCGGGCGGGAAAGGGATCGCCCCTCGTGGGAGGGACGAGGCCCCGCTACCGGTAGACCTTGCCGGCACTCGAGGAAGACGCCTCGACAGGTGTCTCTTCGCACCGGAGTTCGAAGTCAAGAGGTGTGGCCCGACGACGGGCCGCCCGACGACGGCCCGGCCGGCCCGACGGTGGCCTACCGGCTCGACGAAGACACAAACTCAAGCCTCCTCGCGTGGACCCGGCAACGCCGGCGTCGGCCGCGCCTCGCGTCTCCACCGTCCGGTGCCGCTCGTCGGCCTCCTCCTCCTCGCCGGGCGTGGGAGGGGTGGGGGGCTCGCGTGAGGGACTGGACCCCCGACGACGCTTGCCGCCTTCCGCCCGGCATTTTGTCGAGTCCCCGCAAAGACAAAGAGTAAACCAATTAGTATTGCAAAATGAACGAAACATAATTGAAAGGTAACAATAATAACAAAATAGTATTACATGATTTAGAAATTATCTCCCGAATGCCTAAGGCCGGCATGTAGTCATCACTATCACTATCACTATTGTAATCATCAATGTCACCATCCTCATCATCTCAGACGCCCTCGGCATGTGCATCGCCCTCCACAACTCCTTCTCGCACCATCCTCAATCGCTCAAGAATTTGCAAGTCCTTAGCATCCTGCACCTCATCACCCTCGTCCTCATCGATGGCGTTGTCTACTTCCATGCCCATCAGCGAAAAAGAATGTCTATCTCCAAACGTCCTTCTAGCCCCTCAAGTTGATAGAACTCTTCGATGTTTGGGTCAAGGTTGTAATCATCATCGTTGAACGGGCACTTTACCGCGGCGCGATACCGGCCGCACAAGGTACCAACCCGCAAAGGTCCTCGTGTTTTTGGCACGCCCATGGGAGGTAATAAACTTGTGTGGCATGTATATTAGCCACAATATAGACATCCTCTCCTCCATATACGGAATCTGTCAAATTTCGACTTGCCCAATCGTAGGGTCTACTTTCGTGTCATCGATCGAACCAATGGCATTTGAATACCACTAGCTTGAGCTCTTTAGGACCCCGGTTGAGCTCATATATTTCTTCGACTATGCCGTAATAGTCCTTCTTATCCAAGCCGGCGCATTTAACTCCGGTGCACGTTGTTTTGCGGTTGGGCCGACTCTCCTCGTAGCTTCGTCGCGGCGATAGCCATTGACATCATAAATGGTGAACGAGTTGACCCTACGGGGAAGCCATTGTCCATGGTTGTTGCGAAGAGTGCCTCGGAGATATTCTTTTCTCGTGGTGCATTACATCGATGTTGTGTGGAAGAAGAAGATCCTTGTAGTAGGGGAGATTAGTCAAGCCCGATATATAAGTCCACATGTGTGTGGTACCATATCCAACAAAACAACCTTTCTTTTCATCGATTTTGAGACCAAATAGCTCGACAAGGACCTCTTCACCGGTCATAAACTTTGGGATGGGGTCGGTGACTTCAACACCGCTACGCCCCCTTTTAATGGGTCGATTAATCACACGCGTGTTTGCGCCCGATCACGCCACAAACACGCCTATTAGTAACGAAAGTTATGGTAAACAGGATTAACAGTAAACCGAGCTATAGAAATATAGGATAGAAAGGGGCTTACAGTGGCGACGAAGGGTCACCGAGTCGGGTTGCAATATCAGAGTTGGCCAACCGAGAAGCGGTGGATTAACTATGACATCGCCCGCATCTCCACAAGCGCACTTGTGCATGGATGAAATCCGGGCTTCAACGTCCTTCTCCTAAGCAAACATCCTGCGACTCCTATGATACGCTAGTTCTCTACTTGACGTCGATCTTACCTTCACATGTGCCGATATCTGTAAAAATAGAGGGGTGAGTACAAACGTACTCAGCAAGTCCCAACCAGGGGGTGGTAGTTATTAAGGGTTTGGGCCCTTAGCGAGTCTCTAAAACTGCTCTTGCTAGTTCCCGGGGTTATCTCATGTGGTCGCGGTCTTAACATCACAGTCCAACATCATTAGTGTGTACTAATCATAGATGTTCACGCCTAGCACTTGCCCATTCCAAGGACGTGGCTATTCAAATAGATTTGATCAACTCTGCGCAGAGGTTGTACACTTTCCCCACATGATGGGCCATCTTCTCCCATGTACAAAGGGTCAAAGGTGGTCCAACAAGATCCCGCACCGCTTGGGTGCTACCCTAGGTTTCGGTATAATCCTACCACGACTTCTCGGGGGTTGAAAATGAGAAGATCACTCAGCATCTCATTAGCACTCAGCATTTCGGATGATCACTCAGCACCCGTTAACTTATTAACTCGTATACGATAACATTGCGCCAAAGGTTTTACGTGGAAGACCACTCGGAACCACGCCAACCCGGACCATGGGGCCACTCTCCCCATGTCGCTCCCCGATAGATCGTTGCCTCACGCCGCCACCTTGGATCGAAATTATACCTTAACCCAACGGGTGTGGAATCGAGCCGTCCCCATATCGGCGTGTGGTCATGCGTATAAAACTAGGATGAAGGTCCATGACCCGGTCCTTAGGGAGCGAGCTCTCCAAGACAGGAAAACCCTCACTAGGCGAAAACTGCCGAGATGATCCATCCCACATGGATCGCCCTAAACTCGCTTTTGGTTCATTAATCTCCATTCTTAAATCACGTTCCATATATATGATTAACATTAGTTAATTAAGTCAAGATTAGGGGGTAAGGACTTGCTTGGGAGGTTCTTACGAATCGGCACGGCGTCGAACGTCTCTAGCTTTGCTTCGGACGGAAGCTCCTAATCGGGTCGTCGGAAACTACCTCGGGTACTTTGATAACCTAGCTTGAACTAGAGCATATAAAACAAACATAGAACATTATGGTGGCAATGGGTTAGATGCATAGAGCTAGATTTTAGATGAATTATGGAAGTCGTTTCACGCGAAACGGAGTTCATTTGCATGAGATATGGGTTTTATAATATTAATCCCTAATTAAATCATTAGGGTAATATTATAATATAATTTTATCATGTAACAATATTGGAACTAATTACATGATAAAATTCTATAAATCAAATAATGAATTTACAAATTTTCTGGGAATTTTTCTGACATGGGAAGGTGTACTTATAATAACCTTGTGTACACTCATCTGGGGTACATAGCAATTAAATAGGTGTACACGTAAATGTCTCCCACACGTTTGTGCCACGCGTGGGTCCAGTGGGCGCCACGGTGGCCGCCCGCGGGCGCCCGCGTGTATTACGGGGCTGTCTGTTGGACCGTGACGGAGGGGGGGCGAGGATGACGTGTCGTCCCTTTCATTGGGCGCCGCCTTGACGTCGTGACGACGGGGAACGGCGGCGACTGTTCCGTCCGCTCCTTCCTCGCGGCCGGCCGGGATTGTCGCCGGAGAAGGCTTTCCGTCGTGCTTTCGCTCGCCGCATGGGGCTCGTTGGATCCCTCTCGCCTCCCGGGGTTGGTGGGGGTTGATGGTGGCGACGGGCGAGGCTCCTCCCACGGTGGCGACGCACACCCGGCGGAGTGGGACGGCGGCGTTGCGCGGGCGTCGTACTACATGGTACAACGGGGCGATTTCAAGAGGTAAAAGGGGAGAGAGGGATGGGAGAGGCGTATGTTGGTATTTCTAACGCCACTAACTAGAAACAGATATAAACCTATCACTAGCAATGGCGTCAAAAATGAATATCGATGTTGCTTCGTATAAAACTAAAAGAAAATTATTCATTGCGCTTCATAGCTTATCCGAAAAGGTTGTCATCCCTATAGTTAAACTACTAATATGCAAAGAATAAAATATTCGTACTATGTCTTGATAAACTTCTCAATAAGTGAATAAATAAAAACGGGTATCCGCAAGCGCCGCGTATATGAATATACCATTGTAGCATTTTAACCGAGAGTAAGAACCGGTGTTGAATTTATATTCTACCACAGGGGAAAGAAGTCTACTATCATGAATTAACTATGCATGTGTGTATCTAAACATTAATCATCTCTCGTAAGCAATGCTTAAGTATTAAGTTTATCAATTACTTAAAACAGGGGATCAAGGTTCATAGTAAAAATAATGATAAAAGTTCTAATAAATAGATTCAACCAAGTCATATCCGGTGTGCATCTTGGAAAGTGTCAAACAATGGACGATAGCAATTCATAGGCTAGCTAGCATTAGAAACTCCAATATGTAACTCTAAACTATAAGTTAGGATCTACCCGATTAGTGCAATACATCTAACAATCATCGAAGAAAGACTAATTAAATCCACACATGAGGACGTAATCCGTGAAGACTAAGGCCGAAACTTAGAACAACCCGAATAATATCATCCGCTAGGCCTACATACGGGGGATGGATTGCAAAGGACTCAATGGTGCTTGTCACCACCACGATCTACCACACGACCCTAAGCACATAGGGTGCAAACGCGGTAAAATAAGATCTAATCACCACGATTACATCGTCTCTACCACTCACCCATAATATTGATGGATGAGCGCTATACGAATCCATGCATGAACATAAAAGTAATTCAACTATGCTAAACATGTAATCAAAGTAAATACTAGAACAAATAATCTCGAATATAAACATGATCAAGATATTCATATTAAGAACGTGTTCGGAACTTGAAGACTACTTACAATGAAGAACTTATAAGAACGAGGCCCGATCTTGAGCCGGCCTCCCGACGGTCGAGCGGATTTCTCCCCGCCTACTAGATCTAATCTTGATTGCTACTCTTCCTAAAGCGGTGTTTCTAGAGCGTGGGATTGATGACTTGGATCTTGAGGCGCTGTTGATGAACTTGAGAACTTGATTATGAACTAGATGATCCGAAAGGGGGGTCTAGGGGTCTCCTTATATAGTCCGGAGGAGGTGCGGGGGTTTGACCTAGATACATCTCGGGATCATACCGACACCCTCGGATCAAACCGACATTAAACAGGTGGATTAGATTGCGTCTTAGAGTCGGTTGAGGAAGCTTCCTGGGGCGTGGCCGACGTGGCGGGGGTGCCGATCGGCCCCATTATTGGGCCGATCGGCCCGGGGGCCGCCCACCCCCCGGTGCCCGTGAATCCGTCGTGTCTTCCGGAGTCTTCTAGATGATGGTTTCTTGGTTGCTAAGTCTCGCTCACGTCGGGATTAGTCCGGTGCCTTCTAGGGTCTTCTCTGGAGTTGGATTGCGTTACGTTGCGTAGTCGCATTTCCACACGAATTCGGTGTTTTCCTGTTTTAGTCCCCGCAATTCACAACTTTACCAAAACTGATGGAAATATGTTAGTGACCCCCTATTCTAGGTTGTTATTATGATTTATACCCCTTTCTCATGTTTATTTGATTAATAAATTTATATGATAACAAGTGTCAACAAACTCCCCAAGCTTACCCTTTGCTAGTCCCTAGCAAAGCTATATATGCTATAGTAGGATCGAGTTGCTACTACGCTTTCATACCTCGTAAGCATCGTGTTTATCGAAATAAATTCTCCTCTTAACCGTTGCTCTCTCATACATTGCTACCATGGGGCGTAGCCTTTTCATGAATCATAAGCAAGATAAAACAATCAAGTTAAGTACCATGTCTCAAGTTCTTCGATCAACTATCATCCCGGGGGTTTTGCAATATTTTTCAAAAGAAACTCGAGAGATTCCTATGTATGACCCTCTTAAGTAGATGGTGATAGTGGAGTTATACATGTAGGGGAACATACATAGTGGGATGATAGTAGTGAAGTGGATGAGGATGAAAGGTAGTAGATAGCCTTGATATTTTTTCTTCTCAAGCATTTTGGACTACATCTCTCTTTCTAAAAATTGCTAAGACCTGGGCTATCCATTCTTGGAGAGGTGGGCTTTGCCCGGACTTGTGTCCATTTTTCTCTCTCCTTAGAGATGTGGGCCCTACTCACCCTGACACGTGTCCATTATTCATCTCTAAATATATTTAGGGAGGTAGGCCCTTCTCGCCTAGTATGACTTTTTGTCCATTACTCTCCCTCTCTCGTCTCACTTTTTCTCTCTAAATATTTATTTTCTTTTTTCTTTTTTTTTTTTTTTTTTTTTTTTTTCTAATGTAGCCCAGCCTCTTTTTAGCATGAATAATGAGAGAGACATATCCAAAAATTGCAAGAGTTTATTATATATATATATATTTTTTATTGCTAGCGGCTTTATGGAATATGGGGAGGCGTACTTCGGGTTAGAAGCAAAGTATTTAGTGGAGTGGGATGATCTTGATGCGAAACTCTTAAGGGTCATAGCTAAGGAACTCATCATGTAATATTTTATAATTTTCAAAGATAAAAACCAGAATCGTATCTCTAGGAATATGATAAACAAAGCAGCTCAACTTTTCATGTACCTTTATCCTTTAATGCTAAGACTCGATTAAGCATGTGCTTCCCACAAATGTGTTGGGTTTAGAGCAAAATTAAGCATTTAAAGCTTTTTTGGGAGAATCTAAGTCCAAAGTGTAAGTACTTTTAAGAGGAATTAAGGCGGAGCAACTATTCATCATTTCCTTAGCATATATTATCAAGATCATAATAAAAAGGAAGAAAGCAATCTAGCAAAGATCTAGTATTTATTTGACTCTTAACACTAAGACTTTTATTTAAGACTCATTAATTCTAAGCAAATATATTTCTAGCTAATATTTAAGACATAAGATAATAATACTTATCGTGGTAAACGGGGTGCTCTCCCCAAGCTTGATCTTGAAGTAGTCCTTTGTTCATCCTTGAAGCTTGCTCCTCTTTCGGGGTCTCCTTTAATGTTCTCCCCTGTTAATATTAATTTCGCACATACCCGAAGGAACAATTTCTAGGATGTTAATGTGAGCCTTCATGTGCTCACTTCTTTTTGTATTTTTATATAAAAGGTGTGGACCTTCATGTGCCCACATATTTTTGAGAATTTTCTATGCAATAGGGATGCTAATGCAAAACATATGAGTGCAATATTTTTGTATTTATTTTTATGCCACCACAAAGAAGGAGTGCTTGCATGGGGCTTTAGGATACTTGATGCAAAATGCAAAGAAACATATTTTTATGATTTTCTTAAATGCAGATTTAGAAAGGGTAAATATGCTTAAAGGAAATATGCTAATTGAAATATGCTTTGCGTAAAAATTAAATATGGGATAAATACCGAAGTTACCTCTCGGCGAGTTTAGAGCACTTACTCCCATGGCGTAGAGTCGCCTATGGGCCCTCGTTTGAACGTTGTACCGGTAGGGGTCCTTCAAGGATTTCAACGGGTGGCGTGACGGCAGCCGTGGAAGTCGATTGTTCGCTTGGTGATGCCGGCGATGGTTGGGTCTCCGAAGATGTACTCTTGTTGTTCTTCTTGGTGGGCGCAGACTTCTCTCTTCTTCCCCTGTTTGTTTCTTTGGTGGAGACCTTTACGGTGTGGCCGGTGCGAGTTCAAGATGGGTAGGAGCTTGAGTGTACTTTTCTTTGATGTCCTTCTCCATCCTCTTAATGTCCTCCATCTTTGAGTCCAAATTTTCGTTGTAATCTCAAGAGACGCCTCGACCCTTGGTCTTTCTTGGTGGTCGTTCATTGTTAGTGTAAGTATTGAAGAAACAAAGTATCTTTTTTACCTTGAAATCGGAAGTGGATCTCGCCCGCCCCCGATGTAGATGATGGCTCTTGTTGTGTTCAGAACGGTCTTCCAAGTACTATGGGAGGATCTTGTTCTTCTCCCATGTCCATGACTAAGAAGTCGGTGAGGACATAACAGTCTTTGATCTTGACGGACGTTTCGTGCAATACCTTCCTGAATCGGTGTGATTGATCCGCCATCTGCAAAGATTACATAGGTGGAGCACAAAGGCAGATTACCATATATCAATTGATACGTTACCTTTGACATTAAGTTGATGCCCGATCCCGTATCGCGACATAACTTGCCGGAAGTTCCATTGATTGATGGAGCAAAGGAATTGATGGAACTCGTGGTCGCTCTAGCTTCTCTAGTTGTGGTGGAGTGCGCCGAGTCTTGCGTTACATTTGCAACTTGATTGATTATCAAGACTTGCTCCACGTGTGGTCGAGGTTGACGGTTCTTCTTGTTCTTGCTTCTTCTTCTTGTCCTCTCCTTGACAAATTGGTGCGTGTATCTCGTGGTACGGTAGTGGCACGAGGGGAACAGGGGAGCTAGGGTCTTGTGTTTGCAGTTGAATCTCTCCTCTGTTTGTTGACGGTGAAGACGATCTTCGCGGTGTCGGCGTAGATGATGGCCTTGGTGGTGGCAAGGAAAGGGCGCCCTGCAATGATCGGGGCGTTCTTACCTTTGCCCGTATCCGAGACCACGAAGTCGGTGGCCACATAGAGTTTACCGGCGTAAAGACAAACGTCTTCCGGGATCCCCTCGGGGTAGCATAGCGATCGATCCGCAAGTTGTAGGCACATGGTTGTATATAATAAATCTGAACCTCGGCTCAAGGTTTACCTTAGGCATGATGTTGACACTTGAGCCAAAGTCGCAGAGTGCGTCGTAGGTGCGGTCGCCCGATCTCGATGGTGATGACCGGTCTCCCTAGATCTCCCTTCTTGGCGGGCATACCCCGGTCGGTGCGATTCGGTCCTTCTCGTGCACCCTTGGTCTCGAATACCGCATAGTAGACATCGACAAGATTTGCAGATTCTAATTCTTCCTACTGGCCCTAATCTTACCCGGTTAGGCATAGGAGCGTATAAAGCCAGTGAGATAATCGAGATTCTATCATTTTATTAAAGCTATCTTTGGTTCTTTATTGCGTAAGAAAAGCTTTCCATTTTAGCATTAATAGTTTCTAGCATTTTATCGTTGGAAGCTAACTTCTTAGACAGATTATCCATGAGTCTACCTTGGTTTTGTACTAACTCTCTTAAAGGTGGGAAATTATTGAAAGAGTTATTACCTTGATAGTTACCCGAGTAGTTACCTTGGTAGTTGGGTCTCGGTTGATTCCATCCTTGATTCGGGGGACGATCTTTTGGTTGTTGTTGTTGTTGTTGTTGATGTAGTTCACGTCCTCTTCCGGCTTCGGGGACGGTGGCTGCCCGAGTGTCGGTGTTGCCACATTCTTCACATGTCATGCGGGGAATCGAAGAGTTGCATGACTTCACGCTTCGGGAGCTTCGAGCTTCTTCATGATTAGGTCTATTTTGGCGGGCGGCAGATGTCTACCTCTTTTAGGCCGGTGCATTCCCTCTCTCTCTTGCGGGGTTGACGGTCCTCATTCCAAGCTTGGTTTGACGCCATCTTCTCCACAAGGTCGGTGAGTTTGATTCGGTGTAAGGGATGTGAAAGCACCTCCAAAGAAGGCGTCCATGGTCTCACGGGTGTTGTTGTTGAGCCCGTGGTAGAAGGTCCGCATGAGTAGCCGGTTCTCCATTCCATGGTGTGGGCATTCAATGATGTAGTCTTGGAAGCGTTCCCACGCCTCGCCTGAACGGATTCATCGTGTTCTTCTTTGGAAGTCGGGAGATTTTCCCCCGTAAGGCGTTGGTTTTGCCTATAGGGAAGAACTTTGCCGGGAAGGCGTGAGAGCGAAAGTGTCCAAGTAGTGAGTTTGTCTTTGTTGGCATAGAACCATTTGCTTTTGCTCGTCCCAAGAGTGAGAATGGGAACAGACGAAGTAGGATTGCATCACTTGAGACATCTTTGATGGTGAAGGTGCCACGAATCTCTAGGAAGTTTTGTAGGTGAGCATTGGCATCTTCATGGGCTTTTCCACGAAATTGGCTAGCTTGTACCATGTTGATAAGCGCAGGCTTGAGCTCAAAAGCTTTGTCTCCCACCTCGACCGTCGGCCCCCAAAGGCGGATGTTGGCCGTGGTCGGTGCGAGTACTCGCGAGGGTTTTGTTCGTCATGACTTCGAACACGGGTGTTAAGCTTCGCGTAGTGGAGGAGTCTTCCGAGGCGGCGATCTTGGGTTGAGACTTCAACTTGGATCTTGCCTCGCTTCAAGAGTTTTTACGGATCGGAAACGAAGTTTTCGTGAAGATTCCTATTCATACATTACCCCGAAATAGATAGGAAGAATAATAACAAGGGTAAACCTGTTTAAGCAATTAGTGATAAATTTAATACTTTACAATGCGTGAGAGAGATGCATGCAAGTTATTCCTATATTTGTATTTTATTTGGCTAAAGACTTTCTTTCCAAGAACGGCGCCAAAAATGCTTGTTGGTATTTCTAACGTCACTAACTAGAAATAGATATAAACCTATCACTAGCAATGGCGTCAAAAATGAATATCGAGATGTTGCTTCGTATAAAACTAAAAGAAAATTATTCATTGCGTTCATAGCTTATCGAAAAAGGTTGTCATCCCTATAGTTAAACTACTAATATGCAAAGAATAAAATATTCGTACTATGCCTTGATAAACTTCTCAATAAGTGAATAAATAAACGGGTATCCGCAAAGCGCACGATATGAATATACCATTGTAGCATTTTAACCGGGAGTAAGAACCGTGTTGAATTTATATTCTACCACAGGGAAAGAAGTCTACTATCATGAATTAACTATGCATGTGTGTATCTAAACATTAATCATCTCTCGTAAGCAATGCTTAAGTATTAAGTTTATCAATTACTTAAAACAGGGATCAAGGTTCATAGTAAAAATAATGATAAAAGTTCTAATAAATAGATTCAACCAAGTCATATCCGTGTGTGCATCTTGGAAAGTGTCAAACAATGGACGATAGCAATTCATAGGCTAGCTAGCATTAGAAACTCCAATATGTAACTCTAAACTATAAGTTAGGATCTACCCGATTAGTGCAATACATCTAACAATCATCGAAGAAAGACTAATTAAATCCACACATGAGGGGCGTAATCCGTGAAGACTAAGGCGAAACTTAGAACAACCCGAATAATATCATCCGCTAGGCCTACATACGGGGGATGGATTGCAAAGGACTCAATGGTGCTGTCACCACCACGATCTACCACACGACCCGGCACATAGGGTGCAAACGCAGTAAATAAGATCTAATCACCACGATTACATCGTCTCTACCACTCACCCATAATATTGATGGATGAGCGCTATACGAATCCATGCATGAACATAAAAGTAATTCAACTATGCTAAACATGTAATCAAAGTAAATACTAGAACAAATAATCTCGAATATAAACATGATCAAGATATTCATATTAAGAATGTGTCCGGAACTTGAAGACTACTTACAATGAAGAACTTACAAGAACGAGGCCTGATCTTGAGCCGCCTCCGACGGTCGAGAGCGGATTTCTCCCTTCCTACTAGATCTAATCTTGATTGCTACTCTTCCTAAAGCGGTGTTTCTAGAGCGTGGGATTGATGACTTGGATCTTGAGGCGCCGTGATGAACTTGAGAACTTGATTATGAACTAGATGATCCGAAAAGGGGGTCTAGGGGTCTCCTTATATAGTCCCGGAGGAGGTGCCGGGGTTTGACCTAGATACATCTCGGGATCATACCGACACCCTCGGATCAAACCGACATTAAACGGGTGGATTAGATTGCGTCTTAGAGTCGGGTTGAGGAAGCTTCCTGGAGGCGGTGGCGTGGCGGGGCGTGGGGGTGCCGATCGGCCCCATTATTGGGCCGATCGCCCCGAGGGCTGGCCCACCCCGGTGCCCGTAATCCGTCGTGTCTTCCGGAGTCTTCTAGATGATGGTTTCTTGGTTGCTAAGTCTCGTTCACGTCGGGATTAGTCCGGTGCCTTCTAGGGTCTTCTCTCGAGTTGGATTGCGTTACGCTGCGTAGTCGCATGCGGCTCACGCAATTACGGTGTTTTCCCCGTTTAGTCCCCGCAATTCACAACTTTACCAAAAACCGATGGAAATATGTTAGTGACCCCCTATTCTAGGTTGTTATTATGATTTATACCCCTTTCTCATGTTTATTTGATTAATAAATTTATATGATAACAAGTGTCAACAGCGTACCGGCCAAGCTAATTGCCACCCGACGTCGACTCATTCGATGGGGACTTCTCGTCCTAGGGGCCACGGGCCTAAGCAGAGAACCGATTTGGGGCAATCCGCACGGTGCGGGGAGGAAGGGAGGAGGAGAGTGGAGAGGGCGACCATCGTGTGTCCCACGCTTGGGCGGAGCTCGGGAGCTGGTTAGCTCGGCCGATTGAGCCCTCGGGTAGCGCTATTTATAGCGCCGGCGGCGATGGCGTTGCCGGCGAGATACTTCCTCCGTCGCCCGATCTTTTCCGACATCCTCCGGTGTGCGCGTGGACCTCCAAACGGTGCTCGACATTGGCTCATCCTCGCTTCACGCGTCTTGTCCCATCATGGCGGGGCTCGTCGTCCGGTCGCATCGTGTGGTCAAGTCGAGCGACGCCCGGTCATCTTAGCGGCGGCGCGGTCATCCACGCAACTTTGCGCTGCGTTGGCCGGTGCCCTGAGCGGCTCTACGGGTAAGGTCACGCCATCGCTACTCTCAAGACGGTCGTCATATGACGCCGCCACCGGTGTCCTCGCGTCCGTGGCGGTAGCGGCGCGCAAGGTTGCCGGCACCCCGTGACCATTAAGGCGGTGGGAGTGAGCCGGCTCTCTCAGTGCGCTACGCCGGCCGAGGGGTGATGTGACGGCCACCGATCGGCCGATGCCTCCACCGTGCACTCGTCCCTCGCTGTGCGACATGGGGCCGTGGTGTCGCCGCTCCGCGTCGGGAGGTAGGAGACGAGGGCGGCAATGGGTGGGCCCGACCGTCGGTGAAGGGAGAGAGAGGTGGAGGCCGGGCGGGCTCACGATGCTGGCCTTGGGCTCGCCTAGTTGGGCCGACCCACTCGGTTGGGAGAGAAGAGAGGAGGGAAAGGGAGGCCGGTTGGGCCGTGCTGAAAAGAGGGGAGAGGGAAAGAGTGAGCCCGAGAGCCCTTTTCTAATTTCCTTCTCCTTTCTATTTCTTTCTCCTTTACTTTTTCTCTCCCAATTTCTCCTATGTGTGTAAATACATATATATATATATATATATATATATACATTTATTTTATTTACTTGCATAAGCTCTTGAATTTATATTCTCCTAAGCTTTCATTTATGAGAATATTTATTCAAGGTGACTCATACAATTATATACATATACATATGTGTGTACACATTTTTCCCCTATATTGATATCTAGTGTGTAATATATATTATAAATATTTATACAAGCACCTTTATATTCCTCGACTTTTAGTGTCGAGAATAATTATTTATTGTGCTCATAAAAATATTTATATATATATTTTTCGATACGCATGTGTGTCGGTATTTATTCCCGAGAGAAAATTAAGTAAACCATTTCTCATGCAATATTCTTCCATAAATAAAATCTAGGACTTACCTTGCATCCTTTGTCACCATAAAGCTCTTCAAGCAACAAACAATATTTCCTATCTCTAGATGGCGAAAAGTTTGAAATTGCGGGGGTTTTCAAAGCGGGGTTTTGGTTTAGCGGAAAATAAATCAGATTTTAGTTGTAATTATAAAAGTTCAAATTTTTAGTGATTTTTAAAATGATGCAAAAACACGGGTGTTACAAACACCATTCGTGAAGTGCTTTTTGTCTAGTCTGAATTCACGGTTCTCGGGCAGAATTGACGATGTTTGTCAAACGAAGAATACTTGCCACCCTTCAGCCCGGTGAACTTCACGGTACTGCCTTGCATGTGGGGCAAGGGAACCTCCCATGAACACACCACGCCACTGAATATGCCATAAGCCGTGAAGTCATGCATTGAATATAGGTACCACACATGCATTGTAAAGTTCGCCCTTGTAGCTCTGGTCGTGCGTCAAGCACCCCATTTTGCCAAGCATCTTGCAATTCATCCCACACCGGCCGCATGAACACACCCATATTGTTGCCCGAAAGTGCCCGGTATTATCTCAAGTCAAAAACAAAGTGCTTGAGCTCAAACATGACACCGGGGGAAGATTGAGAGGGATCACGAACACGGGCCAACAAGTGTACGGGGCCGCCAACATTCCGCACGGGTTGAACCCATCATTTGCGAACGCTTCGCGTACATTTCGAGCCTCCATAGCTTTTTTCAGGGATGCATATTATCGAAGTGCTTCCATGCATCACCATCCGATGGGTGTACCAACTTCTCGGGACTATATCTTTTGCCCTTCTTGTGCCATGTCATTTGTTTCCTCGGACTCCTCTCATCATATACGGCCGTTGGAGCCTCGATGCGAAAAGGAAGGTGTCGTAGGACCATCTCGGGGATCTTGGACTGTTTCTTCCCCGCCATCACTACATTCTACCTCCACAAACCTAGAGGCTTTGCACTTTGGACAAAGGCGCTGCTTCCTTCAGGTCTCCCCTAAATAGGGGCGCACCCCTTTGGACAAGCATGGTACGCGACTCATACGACATCTTGAGTCCACGAAGGAGTCTCGTGACTCGTGCGTGTTCTTCTCGGCAGACGTGACCCTCCTCGAAGCGGTTTGCCAACAATCGACAACAGGTGTCGGCCGCCTCGACTAATGCTCAATTGCGACTTCAACGCTATAAGGCGTGAAATGGCATCCAAATTTCGTAACCATTGTCTTCTCGTGAAGGGGCTACTTGTGCTGCCTCCATCATCTCATAGAACGCCTTTTTGCGGTTTCCTCGGGTTCCTCCTCCAATTCTCCATTGAACGTGCATCGTGAAAGTTCGCCATCATGTCCGCCGGCAAGATCTGCATCATACTCCTCGAGGAGGGGCCTCACCATGTCCTCTCTAATACGATCGACTTCACCGTGGAAGATCCAAATGGCTATAGTTTGGGACGAATCCGTTGTTGTAAATATGTTTGCCCATTTCAACCTTTCATTGCTTTTTCTTGTTCTTACATTTGCCGCAGGGGACACGGCATCCGAATAGACCCTTTAGTAGCCGGGCCAAATGCATGCTCCAGAAAGCATCGGTCCCCCTAACCCATTCAAGGCTCTTACTTGCGGCCCGTGTACATCCACTCACGGTTATCCATCCTCTCGTCATACGCCCATGTCGGCAGCCACATAACCGACAATTGCATCTACATGGCGTTCCTACCATCTAATAGGTGAGGGATAGGTCCTAATCCCACCCGAGGATGCGTGACAAGGTTAGCATCCATGCTCAAGTCCGTCAGGAGCCGGAATTTCGGCGGCACCTCCTCGGCTCCTCCCCGATACACGTCCCCGACGGGAGAGTGTGTATCCGGAGAACAACGGGAGGTGCCGCCGAAAATCCGGCTCGGACGGGGAGCCGAGCATGGATGCTAACCCATCTACGCATCCACGGGCTGTCCAAAAACGTGGACAATCCAAAACAGGTCACGGTCGCGGATATGCACGGATCGCGCATACCAACACCCGTATCTCTTTTCGGATGGGAGACGCCTAACCGGGTCGCACTATGTGTAACACCCGTGTTTTTGCATCATTTGAAAAATCACTACAAATTTGAACTTTTTAGAATTACAAATAAAACTTGATTTATTTTCCGCTAAACCGAAACCCCCGCTTTCGAAAACCCCGCATTCAACCCTCACCATCTAGAATATTAGGTTTCCTTGTTTGTTGCTTGTCGAACTTTATGGTCGCTAAGGATGCAAGGTAAGTTTTAGATTTATTTATGGAAGAATAATGTTGCATGAGTAATGATTTACAAATCATCTCCGGGAATAAAAATACCGAAAACTCGTGTGTACCAAATATATATATTGAATATTTTTATGAGCGCAATAAATAATTATTCTCGACAATAAAAGTGATGGGAATATAAGTGTGCTTGTAAGAATATTTATAAAATATATATCACGATGAAATCATGGGAATTGGGGAAGACAAAGTGTGTGCACCTATATATGTGAATATTTATATAAGTACATTTGATTAAATATTTTCATGAGTAAAACATGGGAATATACATGTACTTGTATAAATATTTATAACCCAAATATATATAGGTGACACCCATGAAATAATAGGGAAAAAGTAGGAGGAAGGAAGGAAAGGAAATAGAAAAAGAGAAAGAAAAGAATTAGAAATGAGCTCACGGGCTCATCTCCCCCTTCCTTTCACGGCCCGGCCCACCGGCCTCCCCTTCTCTTTTCCCTCCTCTCTCGCGCGCAGCCGGAGTGGACCGGCCCAACTCGACCTCTGCACCAACCGGCCCCGAGACGCGAGCCCAAATTTACCTCCTTCCCTCACGGGCGATGGGTGGGACCCGGGACGCCTCCGTCCCCCTCTGGCGACGCCGACCGAAGGCGCCCGAGCACCCCGCCGCCTCGCGCGCTGACGGACACACCGGTCCGACGACCACGCGGACGACACACACGAGCAGCCGCTCCCCTTCAGTACCGCCATGGCAGCCGTGATGATGAGAGCACGGGGAGCGCCACCATCCGCGTCGCCCTACGCGACACCGAGCCCCCACCGTCCCCGCCACCGCGTCAGCCCTCACCCGGGGAAAGTCGGCGAGCGGACAAGACGCCGCGGCTGTAGTGGACGCGACCAGCGATGCACTCCGCCCACCGGAGCCCGAGGCGCACGCAACGGATAGCTCGCGCGCCACCGGGAGCCGGAAGCCCCGCGCCGGGGACCGCTGTGCGCCGCCATGACCGGTGGCAACCCGCCGCCGTAGGTCATGACCCGGCGCGGGACCGCACACCGGGAGCAACATGCGCCGCACGAGTGCCCGACGGGACAACCGGAGCTCCAGCTATCACCCGCACACACACGCCGCATCGTCGGAAGAGATCGTCCCGTGGCACGCCGGTGACCTCCACCGCGGCGCCTATAAATAGCCACCCCCCTCGCTCACGATCCACCTCGCCCCTTCCTCGAGCTGCGCCGGAGTCCGTAACACGCCGGGCTCGCCCCAGTTCCTCCCCTCCTTCCTTCCTCTCGCCATGACGGCGAGTTTTCCCATTAGGGATTCCGCCCGCCGCGCCGAAACAAGAGGCGTCGCCGCTTTGGTCGCCGTCGGTAGCAATTGGTGGCCTGGTACGTCTTCCCAACACCCTCCCTTCCGTTTGCCTCACCGACAGTGCACTATTGTCTTTGTGTAGCTCACGGTCCGAGCACCGCCGCCGCCCCAACTCCGCCAGCCCGCCGCCACCGAGGAAGAAGACCTCCTCCGCCGCCGTGGTGTCGGTCCAGCCAACGACCGGGATGACAAGGCGGTCCCTATGCGACGCCCACGGCGAGCTCGCCAAGGGATGCCCGATTCCGGCAGACGCCGCCGGCGGCCGCCGCACCGGGTGCCGACGGGTGGAGAACCCCCGTCCCCAACTGACGCCGCTGTTACGACGTGAACGCCGGTCGGAATCGGGAGCCAATATGGGGGCGCCACGCCGCCTTCCGCTTCCCCTCCGTCACCACCGTCGGGCAACGTGTTAAACACGTGGAGCTGATGTGGCAGCCACCGTGGGCGCCCACGTGGACCCGTCGGCATCCACGTGTATGGGGCCTCCCCGTGTACACAACTGTAATTGCTATGTACCCCTGGTTTGTGTACACGTAATGTTATAATTATACCTTCCCGTGTCGAAAAAAATTTAAAAATTTGTAAATTCATTATTTGATTTATAGAATTTTATCATGTAATTAGTTTCAACATTATTACATGATAAAATTATATTATAATATTACCCTAATGATTTAATTAGGGATTAATATTATAAAATCCATATCTCATGCATACTAACTCCGTTTCGCAAGGTGAAACGACTTCCATAATTCATCTAAAATCTAGCTCTATGCATCTAACCCATTGCCACCATAATGTTCTATGCTTGTTTTATATGCTCTAGTTCAAGCTAGGTTATCGAAGTACCCGAGGTAGTTTCGACGACCCGATTAGAAGCTTCCGTCCAAGCAAAGCTAGAAACGCTCGACGCCGTGCCGATTCGTAAGAACCTCCTGTGCAAGTCCTTACCCCTAATCTTGACCTAATTAATATGATGATGAGATGATGATAATGATAATCGGATTAGTAAATAGAGGTATGGGCCCGATAACGTAGCTAGGGAGTCAAACTAGATGACGTAACTATCCACGTTATCTATGCTCATACGTTGTAATCAAGTATAACCTAAGATCGTTTAATGAACCCTAACCAACATAAGAGGTGGGTGATAGTGATTCATTGTGAGATGGGTTACTACGGAATTGCCGTGAGGGGATTCTGCGGAGAGATACTACTCGCCTCCCTAAGGACCGGTTCATAGACCTTCTACCTAGTATAATATTACGCACTGACCACACGCCGTATATGGGGCGGCTTGATTCACACCCCGTTGGATTGGGGTATAATTGGGATCCAAGGTGGCCTGAAAGGGCAAGCGACCTATTAGGAGCAGATGGGGAGAGTGGCCCCATGTCCCAGGTTGGCATGGATGCCGAGTGGTCTTCCACGAAGTGTTTGGGCGCGGTGGCGCAAAGGCTAGAGGCACATATTATTGATGATTTGAGATTGAGAGTAGTGTTGACAAAGATAGGTTGGGTAATTAGGTATTACTCAGAAAGCCGTGGGTGATTTGGTATCATCATATTGTCTAGGGCGATGCGTCATCTTAGGGTGGCGTGTTGTCCTTCCAACCCCCCGAGAAGTCGTGGGGTGAAGATTATACCAATATACCTAGGGTAGCACCTGCTGGTACGGATCTCGTTAGGCCCGTCTAAGCCAAGTCATGATGGTGAAGACAACGCCTATCGTGTGGGAAATTTGTACACCTCTCAGAGTTAATTAAATCTATTCGAATAGCCACACCCTTGGAATGGGCAAGTGCTAGGACGAACATCTATGATTAGATATACACCTTGATGAAGACTAACCTGTGGTGTCATGACAAAGCAGTGATGACATGAGATAACCCAGAACTAGCGAGAGCAGCTTTTAGAGACTCAAGTTAGGGCCCAAACCCTTAATAATTACAACCCCCTCGGTTGGGACTTGCCGAAAGTACGTTTGTACTCACCCCTCTATTTTTTACAGATATCGGCACATGTGAAGGTAAGAGCGACGACAAAGTAGAAGATCAAGATATCGTAGGAGTTCGTAAGATGTTTGCTTAGGAGAAGGACGTTGAAGCCCGCATTTCATCCGTGCACAAGTCCGCCTGGGGTAAGGGACGTTGTCATAGTTAATCCACCGCTTCTCGGTTGGCCGACTCGATATTGTAACCCGACTTGGTGACCCTTCGTCGCCACCGTAAGTCCCTTTCCATCCTATATCTCGGTAGCTCGGTTTACTATTAATTACTGTTTACCATTAATCGTTACTAATAGACGTGTTTGTGGCGTGATCCTAGCGCAAACACGCGTGATTAACGACCCATTAAAAGTAGGGCGTGACACTATGTAAGACAACTACAAGGACGGGACGGAGGTGATTCATACCTACGGGGTCGGTGGAGACGCGGTGCGGCAAGACACGCGGCGCCGCCACGAGGACGGCCAGGGGTCGCCGAGTCCCTCCCACAGTCCTCCTACAAAACAAGGGCAAAAATATTTAGTGACGACTCAAAATTTCGGCAAAGACCTCCCCCCTCGCACGGAGGTTCCCAAAACCCGCAAAAACATGGCACGAAGGCCACAACCACATACATATACCGAATATAGGCACGACGGCCACCAAGCACCAATATGGGCACGAAGGCCACCAACCACCAATATAACAACCACATTACTAGTAACCCTACAACTACTACTAGCAACCACATAACTACTAACACTACTAATACTAAGAGCTACTAAACTATTTACTAACCACTATTAGAAGGATAGGGCTTACCTTGGCCGCGAAACGGCAAGAGCAACGGTCGGCGGCGACGGCGTCGATCACATCAAGGAAGAACGGTCGGGCGACGACGGCGACGGCGGGGTCCGAGAGGCACTTTCTTCCTCCTCCTCCCCTTTCCCTTCTTCCTCCTCCCCTCCCCCCTTCTTCCTCCTCTCCTTCCTCTTCTTCCCTTCCCCCCCTCTTCTTCTCTTCCTCCCTCTTCTTCCTCCTCCCCCCTCCTCTTCTTCCCTTCCTCTTCTTCCTCTTCTTCCCTTCCCTTCCTCCCTCTTCCTTCTTCTTTCCTTTCCCTTCCTCACTCTGCGACGGAGAGGGGGCCGGACGGGGCCCGCCGACGGGGGAGAGGGGCGTCGGCCGCTGCCGGGACGCCGGCTGCGTCTTGCGCGGACGCCGGCCCGGGTAGCGCCCGCGCCGCCGGGATCGACGATCGCCCGGCGGCGCCGGCGGGCGGCTCGCCCCGGGTCCGAGGCCGCCGGGCGAGGCGGTCCGGCAGGGGCTGGGTGGCGGATCCGCGAGCCCGGGCGGCAGCGGGGTCCGGCGAGGAAGAACGGCGGCGGCGGCGGATTTGGGCGGCGCGGGAAATTTGGGTAGGGCGCGGCGGCGAATGACCGAAATGGTCTCTTCGGTCCTCGATATTTATGTGGCTTTGCCGAGTGCCGGAAAGCGCCCCGGCAAAAAGGCACTCGGCTTTATTTTTTAAAAATACCCTTTGCCGAGTGCCATGCGCTTTAGGCACTCTAAGAAAGAACCTCGTTGCCGAAAGTGCGCCACTTGGCACTCCTAAGAAACCATTAATTTTTTTTTTTTTTGTCCCATATTTTTTGTGTGGCATTAGTACAAGTAGTTACATGTCATGTGGAAAATTTGGGACAATTTGAAGTAGTTTTGCTATATTTCATGAATTATTTCTATTTCCTTGCATTTTTGGACCACTTAAATTTGAGTTGCAAATTACATGAAATAATGGAATGCGCTGATTCAAAAAATGTTATTCATGATGTTTGGCATATGTTTAGGCTCAATCCAGGGGACTCGCGTGAAATTAAGAACATTTATGTGTCCGAACATGACGGGTTACATGCGGAGAAGTGTTTTTAAATTCTATAAAATCCAAACGAAGTTTAAAAATCACGAAACTTGGTGAGGTGTCTTGTCATCTCATGAGGAGGTCTGTGGAAAAATTTGAAAAAGTTTCGAGTAAGTTGTGACGTCGATGCCTAAAACCCGCACATCTCCACACTTGATTTAATTTCTCGCAAAACCAAAACCCCGATTTCAAAACCCTACATTTAAACCCTCACCATTTAGAAAATAGAAAACCTTGGTTGTTGCTTGTGAGCTTATGGTGGAAGGTAAGTCGATGCATCAACTAGAAGATAAATTATGGAATTATGCATGAGAAGTAATTTACAAATTATTCTCTCGAATTAAATTATCAAGACACGTGTACCATCTTCCCAAGCCATATATATTTATATATATTATGGCACAAGGAATAAATATTCTCAAGATATAAGTCTAGGGAATAGGAACCCAAGTGCTTGAATAAATAGATATATATATAAATATATATATGTGGATGTACACATGAAATAATACATGGGAAAGGAAGGAAATAGGAAAAAGAAGAAAAAGGGAAATAGAAAAAGGAAAGGAAACGTAAAAAGGGTTCATGGGCTCATTCCTCCCTCCGGCCCAGCCGACCCTCCTTTCTACGCTCTCCTCCCCTTGCCGGATGCAACCGGCCCAAGGCCCAAAGACGGCAGTCGCCTCCTCACCACGCGCCGATGGGTGGGACCAGAGCGTCGGCTTTTTCTTCCCCACCGCATCACGACGAAGCGTGCCCCTCGTCCCGATGGGACCCTACTACCTCCCCGGCCGGCGTCGAAGGAACAAGTGGAGCCTGCCACCTTCCAAGCGAGATGTTGTGTCGCCCGGCGTCGGAACCCGCTTGCGCAAGGACCCCATTCAACGCGCACAAGGGGCGAGTTTACCGTGCACGGTGCACTCGGCGACCCTGCCGGTGCACCACCGGGCGGCCTCGACAAGATGGGACGACGTGCCGACTCACCGGCGAGCCATGCGGCCTTGTCCGACATAGCCGGTGTTGGTATGCCTTATAGCATAATATTAATGTACCAACTAAACATGAAATAAGGGCTTAAAATGAATATCAACATAAGTCTAGGGGTCTAACCGATATATTTCCATAAGTTTTGGTATTTCATATCTTTGTAGGGACTAAAACAGATAAAAAGCGCTTAAGAACGCTGAAAAGCCCAAGAGTTTGCATCCCATACGATGAGACGACGTGACCGTGAGGACTCATTCCGAAAAGTGGACTAAAACATTCTAGAAGACACCGTAAGACACTAGAGGAAGGAGAACACACCAGACACGTGAGTCCCGGGGTCGCCGCCCCCGATCCCGGCGACGCCGGTGGGTCCCACCTGCCATCCTCTCTCCTTTCTATGGTGGTTTACCACCGACATTGGGATGAGATCTATGCCGTTGCTCAAGGTCGGTTTGATCCTCAGAACACCCGTGTTTTTGCATCATTTTAAAATTCACTAAAAATTTGAACTTTTTCGAATTACAACTAAAACCGATTTATTTACCGCTAAACCAAAAACCCCGCTTTTTGAAAAACCCGCATTTCGAACTCTCATCATATAGAAGATAGAAAACCTTGTTTGTTGCCTGCCGAACTTTATGGTGACCCAAGATGCAAGGTAAGCCCTAGATTCAAATTATGGAAATGTATTGCATGAGTAGTGGTTTACAAATTACCTCGAATAAAAACACCAATCACGGTGCGCTTAAAATATATATAGATATTTTTACGAGCACAACAAATAATTATCATCGACAATAAAGTCGTAGAGATACGAGAGGTGCTTGAGAAAATATTTATAATATATATATATACATATATATATATGTGTCATACACGAAATAATGAGAGAGAGGATGTGTGTGTATATACATATATGTCTAATTATACAAGTGCCCTTGGCTAAATATTCTTCCATGAATTAAAGTCATGGGAAAACATGAGAGCTTGTATAAATATTGATGACATATAGTTGTTTACACATATAAAATAGTGGGAATGTAATAAAGGAAGAAAGAGAAATAGAAAAGGAGAGAAAGAAATCAAGAAAGGAGCTCCCTGGGCTCATTTCCTTCACCTCCCTCTTTCCAACCCGGCCCACCGAGCCCCTCCTTCTCTTCTCCTCCCCCACCCGGCACAAGCAGGGGCGAGCCTGGCAAGTCGGCCCAACCGGCCCTACTCGGCGGAGCCCCAAAGACCCCTTCCTCCCTCTCGTGCCGGCCGGGGCCCACGGCCGTCCGTCGTCTCCCTCCTCCCTCCCGTTGGTGGCGACCGCGCCCACGGCACGCCCGGGCGACGCCGCCCTCCGCCGTGCCGACCCTCCACGCAGCCCCGAGACCGGCGCGCACAGGACGGGCATCGGCCCCTCGCCGATGTGACACGACGCGCGAGTGCAGGTCCGCCTCACCATGACCCGCAAGACGCCGCCGCGAACGCGTGCGCGTGGAGTCCGACCGCGACGCCACGACCGACGAGGCGCGCCAACGCCGTGGACGGAGATGACGACCCGGGGCCCCCTAGCCGACATCCGCATCGACGCCACCCACATACGCCAGCCCCGGTCAATCGCACAAAGACCGCCACGAGCCGAGCCGGCACCGCCGCCATGGCAGCCGCCGAGCCGCCGTAGGTGACGAGACGCGACGATGCCCGGCTCACCGGCCGCGTTGCCGCGGCTGTGGCGCCAAGACGACAGCCGAGGAGCCACCAGATGCCGCGAATGGCCGGACCGTGGTCGGAAAAGATCTTTGTCGAGGCGAAACATCACGCCGCCGAGTGCACGGCGGCGAGGCTATAACAGCCTCCCCGCCTGGGCGATCGACCTCGCCAATCCCCTCACGAGCCGCCCAAGCGTGAACGGCGGTGCTCGCCTTGGCCATCCCTCCCCTCCTCCTCTCCTCGAAATCGCGATTGCCCCCAAGTTGGAGCTCATTTTGCCGCAGCCGCTAGGTCAAGAGCCCGCCGCCGTCGTAGTCGCCCTCGCTCAAATTGCCTGGCCGGGTACACCCCTCAACCTGCCCTCTTCATTCTGCAATGCACAACTCACCCCTATTAGGCGGTGGATGCCTGTCATCCGAAAGCACCGCCGCCGCCTGAAGCCCGCCACCACCGCCGCCGAGGGGAGGCGAGCCACCCCGCCGCCTGGACCTACACCATCCGGGCTCAGGCGACGTGGGGTGCCAGAGAGCCCCCTCACGGCGAGGTCCGGGTCAAGACCGGCGACTCCGCCTAGCTCTCCGGGCAAGGCGCCGCCGGAGGCACGACGCCGGGGAGCCCCCGCCTATTTCGGGCCGACGCCGCCCTCGGGACGTAACGCCGCCACCACGCCGCCCAATGAGGATGAGCCACGCCGCCTTTTTCCGTCCGACCGACGCGCCCAACCGTCACACAAGAACTCCATAATACACGTGGCGCCCACGTGGCGCCACCGTGGCGTCCGGCTTAGACCCACGGGCATACACGTGTATGGAGACGGATCGTGTACACAAGATTAATTGCTAGGTCTACCCTGTTATTGTACACGTGGTTGTAAAAGTTGACCTTCCCATGTTAGAAAAATTCCCGAAAAATTTGTAAATTCATTATTTGATTTATAGAATTTTATCATGTAATTAGTTCCAATATTATTACATGATAAAATTATATTATAATATTACCCTAGTAATTTAATTAGGGATTAATATTGTAATATTCATATCTCATGCAATTCAACCCCGTTTCGCGTGAAACGACTTCCATAATTTATCTAAAATCTAGCTCTATGCATCTAACCCAGTACCACCATAATGTTCTATGTTTGTTTTACATGATATAGTTCAAGCTAGGTTATCGCCGATCGAGAAGTAGCTTTACGACGACCCCGGATTAGGAGTTTCATCCGATCAAGCGAGACGCTTCAACGCCAAGGCCGATTCGTAAGAACCTCCCAGCAAGTCCTTACCCCCTCCCCTTAATCATGACTTTAATATGATGATAAATGATGACATAATATGACTAAGTAAGATCGATGTAAACTGAGTAATAAAGTGAACCCTCCAACAAAAAGGTGAGTGGTGATTGTCTACATGGAGGTGGACTAGTCACAATCGGGGATGAATCCCGCGGAGAGATGCTCGCCTCCCTAAGGACCGGTTCATAGACCTTCTACCTAGTGAGATATTTCGTATAGCCACACGCCATATATGGGATGGCTTGATTCACACCCCATTGGGTTGAGGTATAATTGGGATCCAAGGTGGCCGGAGCAGGCAAACGATCTATTAGGAGCAGGCATGGGGAGAGTGGCCCCATGGTCCAGTTGGCGTGGATGCTGAGTGGTCTTCCACGTAAGTGTTTGGGCGCTGTGGCGCAGTGCTAGAGGCACATATTGATGATTTGAAATTGAGAGTGGTGTTGACAAGATAGGTTGGGTAATAAGGTATTACCTCAAGAAGCCGTGGGTGATTTGGTATCACCATATTATCTAGGGTGATGCGTCATCTTAGGGTGACGTGTTATCCTTCCAACCCCGAAGTCGTGGTGAAGATTATACCAATATACCTAGAGTAGCACTCAAGCCGGTACGCATCTCGTTAGGGTCCGTCGGAAGCCACGACGGTGGCGAGAGGCAACACCTATCGTGTGGGGAAATTTGTACAACCTCTCGCAGAGTTATTTAAACCTATTCGAATAGCCACGCCCTTGGAATGGGCGGATGCTAGGCAAGAACATCTATGATTAGATATAGCTAACCTTTTTATGATATGTGAAGGTGATGGTAAGATGAGATAACCCCGAACTAGTAAAAGCAGTTTTTAGAGACTCGCTAGGGCCCACCCTAATTTACCAAACCACCCCCTGGTTTGGACTTGCCGAAAGTACCTTTGTACTCACCCCTCTCGCTTTTTTTACGCACATCGGCACGTAAGAAGGTAAAGTCGCCAAGGTAAAGGATACGCGTGCGTAGGGAGCCGTAAGACGATTGAGTAGGAGTAAGATCGAACCCAATTCCTATCCACTATCAAGATGCCCGTGGAATAAGGAGAAGTGCCTGACAATATACCAATGCTTCAGTAGCTTGGCTACTCGATATATTCATAACCCGGCTAGGTGTCACTTCACCACCACCGTAAGATCTTCTATCCTATACATTTCTTGCTCGGTATTATTCATATAACGATTTCTCACTACCGTGGATCGCTAAACGTATTGGTAGCGTGATCCCGGCGCCAATATGCGTGATTAAAAGTCCCATTAAAAGTGGGGCGTGATTGCATCCAAGGGCTCTCGCTCATCGCCCGGCTATATAAGGCACTCCCCCCCTGGGTGAAACCCTAATTCATACCTATTCATTATTCACCAAGTCCCATCATCAAGACCCCAAGTCTAGGTCCCAAGCCCTAGTTCCTCATATTAGAAGCAGTTAGCTATCTAGTTAGATCTAGAGGAAGTCAAGCTTGCCTTGGATTCCTAATAGTCAAGAGGTAGCGGGAGCCGAGCTTCGTGGCTTCTCTCTTGTATCCAATCTGTAAGTATTTAGTTGGAATACATTTGCTATGACTTTGCTCTATTTAATGATTATATTCTTAGTGATATGTATCCATGCTTGCTATGATTATATGTCTAGTTTAGTAAGTTTGTCTTATATTTTATGCATGGAGTCGTATAGCATCCACTTAGATGAACACTATGTGGGTGGTGAGCAATGTGTAAACATGGTGTTTATACAACGCTTACCTGCGATTGCACCCTACATTCCGGGTCGTGTGGTAGATCGTGGGAGTGACAGTCCTGTTGAGTCCTTTGTAGTCCACCCCCCGAATGATAGGCCAAGTTGAGCCTTAATTACGGTGATGATCCTGTTTCGTCCATGATCTTCATTAGTAATGTTCACCATGCATAGATATATTGCAACCTTGCCATGATAGCTAGATGTAATTGCACTAATTGTAGTATTCATTGACATATGACTATGAGTAACTTAGGAATATTCTTTCTACTCTCTCTATACCATGTTAATAGCTCATATGATACTAGTGGCATACCATGATCTAAGACTTGGGCAGTTATCATTTATCTTTATTATGAGACTTATCCTGTTATGAGTATTGTTAGATGCATATGGTAACTCTGCATTATACCACCGCAAGTGAATCTAAAGTGAATCTTTCAATGCATCTCTTAAATCATTAGACATACCTATCTCTCTTACTTTCCATAGACTACCCCTTCCCCTCGTGGTAAAATTATAAATACGATACCTGGATAGACTCCCTGAAGTGCTACAATGGTATTTCTATCCGTGCGCTTTTGCGTATATCATGTTTATCTTTTATCAAGGCATATCAAGAATACCATACACACATTTCTTAGAGCGTTATTGCTAGGGTGACAGAGACTAGCACGTAGATAATGCCTAGAAATGAGTGGTACACCTCGTGTACATATCCTAGTGAGATTAACTCCGCTATGGATAATGGTGCCGAGATTACACCCCACAAACTAACACCGCCTAACTCCGCCTTTGTTGGATCGTGAGATTAACTCCATATACATTTCTTTCGCCTTCCTATTTTGGATTGTGTTGGAAATGTCAACAAGCATTTCTAGGCGCCGTTCTTGCCGAAGGGTGCTAGCCAAAACCTTAAACACACATACATGGAATTAAGAGAGATCACTTGCATCACATAATGCATTGAGAACCCATTATCACATACTCAAACAAAGCTTACCCTTGTTTGTCTACTTGTTTTTGATCTTATGCGGGGGGTAAATGCATGAATTGGAACAACCGGCCCGATAATTACGTTGATAATCCCGAAGACATAATCGAAAGGCCAAAGCTAAACTTAGAAAAACACCAAAGACGCACATCAAGACCTTCCGATTCGGACGTAGATCAAGTCGGAAGCCTATCACCCGCTTTGAGGCTATGGTCGACAAGACACTCCGTGAGTTCTCAGCTCCTACCACGGCCAATATTCTCACCGGGCCAAAGGTAGAAGTGGGGGACAATGGTTTTGAACTCAAGCCCGGACTCATCAACATGGTGCAAACCCCGGCCAATTCTCGCGAAAGGCTCATGAAGACGCGAGTGCTCATCTCCAACACCTCCCGGAGATTTGCGGCAAAGACTTTCACCATGAAGGATGTATCAAGAGACGCCATCTTGCTATGCCTCTTCCCATTCTCACTCTTGGGAAGGCAAAGCAATGGTTCTACGCTACAAAAGAGAAGAACACAACTTGGGCTCTATGCTCCACAGCCTTTCTCGCCAAGTTTTTCCCTATAGGCAAGACGAATGCCTTAAGAGGGAAAATATCCAATTTCCAACAAAGAACACGATGAATCACGTCCCTAAGCGTAGGAGCGTTTTCAAGAATATATTTCAGAATGTCCACATCATGGGATGGAGAAGTGGCCGCTTATGCGGACTTTCTACCACGGGCTTGTTCCTAGTGCTCGTGAGATGATGGATGCCGCAACAGAGGTGCTTTCTTATCACTTACATTGACCAATGCTACGTAACTTGTGGAGAAGATGGCTTCCAACCGAGTTGGAACGAAGAACGCCAACCCCGCAAGAGAGGAATGCACCAACTTAAAGAGGTAGATATGTTTGTCCGCCAAGATGGACCTAATCATGAAGAAGCTCAAGGATAGAGATCCTCAACCCAAGGAAGTCATGCAAATTCAAGATTCCCGCATGACATGTGAAGAATGTGGTAACACAGGCCACACCGGCGAGAATTGCCCGAGAGATTGTGGAGGACATCAACAATAACAATAACTATCGCCCTCAACGTAATCAAGGTTGGAACCAACAGAGGCCCAACTACCAAGGCAACAACCAAGGTAATCATCAAGGTAATAACTTCAATAATTATAATCAACCTTCTTTGAGAGACCTAGTTCTTAGCCAAGGTAAAACCATGGAGAATCTGTCTAGGAAGATAGCTTCCAATGATAAAGCTCTAGAAACTATCAACACTAGAATGGAAGCTTTTCTTCTGTAATTAAAAATCGACATAGCTTTAATAAGATGATAGAATCTCAGATTTCTCAGCTGGCAACTTCTGTTCCACTAACCACACCAGGTAAGATTCCGGGCCAGCCGGAAGAATTAGAATCTGCAAATCTTGTCGATATCTTTAATGCAAAAATTACTACAAAGAGACCTCGGGAAGCAACTGGTTGGATGACTCTATGCCACCCAAGAGAGGAGATCCAGGAAGACCACTCATCACCATCCAGATAGGACCACATACCTTCGACAATGTGCAATGTGACTTCGGCTCAAGCGTCAACATCATGCCTAAGGTAATATATGAGAAGATTCATGGTGAACCACTATTGTATACAACCATGTGCTTTGCAAATTTGGCGAATCACCACTATGCTACCCCAAGGGGATACTTGAAGACGTGTGTATGGGAGTTTATAACACCCGTGTTTTTGCATCATTTTAAAAATCACTAAAAATTTGAACTTTTCGAAATACAACTAAAACTGAATTTATTTTCCCGAAAACACCCTCAAAATGTTTTCCGAAAACCTTGCATCAAAATCTCACCATATAGATATAGGATGTATGTGAATGTGTGTTTTGCTTGTATGCTTGTCACTAGAATTTATGTTGGCACTAAATAATATATTCCTTGTCATCCTCCATCAAATACCCTTGACCATCTCCACCAAAAACTCCTCCTTGACCTTCGATCTAGCTACCAACCACCACATCTCGACTCCAAATCCAAAACCTCGCAACGTGCTTAGTTTATATTTTCTGGGAAACGAAAAGAGCGCCATTCCATGTGTATATGTGTACATAAAATAATAAAGCTATGTGTATACATACATATGTGAATGCACATGGGAAGATATAAACGTATATCTATAAACATGGGAAATGGAAGATGGTGGAGCCGCCTTGAGCATACACATATACATGTACGTGATTACATATGAGTTATACTTATACATATCCAAATTTATATGAGTGTATGTGTATACCTCCAGTGCATGCATATATAAATATATATGTATGAAAATAAAAAGGGCAAATTATAAAAGGACAAAGGCAACTTGGGCTCATGGCCACCAGCCAGCCCAGGCCGAGTGCCAGGCCCAGCTAGCACAGCCCAAGGCCACTACCTCCCTCCTCTCACCGCCAAGCGGGGCCCGCATGCCATACCTTCTTCCTCCCCCCATCTCCACGTGCACGAGCAACACGCACGGCACAGCGCCGTTGACGCTGGAACAGCGCGCGCACGGGCCACCATTGCCGGGGAATATCTCCCCTTGCCGCGTCCGCTCCGCGCGTAGGGGACGACGAGCCGCACGCGTCGAACAGAGCCGGTGACCTCTTCACAGTGAACGTGTTGACATGGTCGGGGGAACATCTACGGCGCCAGCTCACGCCACGCCTACCCCTGCTCCGCCCCGTCACATCACCGAGGTCGTCGGGACCGCTGTGTAGCGCCGACATCGCCGACGTGCACTCATCAGAGCGCCAACTCGAGCCTGGTCACCGTGACGCGTCCCGTCAAGGTCGCGCTGGAGCTCTCCCATGGCCGATGTTGCCGTTGACTTGCTGATGCCGGCCGCGCGATGAGCTGGAGCATGGCTGCCGGAAAATATCTCCGGCGAGCCACCCTCCCTCCGGGCCTATAAATAGCCGGGCGAGGCCCCGAGCTCGCCATCCCGAGCCCCCGCGCCGGAACGGCGACGCCGAGGCCTGCATGGGCGCACTGCGCCCTGCCTCCGTCGTGCAGTCCCGCGCCAACTGGGACTCGCCGCCGCCCAGCCCATCTGGTCGCGGTGTCGAGGACGAAGCCGTGGAAGACGCGCGCTCCGACTTCGCCCGCCGCCGCGCTCAGTTGCTGCCGCTGGAGCTCCACCGCCGCCCCCTCGCCCGTCCGATTGATGTCGTCGCCGCGCCGGAACGCCAACAGAGCTCGCTGCCGTTCCTTGGCCGACGCATCGCGCACAGCACCACCCTCGCCGAAGCACGTTGCCGCTCTGCCGCACCGCGTCGAGTCGTGACCGCCGCGCCCAGAGTCAGCCTCGCCGCGCACCACCCTCGCCCAGCAAGCTGCTCGCCGCCGCGCCGCGCTCAGTAGCGCGCGCCACCCACGACGCGCCGAGCACCGCCGCTCGGGACGTTGCCGTCGCGCCGCGCCCAAGCTCGCTGGAGCCGCAGCCTCGCCGTGCCGCCATGGATTGCGCGCGCCGCGGCCACGCCGCCCACGACGTGGCCATCAGCTGCCACCTCGCCGGTGCTGCCGCAGTCGAGGCCGTGCACGCTGACGCCCACGGACAGCCGCGCCGCACGCCGGCACCAGAGCCGAACGCCGCCGCCGCTGGGGCCCTGCTCCACCGCACCGTGTTGCCGCTCTTCCGTGCCACCGCTCGCCGGAGCTGGGATTCCACCGCCGGCCATCTCCCCTCCCTCCCTCGGTTCCTTGCGAATAGGAACGACGGGCAGGGACTGGACGGGGATTGATTGCGGACGACGACGAGCGAGACTCACCCGTGACTCCGTGAGGCCATCCCAACCTTATCTCTTGAGGGGCCCATGTGTCATGGACAATTAGTCCCTCTCGTCAATAACGTGGGCATGGTGTACGGGGAATAGAGATAGGGAAACACCCGATCCCTAGATCGGTTCACCATCTTGTGGACTGTGTCCATGGAACAGTGCCAGCCAGTTCCCTGTGCGCGCGTCAGCCAGCGGAAATTGCTATGGCCACCCGGAGAAGTGTACACGGGAGTGTAAAAGTACATTTTCCATGTTCCGTAAAATTCTCAGAAAATTTGTAAATAAACTAGGTACACCCAACACCCTATCCATAAATTTTAAACTCCATCCCGTTTACCCAAAATTCCATATTTATTTCCAAAGTTGAATTCCATTTATAAATATTTAATAAAACTTTAGAAATTCATATCTCCTCCGTCCTAACTCCAAATCACTCCCTTCCAATTCCATAATTTCTCTAAAATCATCCTATATAATTCCATACCATTATTCCACTATTTGGTGCCCACTTAAATTCTAGGTTTGTTTGTGCCTTCTTTTTGTCGCAATAGTTGCTGCGATAGTCTCGTCGGCCGTAGGTGTTTCTTGAGCAAGCCGGCTCATCCGGCCAACGTGCCGATCAATAAGAACACACCGTGGCAAGTCCTTACCCCCTAAACTTGACCTTAATTAATGATGTTAATGATAATATAATGGATCTCGAGATCATGGCCTATTATCATATATGATTATGAGATGATACATACTAGGTGTATGTTTGAGATGTTGATAAGGCGAGTGCTTGATAATGAGCTTGGTGCTCGAGATTATTGATGAGCTGTGTGCTCAAGATTTATGAGGAGCTAGGTGCTCCGGATATTTGATGAGATGTTGTGGACATACGATAATAGCCATGATGTTAATATGCGGATAACTTGTTAGTGCTTAGTGGTATGAGCTGGTAATGTAGCTATGGAGCTAAGTTGGATGACGTAATCATCCACATTACCTAAGCTCATATGTTAATAATTAAGAACTTACATGAGATATTAAAATGAACCATACCAACAAAAGAGGTGGGTGGTGGTAATCCACGAAGTGAGGTGGATTACCACATCGAATCTCTCGTGAGGGGTTCTGCGGAGAGATACTTGCCTCCCTAAGGACCGGTTCATAGACCTTCTACCTACATCGAGATAATGCGTATGACCACACGTCGGGATGGGGTGGCTTGATTCCACACCCCGCTAGATTGAAGTATAATCTCTAACCTAGGAGGCCAGAGTAGGCAAGCGGTCTATCAGGAGACGACACGGGAGGAACGGCCCGTGGTCCGGTTGGCGTGGTTGCTATGTGGTCTTCCACGTGATTTTTGGGGTTATGGTATTGGCCATGTTGTGCACGTAATATTTGTATAGTTGTTGACTACGTACAGGGACGCATCCTCCGTAGCACCGTTTGCTACGTACAGGGATGGCGGCCTCCATAGTTGGTTTCCTCTGCGTATAGGGACGACATCCTCCGTAGTGTGTATTGAAGCTACGCACAAGGATGGTCGTGCTCGGCTGGCAAGCTACGTGCATGGGATGGCCTCCGTAGTGTGCATTGAAGCTACGTCTGAGGCGCATCCTCCGTAGTACCAACCCATGAGAAGCCGTGGTGGAGATTATATGGATATCTAGGTTGGCTACCAAGCGGGTACGGAATCTCGTTGGGCTGTTGGAACCAAACCGGATGGGAAAGACGATTGCCCATCGTGTGGGGAAAGTGTACAACCTCTGCAGAGTTAATCAAATCTATTCGAATAGCCACGCCCTTGGAATGGGCAAATGCTAGGGGAACATCTATGATTAGATTCACATTAATGTTAACTAACCCATTTTGTGACCTGTGTTGTGAAGATGAGAACCAGATCCACCCCGGGAACTAGTGAGAGCAGTTTTAGAGACTCTGCTGGGGCCCAAACCCTTAATAATCACAACCACCCTAGTTTGGACTTACTGAGTACGTTTGTACTCACCCCCCTCGCTTTTTGGACATCGACACATCGGGAGGTAAGATCGTCGTCAAGGTAGTGGACCAGCGTTCGTAGGGTCGCAAGGTGTTTGCTTAGGAGAAAGACGTTGAAGCCCGGGATTCATCCATGCTCAAGTTTGCCGTGCAGATGCGGGCGGTGTCACGGTTAATCCACCGCTTCCCTTGGCTAACTCGATATCAGTAACCCACATCGGCGACCTCTCTTGTCGCCACTGTAAGACCCTTTTATCCTATTTCAATAAAGCTCAGATTATCTTTTATATCTGTGTACCATCATCTGTGACTAACAGACGTATTTGTGCGTGATCCTAGCGCAAATACGTGAGATTAAGGACCCATAAAAGTGAGGGCCTGACAGAGTTGGAGGCTCTTACGTAACAGCAGACTTCGCAGTCATGGAAATAGGAGGAAGCGAAAGGTCAACGATCATCCTTGGTCGCCCATTCCTGAGTACAGCCAAAGCTATCATCTACGCCGACAAAGGTCGAAGATTTGTTTCAACATAAAAGGGAGAAAGGAGAGATTTAATTTCGGGAACAAGACACACACCTCTCCTGCTCACCCGTAATGCTCCTATTCCTATTTGTTGACACTAGAACCAAAGATCGAGACCATCAACAAGAATAGAAAGAGGAACCAGGATAGGTATAAGAAGGCGCAGCCTACAAAGGTAATAGTGATCAACAAGGTAAGTTCTAAAAATGACCATCTACTTCAATCTCCAATGCTTTGCAAGCTAGATGATCCAGTACTCCTAACATCGTATGCTCTATTAATTATTTGACTTTTAACAATACATTTTTGCGATATGGGGTCCGGCATCAACCTAATGGCAAAAGTAACATATGAACTATTATTTGGGAAATTGCCTTCGCAAACCAACATTTGTGCAACAAGCAGATGGCGGACCAATCATTTCGGTTTCCGGAAGGGATTGCTAAAGACGTGCAGTTAAAATCATGGATCACTATGTCCCTACCGACTTTGTAGTCATGGACATGGGGAAGATCGGGATCCTCCAATAGTCTTTGGGGAGACCATTCCTCAACACTACACGCGCCATCATCTATATCCGTGTACAGAGAGATTCACTTCCCAGCTTCCTACGTAAAAGGTACGTGTGTATTTTAATAGTTATAATGATTATGAGAAACCCAGGAAGAGCAGATCAGCTCGTCGCCGCCAAAAGAAGCGAGTGGATCAAAGACTTAGAAGATGAGAAGGTAAATGAAGAGGTAAAGTCCCTACACCTGAACCATCCATGGAGAAAATAGAAGAGCCAACCACTCGAGAGAAAAGCCCACCGGCTAAGCTAAAGTGGAGGAAGAAAAAGATATCTCCCGCATCATCATCGAAGAGACAACAGAATCATCGGTGCCACCAATAGTGACAAGCGATGTACCTTGGGAGTAAAGAGCGAACTAGAAATCCTGTTCGGAGGACTCTAATCGCTGAACCCTCACCTAAAGGTAACTCGGTAGTTATCCATATTTAAATTCTCAGCATTGCATATTTATCTTTTCATATCATGTTTATCTTTATAGCATCATATATCTACACTTGAAAACAACAAAAATATTTTTGTGCTTTGCTTTGCTAAAACCTTGAAGCCCCATATGAATAAAACCCGAGGCTTAACCCTCGGGACTGTTCTTTGTGGTGGCTTAAAAATAAAATAAAGATGCATAAATACTTTATCTTTTCTTGCACGTAAAAATAAAAAAATCAAAAAAATATATTTAATGCTTGTTCCCAGGCAACCTAAAGCAATGTGGCTAACCCCTAATGCTTAATCAAGTTCCACTAGCTTTGTTGTCTATTTGAGTTCAGCAGATTTCGAAGAGAGACATGATGGGTGTCACCATTGTCGCCATCTACCTCAACTTCTACATCATCAACAACCACACTTCAATCCAGACTTGGGGGAGAGCACCCCCTGTTATCCCGATAAGTATCTCTACTATCTATATATTATTATTAGCTAAATATTTGGTTTGCTATAGAGTTTGGTAAGGAGTCTAGTTTTATGAAGTCTAGTCGTTTAAGAGTCTTTTGCTAGAGTGTGAGAATAAAATAATCAAGAGAGAGTGTACACCGGTTTGCTTTGCTCAACTAAAATGAACCCTAAAATCAAGCCAACATGGAGATGATGAATAGTTGCTCCGCCGTAATTCCTTTCTAGTACCTAGCTTTCAAGCTTAATTTCTCTTGAGCTCTAAATGCAAAACTGCTTTGACTTGAGATTTACTCTAAACCTGAAACCACGTGGGTTGCAAATGCTTGCTCTAAAGTCTAGGTAATTGACGGATATGATATATGATAGTCTGAGCTGCTATTGGTCTTACTCCTAGTGACACTAGATTTACGAGATTTATTTTGAAAATTTAAAATGCACATGATAAGTTCCCTGTGTGACAGAGTGTTGAACCTCCTACCACAGCCATATATACATGCTCCCTAGATTAGAAAAACCCTTTGAAATATATATAGGTCGCTTGCTTTGCATTGAGTTTGTTCAATCTTTGTGACCCTTAGAAACTTGTCATGCTCATCATGTACACTCCACCTCATTCCATCTCACTACATCTCCACTCCATTCACTCATATGCTACTTCTACCCTGGAAGTACGCATCCACCATATATATCCATCCACTATAGCCACCAAAAAATGTTCTACTCCTATCCTCGGGATAGAGCAACCAAAAATACTCCCTACACCCATCCACTCATCTATTTCTAGCCATTGTTTTACAAAAGCTCCATTACTCTTGTTTATCTCTCAAAAGTTATTGCAAAAGAGATTTGGGTTGTAGTTAAAAAAAGAGAATAAAGGAGAGTTAAAAAAATGGACAAGTTGAAGATCTCTAGTTTGGTTTTGGATAATTAGTGACACCTAAGGACTAATCTCTCATTGCTAAGTGTTTGACATGTATGGAGATTGGTCGTGCCGGAGTTGGTGCAAGATGATCATGGAGGATGGATCGAGGTGATCCAAAAGATGATCAAGCATGCAACCCGGTGGAGTTTCGGAGAACAAAAGTCCCAAGGCAAAGGTATAACCATAGGGCTTTTGGTTTCACACCCAAGACACCATAGAGGGTGTGGGTGGTTATAGGATCGATAAGCCGTACTATAAAGAGGGGAAAACTTTCGTACATATCGATCCTCACGTGCCTTTAGGTTCAAGTCTCATATGCATGCATTCTAACCTAAAGTGCTAACTCCGTCCTTGTCGAAAATGGTTTCGAAAATGCTAACACATGGAGTCGGGGTGCTCTTCGACGTGTCGGCAACAAGAAACAAGTGACGGAAGTCGGTTTGGAGCAAAGGCGAAGAAACGGCGACGAAACGACGAAGTCTCGCAGCTCTGGCGTTGACCGGACGCACCGACCGGAAGCTGGTCAGATGTGACCGGACGCTCCGGTCAGTGCGTCTGGCAGAGAGCTCTGCAGGCGGGTTTCTGACCGGACGCGTCGACCGGACGCTTGACCGGACGCTTCCGGTGCTGACCGGACGCTTGCACCGGACGCACGAAGGAGCCGTTGGCTGTGGGCCAGGTTGCGTGTCGGTTGTGACCGGACGCAGGGACCGGACGCTGGACCGGACTCTACAGTGCGTCCGGCCGCGGTCGCCCCGGCCAGTTGTTCTAGCGCAGCTTTGAACCCAAACGGTCATATTTCGAGATGGGGGCTATATATATGTGTTTGGCCGGCTCTTGCTCTCTCTCTTGGTCATTTGAATCACTCCTAACACCTTTGAGCAAGCAAGCAAGCCTCCCTCCTCTCTCATTCTTGATTTGAGCTTCATTCTTGAGAGAAGAGAGATCCAAAGTGCATTGCATTGTGTTCTTGCATCTAGAGGCACTTGGGGATCGTGTTGTGACGGTGGATTTCCCGTTACTCTTGGAGACACCGCTCCTAGCCGGCTTGGTGTTTTGGTGGAGTTGTTGGCAAGAAGAGGAGATTGTTTCTTGGCCACCTCCCAGGTTGGTTTGTGAGAGGATTACGCACTCCTCGTCGGGAAGACAAAGTGCAAGGAATACATTGCTCGTGCTTTGGGTACCTCACTTGGTGTGTGGTGTGTTGAGGCTAGCAAGGGCACCGCCTAGCTCAAACATCACCCTTTGTGTTGGTCGGCACAACCGAGAGTAGTTGTCGGTGTACAACGAACTCCCGGTGAACAAATCGACTTGTTCATTGTCTCTTGTGTGGATCATCACCTTCGAAAGTGATTGATTGGTTTTCATCTTCCGGTGATTGGTTGACATCCTCTACACATCGGTATAACAAGCCTCTCACTTTTGTCTTTACCTTCCTAGTTTACTTTGAGTAGAGAGCTAGCATTTGCTTGTGTAGGTTGTTCTTGCTAGCATAAGGACCATATTAGGATTGCTCATAAGCTAGAGTAGTGACATAGACTTTGAGTGGACTAGAGATCATAGTATTATTTAGTCTTGTCACTAGAAGGCTTGCTTGACCATTAGAGCTAGTGCAAACCGCTTTACGCCGTGTTTTATACTAACCGGCTTGTTTAGTTGAGTTTGTAGAAAATTTTTATAGGCTATTCACCCCCCCTCTAGCCATCTAGGACCTTACACAAGTGTCCGCTGAAAACAATGGGTACTTAGATGTTCGCCTCTCCATAATATTTTAAAAAAAGAGTGAAAAAGAAAGAAAAAAAAGATACAACCCAAATTCTCCCAAAGTTTCCAAATTCCAAAGAGAGATGATTCCTCAAGGAGCAAAAGAAGAATTAGGCTTTCCCCTCATTCATTCCATACACCTTATATCCCCTACCATCACATTTATTCTTTCCACCATACACATACACCACTTGATCAAGTATGACTCGTGACTTTAGATCCATAGCTTGAATTTACAATATATGCTTAGTAAGTAGATTTAGTTTCTCCCACCTAAAGCTCTAGATATAAGCCTTAGATATAGGGTGAGAGAGAAGAAGGCATAGTGTCCTACCGCCTTTAGCCAAAAATACCACATATTATGAGAGAAAGGCAAAACAACTTTATTGCCTTAGAGAGGATCCACAAATACCACAAATGAGGGACTTGAGAGAGTCATACCGGGAACTTTGAGTTTTGTTTCGAAAACTTGCAAAAACTCGAGAATGACAGTTGAACAAAGAGTTTGAGATATAATGCTTGACTTGATCGTTCTATCTTTCAATTACCCAAGATTGAAGAAAAGGCTAGCCCCAAAGGTAAAAGGTAATATGGGTAAGTTGAAGGTTGAAAAAAGTTTATTCTTATCTGGAGAGAAATTTTGTTTGAAAGCATGTGTACTTTTGAGACGGAAAAAGCGTTGCGGCAAATCCCGATTCAAGTAATATAATAATAAAATAAGTCTTGCTAGGGACTAGCAAGAGGTAAGCTTGGGGAAGCTTGTTGGTATGCCTTATAGCATAATATTAATAGCCAACTAAACATGAAATAAGGGCTTAAAATGAATATCAACATAAGTCTAGGGGTCTAACCGATACATTTCCATGAGTTTTGGTATTTCATATCTTTGCGGGGACTAAACAGATAAAAAGCGGCTAAGAACAATTGAAAAGCCCAAGAGTTTGGATCCCATACGATGAGACGACGTGACCGTGAGGCAACTCATTCCGAAAAGTGGACTAAAATATTCTAACAGACACGAGAAGACACCGGGAGGAAGGAGAACACACCAAAGACACGCAGAGCCACTGCGGTCGCCGTCCCGATCTGGCGACCGCCGGTGGGTCCCACCTGTCATCCTCTCCTTTCTATGGCGGTTTACCACCGACATTGGGATGAGATCTATGCCGTTGCTCAAGGTCGGTTTGATCTAAGGGCTCTGTTCATCGCCTCGGGGCTATATAAGCGCACCCCACGACCCCTGGGTGAAACCCTAATTCATACCTATTCATTATTCACCATGTCCCATCATCAAGACCCCAAGTCTAGATCCCAAGCCCTAGTTCCTCATATTAGAAGCAGTTAGCTATCTAGTTAGATCTAGAGGAAGTCAAGCTTGCCTTAGATTCCTAATAGTCAAGAGGTAGCGGGGCCGGAAGCTTCTCGTGGCTTCTCTCTTGTATCCAATACGTAAGTATTTAGTTGGAATACATTTGCTATGACTTTGCTTTTATTTAATGATTATATTCTTAGTGATATGTATCCATGCTTGCTATGATTATATGTCTAGTTTAGTAAGTTTGTCTTATATTTTATGCATGGAGTCGTATAGCATCCACTTAGATGATCACTATGTGGGTGGTGAGCAATGTGTAAACATGGTGTTTATACAACGTTTACCCGCGATTGCACCCTACATTCCGGTCGTGTGGTAGATCGCGGGAGTGGCGAGCCTGTTGAGTCCTTTGTAGTCCACCCCCGAATGATAGGCCAAGTTGAGCCTTAATTACGGTGATGATCCTATTTCATCCTTGATCTTCATTGGTAATGTTCACCATGCATAGATATATTGCAACCTTGCCATGATAGCTAGATGTAATTGCACTAATTGTAGTATTCATTGACATATGACTATGAGTAACTTAGGAATATTCTTTCTACTCTCTCTATACCATGTTAATAGCTCATATGATACTAGTGGCATACCATGATCTTAGACTTGGGCGAGTTATCATTTATTATTTATCATTTATCTTTATTATGAGACTTATCTGTTATGAGTATTGTTAGATGCATATGGTAACTCTGCATTATACCACTTTGCAAGTGAATCTCAAGTGAATCTTTCAATGCATCTCTTAAATAATTAGACATACCTATCTCTCTTACTTTCCATAGACTACCCCTTCCCTATGGTAAAATTATAAATACGATACACGGATAGACTCCCTGAAGTGCTACAATGGTATTTCTATCTCGTGCGCTTGTAGATATCATGTTTATCTTTTATCAAGGCATATCAAGAATACCATACACGCATTTCTTAGAGCGTTATTGCTAGGGTGACAAACTAGTACGTAGATAATGCCTAGAAATGAGTGGTACACCTCGTGTACATATCCTAGGGAGATTAACTCCACTATGGATAATGGTGCTGAGATTACACCCCACAAACTAACACCGCCTAACTCCACCTTTGTTGGATCGTGAGATTAACTCCACATCCAAGCTGACAAGTTCTGATAGATACCATATACATTTCTTTCGCCTTCCTATTTTGGATCGTGTTAGAAATGTCAACAACCGACACCCGCCACGGTCCACGCTCGTAGGAAGGGGGCTTCAACGCGAACGGCGGCGGCGGCGACCTAGCCCACGCGCCCCCCTCCCGGCAGCCTTGACATGACCAGGGCGGTGAGCCGGCTCGGCGAGGTCACCGCTTGAAGCGACTTGGACGCTGGGACGCCTGTGAGGCCCCGTGGACCTCAACCGCATCCTGCCGCCATGGCGACCGACCGTCGCGGTATGAGGCGCCGCGACTTCGTCGGCAAGCCAGCTCATGGTGGCATGAGATGCACGCGGGTGCCAGGCATGAACCAACCGAGGAACCCGGTGGAGGTCTCGCCGCCCCGAGCCGCGATCGGAAAAGATCGCCTCCACGGTGAAATATCTCATCGGCGGCCGAGCCCGCGGCGCGCCCATAAATAGGACCCACCGGCTTCCGATCGACCTCGCCCCTCCACCTATGAGCTTCGCCGTGACCCGGGACACGCGATGCTCGCTCCGTTTTTCCCCCTCTCCACTTCTCCTCCTCGCTATCCCGTTTTCCCCCAAATCGAGAAGACGGGGCCGCCGACGGAGCTCGACTAAGGCGAGGCCTTCCCGGCAATAGAGCAACTCGGGTGCCAATGGCGAGTGGGTGAGTCTCCCCCTCCACATATTCCCTCGGTTTCCGCCTCCTTTTTTCCCTCCTATTCCCACGTAACGATCTTTGGCGACGTGCGCCGCCACCCGCCGAGCCGCCATGACGCGGCCAAGCAACCCACCAGCGGCGGCGGCCACCCTGCGGCGCCCTAACCCCCTGAGCACGCCCTCGGATCGCTTCGGGGAACTTCGCACCTCGGCACTGGAGGCGGCGTCGAGGAGGCGGACATCGGGGCCCTATCCGCGAGCGCCGCTGCCGCGGCGCCGCCCGACCATGCCGCCAGGCGGTCTCTCTTGCGCGCTAATATCGACCATCGGGGTCGGGTGACAAGGAGACACCCACGCACCGCCGCGGCGAGCCTTGATGAGGTCCCCGCCGCCATGGCGGATTCAATGGCGATCCCGCCGCCCCCATCGCGTCGGCGACCGGGGCGGTCGCCGTCACCGCTCCATCTCCCTTCTACGCCGACACACGGGCCCGGTGTGTAACGCCGTCTAGGGACGACGTGGGTACTAACCTGCGCCAGCGACAAGTGGGCCGTGGCCCAAAGGCCCACTCGGCCAACCACCGGTGGACACGTCGGCGCCGGCACGGCTGGGTACGCCGGATGTAATTGCTAGGTGCACCCAAGAAGTGTACACGGGTATTATAAACCCTATTTCTGTTTCAGAAAAATTCCTAGAAAATTTGTAAATTCATTATTTGAATTATAGAATTTTATCATGTAATTAGTTCTATTTTTATTACATGATAAAATTATATTATAATGTTACCCTAATGATTTAATTATGGATTAATATTATAAAATCCATAGCTCATGCAAATTAATTCCGTTTCACGTGAAACGACTTCCATAATTTATCTAAAATCTAGCTCTATGCATCTAACCTATTACCACCATAATGTTCTATACTTGTTTTGGTTGCTCTAGTTCAAGCTAGGTTATAGACGCGTGCGCGTCATAGTTCTACACCGACCCGATTAGGAGCTTAGTCCGGGGTAAGCTAGGAGCGTTCGACGCACTTGCCGATCGGTAAGAACCTACCGGGCAAGTCCTTACCCCCCTTAACCTAACCTAATTAATTAACCTTAATCATACAAGATTTATAACCATGCCATGTTGATTAAGTGAACCTTTCACATATGATGATAACCTCGGTTTATAAACTACGTGCTTAATATAATGATGAGCTATGTGCTATTCATGAGCTATGTGCTTAAGATATTGATGATGCTGTGTGCATGAGATAATGATGATGCTATGTGCACGAGGTTATCATCGAGGTTATGTTTATGTTAATGTTAATCCATGAATTAAGTTAAAATGTTGATAATGATAATAAAATGAATCTAACCAACAAAAGAGGTGAGTGGTGGTAGTCTGGTAGAGCCTAAATACCACATCGGGAATCACCGTGAGGGGTTCTGCGCGAGAGATACTCGCCTCCCCTAAGGACCGATTCATAGACCGTCTACCTAGTGAGATATTTCGTGCGACCACACGTCGGTGCGGGACGGCTTGATTCCACACCCCGTTAGATTGAAGTATAATCTCTAACCTAGGAGGTCGGAGTAGCCAAGCGGTCTATCGGAGTCGACGCGAGAGGAACAGCTCGTGGTTGCTATGTGATCTTCCACGTAAGCTTTGGGGTTATGAGATTGGCCATGTTGTGCACAAAAGATATATAGAGAGATGATGACTACGTACAGGTACGCATCCTCCGTAGCACCGTTCATTATGTACGGGGATGGCGGCCTCCGTAGTGATTTTCCCCTCGCATATAGGTACAACATCTTCGAGTGGAGGAGATGGCCGTGCTCCGTAGGGCAGGCTACGTACAGGGATGGCACCCTCCGTAGAGAGAGTACATAGAGGGTTGTATCCTCCGTAGCAGAATCCAACCCCTGAGAAAGCCGTGGTTGAGATTATATGGAGGTCTAGGTTGGCTGCCAAGCAGGTACGGAATCATGTTAGGCCTGTCGAAGCCATGACGATGGTAGAGGCAACGCCTATCGTGTGGGGGAAGGGTACAACCTCTGCAGAGTTAACCAAATCTATTCGAATAGCCACGTCCTTGGAATAGGCAGATGCTAGGATCAGACCAGTTATGATTAGATTTCACACTAATAATGACTAACCCGTTTGTGACCTGTGTTGTTGAAGATGAGAACAAGATCCACCTCGGGAACTAGCGAGAGCGATTTTGAGACTTTGCTAAGGCCCAAACCCTTAATAATCATAACAACCCCTGGTTTGGACTTGCTGAGTACGTTTGTACTCACCCCTCCTCTATTTTTTACAGACATCGGTACATCAAGAGGTAAGATCGTCGACAAGGTAGGGGACCAGCGTTCGTAGGAGTTTGCAAAGTGTTTGCTTAGGAGAAGGACGTTGAAGCCCAGAGTTCATCCATGCTCAAGTTTGCCTGTGGAGTATGGGGCAGTGTCAAGGTTAATCCACCGCTTCTTGGTTGGCTAACTCTGATACTGTGACCCTAATCGGTGACCTTCTTCATCGCCACTGTAAGACCCTTTTATCCTATATTTATAAAGCTTGGATTTCCTTTATATCTATATACCATTATCTATGACTGATAGACGTATTTGTGCGTGATCCTGGCGCAAATACGTGAGATTAAGGACCCATAAAAGTGGGAGCCTGACAGAGTGGTATCGGAGCCGAGCTTGACCATAGGATGAAATCTAGGTTGACAGACATTTTAACTCCACTTAAGGATAACTATTTTCAAACTTGTTGCTATGAGAACACCTTACCATTATTGTCCTTATGTCGTGAGAATAACTCTTGCAGCAATGGACTAGTAAGGATGATCTCAGTCGGACTACCCGACCAATGGAGAGTTTCCACAACTCCTCTCGGAGGAGCTAAAGTGCTTAGGATACTCTAGTTTCCTCGATATTAAAATTGAGAGCTTCATAAAGACGGAGTATCGAAGTACGTAATGAGCTGCATATTCCCAAAAGCCCCAACAGAAGGATTAAATGCTATACGGTGGCGGCACTTGGAAATGCATAAGATGTCCAATCACCTAAGTGGGCGCTAATGTGATGTGCAAGTATAGCTTTAATGGGATCGCCATATGGCATAGTACAAGCAGCATGATAAGTGGTATTATCCTTTTGCAAGCTTGATGTGCAAGCAATGTCTTAGCAATAGTTGCTAAGCATTAAGCTAGCAAGATCATAGGTGCCTAGGCTTTAATGCCTTCGATAGATGCAAAGTCGCGCGCAATAACCGTCATGGCGGTTGCTTATGTGTGATGCGACCATGTATCATCAATGTAATCGTCCCCTGTGATGAGAATTATTGTCGCGCTTGTTTGTTTAGTATATTGTCTTGCTTCTTTCCTATCCTATGGGAAATTCCTCCATTATTACTACTCGTAATGATTAATGGAAGGAAAATATCCGATAGGATCTGTGAACATCATGGAAAATCATACAAGTCACGAGTTATAAGACAAGTTTCCCACAAACTTAGTTCGCCGTGACTAACCTTTTCATGCGTTTCACATCGTAAGCTTTTGTGATGTACGTGTTTCTTTTGCTAACCTTGTTTTAGTTATGAAACTACCCCTAAGTCTCTTCTTGATCCCACTTCATGCTTTCCCTCGATATTCTATTAGGTAGATCCTTTTCCTCACCTTGTGCTTCTCCCTCTCAACCCCTTCTATTCCAAGTAGATTAGGTACTAACTTTGTAGGAGACACGCTGACAACGATGGACTCCACGGCTCAGTAGCCGTTGAACCGTACCGGTGTTCTTCCCTACAACCGTCACACGCCGTCGCCACAGTGTTATTACTGTACTAGCGACCGTGCAACATTGCCGACATGCTGTCACCTCGGCGCCGGAAGAGCTGCGACACCTGCGACCCTTGACCCTAGACCACGACACTCGAAGCTGCTCAAGACCCGGGCAACAGTTCAAGTGGCCACCAATGCCAATGATTCAAGACGAAGGCGAAGACGAGGACTGCAAGTGGAAGCTAACCAAAGGAGTTAAATACCTGAAGCAAGTCATCAAGCCCGTGAAGAAAAGCTCAAGGCAGAAAGGGAACAAATATCTCGAAGGATGGATTGATGCCATGGACTATCAGATGAGCACCCCACCGGCAATAGAGAAGCCATACAGTTCCACCATATGGGAAATCCCACCGACCACACTTTCACCAAGGCTACACCACCAACATCGGGTCAACCTACACAGGGAGCTCATTCCAGTGCCTTCTACCGCACACCCTAACCACAGTACCAGAAGGCCAAGCTTCTCCCACAAGCCTTTACCCTCCACCCACTTTAAAAAGAGCACCACTCCCACTCTCATCACCACCCCACTCCAACCATTCCATTGCTAACCTCCATCTTCCTCCACCATCACACAGTCCTTGCCATCCATCCACCAAGAACCACCACTAAACCCCACCAAGATGGCCGGAACTTGGGATAGAAGCCAGTGCATCAACACCCCCGGATTCCCCCAGCTTCTCTACAAAACCTTGGCATCCGAGATCGCCCTGAGTATGAGGGCAGCGAGTATGAAGAGCGTGGCACCCCTCGCTGCGAAGTCACCGTCTACATCGCCAAGAGTCAAGACTACCCCGTCATCACTGAAGGATGGAGCATGACCGCCATTGGATTCTGCTCCCCTGACACCTATCAAGTTGTCGCCCGCAAGGCACTACATCACCTCTTTTTTTTCTATAGAGAAGACATCGCCCACACACCCATGAGGTACCTGCCGCCCGAAGAGAAGAACCTCCCCACCTGGACTGCTCGCTTGGAAGAATTGCAAGGTCCAAGAGGTAGCCCCGTCATCAAGCACCTGCTGTCCTACCTGCTCGCCCTTGATGAGCAGTACAACCATCATGATGCTGCCCTGAGACGCTAGATCCGTCGAGCTAAGCAAGCTGAATGCTATGTACGCCGAGGAGGCTGCCCTCACCGAGACCCTGAAGACCGTCTAGGAGCGACACACTCAAGAGCTGAAGAACGCCTACTTCGTTGTCGGCTCCAAGAGAAGGATGCTCACCATGCACGGGATAGAACCTGCAATCATGAAGGTATACCCTTTAACCCTCCCACAAGAAGAAGGATGAACCCCACCGTGCCGACAACACCACCACCATTGCCGACAGAAGCCAGACATGAAGGACCCCCCGTCCCTCGGTCAGCCACGACCAAGAGAAGAAGACCCCCGCCCGGAGCCAGTTGATGGATCTGCGGGGCCTGGAATGGAGCCACCGTGGTGACATGAAGTAGAGTAGCCACTCTAGAGGGAGATGTAACCGTAGAGTAGCACCTTCATTTTGGCTCTCTTGTTGTAATCTCTCTGGAGTAATCAAGATCCTCCCATTTGACCCGTCATCTGGATGCAAGTTGCCAACAAAGAATCCAATGGGTGCTGGAAGTAATGTCACGGAATAAAACAGAATTAAGAAGAAAACTTTTCTAAGTGGGGTAGAGATGACTCAAGAAAAGAAGAAACATATGAAGTGGGCGAAGCAAAAAGAAGCAATCGGAGACAAAGACATAGAAGCCGGATGTAGAAGAAGAAGACTAGCGGAGTCGAGGCCAAATCAAACACGAAGGAGGAACCAAGAAGAAGAACACCTTTGAAGGCATCATAAGACCAAGACCCCCGGACACTTAGAGGAATTATTCCTCTAAGTGGGGTAGCCGCAGAAGAAGACTCGAAGACCATGAAGACCAAGGATGCAAGACCAAGAAAATGGGGTAAAGCAGCAGCAACCGTCAGCAGCAAAAGGTACACTCTCTCCAGTACCATGCCACCCTAGAAATGGGGTAGCACGATAGTGGACAGAGACTCTCGGTGGACAAAGATGTAAGCAATGGGAAACTCCATTTCCCCTATCTCTCTATCCCCTCTCTTTCTCTCTCTCTCTATCCTTTAGGCCTTGTTAGGACTTTCTCCCTGTAGTCTTGGAATCTCGGGGACGAGATTCTTCTAAGTGGGGTAGCTTTGTAACACCCGTGTTTTTGCATCATTTTAAAAATCACTAAAAATTTGAACTTTTCAAAATACAACTAAAACTTGATTTAATTTCGCAAAACCAAAACCCCGATTTGAAAACCCCGCATTTAAACCCTCACCATTTAGAAAATAAGAAACCTTGGTTGTTGCTTGTGAGCTTATGGTGGAAGGTAAGTCGATGCATCAACTAGAAGGTAAATTATGGAATTATGCATGAGAAGTAATTTACAAATCATTCTCTAGGAATTAAATTATCGAGACACATGTACCATCTTCCCCGAGCCATATATATTTATATACATTATGGCACAAGGAATAAATATTCTCAAGATATAAGTCTAGGGAATAGGAACCCAAGTGCTTGAATAAATAGATATATATAAATATATATATGTGGATGTACACATGAAATAATACATGGGAAAGGAAGGAAATAGGAAAAAGAAGAAAAGGGAAATAGAAAAAAAGGAAAGGAAAAAAAAAAGGGTTCATGGGCTCATTCCTCCCCGCCCCGGCTGACCCTCCTTTCTCCTCTCCTCGTCATTGGATGCAACCGGCCCAAGGCCCGGCAGACGGCGGTAGCCGCCTCCTCACCACGCGCCGACGGGTGGGACCAGAGCGTCAGCTCTTTCTTCCCCACCGCATCACGACGAGGCGTGCCCCTCGTCTCGATGGGACCTGGCCTCCCCGCGATCAGTCGCGACGGCGAAGAACGGCGGAACCGTGACCTTCCTACTAAGACATCTTGTCGCTCCACGCGGAACCAGCGTGCGTAAAGGACCCCATTCAACGCGCGCAAGGGGTAGAGTTTACCGTGTGCACGGTGCACTCGGCGACCCTACGGTGCCGCCGGCGGCCTCGACAAGAGCGGGACGATCGCCCGGCTCACCGGGCGAGCCCGCGCGCGCGATCCGACATAGCGGCACCCCCCACGGTCCACGCTCACGAGGAAGGGGCTTCAACGCGAACAAAGACGAGCGGCGACCTAGCCCACGCGCCCCCGGCGCCCTTGACATGACCAAGCGGCGAGCCGGCGGCGAGGTCACCGCGTGAAGTGACTTGGCGCGAGGGCGCCTGCGAGGCCCACGCACACGAGGAGTCGGCTCTACACACACCGCGGGCCCCGCCCGGACCTCGCCGCATCATGCCGCCATGGCGGCCGACCGTCGCCGTGTGAGCGGACGCGACTCGTCGGTAAGCCAGCTCATGGTGGCATGAGACGCGCGCGGCGGGCGCCCGACGAACCAAGCGGGGAACTAGCTGGAGGTCTACGCCGCCCAAAGCGCGGTCGGAAAAAGATCGCCTCCACGGTGAAATATCTCGCCGGCCGGGCCCCCCGCGCCGCGCCCATAAATAGGACCCACCGGCTTCGATCGACCTCGCCCCTCCACCTATGAGCTTGCCGTGAGGGAACACGCGATGCTCCCCTCTGTTTTCCCCCTCTCCACTTCTCTTCGCTATCCCATTTTCCCCCAAATCGGGAAGACGGCGCCGCCGACGGAGCCCGACTAAGGCGTGCGTTCCCGGCGATAGAGCAACTCGGAGTGCCAATGGCGAGTCGGTGAGTCTCCCTTCCACGTATTCCCTCGGTTTTCCCTCCTTTTCCCCTCCTATTCCCTGTGTGATGCTTGGCGACGTGCGCCCACCCGCCGCCATGACCACGGCCAATCAACCCGACGCGCGACGGCCACCCTGACGCCTAACCCGGCTTTTGAGCACGCCCTCGGACTGCTTCCAAGAACTCGCACTTCGACCGGGAGGGTGAACGCCGGGAGCGGACGTCGGGAGCCTATCACAGGCGCTACCGTCGAGCGCCGCCCAGCCATGCCGCCCGGCTGGAGCAGGTCTCCCTGCCGCCCTAATATCGACCATCGGTCGGAGAGACAAGGAGACTCCGCGCACGCCCGCGGCGAGCCTTGGGCGAGGTCCGTGCCGCCACGGCCGGATTCCGGCGAGCAGTCCGCCACCCCCATCGCGCGTCGACGGCCGGACGAAGGTCGCCGTCACCGCTCCGTCTCCCTTCTACGCCGACACGCGGCCGGCGTGGTAACGCCGTCCAGGGATGACGACGGGGGGGCGACGTGGGTTCTAACCCGCCCCATCGACAAGTGGGTCAGGCCCAAAAGGCCCACTCGACCAACCATAGTGGACACCGACGCCCGGGGCCCATCTGTCATACACACAGGAAAAACACAGAGCTGGGTACGCGCGGATGTAATTGCTAGGTGCACCCAAGAAGTGTACACAAGGTATTATAAACCCTATTTCCTGTTTTAAAAAATTCCCGAGAAAAATTTGTAAATTCATTATTTGAATTATAGAATTTTATCATGTAATTAGTTCTATTTTTATTACTATGATAAAATTATATTATAATGTTACCCTAATGATTTAATTAGGAATTAATATTATAAAATCCATAGCTCATGCAAATTAATTCCTTTTCGCGTGAAACGACTTCCATAATTTATCTAAAATCTAGCTCTATGCATCTAACCTATTACCACCATAATGTTCTATACTTGTTTTGGTTGCTCTAGTTCAATCTAGGTTATAGACGTGCGTCATAGTTCTACACCGACCCAATTAGGAGTTTCCGTCCAAAGTAAGCTAGGAGCGTTCGACGCGAGTGCCGATCAAGAAGAACCTACCGTGCAAGTCCTTACCCCCTTAACGACCTAATTAATTAACCTTAATCATACAAGATTTATAACCATGCCATGTTGATTAAGTGAACCTTTCACATATGATGATAACCTCGGTTTATAAACTATGTGCTTAATATAATGATGAGCTATGTGCTATTCATGAGCTATGTGCTTAAGATATTGATGATGCTTTGTGTGCATGAGATAATGATGATGCTATGTGCATGAGGTTATCATCGAGGTTATGTTTATGTTAATGTTAATTTATGAGTTAAGTTAAAATGTTGATAATGATAATAAAATGAATCTAACCAACAAAAGAGGTGAGTGGTGGTAGTCCGGTAGAGCCTAAATACCACATCGGGAATCGCCGTGAGGGGTTCATGCGGAGAGATACTCGCGTCCCCTAAGGACCTGCCGGTTCATAGACCGTCTACCTAGTGAGATATTTCGCATGACCACACGTCGGTATGGGACGGCTTGATTCCACACCCCGTTAGATTGAAGTATAATCTCTAACCTAGGAGGCCGAAGTAGGCAAGCGGTCTATCAGGAGACGACGCGAGAGGAACGACTCGTGGTCTGGTTGGCGTGGTTGCTATGTGATCTTCCACGTAAGCTTTCCAGAGGCGGATGACTCATTTGGAGGTAACACTGCATGTATAGATGGCCATCGGGCCGTGCTAGCCCACTCTGGGCATGAAAAACCGAAGAACCGAACCGAACCGAGAAAACCAAGACCGAACCGAAAAAAGTGGAAACCGAAAAGTTTGGTTCCTGTTCGGTTCCTGATTCTGGGAACCGAAAAAACCGAGGTATTTTCTGTTTTTTACCTCGGTAAACCGAAAAGTAGCGATCAGTACCGATTTAGGATTGGAACCAGACTCCACAGACTCGCAAGTTGCGCAAGTTGCAAGGCCCAACAACGCCCCACCCACCACCCACCGAAGGAAACCCTTGCGAGCAAGCACTCCACTCGGCACTCGCACTCTCGACTCCCGACCGGCCGCCGCGCGATCGCGACCCTCAAGACCGCCTGCCGCCGGCCGCTGCCCGCCGCGGCGCCGCCCTCTCCGTCCCCGCCGCGTCCCGCCCGACCCCGATGCCCTCGCGCGCGTGCCGCGGCCGCCGCCGCCCTCTCCGTCCCCGGCGCGTCCCCCGTCAGTCCGCGCCGACCCCAGCCCGTCCCATCGCCGGCCGAGCTAGGAGGCAAGGAGCCTTGTCGGCGCGTCCCCGGCCGTCCTTCGCGCCGCCCAGCCGCTCCCAGCGTCGCCGGCCGTCCCCGGCCGTCCCAGCCGAAGCTGGGAGGCAAGGAGCCCCGTCGGCGCCTCGTCGCCCCGAGCAAGGAGGCAAGGAGGCGGGCGCTGAGCCACGGCCTGGCCACCGTCTAGGCAGCCGCGCGCCCGCACCGCCGTGATTTGAGTTGAGTTTCGTTCGATTTGAGTTGAGTTCCCCGGCGGATTTACAAGATGCAAGGTCTGTTCGATTTGAGTTGAGTTCTTGTTCGATTTGATCTAGTGATTTCAATACATGGTTCGTAAATTCGGTATTTACCGAACCAACCGAAAAGAACCGATACCGAATACCCTCGGTACCGAATCTTTCGCGGAACCGATCGGTACTGACTTTCGGGAACCGAACTAGTGCCGCACCGAGGAACCGAACCGATCGGGTTCGGCAGTACAACGCCAGCCGGTGAGTGCCGCACGCCATCGTGCCTCTACGGGCCGCCGTCTCGCCGACGCGTCGCGCGTGCACGCCGTGCTCGTGCCTGGCCATCGGCCCAAAGGCGCGGCCCGTGGCCGGTTTCTTGCTGTCGTCGCGCGGCCGTTGCGTCGTGCCACCGAGCACGCGACAGCGGGTGAGGCGACGGGCGGGCAGCCCGCCGCTGCCGTGGCGACCTTCATCGGCGGGCGGAGCTCGGCCGGAGCTCGAAGCGGGCGGCGCACACCCCACCGCGGGCGGAGCTTCGATCGTGGCCGCCGCCCGCCAGAGTGCCGGCTCCTGGTGGCGACCTTCACCACCGCCAAGACGAGCGGGGCGCGGCGCGCGGCTAGCGAGGTGCGTGATGCCGCGCGCGATGGGCGCCGAGCGAGATGAGGCGCGCGCGTAGCGGCGTGAGGCAGCGTTGGCGAAAGCGGACAGAGGATCGAGGAGGAGCCGCGGTCGCGGTGCGGGAGTGCGGGGGGGACGGACAAGGTGAGGCTAGATGGCCTTGCTCCGCTCCAGGTTAGGAATTCCCCTGGTGGGCTAGGCCAAATTCCCTGATCCATTGTAATTCATCGGGCCGCCGGGCCGTGCCTATCTTGTGCCACGGGCTCAGCGACGGGCACGGCCAGAACGCAGGCACGACCATGGGCCTTTGGCCGCACGACACGGCGCGGTTCACCGCGCGGGCCGATTTTGGGCCGTGCCGTGCCGCCGGGCTGTGGGCGGGCCAAAGGCCCACGGGCTGCATGGCCATATATAACTGCATGCATGCCAAAATCCATTAAAATAGGAGTTATTTTTAGAGACAGACCTCTTAAAAGGCCCAACACTGTTAATTGGGCCAAATCGATTAAGCATAATCTATTCTGCTTAGCGACCTAATATATTAAACATCCCCAATTGCTGGCCCCTTCACTCTATCACACACGTCGCACCTTTCTCCTCTCTCTATCTCTCACATGCCGCACCTCTTCACTCCAGTGGTGGTAGGCTGCACCGGTGGCGCCACTTGCATAGGGCTCTCCATGCTTCGGTGGCAGATCTGGCGACGACGTGTTTGTTATGGCCAGGAAAGAGTAGATCGGGCAGCGGTATGGCCATTTCGACATGGGCTCGGTAGATCAGGTAGCGATGGTATCGACCAGAGAATGATGGATAGGGCCGTGAAAGGACGCGGTGACCTAGACGTGTGGCCATTACGGCATGTGCTCAAGGGCTGAAACAGGGTGACTGATCTTGTAAACTCTTTTTTTTTTTTTTTTTGTAGCAAAGGTCTGCCATCCTTTCAAAAAAAAAAAAAAAAAAAAAATTATTACTGGGATTCTAGGCTTCAAGTGGGGCAATCGACCTTCCAGCAGGAGGGTTATCCTTGACTGCCGTCAAGGTCGTGGGTACAGTCATGAGATGCCAAGAAATTGCAGTGAACCGTCTTTTTTTTTTTTTTGCAACAATTGCAGTGAACCGTCAAGATTCCACTGTGTTTTACTGGGATGCAGCCATGAGATGCCAAGAAATTGCAGTGAACCGTCAAGATTCCACTTGGGTCCTGAAGTGTTTTACTAGGATGCTGTCCTCGAAGTAGTATTTTATTGGACAGCATTCATGAAGTTCCTGTTTCAATCTATTAACTAGTAAAATGCCCGTGCGTTGCTACTGGGTAACTAAATTTTGTATAAAAACATGAATCGCATGATAAAATAGTAATACAATGAGGATTAAACAATGATATTAAAGTAACATTTAATAATCCAAACAAGTTTTGTGAAAGTAAAACAAGCAAATCCAAACAAGTTTTGTGAAAATAACGCGATCAATCATGGATTTCGCGAGTTTCTAAACTCTATTTTATGGTCTTTCCAAAGAATTCGACTAAAGGTAATGTTTCATAGTTGCCGGAAGATATCTTCGATATCCATTTTTTCATGCGCCAATAAATCCACCAAGTAAGTTCTCGACGCATCTTCGTACCATCCTCGTACACATGAGAGAGTGTGTGCGAGATATTAGTGCTTATCACATGAGCAATAATGCATGTCTTTTAAAAAAATATGCTATTCTCACCGTATGAATACTTGCGGATTTACGACCATTCAACACAGACATGTATTGTAAAATAAGTAATCCACTTGAGTGCCCGGCAACATTCACATCAGTAACACATAGAAATAATTAAATAATAGTTATTATCGTTGTAAGCGCGTGATTCCGAAGTTAGTTACCCATCTATGTCAGGTGCAACGTTTTCCATGCGGTGAAATTTCCATTTGAAGATGTCTTGATTCCATCCAGAATATGTTTATTCATTGCGCCTAGGAACCTCACGTTGAATCCAAGAGTTTGCCCGGCATACATCGTCGGTGTTTCTTTACACCGGATCCTCAACAGTCTAGGGTCAACCATAGTAAAGTATCTTTTGTTGCAGATCAAAAACATAAAGCATGTAGTGGCTTCTCCCTCTCCATGGCAAAAGAACCTGCAAAACACGATAATAACGATTAGAAATAATACATAAGAAACGAGTAATAAAGTCAAAGGCAAGTTTACTTTACATATTTGCACTGTGCTAAGTTGTATTCCATATTTTTACACACACTAATCGCATCCTCCATTTCTTTATCACTATATATTTTTTGCGGAAAGCCACATGTGTTGTTAAAGCACACATTGTCTAGAACACAAAGATATCAAGTGTTAGGATAAAGTATAACTTAGTTTATTTTATTATAAAACTATAATTAGAACAACAACAACAACAACAACAACAAATAATAGATGTAATCTAGCATGATAATAATTAGTTATAAATTGGTGCTTACACAAAAGCGCCAGGTCTATGTGATGCTTTGTAATATCATTGTATCGCTTCATTATGTTATACTCACGATCCGCCCGAAAGCGGACACTTAGGTTGAAACAATCGGGAGAGATGTGTCGATCAACCATCAATAACTCTTGCAGATTCTTGACGGTTAGCGTAATAATGGTGGGATAAAAGCCTTTAACCCAAGGCTGCCTCAAGAAAGCATTAGACATGGATGATGGCTATGTTGTATAAGAGGGCACAATATATAATTAATAAAGTAAGGTAATAAGGAAATATGTAGCTTACTTCAACGACACTTCATCATGGATTGCCATGATGTAATCACACACTAACGCAATCATCTCTTCCTTGGGCATTTCCTCATCTTTTTTAAGGCCTCAAATGCCCGAACTCGCCAGATCGTCTTCATTGGAGTGGTCTTGTGAGGATTTCTTTTGAGCTTGAGTGTGTTGAGGCGTGCCCCTCCGACTCACTAAGACTTCACCTTCTCGAGATGTTTTCTTTTTTTTAAGTGGACGCTTCAGCCATCTTTGGATTCTCTATTTCGACACAGTCACTTGGATGACCACTACTTTTATCGCTACCAATACGCGGAGACCCCTTGTATATGTTGAACTCGATGATAGCAAGATGGCCGCAAGCTTCGGTCTAAATTCTTCAATATCACCGCACCGTAGGCGTATTATTTATTAATTAAAATACCAACAGCTAGTGCACACTTATGACATGTGAATAGGCGCATAGTGAATTACCTGACTGAACTTGTCGGACAAATCGCCCCCAGTCCAATACTCGATGAAGTTCATTGTGAATAAACCACATGAAACCCTACATACAACATTAATAGATGTTCAAACACACGTTAGATAAAATAGCTCAAAGGCGCGCAAAATTCTACTTATATATGACATCATTATTTATGACGTATAAAATCTTTTGTATTTTATGGTCTTCAAAAATCTCTTTAACTTCTCACTTATCAACTTCAACATCCGCCATTTGTGTTTTATCCGCCTGTTGTCTTCAATACAAATTCTATCTGTTTCGCATTCCAATTCGCTATTTATATTAACAGAAGAACAAAATCAATTAGCCTTTGTAAAATATAATATATTGTGTATAAATACATGTGTTAGAAATACCCACAATTTTGTCGAGGTCATCATGTCCACACATTTTGCCTAGAGAGTCTAGCACCTGACCTGATGTTTGGCGGCGTTTATAACAAAAAGGTTCCAATGAAGCCCCCGCAACATGTACAGGAAGGAAAACCTATTTTAATCAAATAATATATACTTTGTCGATACAAAAAGTTAATAATCAGTAAACAATAGATCGATTAAAGAAATATTACCATATCGCTGTCCAAGTAAGATAGCACCCTTTCAATTAAATAACGACGTGATTGAAAGCAGTAATCGCCATCATCATCATATTTCAATGTTTTTTCTCCATTCTCCTTCATAGCTGCAGTAAGGCACGTCGACTCAAGATAGACTTTACCTCCCGGTCTTATTTTATAATCAGGCTGAGCCTTCATCAAATTAATATAAGCATCTATGACCTACAAACGTCAAGCGATTAGAAATAAAGGACTTTCATGTGACTAATGGTTGAATAAGTATTATGACATGCATCAATTACCTCGCCACACACGTATGCCTTTGGTTCAAAAAGGCATTGCATGGCATGTCTATGCAATTCAACATCACCGATGAGCACAAGCCTCTCCAATCCAGGATTTAATGGAATTTTTTTGGCCGATTCAATTATGGCTCGATCACTTTCAGTGCAAATGTAATCTGAAAAGGACACGATTAACCTTGCACGCTTAATTAATACTAAATGGATAACATAACATAACAGATCAAAAGTATACTACCTTGCTTAACGATGCGAGTAGTCGTTGATTTTTTTGGTTTGTTATGAATCAAACCTATCTTATCATTATGCAAAGAAATCCTCCGGTTGTGATGAATCGCAACAATAGAATACACTCGGTTGTAAACACCCGTACTTGTCACATTATTAGTGTCGCTCATATTGGTCGTACCTTTATCGCATTCTCACGACACCCTCCGGTCCCAACGCCTCCATATCCATATCATAAATTTCATTCTCACAAGGTGGCTCATCTCAGATCGGTATTTGCCACCCTCGTAGGGGCTTGTTCTTCAATGATTTTTTTTTTTGATTGTGCAATATCCTTAGAAAGCTTCACATCCGAAGTATCCACGTGCTCTAAAAATATCCATAGACTCCTTCAAAACTTTTTGCATCCGAGTATCCATCGAGACCTACAAAAGAATAAAAAATCAAGTTATTTTTTTTGAAAACTAATAAAGTACAAACATACTTATAAAAGAATAAATCATGTGCAGTTTAGAAGGCAAACGTCTGCACGGCCAAAAATAAGACAATATCTATACATTAATTAATATATATATATAATAAGTGTAGAAAAAAAGAAACAAAAAGAAAAACTCTCGCCTCCCAATCACTCTCTCCCCAACTCCTCTCTCTCCTCTGCCTTGCTTCCTTCCTGCTTTCCCCACGCGAATAGCACCCCGGTGGGGAAGTGACGGAGATACCGACGCACGCAGCAGAGCACGAGCAGCAGCCGCGGACGTCGGCAGAGGGCACCGCCTCCGGCCACGTGCAAGCCGCTCACGACCACGGGGATGGCCGCCGCCTCCAGGCGCGGGCGAGCCGCGCGTGGCCGCGAGGATGGCCGCCACCAACAGGAGCGGGCAAGCTGCGCGCGGCCGCGGGGAGGGCCGTATCCTCTGGCTCTCCGTCCCCCCCACCGTCGGAGCCGCTCGTCGAAGCGCTGCTGGCCTTCGCCGCGCGCTGCGTGCTCCGCTTCCCGCCATGTGCGCCGGGTTCCGCGAGGATAGCAGAGGGCGTCCGCGCTTGATGGAGCTTGCGGCCGGTAGAGCTGCGCTCGGGCCGAGCAGGGCGGCCGGCGGAGCGCGCGGCGAGGGCGCTGGCAGGGGTTGCCGCCCCTTCCTTCCTGGGAGGGCAGCAGGCGGCGCACAGCAAGTCGGCGCCCCTTCCTTCCTCTGCCTCCGCCACGACCGCAAGGCGCACGGCGCTCCAGCTGCTGGGCGGCCGGCGAGCCTCTCCACCACGCACGCGGCTTTGCTTCAGAACCCAGTCGGTGGTCTCCAACCAAGCAGCCTGAAGTTCTCCAACCAAGCAGACCAAGGTGATCTTCTAGCTTGTCTGCTTATCAATGCCTCATGGATGATGCACATGATGTGCTAGATCATTTGTCTCTACAGCCATTTTTACTATTAAGTGAAGATATCCCTCTTCAGGTTACTGTTGCTGATTTTTAGTGGTGTCATCAGCAGGACAGAGATAGGATTTTCACTACAACGGTAGTAGAGCATGAAACTATGGCATATTCCAATTTAACAATACTATGTAATTCTAAAAATATTTAGTGGAAGAGCATTCATCCATTTGTTTGAAGAATGAGTAGTCATCAATATTCATATTTCCTCACCACTAAATTGTCATATCCAATATAGCAGAGTCGAGATGTGCTTGATAGATAGCAAAAAGTTTGGATCTGAACAGAAATAGTATGCGTACCTGCAAATGTGATTGAGTCTTTGATCTTTAGAATGCTTTCTTGAGAAGTCAATGCTGGAGTTGATAACCTAAACAGAACGACAATTGAAAAATTTAGCTTAGTTGATACCCCTAGTATAGTAATATAGTAACAAAAAGTAGCTACTTGTGCAATTACAGCTAGTCAGGACCAACTAACCCTGCAATTGCTGCTAGCAAAATGATATAGAGGGCAGTGCCTATGCCATAGGTAAAACTTGTGTGTTGTCTAGCCATCATTATTATTGCCTAAGCACCAAAGCCACCCTTCCATTTGGTGGCCTCAAATTCTCAGTCATGCAAGAGCCCCTTGGTGGTCAACTCAACCAGCTATCCTATTATGATTAGTTGATTGAGGCTGGGTTCTTGCACGGTTCAAGCAATTAAATAGTCGCATAAAATTAGTAAAAAAATATGTTTCTCCTATGCCTGCATCCTGTGGTATGCTTCCAGTTAGACTTACATGGAGCACAGGGGTATGGATTTACATGGAGCACATGAAAATGCCGTGAGGAATTAGTTATCTGAATTATTTCTGTGGAAATTAGTGCATTTGAGAAACAATAGGAAACTGTCGTAAGATAAAATAAAGAGTAGCATCGGTTGTTGGTTGTCTGATCCTTGGCTTACATTTATAATTGTTTCTGTACAGTCCACGGTTTGTTTGAAGCAGCTAGCATTTAAACCTTTTTGCATTTTGCTGCTATAATTATTTGGTTGACACTGACATTAAGGCCCTACAACCTTGCATAGGAGTCTGATATTAACATCCTAGGACTTGGTTACTTCATCAGAAGAGTCTATCTTTTCCTGGCATCTAACTAATGAGATGGCTCATTATGCTGCTGACTGTTGGGATGCTGAGATAGAGTGCTCTTATCTTTGGATAGAGTGTGCCGTTTGCTGATAGATCTGCTTGTGATTTGAAAGCTCACAGTGTAAGCTTGCTACATCCTTTTCACATTGGATAACTTGTCATACATATTTTTGTCCTTTGGATATGTTGCTATGTTAATTGAGTTTCTCATATCAAGTGCTACAAATTTATATCATTGTCCTCTGTTTGATATGCAAATGTGCTACAAATATTATGATTTCTCATCTCAAGATGTCTGTGGTGATAAACAACAGTAATAACATGACCATTACCCTCTATTTTCCCCTGTACCCCCCAAAGTTGCTTGATTGCACTATCTAATGCTATCTATTTCTCTATATTGTTGCAAGGTTCAAAATTAGGTATGGAACACCTATTATTTGACGAAATGACAAAAAATGCTACTGCTCGAGAGAAGCACATAGACTCAAATGTGGCAAAGGTATAACTTATTTCCTGTACTTTTTTTTTCTAATCTACCAATATTACTATGGTGTATGACTCTGCCTTCCCTGTATTATTGTTGGACAAATGAACTTGTTTGCTCATTATTTTGGATTTTATGAATTTGGACAAATGGGGATTTAGAACTAACTGTAAATGTCCTGTTGACTTCAAATTTGATCATTTAATTTAATGGATGATTAGAAACTGTTCTCCCCTATGCTTTCTATTGTTGGTTATAACTCTCCCCTATGATTTAGCTTCTATAGATTGGCCTTTCTTCCTATAATATAATTTTTATACCTTTTACCTAGTTTTATAGTTGGCCAAGCGATGGTGTTTGTTCATCTCCTTTATCCGCGCTCATCCTGCCTTACCCTCTCTTTCAAACATTTTAATTAAACATAAACTTGAAGAAGCCGCCAATATAGTATCACGCATTACCTGGACTGTAGGCCTTGCCAATGGTTGATGTAGATGAGGGAAGCCGCCGCCACTCAACCACGTCTGCAGGTCTCGACGGGTGAAGCCTCCGCGTCTTCAGGTTTTCTCCATGGGGAAGACGGGCGTGTCTGACCAGCGATATGGGTACGGGGAGCGGCTGCTGGTGGACACAGTGAGTGACCAGCGATGGGTACGGGAGCGGCTGCTGGTGGACGCAGTGAGTTGACAGCGGCGTCGCGGGGAAGGGGGTGGGCGCGTAATAGGAGGGAAGGTGCGACAAGTGTATTTGAAGGGGCCTGGGTGCCGCAAGAAGAAGGTGCCGCAGCCTCATCACTTCCTATTTTAAGCCATGCTGTGTTACCGGATTTGATAGAGACTTTTAAGGCAGCCTCATATAGCTTCCTATTTTAAGCCATGCTGTGTTACCGGATTGATAGAATATTTTTCTGCCCTCTTTCCTATTCGGATTGATAGAGTATTTTGATTGATAGAATATTTTTCTGCCCTCTTTCCTATTCGGATTGATAGAGTATTTTGATTGATAGAATATTTTTCTGCCCTCTTTCCTATTCGGATTGATAGAGTATTTTGCTCTCTTTCCTATTTTTTTTGCTCTCCTTCCTATTCGGCATTATAGAATATCTGCTATATTTCCCCAAAAACGTTTGTACAATTTTCTCAATCAAATAATATGGTCATTATAGGAGTCCACGGTTCCCTTCTTTCCCGAGCTCTGATTGGCTTCTTCTTTTTACTTCTTCTATCTTCTCTCTATATATATTTATATATATTTATATATATATATATATAAATCGTTTAATTTAGTGGTGCTTATTACGCATCCTTGACCTTGCCGACTTTCAAAAGGTCATTAAACAAAAACGAAAAGAACTTAATATTTAAATAATTATAGCAAAACACATGGATATATAAAAATTTTATTTAATTATAACAAAACACATGCATACAAAAGGGAATGCTTTAATTTTTTATTAGACACAGCATGGCGTCTTATACATGCAGACAAAGGGAATGCTACCACGGAGTTTAAACGAGCCCACCAAGAGTATAAACAAAGAGCCACTCTCTTGATAGCGGGACCCCACGTCGGTGGATACCATGGAGCGCTACCATAGCTACCACGGAGTTTAACCAATCTATAGTGTAGGACAGAGAAAAGATCAATCTGAACGCACTCGTATCCACCGGGTAGGTTTATCAGTCGGTGAATCTGTTTGAAGGTGTACAGCAATGTAATATTCCTGCATGCATACAATTTGTTGGATCAGCCAAGAACATGGTAACATTAAAATAAGGAGGATGAAGCCTGAAGGGTTTGCAGTAGTATTACCATCTCCTTACAGAAATCACCATAAAGTTTGTGTAGAGTAATATACTGAGCTCTGATCACACCTGCCAGGTCCTTGGCGGCAATCTGTAGAGTATGCACACTCTCATCACTGATAAGTGGTGTAAGGAATTGGTTCATGAGGAGAATGAATTCATCGTCCACTTCTCGAGCTATGTAAAAGGCATCAGACGCTTGGTACCGAAGTAACACAGCATTTGCATTATACTTGTCGATATGAGATAACATACTCGATAGGGTATCATAGTTAAGGTCCACTATCCTGAAGCCTAAAACATTTGTAACATACTTCAGAGACTGATAAGTTGCTATTGCTTCAGCTGTAGCTGCACTCTTGAGTGGGACCTCACTATATCTCCTTGTTGTCCCTGACTTAGTTCTAAATGCCTCGAATTTGCCTTCAGAGGTTTCTGTGACCGTGATGGAAACCTTGCTGTTGTAAACCCTTTCAGTTGCAACATCATGAATAGCTCTAAGTCGAGTAACGTAAGTGTCTGGAACAGGGATCTGTAAAGACATGGAACACATGTTACTGATAATACATTAGCACAACAATCAAATGTATGCTGCTAAGATATTGGACGTTATTACAAATATAATTCTAACCTCGACCAAGGATGGTAGGGATTTGTAGCTATCAAGGTTGATGGTCTTGTAAGGTTCACTACTGGCAAGCTTGAGAAGGGCAGAAATTCTGACCAAATTTGTGCTTGCAGTGTGAAAGAGGCTCTCCAACTCAGCTCCAAAAGTTGAGAGGTGCGAATGCTGACCGTGTGGGCTGTCCACCTGGAGTTGGTGCAGAATGCTAAACATGGCTTGCCCTTTCTCTATAATATGTGAGTCCAGTTGCTCAAGGAGCACCACCATCGAATCAGCTATCTTCTTGCAAGCATGTAGGGTGGCGTGCTTTTGGTAGTAGTAATCACGTAGCTCGGCAATCATGAGATAACTGAAATCAGGAGCTCTGAGATCATAATATACCCCCGTCATATTGGCATAACCATCTTTCAACATGTGGGTACCTACGCATTAGTAGCGTCAGTGCACAAATATAGAAGAAATATAGTTAGGAATATTTTAAAAATGGTACCTATAGTGTTAGAATTGTGAAACGCAGCTGGTAATATTGTTAGAGGATCAATGGCGATATAAGAACCATCCTGGGCTTCTCCTGTCACACCAAGTAAGGGTAAATAAGGTACGCAACGGTATAACTATATAAATGGTCATCGACCGAGTGTTCTTACTGTACCAGCCGTCCAAGGAAGCTGAGCCAGCTCATGCTCTCTAGACCATGGTAGCAGATGCAATCGAAAGTTACGTGTCTGGAGCACTGGTCGTCGTAGGAGAAATTTTTGCATGTAAACACAATTGACATTAATGATGAAATTGGGCATCACATATGTCACATTCTTTTGATGAATATATTGGCGCCAGGTATGCGCAATCTCTCGAATGATGGCGTCCGCTCGAGGACGATCTCTAGGAGGCCTTTTAGTTCTCGCGATGACATCATAGTTATGGCCTTCTTCAAAAATTCACCAGCATACGTATGTATAAGTGAATATAAGGAATATTGCTTGCCATGGAAATAAGTATACTGGTACTATTTTATAGAGGGTATAAGAAGCGCACTTTACCTTGGGTATTCATGTCTCTCTGAACAAAACGTATGGGAGGCTTCTTAACCCGTAGGTACCCCTCTGCAACTTGTTTTGGTCAAAAAAAAACATGTCAGGAGGCTAGTGAGCATAATTTTAACCGTTGTGTAGTTTACATTATTTGGGCATTATAATACAACATGCAAAATATAACTGTTGTGTAGTCTACATTATTACTCCATGGAACTTGTTAGATGTATATGTATTTTCCCTTTACTTGGAAGGGTGTTCTGTTTTTGAGCCCTTTGGACCTTGCAAGTTGCAATACATCAGTTTTCACTACTGTAACAGAATTATCGTCCTTGAGACATAATCATCAGTTCATCACCACGAAACTAATCTTCATCTGGCACAGGTTCTGTCAGTGTCATTGGACAAGTGGACTGACAGTGAAGTTGACTCCATGATAGAAGTTGGTGGGAATTCTCAGGCAAATGCAATATATGAGGCTATTCTGCCAGAGGGGTACCAGAAGCCCCATTCAGATTGTACCCAGGAAGAACGAGAAAAATTCATCAGGTTTGTGCTTATTTGAAAGGTTATTATTTTCAATGGTACAAGAAATTTCATCAAGGTCATGTAGGCAGTGCTTCTCATCCTGATGGTTCCAAGAGTCAAGTAGGCAGTGCTTCTCATTCTAATGATTTTGAAATAAGATTGTGCTAGTAGGGTAGATTTAACAATACTATGAGTCAGAGCGGCACACCTGCTGGTTCTCCTCACCGTAGATGTAGATGAGGGAAGCCGTAGATGAGGGGAAGCCGCCGCCACTCAACCACGCCTGCAGGTCTCTACGGTGAAGCCGCCGCGTCTTCAGGTTTTCTCCATGGGGAAGACGGCGTGTCTGACCAGCGATGGGTATGGGGGAGCGGCTGCTGGTGGACGCAGGAGTTGCGTGCGAGGAAGACAGCGGCATTGCGGGGAAAGGGGTGGGCGCGTAATAGGTGCTGGGAGCCGCAAAAGGTGTCGCATGCATGGGTGACGCAAAAGAAGGCTCAGGGATTGGAGGATTGTAAGGCAGCCTCATCACTTCCTATTTTAAGCCATGTTGTGTTACCGGATTGATAAAATATTTTTCTGCCCTCCTTCCTATTCGGATTGATAGAGTATTTTTCTCTCTTTCCTATTTTCTACTCTCCTTCCTATTCGGATTTTGTGTTAATTGAAATTAAATCCTTATTTTTTTTTTTGAAGCAAAAATTAAATCCTTATTGAGTCAGGATAATATGTATATTCTGGCCGGTGGTCACATCTACCGGGCATTTAACTATTATATTTATTATTATATTATTATTTTTAAAAAACTAATGCAGTGGCACACCTGCCGTATCTCCTCGCGGTGTCTCTACGATGTCATTGGAACCTGACTGCACACGAGACACGCCAGTAGGACACCTGGGAAATATATAAAGTATAAGTATGGTTAGTTGCAGAACACCTACAAATCAATTACCAAAAAAAAAAAAAAATGTAAGGCATGTACCTATAGCTGGACATCTGCTCATTTTGTTAATCTCCATTCGTTTCAATTTCTTATCTTCTGAGTCAACTTTTTTGTGAGCATTTTGTGCCGCATACAACTCACGTCGCCTCTTGTTAATTAACGACTTTTGCTCCGGAGACATTGCAGCCTTTCGTTCCCTCTCAACATCACGCTTACGCTCTTTGGGGCACATGACAGTATTGTCTGCAGGTGTGGACGTAATTAGGTCACCAATAATAATAACAATAATAATAATAATAATAACAATAATAAGAATAACAATAATAATAATAACAATAATAATAATAACAACAATAATAATAACAACAATAATAACAACAACAACAATAACAACAACAACAATAAGAACAACAACAATAAGAGCAACAACAATAAGAGCAACAATAATAATAAGAGCAACAATAATAATAAGAGCAACAATAATAATAAGAGCAACAATAATAAGAGCAACAATAACAATAGCAACAATAACAATAGCAACAATAACAATAGCAACAATAACAATAGCAACAATAACAATAGCAATAATAATAATAATAATAATAATAATAATAATAATAATAATAATAGTAATAATAAAAAATAATAATAATAATAATAAAAGATTCATCTCAACGTATATTCAACAAAGCACCGATAGTATTTGAAATAATAATAATAATAATAAAATTAAGATTCATCTCAACGTCTTTTCAACAAAGCACCGATAGAAATTCAAATTCTATGACAATAAAGAAGTTTTCACAATTTTTTAAAAAAAGAAGTAGTTTTCACAATGTCAGTTGCGTTGGTGTTTTAACAATAAAGATATCATAAATACTATCACCATACCTATTGATTGAACATCCTCCTTTGGATTCATCTGCTGCATAGTTGCAGTCTTTTTTGTTGCATACAACTCACGCTTTCTTTTATTCCGATTTGCCCTTTGTTCGCGATCCATAGCAGCAAATCGCAATCGTTCACGGCAACGCTTACGCTCTTTCGAGGATGTGTCAACCGAACCAGACTCTATATACCGGCGTAGAATAAGACTTTTAATCAACAATGTATGCTAGGAAGGTATGTAAGCACAATATCAGTTATCAAAAGTATACCTCCTTCGTTTTCTGTATTGACATGTTCCTCAGAGTCAATTTCATCCACGACACCAGTGCCACCAATGCTGCTTAAAGGTACCAGACCATCTACATATATATAACCATATATAATATTTGGCCATGAATCGCATGATAAAATGCTGATCGAACATATCCTTATTGTAATTTTCCATATGCACGATTCATCGTACACATCAAGCAATTCATAAACAAGTACACCTGATTACCTGCTTTGTAGTCTATGTTCATATGCTCATCAGACTCATTTTCATCCACATCACCAGTGCCACCAACCATGCTTAGAGATATCATTCTCTCTACATATTAACAAATTACAATAAGGATATGTTGACAGCATAATTTTTAGGATCGAACGAACATATAGATATTTTAATTTGCGATAGGCTCGATTACCAATATTTGTCCGTGTATGGAGCCAATCACTATTGTCGTCGTTTTCCAACGTTGTTTTTATATCTGCAAATTGAAATATCATATACAAATACACATTATATACCACTATTGGTGTGAATTAAAACAGTTTATATAAACGTTGTACAAATGACACTCACGAGAACGATCATACCTGTTGAACGGGCATCCAAATTAGTCTGAACATCACCATGGCCTTGTTTTTCTGTCTATACCTCTCACGGCGTTTCTTGTTAATTTCACACCTCTTTTCATCAGACATTGTTGCATACCGTTCTTTGTTACTCCTTCTCTTCTGCTCTTTAGCATCACCTACAGGTTGTACCAAAATCGGTCCGGAATGTAAACCTGATAATCATCAATAAAGTGTTATAAAACATACGCCAACTGAATTTGGCGAGAAGTGAAATTTTGTATACCTCCATGGTTTAAATTTGTAAGGTCACCCAAAGGTGACCTATCACCTGTTGGCCTAGTTGTGTCCATCAGGAGCCTGTTCGAAGTGCCACAGATTACTGATCTGCAACGCCTTGCCACCGATTACGAAGTTTAGTACCACCATCGGTGAAACACTCAATAAACTATAGTGTTGAGTTCTCTGTCTGCTTTATTTGTTATGGCATAGCACCATCTTTGTCAACATGATTTAAGCAAAAAGTGTAATATTTGCAATGTTAAAAAGCCGTACTATAAAATTGAGTTAGCATTAAACCTGGGTGAACATGGACAAGAATAATACTTTATACTTTAATGACTTTTTTTGATTTTTTTTTGCCTAGCTTCTGTTCATCCAAATGGAGTCGGCATGGTAGCATAAAGTCTGAGGGATCGGTGATTTGTGTCAGGGATCAGCATAGAATGAAATTTGAGATGAACCAACGTTCTGAACATGCTGATCCCTAAGCGATGCCCATGCAGTGAGATCCATTATGGTTTAGTACATGCTTCTTCTACCGGCACTGAGGCACAACATTTGCAGATTAAGAAACACAGCGAACAGAGCTAGGATGAAGACGTGGGAGGTGAAGTGACAGAACAATTGTGATCAAGACGTGAGTACCTGTGTGTTCGGCTAGGCCTTCAGGGCGGCGAAGCACGTCCGGACACCGACGCGATCGTCGCGAGCAGGAGGTCGCCGGGAGTAGAAGGCCTTCGATAGCTCGTACGACGGCACTGTCGACGACTCTTCCCGGCGACGATCCTTGCTGGCGGATGTCCACCGTGCAGCTGCGGCGGCAACGGTCGCGCGGTCGCGCGGACAAGATAGTAGAGGAAGGAGAGGAGAGGAAGGAGAGGGAGCGTGCGCCTTGAAGGCGAGAATGATTTGAATTGTTTCCTTTTTGTGGATCTCGTGCATGCATGCACCGGTGGATTTGGAAACAACTCTCGCGTAGCCCGCATTTGGAAACAATTCTCGCCTGCATTAGTGTTAATTTTTACCGGCCATGCATGCATGCATCGGTGGAAACAATTCTCACCTTTCATTACATTCCTTTTTCAGCCTTCGCACGAGAGGATATTGAGGGATCGGTGATTTGGTCGCACGGGCAGACCGAATTCTTGTAGTGTATTTTTACCGCACGAAAAAATGATCTCCCTTTCATCCTTCTTATGTAGTAAAGATTCTTGTAGTATTAGCTAGATAAAACTGTTTAGATCTAAGAATGTACTCTCTGTCCCTGAATAAATAGATTTTTTAAAGTTGTCTTAAGTCAAACTTTTTAAACTTCAACAGTAAAAAATCAAGACTTATGACATCAAATTAGTATCATTAGATATATCATATAATATTTTTTTATAATATGCTCATTTTATATAATAGAAGTTGTTACTTTTTTCCTATAAAATTAGTCAAACTCAAAAAATAATTTGATTTGAACGGATTCTAAAATGAGCATATTATAAAATATATTCTATGATATAAAATGAAACATATTAGATGTTGTTACTTTTTCTAAATAATATGCTCATTTATTTAGAAACTGAGGGAGTAGTTAATCCTAGCAGCAAACTCCCTATGTCCAGAAAAAAACATGCAACTATGAGTTGCGTGCTACATAAAGTAGTTTACGTTTGACTAAATTTTTAATGAATAATATTCATAGTTATGACTCTAAATTAATTTATTATAAAAATATATTTCTTAATCAGTATAATGGTATTTATTTAATATCATAAATATTTATAATTATATATATAATTGGTCAAACTTGATATACTAAAATATGACACTGTTTTATAATTGCATGTTTTCGTGATCGAGGGAGTAGCAACTGTTAGCTACGTGGATCCACGTGACTTTCTCCTTTACTTTCCTCGTGCTTTCCAAAAGGATTTCTCCTTTACTTTCCTCGTGCTTTCCAAAAAGGATACACAGGGTGAGTACGCGACCGAAGACCTTGACCTCGTGCTTCGAGCACGAGCGCGTGGGCGTGGCCAGAGGCAGAATCCGATGCCCAAAGAAAGTCGACATGCGGCCCAAAGAAAGAAAAAAAAGAAAGAAAACGATAAGGTGCCAGTCTGTAAAAAAAAAAAAAAAAAAGAAAAGAAAACTTCCCCTGCATCCCAACTCAAGTAGCAAAGACAGTGAGCAGGGTCTGGTTCTGGGTGCAGGCAGCACCTTCGTACCAAACGAGGCAGCGGGCTCGAATCGGCGACGAGCGGCGGCTCGATCCGGCAGCCAGCATCCACCGGTGAGTCCCAGCTCGATCACTCTAGCTCGTACGTTCTCAGTAGTTGCTACGGTCGGCCAGGTCGATCAAGAGCTAGATGTCTAGATGTGAGTTGCAGCAAGAAAGCTTTGCGTCGCTTCGCTGCAAGCCTGCGAAGGCTAGGCAAAGCAATAAGCATGAGAGAGAGAGAGCGCGCGAGCGAGCGAGGAGCCGCAAGAAAGTTTTCCCTTTGTCTCGGAGCTCGTTTTTGTTTTCCTTAGAAAGGTACATGCTTCTTCGCCGCTCCTACATATGCAAATTTTATTGCTGAATTCCTCCATAACAAACGCACAGTGAGGTCAGCAAAAAAACAGAGGTTTGGTGCCCCTTGGTGCGATGCGCGTATGAAGAAACACGTACGGCAACCTCACTCGTTGCACTTATCCTGCAGGGACAGACAGATCCATGGAAATCGTGAAGGGGGCACTGCCCACCGTCCTCTCCAAGCTTGGTGAGCTGCTGGTCAATGAGTACAACCTGCAAAAGGGGCTGAAGGGGGAGGTCATGTTCCTCGAAACTGAGCTCAAGAGCATGCAGGGTGCTCTCGAGAAGGTCTCCAGCACACTACCAGACCAGGTTGACAATCAGGACAAGATCTGGGCCAATGAAGTGAGAGAGCTGTCCTACGACATCGAGGACAGCATTGACACGTTCATGGTTCACGACAAGAGCAGCGAGCTGGCCAGGTTGCATGGCTTCATGAAGTTCATTGAGAGGAGCCTTGATTTATTGACAGGGTTCCGTAAGCGCCACAACTTTGCTACTGAATTCAGAGGTCTGAAAAGGCGGGCCATTGAGGTGGGCGAGAGGCGTGCGAGGCTCAGGATCGACGATGATGTTGCTAAGCGGGTCACGATTGACCCTCGTATTCCTGCTCAGTACAAGAAGGTGACAGAGCTTGTTGGCATTGACGAAGAAAGAGATATGGTGATCAAGATTTTGATGGAAGACAACAAAGTGCCATGGCAACAAGAAAAAGTAGTTTCTATTGTTGGATTTGGAGGCTTGGGAAAGACTACTCTTGCTATTGTGGTGTATGAAAAGCTTAGAGCACAATTTGATTGCTCAGCTTTTGTTTCGGTGTCTCAGACTCCAGACCAGGACAAAATATTCGAGGATATGTTCTATCAACTTGCCAGGAAAACTAATGGAAGCATCAATTCCATCAGAGAATTCCTTCTGGAGAAGAGGTATGTACGTATGAATTATGAACACGTTACATAATAGTTGCTACAAATTCGTGTCTAAAATTGTTTTTTTTTTTTTGGGAAGATTGCATGCATGTGTGCTGTAGCAAGAAAAAAGATTATGAATTCCGTAAAATACCACTGAAAAGTTAGTTAATTTTAGTAATGCTCGTTGAAGTAAGGAAAAGTCAACCAGAATGGGTGTAAATGGGAGCCGATAAAAATCCTTAGCATAGAAGAACTTGAACTAAGACCCCACCCCGTTAATAGCCCAGCCCAAAGTTTTTTTTTTTTTTTTGACAAACCAGCCCAAAGTTAATAGGGGAACGTCACAACCCCTAACTAAGACCTCACCCCGTCCGCTCCCCTTCCTGTTCCTGGCGGCGCCGCTCCCTTCCCCGTCCGTACGCGCGACGTTGCCCACGCGCCGCCGGTCGCCATTCCCCACGCCGCCGGTCGCCCTTCCCCGTCCTACGCGCGACAGTCGCAATCGGCGGTCCCTTCCTGCGTCGCTGTTCTTCTCCCCGCCGGTCTCCACTCCGACCCTAGTACCCACCCCGCGTGGCCGCGCGTTGATGGCGCCCGATCGTGCTTCCGCTCCTGGAACGAAGGGCAAGGGGAAGGGGAGCAAGCTGAAGACGAAGAGCGTGCGTAGCCTTCTAGAGCCGCCGCCCGTACCGGCAGCAACGACGTCTCCAGCAGCAGGTTCATCTTCCCCGCCCCCTCTTCCCTGTACGCTGGTAGATTGTTTTGCTATTTTAGACTTGCTAGTTTTTTATCTGATTTAGCAATGCTTCACTTGCTGTTGGTAGGATCAGGGAGCAGAATGGAAGCATCTCTAACTGTTGCATCTAGATCAGTGATTACAACCCAACATGCCTCTCTTCTAAGTGACAAGGTGACACACGTCAACTAATGATGTATCAAACCTAAGAACAATTAGGCATTTCTCAGAACATTGCGGAAGCAAAGCGACAAAGCATGGATTATGTAAATAATTAGATAGCTACAAAAGCTCTAATTTAATTATAGAAGAGAGAAATTAAACCAAGGGCTAATTGGTAAGAACAATACACGCTGCAACTGAACTAATGCTAGTCGACACACCCGCAGACTACAAAGTCAATAACCAAAAAAAAAAAAAAAACCCAACTTGGTCAAACTCAATACTTAGAGCTCGTGCTTGCCAAACTTGAATAAACCTAAAATCTGAGCTGCTGCCATGTTTCCCTAAACAACTACCAATCAATTCTGAACAACGACCGGAAGGCAAGCTTACACTACAACTAATCTCATTTCAGTGAAAATTACTGTTGGTGTGGCCCTAAAACGTCCCACCCGGGTTGCCAAATTACGATGGCTGAACGGATAAAGACACAAGCCTGAATGAAACAAATGGGAGCGCTTTTCATTGATATTCCATCCGTTCTTTACATTGCCCGTCCGGGCTATTTATAGCCGCGTGTAGGCTTTTACATGACCAAAATACCCTCCTACCTACTCCGATACCCTAGAATATTCCCCCTTGGGACGAGGGCCTTCTGGTCATTTGCACTCCTTGCTCCAACCACTCCGTCGGGGACCACTTGCGTTCGCCTCGGGACGCCCTGAAGGAGGCTTGTATTCGGTACCTACACTTTTGGATTGCTCAAACAAGGAGTGAAGTCAAGCCATAGAAGCCCGAAAACAGGTCATTCGGCAACGCCGCCCCAGATGACACCGAATGCTACACTACACCGAAAGCATGAGCTTCGTGGTTCTCCCTCGCGATCACCGAATACCCTCGCTTTCGGTGCCTGAGTGGACCGAAAGCGACCTCCTCGGCTTGACATCCGAGTCTCGGAAGCATAGGTCTACGCATCTTGCCGCCATGCTACGATACTCCCACTGAATGGCTGGCCTCGGCTGACTTGGTAATCGAAAATAAAGCTCTCAGTTTGGCCTCGCCTCGTCCTTTCGTGGGACGACCGAATGTAGGGGTGGACAATGTCTGGCCTTCCCCCAACAATTACTAAAGCAGGGCAACTATGCTTTTACCAAATTACAAAGAAATTAAAGCTACATGCAAATGATCGATATTGAGAAGCATGAAATGAATGCATACTGTAGCAAGAAAGGGAAATCCCCCAAAAATGAATTTACTCTTGGCTGATGTCGCTGCTCAGAATCCCGGTTGCTTTCTATAGTCCTGCAAATAGAAAATGCAATTCTGCCCTGCAAACTGCTACCACTAGTCTTAAAAAAGAACTGAGTTGAGCACTTGAGCTGCGCTGGACTGACAAACTGAAAAACAAAACAGAGAACTCAGAATGTTCCAGAAAATCTATAACACTAAAATACGCAGAAGCGAGTTTTTCGAATCTAAAATACTTAAGCCAACTCATGACGAAAGTACCTAGATAGAATCCTTGAAACGATAGAAAATCATTGCAACAAGCGAAAAACGCGCGAACAAATCAACAAAGCATCGAACTCTGGAAATCAGACAGGTCGGACGCTGCTTGACCTAGGGCGAGCGAGCGATGACTGCGACTCCGGCAGGGAACGGACAACGTAGCGCGGGCACAAAAAAAAATGACAGACGCGATGCTGCAGACAGGACAACGTCCGATGAAGACTGCAGGCAGGCTGGTGCTGCTGCGAGGAACAGGGAGAGACGATCGGACTGGGCACAGCTGCTGTGCTACAGCGGCACAAAGCACAGTGCCGTATTGGCCTAGAAGCTAGCAGAGGGGCTGCTCCCTTCTGCTTGAACTGCACACGAACAAAACAAAAAATACTAGACCTAAGAGCATGTTAATTCAGAGCCAAATTATTTGGCTATAAGAAGAGCCAAGTGATACAATAAGTGTCTCCTATGTTAAGAATTCGCTGTGGAACCACGAACCACCGAGCACACGCAAGAAGGCACAAAGAGAATGTTGGAGGAATGGGGAGTTCTCTATTATTGAGTCACTTCCATGGATGCCTTTACAATGGGGAGCTAGCCCCTATTTATAGGGAGAGGCTATCGCGTACACTCCCTAAATATCTCCCCTAGATATTTCCACTTCACTCTAGAGTCTTCTCTCATACACTAGAGTCCTCCATACTCTGGACTCTTTTATTGTTCCCTAGAGTGCTAGATATTTTCCTCCTTGCTTTGAGATTCACCCACACATGATTTCACAACATCCTATTTATTTTTTAAAAAGTCTCTCCCTCCTATCCCTCCTGATCACAACAGTTGTACTTAGGCCCACTAACACATTTGTTTCCATGTCCGGCTTGGTGCTTGCATGGGAGCCAAACTCTCATCTCTCTCCTCTCTTCTCTCCTCACATCAGCATTAGCTTAGCTATAAATCCATTATTGTACTTGCTCTAGTGCTGAAAACAACAAGCGCCGGCGCATCGGTGCTGCTCAGATTAGCTCGTATGGTGCCAGTGCACCGGCGCTTGTACTGCTGTCGTTGGTCTTGTTTCCCATTGCCATCAGCCAGAAAGAACGAACACACCTACTCACAAACAGAGAAAATAGATAGACACTAAATCGACGGCCGACTCGAATCAAAATAACTCGGCCCCAAATTTCACATAGGCGATCTCCATGATGTTGGTGAGCTATCCCGAGACAATCATGGCTCGAACCCAACTAAATTCCGTGAATTTCAGATCACAATCATGAACGGAAATTAGGGAAAAAATGAAAGCTGGAAACGAAAATCACAACACCAAATTGAAATCCCAAAGGGCACGAGGAGGAATTGGGCCTCCCTGTTCCCACTTCGAAAAACTTCGGTTCTTACACAAATTCCATGAACTTGTGGACCTCTCTCTCAAAGCAACTAAAAGAAGGAAACCCTAACAAGGAAAAGAAGAAAAAACTGCACTGTTCAAGAAGTGAAAAGACAAGGGCCGGGGGCTGCCATCTCTTATTTATATGGCCTATTACATATTCTCCTTTTTGCCCCTAAGTCTAATTGAGTCAAAACACTAAGCCCAAGGGCGTTATGGTCCAACCTGGGATAATCTTGATCTGACGGCCACCGCGCCTTCTCATGAGGTAGCTTCGTCCTGACGTGAACACCTCGATGTCTCCCTTCTGCCTTGGAACCTCTGCCCGGGGTTTTGAGGCCCAAACCCGTGAAACCAAAGAACCGATGGTTTTGAGGCCCAAACCACCAAACCCGCCGCAGGTAGCATACGCCATATGTGTCCCCCACTTCTCGACACATGTCACCACCGTCTTCGACTGCCCAACCGCCAAGTCTTCCAGAGCCTCCCACTCGACTTGCCTGACCGTCGTCTTGACTTGATCGACACGGTCACTCCTCCATGTACACTTGTCGATGACCCTAGGTGTTAGCCACCGCGGCTAGTCACTCGGCGCTCCGGTCCCTCGGTCCAAGCCTCATGTTTGCCCTTCACCATCCCGGTATGTCGACACGACACATCCCAACTTGACTTTCACCTCGCCGTCGACCATCGGCCTCCGAGCTCCACACCTGTGCACCACAAGCCAAGAGACATGCACGTATAGCTTTTGCCATGGTAGGATTAGTTACGCACTCAACGTATTCGCAGATCACATTGACAATCACTCATCACAAAACGAACCACAAGGGTACTTTTCAACCTTGTGTTCGCACCAACACACTTAACACAACAGAGCATGACAACTCTGATTAGTCATTAGTATAATCAAGCACATATGAAATATTAGTTCAACTAAAAAAGCCCCAAACCTCTCAACTCTTGTGCCAATCACTCATCACACATGGATGAGACTAAGTTATTTTCAACTTAGTCTCTCCCTCATGTGTCCCTCTATCCCTTTATTGTCCAGTTAGTCCCATCAGGTGGGTTCTACCATGAACTCTAAGCCTTTGGCCCCTTGTAATACCTCTCCTACTTTTCCATTCCATCTATGTATGGTTTTCTACGAGCTACAATTCGGTGTCTATTTCTAGGTGAAGTTTATAGAAAATAGTAGTCATGTCCTAGCTCACGAGCCATGCGTTGAAGTGAACTCAAATGTGGCAGCAATGGCAATAAGCTCTAGCCTCGCTATGGCTACGTATCTGGCATTGCATGCAAGATGTACTAGCATGTTGTCCTTAGTAAGGATGGGAGGTCATGCCTTGCTGGCCTGGACTACTCTGCTTGAGCCTTGTGTCACATTTTATATTGTGCTTAGTCAGCAAGCTACTCTTATTGTGTCATGTTGTGCAAGCCTCACTAGTGTCTAGCTAGCCCAAACACGGCCTATGGCATGTTATGGCATCTTGATGCCATGCCAGCCTAAGGCCCAACCCTCATAAAAATGTTAATCAATACAATTATTTTGTCATCAACAATAATTTATCAACAAAGCTTACATATGATCCACACCATTGATAGTGTATATGGAGAAGAGAAATGAACACAAAAGCTAAAAGCTAAAAGAGATAGATATCTTTTTATTGTCTCCATGCCAAAAGGTTTAGCCACGGCTACCCAGATATGGTGCAGCCCAAGTCCTGGCTCTACTTGCATTTTGCAATAGTTCTAACTAGTAGGCTTAATTAGCTAATAAATTGGGTTTATGTTACCTTATGTGCAGGTATCTCATCATTATTGATGACATATGGGATATCAAAGTTTGGAATATGATTAGATGTGCTTTGCCTGAAAACATTTGTGGATGTAGAATTATTACAACTACTCGTATATCTAATGTTGCCCAACAAGTTGGTGGTGCTTACAATATGAAACCCCTTTCTGTTCACAACTCCAGAAAGTTATTTTATAGAAGAATATTTGGCAGCGAAAACAAATGGAACATAAACAATGAAGACACAAGAAAATACCATGATGAGGAGCTAGCTGAAGTATCAGATAGAATACTAAAGAAATGTGCTGGTGTGCCCTTAGCAATAATTACAATGGCCAGTTTGCTAGCGAGTAAAGGAAGAAATAAAATAGAGTGGTACGAGTTGTGCAACTCAATTGGTACTGGACTGGAGGATGGCCAAGATGTGGATAACATGAGAAAGATTTTGTCATTTAGCTATTATGGTATGCCACCACATTTAAGGACCTGCCTATTGTATTTAAGTGTTTTTCCAGAAGATTACAATATTAACAAGGATCGTTTTTGATACGGATGTGGATAGCTGAAGGTTTTATCAAATGTAGAAAACAAGGGGATAGCCTATTAGAACTTGGAGAGAGTTATTTCAATGAGCTCATCAACAGAAGCGTGATCCAGCCTGTATGCGAAGTATACAATGGCTTAGTGGATCATTGCCATGTACATGACATGATGCTTGACCTTATTTGCTCTATATCAAGTGAAGAAAATTTTGTTACTATATTAAATGAGGAGCATCACACATCTCCATCAAAAAGCAATCGGAGGTTATCCATTCAAAGTGCAAAGATAGACCATGCCTCGATTGGGGCTAGTATGAGCACAATACAAGTGAGGTCAGTTGTTGTCTTTTCGCATGTTAATATGATTCCAGCACTTGAGGGCTTCAGAGTTTTACGGGTACTCGATTTACAATACTACGAGATTTCTGAAGATTGCAGTCTTAGTTTTCTTGGATATTTACATCTCTTGAGGTACCTGGGACTATATTTCACTGCAATTAAGCCACTGCCTAAAGAAATAGGAAACTTGCGATTTCTACAAGCATTGGACGTAAAATGCTTCGAACAGGTTTAGATGACTCGATTGTTTCTTCTATCTTGCCATTGACTGTTCTTCAGATGAGACATTTGAGATCCCTACACATTGACGAGCAATATGTGCTAGATGGGATTGGGAGCCTAACATCCCTTGAAGAGTTAACAGTGTATGTCAGCCCTGGCAACAGCGAAAACATTATGGAAGAGCTAGGCCGTCTGACGGAACTGAAAGTTCTGTTTATCACTTTCTACAGCTATGACGAAAGATGGGAGGACTCCCTGGTTGAGTGTCTGTGCAAGCTGAGGAAACTCAGGAGTCTAGATATCTGGTGGTACGACTATGATCTCAACTTGGATGGCTGGGTCACCCCTCGACGTCTCTGTAGATTAGATACACGTATGGACCAATCGGGCTGGCACTTGTCGAAGCTGCCAGCTTGGATGGAGCATTCCTCCCTTCTTGTTGATCTCTCCGTCATATCCATCCGTTTGAAGGATCTACAACGGGAGGATCTAGAAATCCTGGGAAGGTTGCCAGCTCTCCGCATTCTACATCTGGAGATGGACCATAGGGTTCGTCCGAATCATTGGGGATTAAGCCTTTGGTGCTGGGTCATTCCCATCTCTTGTACACTATAAGATGCAGAGGGAGGATATAGGAGCTGTAGTGTTTCAGAACGGCTATGCGGAACCTCCAAATGCTCGAGTTCACGTGCCCTGTGCGGGAGACGAGAACTCGCTGGCGGCCGACATGGGCCTGAGGAACCTGCCGTCGCTCCAACATGTCCATGTGTATGTGGAAGCTCAAGGCGCCAGCAAGGAGGAGGCGCTGGAAGCCAGGGCTGCACTGGCGCATGCGACTGAAAACCATCCCAATCATCCGACCTTACAGATGTATGGTGGTTTTATTGAAGGTGCAGTGGCTACAGTTGTTCTCCGTTGGTTGACCCTCTCACTCTGTGTGTTACTCATCTCTTCTAACATGAATTTCTTTTGTTTCTTTTCTCAGAACGACATCGGATCATTCGTCATGCCAAATGACTCACCTAGATTTGAAGGTGCGCTGTTGGCTCCACTATCTCTTTCTCTCCCTTTGTTTGCCCCCCTTGCTCCTAAACTTAACTCTATATCTTTCTCAATTTCAGATGACGAATCATGCACTGCCAACGATGAAAGTGAGCTGGGCCCCATTGCTCTATATATCTCCCGTTCTCCTCTTTTTCGAAGCGAATAAACTTAATTTCCTATGTGTTTCTTTGTCAGTTTCAGATGATGAGAATCTTGCATTGCCCAAGATGAAGGCGTGCCACGCTGCTCCTGATTCCAGTTCAAAGTTTAGCTACCAAACGTCGATTGTCACATTTGATCAAGGATATGTTGCATGTTAGGATATATATATTGTTTCCATTCGTACTTTTGCAATCACCTCCCTGCAACCTGCAACATCTTCATTGTTTTTTTTTATGTCGCCTGGATCACAATGAAACTTGCTGATATTAAGGCTTGCGCTTTTAGGTAAAATGGTAATAAGGCAGATTACATAATCATCTTTGATGTAATATAATTAAAGACTTTTGGCAATAACAATATAAAAAGTGCCTTTTTAAAAAATTTTGCCTGATAGCCTAAATATGCAGCCATATGCTCGTGAATACAGTTAAAATTTTTGCCTGATTGCCTAAATTTGTAGCTACTCTATTCAATTGTTATTAGGACAAGTCAGAAAACCAAAGCAGAGATACAATCTTGCTCATGTATTAATTCAGAAGATTGAAAGGGGCTGAGGGGCAACGGACACCACTGCTCCTCGGAGAAGATCCATCTCGGTGCTCTCTATCCAATATTTTCACAAAGTTTTCTTCGGTTGCCAGGATGCGGATGAGATCCAGCATCATATCATGGACACGGCAACCATCCATGGGGTCATCCTCATCGTCCTTCATTGGCAGGATCATGCTTTTATTTATTAGCTGGGTGAAGTATCTCTCACCAACCTCGAACGGGCATTTTCCATTCTCATTGATAAAACCTTCGGCTACCCACATCCATATCAAAGTATTCTTCTCGATCCAGTGATCTTCAGGAAATATGCTTAGGTGCAACATGCAAGTTTTTAGGTACGAAGGTAGATCATAGTAACTAAATGATAGTATATTCCTTGTGTTCTGAACTCTTCCATTTTGATCTTTAGACCCAAATCCAATAGAATCATACACCTTGGACCAATCTTCCACAGGCATCAACAAACTAGCTATCGTGATTATAGACAATGGTATACCACCACATTTCTGTAAGATTTTTTCAGTTGCCTCATCCAACTATCAGCGGAAGCTTTGTATTTGGCACCACTTATTCTCATGAAGAATAACCTTTTTGAGTTGTCATCGGAAAGTGGTTTCATGGCGTAAACATCGCCAACTTCATTGGCAACTTCAGAAATGTGAGTTGTTGTGATTACTCTGCTACCACAGTTATTATCCAACAAAGCACATTTATTTAATTAATTCCCATATTGATATCTCCCATATATCATCAATAACAATCAAATACCTATTGCCATGGAATTATATGGTGCATAAATTAGCTAAATCATTTAGGATATATTTAAAAAAACTTGGAAACAGCCAGAATGAGAAACCAAAAATTCATAATCGATCATCTAGCTCAATGAAGGCAAACATATCCTGTGGGTCAAATTTATCATCTCTATGGTGCGCCCATACAACCTCACTTATAGATTGAACCATAATAATATCATGAAAGTTCCTTCTTAATGCAATGTCGTGGGGCTGATCTTTCCCCAACGTCTAGTTTTTTAAGTCACAAAATAAATTATGTGTATAAGACAATTCTGACATTTTTTTACTCCAAAATCATGTTTGTCATTTCTGATTGGATTCTAATTCTTTTTATCTGTTTCCATGATTAGCGTGAAGACATATAGAAGGCCTTAAATAATACAAATAAAAATGGTAACACAATGACGCACTGTTAGTAACTGAAACAAGTAATCATCAGCATGACTAGCAGTCAGATCATAAAAGTATTCAGATTTGGTGCCAAAATTAGGTGCGTACCTCCTGTTGCCAAGATATTCCCGGAGCTCATTGATGACTGCCAATCACTTATTGATTCTATGTCGAGTCCCATGTACTTGTGCTTGTCAAGTCCAATTAGGATGTTCTTGAAAGCTTTCTTGAGGTTAGATTCTCGACCCACTAGAACAAACGCAGTAGACTGAAAATCCTTTTCTAGTGCGTCAAATACTGCTTTGGCAAGAGTAGTCTTGCCTAATCCACTGAATCCAACAATAGAGACCATCTTGAGCTTTTTACTGATAGCATCATCTCCATTGAACAACCTACTGATTAGATCATTACTTGTCTCGGCAATGCCAATGAGATTAGTCACCTCCTGGTACAATGCAAAGATGCGAGGGTCGACAGTTGGGGCAACTGAGCGTGAGCACTCCAGTTGGGAGGCCACCGGTCATGAGTTTGACTTCCGTCGAACGCATGATTTCCCACCGGTACTGTGCAGTGCACAGTAGCCTTGCCTGGATTATTTCCGGGCCTGCCTCTCAGCGTATGGACGTTCAACGAATATTGCGACGAGCTTCGTTGCCCCTTCGAAGGACGCGACTTCCAAGTCTGTGTGTAGCTGTAGGGCTGTTTGTACACAAGTAGTGTGTGTGTGGTGTGGTGTGCATGTGTAGTTGTGCGTGTGTATGAACAGATACTACAACTGTATCCAGATGAAAGGCATCGCAAAAAAAAAAAAAAAGACAGTTGGGTGCTGAGCAGCAACATCGTCAATCTTGTACCTATCATGCCGTTCCTTCACCTCCAACTTGGACCTTGACATGCTTGATTTCATTGGTTATGCGGTGGCAAATCTTTAGCTTGGACAATGATTTGCAGCATCTCTGGATTAACCCATTGAAATCAGGTTTCTTTTTTGGATCAAGGACATCGACACGAAGCATGAAGGTATCGACAATGTCTTCAATGTCATAGGACAGCTCCCTAACATCCCTTGCCCAGATCTTGACACGCTCATCACGCTGATCTAGCGGCACATTGGAGACTCTCTTAAGGCTAACTTTCATGACCTGGAACTCAGCCAAAAGGAACCTGATTCCCTCCTTCACATTCTTCTGCAGATTGTACTCCTCCTTAAGAAGGGAGGAGCCTTGTGATCGCACCCATGGTAAAATCCATGTCAAATGGACCACTGCTTCCCAATCTCTGTCTCCTCTCCTCTCTGGCACAGTGGCACTTACATATAACAAAACCAGTATTGCTAGTTCGCTACCAGTAGTAGCAGCAAACGAGCTGATATAAGAAAATTCCAAAGTGCACTGCTCCTCTTCTCTACCTCCCATTCATCCCCTCCTCCCCGCCCCTGACAGAATCAACCTCATAGCATGCTCCTAGGCCAAGGCATCTGTAGAACAATCAGAAGAAAAAAAATAAATAAATAATCCAAAAAAAAATTAACTTGTAAACATTGAATCTGGTTCTTAAAGAAAACAAATCTATTCCCAGGAAATACGAAAAACTTTACTTATAGCAGTCGAAATGGATCATTTTGGTGCGCTAACACTATTCTTTCTCCAGTTGCAAAAATATGTACAATATTAAACATGTATTAGACATGCATAGTCCATTCGACTCATCTCTTCGCGGACATTATGACCAAAGGCTTACCTGTTCAATTGTTCACTGACTCTAGGTCCAGTCTTTGCGTCCGAGATCCTAGGGATGCGACTGCAGGCGGCGGGTATTAAACATGTATTAGACATGCATAGTCCAGTCCTATATTCTTTTGTAGATCGTTCTCCTCCTTGAGCAGCGTTCCTAGCTTGGGGAGGAGCATGACGATCGCCCCCCAGTGGCAATATCCATGACAAATGAATTGCTCCTTCTCCACTACTAAATTTCTTTCCTCCTACTAAGGATTTACCAATACAAGCAAATGAGCTGAGATAGCACAAAAACGAATCTGGAGTGCTCTTGTTCCTCACCATGTCCCCTTCATCCCCCTCGATGGCACTGCACGGCATGCTCCCAAGCCTGAGGCATCTGTGGAGAAAACAGAACAAAAAGGTTCAATAATAATTCATGTAAACTTTTGATTCCAAGAAACAAATCTGTCGATTCAAACCCCCCAACACACACACACCCCCCCACCACCACCGTCTGCCACAGTAGCTCTATGTTCTGGATCCTGTGCTGTTTCACTCCCGGCCCCTCTCCTCCGACTCAGATCTACCCATCCTCTTCATTCCCAACGTCAATGCACCCCATCCTCTCGCTAATTTCAGCCTGGATCTGGCGCATCGCACCATGAACAGCCGCCATCACCCCCCAAGCTTCTCCACACATCGTTGACTTCATCGGAAAACAGAGAGAAGTGATGGGGCTAACAGTAGGATTAATGGATGATTCGGTGCATATCATTTTCGCAGATTCCAAATTCAACAAAAAAAAATAGATTATTGAAAACTATCCACAAGAATGTCCGCGGTGGCTCCGCGGTGGCTACCCTTGCCGGAGGATGTTTGAGGAGGCCGCCGAGTGGAGGATTGGAGGAGGGGAGCGAGTGGAGGATTGGAGGAGGTGAGCGGTGGCGCAGGTGGATTCAAAGATTTGGACCTCGGGTCGCTGGGCGTTGAGCACCTCCATGACGATCATGAATAGGAGGGGGACAGCGGATCCCCCTGCCTGAGGCCGCGCGCGTGGTGGATGCGCCACCCCGGCCGACCGTTCACCATAACCTTCGTGCTGGCAGTAGAAAGGATCGTCGATAGCCAGTTGCGCCAGCACAGCGGGAAGCCCGCATGCTCCAGGACCTCGAGGAGGAAAGGCCAGGAGACGGAGTCAAAAGCCTTAGCCAGGTCAATCTTGAGGAGAATGATATGGGCGTCTTCCTGGAGTAAAGCCAACGGCAGAGGGCCTGCACGATGCGGAAGTTGTCGTGGATCCGCCACCCTCGGATGAACGCGGACTGGTTGCACCGCACCAGCTCCTGCATTCTTGGCGCCAGGCGGAGTGCCAAACACTTGGCGAAGAGCTTCCCGACGGAGTGGATGAGGCCGATGGGCCGGTAGTCGCCCAAGGTCTCCGGGTTGGCCGCCTTATGGAGCAAAGACCATGGCAGCCTCGTTCAGTGACGAAATCCCTGAAGTCCCGGTCCCACCAGCCCGGAAAGTGCGCACCAAGTCCGGCCGACGACGCTCCAGCGGCCTTGAAAAAGGCCGCGGTGAAAATCAGCCCCGGCCCCCCGATCGGACGGGCGTCGCCCGACCGCCGACGGGCGATCTCCTCACGGAGAAGGGTGTGGCCCGCTCGGAGAGGTCGAGACGCGCGTGCCAAGGTACGTAGGTCAAGGGTGTGGTGCCGGAGGAAGGGAGTGCCGAGGAGGCCGTTGTAGAAGTCGTACACGATGTCGGCCTTGGCGTCCTCGGCGGTGAAGGTTTGCCCATGGTGCCGGAGGGAGAGGAGGTAGTTCTTCCCGCGGCGGTGGCAGGCCTGCAAGTGGAAGTACCTAGCGCATGCATCTCCTCGCGAAGGTGCCTCGTCGCGCGCCTTTGCCTCGCCATCGTCCGCGAGGGGATGCAAGACCAAGCACGTGCGCCTTGAGGTCCGTGTAGTGGTCCGGCTCGTCGGGTGTAAGCTATCGGGACTCTTGTGCGACGTCGAACTTCGAAGATGATTATCCTTGCCGCTGAAGCTGCATGTTGACACTCCCAACCAGCTGAAGCCGCTACGGGGAGAGCATTCGCACACAGGGACCTCCATCTACGCCGACGACTTGGCGCTTCCGTTCAGCCCGCGCCCTCGTGACCGTCTTCATTAGAGGACTGCTCGACCTATTCGCGGCGCCCCGAGGCCTGGCCACAAACCCAGGGAAGTGCTCCATGACTCCAATTCGGTGCACGAGCGAGTAGGTCGGCGAGGTGCTGCTGAGCTTCCCTGTCGGGTCCAGCCTTTTCCCACCAAGTACTGGGCGCCACTCGCCGTGACTAGACTCACCAGGTCTCGAGGAGCAACCGTTCGTCGGTGCCGTCGCTACCCAGATCCCTACTTGGAAGGCCGGGTTGCTCAATTAGATAGGGAGGAAGACGGTGGCGCGAGACCACCCTCTTTGCGGTCCCGGTACACGTGTCCATTTGTTTGTGCCCCGTCCCTTGGGCCATTAGGGGAGATCGACAAGCGGAGGAGGGCGTTCATCTAGGCGGGCACCGAAACGGTCGCCCCGGTGGCAAGTGTCGGGTGGCTTGGCTGATTGTGTGCTCTCCTCAGGCTTGGGGGGCCTGGGTTTGCCCGACCTCACTGTGCTCGGCTTCGCTCTCGGGTTGCGGTGGGAGTGGACCCGTCGCACCACCCCGACGCGCGCCGTGTGCACGCTGCCGGGCCGCCCGACATGCGCCATGGACGGGGATGTTCGCGGCATCCGTGTCGGTCGCCGCCGGCGACGGGCCGGCCGCTAGGTTTTGGGCCGGACTCGGCTTCCGGGACGGAGCAATCTCCTCTACGCGCCCAACCTCTTCTCGTGGGCGCGCGAGACAGCGTTCGGTCCGTGGCGCTTGCGGGAGGACGCCTGGGTGCGGGACGTTGACGCCGCCTTCTCATTGTCCGAGCTTGTAGAGTATGCGAGCTCGGGAGAAGCTGCGGGGGTGACCCTGACCACTGGGGCGCCGGACCATTTAAATGCGAGGTGGACGGCGGCGGCGTCTACTCCTCGGCGTCGGCTTATGAGGCATTCTTCGCTGGGTCCACCGCTCTCACGGGGGCAAAGCGAGCTTTGGCGCGCTTCCACTCCCCCAAGGTCAAATTCTTCTTCCGGCTTGGCTTACATGGCCGGCTTTGGACGGCGGAGAGACAGATCCGCCACGGCCCGCAAGCCTCTGCCGGACTGTGCTTTGTGCTCCCAGAGGTAGGAGACCGCCCGACCACTTGCTCGCGGGCGTGCGTCTACACACGGGAGGTTTGGCACCGCTGCTCTTCTTAGCAGGCCTGGCACACCTCTCGCCCAACCAGTGACGACACCCTCGCCGACCGGTGGCTGTGCACGCTGAATCGGTCAATACCTCCCTCACAAAAGGCTTGACTCCCTCGTGCTTCTTGTTTCCCCGAGGTTTGGAAGGAGCGGAACCGAGGACCTTCGACAACGCCCAGCGGACGCCGGCGTAGCTGCTCGCGTCGATCTTGGCAGAGGCCGAGGAGTGGACGGCGGCCGGGTTCAGGGCTTGACGTCTCTATTGGCCGCCACGCAGCAGGGGCAGCCAGCTTAAGAGCCGCTTAGTCCTACTTCCACGTCGCACAACTAGTTCCTAGCAAAGTTACAACCTTTAGCACCGCCGCTCAGCCGGCAATCTTTGTCTATGTGTTTTTTGTGCTCGTTCCGCCAAGGCTTTTGGCAGGAACGCACAACGTGTAACAAACTCTGTTCCCTTAATGCAATACGTGCAATAGCGCTGGGAAAAAAAAGTCGCGTTGACGAATGTCGATGACTCCAAGCCGATGCGAATAAACGCACGACTGGTTTGGTTTGGAGCCGGCTAGCTGCATGGTCATTGGACTGTGGAAGTGACAGTATCTCTACGAGTAAAAATTATTATTTCTTTATTACTCCCTTCCTCCAAGAAAAATGCATGTATGTTTTGGGTGCCACAAAAATAGCTTACGTTTGATCAAATTTCTAATGAATAACATTTATATTTGTGGCTCCAAATCAATGTATTATGAAAATGCTACATTACATAATGAATCAAACGATATTTTATAAATATTGACACATTTTTATCTATAATTGATCAAAGTTAGGATATCAATATCATAAATATTGATATTTTGCTAGAATTGCATGTTTTTCTTAGACGGATGAAGTATAAGTTTTCACGGCCAAACAACTCTCCATGAGCATATTTGCTACAGTCAGTTTTCTTAACTTTAAATAAATAGTGGCTTAGTCAATGAAGCTAAATCTGTTTTTCTGGACTGCTTGGCAAAACAGTTTGGCCTGGCGAACAAAATGCACCAAATTACCGAAATCGCTTCGTACTCTCTCCCCCCGCCTTGTCCTCGTCCTGTCATCAGGTCACGATACGTTGAGATGCTTCCATTTAACCGATGAGGCCAATTGAGGACTAGAACATCCGGCACCCTTCGGGCGCCCTACCATGACTTCTCTTCGAGGCATTGAATTTCAGCAACTTCAACAAAGAATTGCATCCATTCATCAACAACAAAAATAATGGCTAATTTCGTAAAAAACATAAATGGTTCGTATTTTTGAGTTGACATGTACAGCATTACAAAAGGGCATAGAATAGTAAAACATAAGAGACCACAAAAGTACATTCAGGGAGTCAAAGACCAAAAGTATAGCAAATTAACATTAGACGCCCTGCAATGGCATGAAGAACACAGTGCTTTATAAGCAAATACAGGTACATATAGTCATTCTCGGTTTCTAACTATCATTACGTAGGGTCAGCACCTAAGATTAGCTGGTTGGTTAGGTAGCAGCATTATCTGTGCACACATCTCCGCATTTCTGTTCATTAGGCAGATCTTGTTGGCTCTAGCAGCAAGCTCAGTCCGTTCCTTTGTACCCAGCGCACTATGCAGCAATTGTCAAATAAACAATAACAATAATGAATCAATGCAAGAGGAACTACTTACATTTTAGTTAAAGTAGACATCTTCAGTATCTGAACCTCTAATTGTCTATCCTGCCATCTTCACACATATAGGCAAACAGAGCATCTTCAGGAAGGAGAAGGTTAAGCAGTCACAAAACTTTTCAATCTAAAGACTGGACCTGAAGTTATTTGACATTCCAGAGCGGCATTTGAAGCACAAAAAATTCCTTGGTAGACAAATTCCTGTTTCACCTCAACTGAATCTGTTCCTGCAAAATTGTTTTTTTTTTTTTTTTTTTTTTTTTTTTTGGCAAAAGGAAAGGGGTTCTCATTAAAATAGGAAAGTGATTACAACCCCTTTTTACAGATAAACCCAGAAAGCAAAAGGAAATTACAACCAAGGACACAAAGGACCTAGATGCTAAAACCTTCAGCTTCCAGGAGATTCACCAGCCTCGCTCGCGGAGTTGTTGAGGAAGCCCAAATCATTGGAGACGCCGCAACAGTCAGCGACCCGCACACACCAAGCCGCATCCGACTAGTTGAAAGACCATCGCCAGCTTTCCCCACCATCTCCGGCGAGAAGCACATCCGCCACCGCTAGCTCCATGGCCAGCGGTCGGATGAAATCCGCCCCGACGACCATGACGCCGCCACCGGAATAGAGTCCCGCGGTCGCCATCGACGGCAACCCGAGAAAAGCGAGGGGAGGAGAAGCCCTTCCCAATCGCATCGAAAAAGAGCTCGCATACCTGAGTATGGCCGCACAGAAGCTCCGGCACCCGCCGCCACCGCATAGGAGCTCTTGTAATTGAAGGTGCCACCACCATGTCCACCAGCCGACGACCCCCTGACCAACTCGCCGCAAAGGAGCACCAGCCCCGGCAAAACCCTAGCGCCACCACCAGCGGGCGGTGCCCAAAACCTAGACCTAAGCAAGCTAAAACCTAACCTATCTACATCCGCGCGACGATTCCACGCGACCGGAAAGGAGGGCGGCCGGTGAAATCGCCGCCGGAAAACGTCGTCGCCTTGGAGTCGCCCTATTTCGCCTCTGCACCGTAGAGGGGGAAAGAAAGTGGTCGAGTTAAGTATGTGAACGGGCTTGTTCCTGCAAAATTGTTGACATGGGCAAACACTATAAATAGCCTGCATGTAACGTAATTTAGTAGAACATGAAGGAAACTCACATGATCAGAGGCACCATTTTTCCCCTGATGTGCTTCAGGGTGTGTTTCGGAGCATTGGTCTCAATCTCAACATGCCATGGCTTTTGTAATAAAAAAGAAAAAAAAAAACATGCCATGGCAAACCTTCCAGGTTTAGGCAATGTTGTGCCTTGGTGCAGCTTTAGCCTCTTGCCACATTTGGTTTGATTGGGCTCACCGATATGCCGGGCCACATTTGGTTTCATCTACATGGTAATTGAATTGACATACATCTTATCTAGAGAAGAGAAACATACAAGCCCTAGGATCAGTCTGGGCTAGCATCGGATCAGCACCACATGCGTCTGCTACCTCTGCTTCTTCTGCACATAATGATAAGTACTCAGTAAGAGTGCCTAAAAACATTTCAGTACAAAACAATATGGTGGAAGGACGAAGATTAACAGAAATATCAACTTTACTAACACAAAGTATCCAAATTAATTTTACGATAAAATTGCAAAGAATAACTCTGTAGAAAGATGGAAGTTGCACTTCAAAGCAGCCCCTCTAGCCACATCAAGAACTTCAGGCTTCTCAATTCTATTATTCTGGAACTCTCCGAGTACAAAAACAATTGAGCATGAGTATGGATCCTTGGTGTGACACATCATGAATGTTCTACAGTTGAAAATTCCAGTATGGTAGGAAAAAAACAAAGTTCTACAACAGGTATCAAGCATTAATCTCGATTATTGAAAAGAGAAACCATACAACGATTCAATCAGGTATCAAGCATTATTTCAACACACACTGTACAAAGGAACAAGAGAGACAGTCCAAATCAATTTAATTTTAAGTACTACAGATAAATACTGAAATATCAAAGTCTCTTTGGATCTGCCACCAACACTTGGCAAGGATATTACTATATGAGGTTACCTAAACGACAACATCTCACTGCTAGAGAAAGATCATCAAGCCTAGGATTTACAAACTCAAGCGCAGACGGGTACATCTAGAAAGATACAAATCCCATGATATGAGGTTACCTAAACAATTAGTTTCGGCCATGAAACAACATGAAACGAAACAAATCGACAGATCAACCACCAAAGATCACATGCGTACCTGCTGGAACAACCCCCACGGGTCTCCTTCTCGGCTGGAGCAGCGGGCGGGGCAGCGGCAGCGGGGAGGAGCAGGGAGAGAGAGAGAGAGAGAGAGAGAGAGAGAGAGAGAGCGGCAGCGCAGAGCAGGGAGGGAGAGAGGGCGGCGGGGAGGAAGTGTTTTTTTTTTGTTTTGAAAGATCCGTTACCGGCTTTCATTGATAAGAAAGGAGCAGTTTACAAACAATTACAAATGGCACAAGATGCGCCAACACTATTTTACTCGGTGCTCACTAGTGAACACCAAGTCACCCCTGGTTTGCTAAATTACACATTACATACTAGTCATGACTGATACAACCGATTGCGGCGCCAGTTCAGGCTGATCCTCACTATCCACCGGCAAGATTAGCCTCAACTTCGTGTTCCCAGCTTGCGCCCAACACTTTGCTTCATCACAGGTGGAGTCCATGATCTTCTGAACATTCCTGCATTCACGCTTAAAGACTGTTATTTCTCTCACGCCACACTTCCCATATTGTCAGCAAGATCAAAGAACTGAGCCCCTTACTCATAGAAGCTGGAAGGTTGCTCATGAGGTGAGCAAACCATGCCTTGAGAGGGCGGCGGGAAGGAAGTGAGGGAGTTAGGGCTGGGAGGGGATAGGATGGAGTGCAGGTCGAGGGACGCAACGCTGGCAGGAGCGAGCTCCGCACAGGACGAGCGTCGACGTGTCGAATAGCGAGAAGGCCACCAATGCCTGGATTGTTGTGGTGCGAGGAAACTGGAGTGACTTTTAATAACTCCGATAAGACTGGCCACAATGTATGAAATTGCTGGTGCCAAAAGGAGAGAGTCACCGAGCACCGGATCACCACGTTGCAGGGAGCGGTGCCAAGTTCAAAATTTCTGGCATCGCGGCATGTAGGTGAGCCGATGCCTGAAAAAAAAAATACTATCTCAACCGTCCTCTGTTGGAAACAGTCCTATCTCTCAACCAACCTCTGTCCATGCATGTCTGGCACATCGTCAGTAGGCACCGGTGCCACTCTGCAAACAAATAAAATCCTAGCATTACAGGTGGCAGAGCAAATTTCTTTGAGGCATCGGCTACGCTGTGGATAGTCTGAGTTGGCTCAGTGCCACAGCAAAGGCAAGCAAGTTAGTACTGTAGTAAACAAGCACTGGCACTTCAGATGCAGAGGAAATCGAACTCACAGATCAAGCCACACAGTTTCAGATCAAACCCACAAGCCATGAGAAAAATTGGCTCTGAAAACTGCACGGTAAGGGCGTCCGCAATGGTAATAGCTAGTACTAGCTACGTAGTCGGCTGACGTGGAGGTGAGAGACAACAACAAAGACTATTTTATATTCTTGGACCCACATGTTCATCTCACATTTTCTTGGGCTACGTGAAATAGTCTAGCTATTTGCATGTAGCTAGTGACTACTCTCTCTCCTACTTTTTCCCTGCCACGTCACATCTAGATAGCCAAATAGCTAACCATTGAGACGGCCTAAGGCAAAAAACTGACTGTATAAAGGCACACTCATCCCCACAAGATCACAACAGACCAGAGGGAAAATCCCAACAATATTTCGAGATTTGACGCTCAAATGTTAAACAAACCAAATGGACTCGCTAATACTTCATGTCCAAAATTTGTTCATCAGAGTTTAAAAGAATGCAGAAACATGATAAAATGCAGTAGAATCAATCAATCAACTCTTACGAAATTCGGTGATGCGCTTTATTCAGAAAGATGCATTATATTGTAGCACAAAAAAAAAAAAAAACTGATGGTGTAACTTGTTGCGCCATTCTCTCAGACCTTGTGAACAATGAAACAAGAACCGGACATTCAGAACACAGTGTTGAGTGCTCCTGGAGCTAAAGACCAGAGATGCAACGTGCAATCAGAACTCGACGGAGACGCCGAGGAGGTCAAGAACGCGAGCCACGAACTGCACGAGGTCCGTCCAGCTCGCCGCCGTCACGACCTTCCCATCAACGACCACCCCCTTCAGTCTCGACGGCCACGGCGCCGGCCAGCCTGGAGACTACCCTCATGGGCACGCCACTGGCGCACTTCCTGCCGCTGAGCAGCCCCGCGGCGGCGAGGAGCAGGTGGCCCTGGCCGATGCAGCTGGCCACCACCTTGCCCTTGTCCGCGAACTCCCTCACCAGCGCCACGGCCCTGTCGTGATTCACCGGCAGCTCTGGCGCGCGGCCGCCGGGATGACCACGCAGTCGAAGTCGTCGGCGCTCACGTCCGCCCAGTCGGCCGTCACGACGAAGTTGTGGCCCCGTCTCTCCTCGCGGACCGTGCAGTGCAGATGCCCGGAGCCGGCTCGGTGCCGGCGTCGTAGATCGCCGTGACGACGGTCTCGCCCTTGCGCTTCGTCGGGCACGTGGACTCGACGTGGCACCCGACGCCGCCCAGCGCCCGGAACGGCACGTTCGCCTCGTGGCGGAGAGGACGTGCCCGTCGTGGACGCAGAGCTCGAAAGGTTCCGGGTGCACCCACGTGGCCCCGGCCATCTCCAGGACGTGTCTCAGGCTGAAGAACGCCGTGCACCGCACCCCGCCACGGAGCCCGCGGGCCGCGGCGAGCAGGAGCTGGCTGTGGCACGTGAGCACCAGGGCCGCCGCAGCGCCGCGGTGGGGTGATGGATGGATGCTGGTTCGTTCGGAGTACGGAACGTACGTAGGTCATGGACGGCGGTGAGGCAGGAGTCGCCGGGTTGCTTGCCGGGGGCGGTGCAGTCGACGGTGATGCCGAGAGCGGTAAGGGCGTAGAGCGGGACAGCGGCCTCGTAGTCCTCCATGTAGTCGCCGCAGAGCACCAGGACCTTCCTGTTCCTGGGGGCCGGCGCCATGGATGGACAGACATGATCGATCCTTTCTCAATCTCTCTGGACCTGCAAGCGTGCTAGTGACACGGGCACAGCTAGCGTTGTACGGATAGCACGAAGATTCATGGTGGGGACTGAATTAGAAACGATAGGATCAAATTCAAATCTCTGTTGGATAAGCCACCGCATTTTTTTTGTGTGAGTGGACCGTGCCTTTCCTTTCCTTTTTTTTTTTTTTTTTTTTTTTTTGAATGACACAACAACGCAGACGCCACAACACGCACGCACACTCACCCCTATGAACACACATACGCAAACCCTACCCCTATGAGCACCTCCCGAAGGACTGAGCAGACCCGGCAGATCCGAGATTCTCGGTCATCATTGGCGCCTCGTCGCCGACGGAACGCCGCTACCACTTAATGCATAACGCCGAAAAATCCTAGGAAAATCCCGTGGTCTTCCCCACGTGATAGATAATGCCGCGAGCCGCCAGCCCATGTTAATATGTTGTTTGGGCCCATACGAAAAAGGCCGAAAGACTTGTTATGAGGTTTGGTTGAGTGGGCTTCCGCCCATTCCCACCGAAATTTGTCGCCGCTGCAAACAAATTTATGCTCAAGCTGTCATACTAGCATAGCATAAACGCATAACACCGATCATAGCATAGCATAAACGCATATCGTAGATCATAACATGATTCAACAACAAATAGCATAACATGATTATAGCAAACAATTAAGCACAACTAGCACACCGATAGATTGAATAGATAACATAGCATGATCATAGCAACATGTGTAAGTACAACTAGCACTTCGGATAGATTGGATAGATTGAACATAATTAACATGAAGATTGGATCTTGAGAATACCTGGGCCGACGTTGAGGACAACGTAATGGAGAGGTTCCCCAAAGCGATGCCGAGGTCCTCCATTTCCGCATTGTCGCCGTCGTCGATCGGGCGACCGCTGAAGACGAGAAGAAGTTGTCGATGAAGACGGCGCTGGACGGTCCTCCGCGAAGTTCTTCCCGGTAGACGCGAGCCGTGGACGAAGATTGGGAGCGCCGCACGAATAGCGCTTCCCAAAAACCTTATTCGCCTTCTCCCTGCGGGGGATCGCAAAAGACGACGGTTCCGGAGACCCGCCGCCGGGCCGCCGGTGCACGCGAACGATCGGGCCGAGACCGGGCGACGACGACGCAAATGAGTGAGAAGTGGAAAATACTGTTTTACTACTATAGGATTTTCTAATTGAAACTCCCAATTGTAGTTGTTTTTGTTGTGTCTATTCCCGGAGGCTTGGTACAATTATATAGGGAGTAGAACTCCCTACCTCTCGCATCAACTAGCAATATGGTACTAATTGATATTGCACCTCCCACCTTTTACTCATGGGCTAAAACAATAAAGCCCATTAGGGAACACAAATATTGGGCCTTTGAGATTTATCGAATTTCTTCATATGAATTTTAGGGAACTATTCATATAAATTCTAACAATCCCCACCGGATCTCAACTCCGCCCAAAGATAGATATTTTTCTTATCTCACTACTGCTTTTATATACTAGTGTTTCAAAGAGAGACTGTTAAGTTGAACATCCGCCTAGAGCTTCAAGTTCTACTCATTCACAACTTGAACAATGGACTACGCCTTGAATTACAAGTTTTGTGTGAATAAGTTTTTCTCAAAGTCAAACTAGTACTTGGTCGCCGGTTAGCCTTTCTCCGTGGGTGGAGCATATACGTCATACTCCTTAGTCTCTTCATGAGCTTACTAGAGATCACCCAAATCTCATAGATCATGACGTTTAACGGTCGAACTCTCATATAGGTATGCCCTTTCAAGATTGCTCAGAGGGGACGAGATCTTTACTTATAAAGTCAATAGGACATATTAAGGCATTGTCGCCAACCTACCATACTGAGCCTCTTTGCTCCCCGAGAGTATTGCATCTTCACATAGAGAGGGTTTATTAGTTTACTCTCCTCGCTTTTACCAATAGCTTGTTCTTCCCGGGTCCTTAGTCACGGGATCTCCGATCAAAAGGTTGGGTTACTACTACGAAAACTCATATGGGTCTCATACCCATCTCCCTTGATGCAATTTCTATCACATTACGTGATAGCCCTTTAGTAAAGGGATCTCGCCAGGGTTTTTATCTCGTCTGTATATAGGATACGCTTATTACTCCTGAGTTTCTCAATTTTCTCGACGGTCTTCAAACGTCTTTTTAACGTGTCTTGTTGACTTTGAATTATCCTTTGCACTATTCACTTTAGTGATCACCGTTTGATTATCACAGCTTCATAAGGATAGCCGGTGATCGGGTTTTTCAACCACCGGCAAGAAGTCGACAAGAGCTCACGCAGCCACTCTGCCTCTGCAGATGCTGTTTTTAAAGCGAAGAAGTTCTCGCTTCCATGGTTGACTTAGTCAAAATAGTCTGCTTTACAAGACCTCCATGACACTCGCGCCACCTCCAAGAGTAAATACATACCCACTTGTGGCGTAGATTTGAGCAATATCGAAAATCCAACGCATCACTATATCCCTCTAGCACACTGGTGCCCGAGAATAGTGAATTCCATAGCTCATTGTACCTTTAAGATAGCACAAGACCCTTTCTAGTACATGCCAATGATCATCACCCGGGTTGGACATATACCTACTCAACTTGCTCACAAAGAAAAGAGATATCCGGTCCAGGTTGCATTCACTAGATACATGAGTGAACCAACAATCTGAGAGTACTTGAGTTGATCTCTAGTACGCTTCTTATTCTTTCGCAATGTCACACTAGGATCATAAGGTGTTGGAGAAGGCTTTCTATCCATAAAGCCAAAACGCTCAGACCCTTCTCAACATAGTGAGATTGCGATAAAAAGTAATCCCACTCTCTTCCTTAATAAGCTTAATGTTTAGAATTACATCGCCTCTCCTAGATCTTTCATATCAAAATTCTTTTGACAAGAAAGACTTGACCTCATTTATGACATTCATGTTTGTTCCAAAGATTAGAATATCATCAACATATAAGCATAATATAACAGATTCGCCCCCACCATGTCGATAATACACACACCTATCGCCTTCATTGACAACATAACCGGCACTAGTTAACGTAGTGTCAAACTTCTCATGCCATTGTTTAGGTGCTTGCTTCAAGCCATACAAAGACTTCAATAATTTACACAACTTCGCTCTTCACCTTTTACTACAAACCCATCGGGGCTGATCCATATAGATCTCCTCATCCAACTCTCCATTAAGAAAAGGCTGTCTTCACATCCATTTGATGAATGATCGCACCATATGAGGCAGCCAAGGATAGTAGTGTTCGAATAGTGGTCATTCTAGCAACAGTGAATAAGTATCAAAGAAATCTTCTCCTTCCTTTTGAGTGTAGCTCTTAGCTACGAGCCGAGCCTTGTACTTGTCAATAGTACCATCAGGTTTAAGCTTTTTCTTGAACACCCACTTACAACCCGATTGGTTTATAACCAAAAGGTAGTTCGTAGAGCTCCCAAGTTTCATTAGAAAGAATCGAGTCCATCTCACTACTGAACAGCTTCTTTCCAATCATCCGCATCCGAGATGCATAAGCCTCTGAAATAGAGGTGGGAGTATCATCCACAAGGTACACAATGAAATCATCACCAAAAGATTTTGCAATCCTTTGTCTCTTGTTCCTCATAGGAACTTCATTGTCATCCTCCTCAAGTGGTTGCTCAAACGACTCAACAGAGAGACTCGATAGGTATAGTAATATCGAGCTAATTCAAGAGAAAACTTAGCATTGCTATGCATATCTTTCATAGGAAATATATTCTCAAAAAAATGTAGCATCACGAGATTCAAAGATAGTATCAACATGCATATCGAAACTTCAGATTTTACTACTAAAAATCGATAGGCAATGCTATTGTGAGCATATCCAAGAAAGACACAATCTACCGTTTTTGGTCCAAGCTTACGCTTCTTATTAATTGGAACATTGACTTTCGCCAAGCATCCCCACGTGCGCAAGTATGAGAGTGATGGTTTCCTTCCAACCCATATCTCATATGGTGTTGTCTCTTTATTTCTGTTTGGAATTCTATTCAGACATGACTCGCAAATCAATATAGCTTCCCCACCATGCCTTAGATAAAACCAAAAAGTTGTCTAACATGACGTTAACCAAGTCGGTCCGTCGCGATTTTTTTCTCGGCAACCCCGTTGGATTCGGGCGAATAGGGAGGTGTCCTCTCATGAATAATACCATGTTCCGCACAAAACTCATCGAATATTATAGGAAAATATTCACCACCACGATCCGACCTTAGACGTTTAATTTTTCTTTCTAGTTGATTTTCAACTTCAGCCTTAAAGTTTTTAAAGTAGTCTAATGCCTCATCTTTAGTTTTCGCAAAGTAAACATAGCAATATCTAGAAGCATCATCAATTAATGTCATGAAATATCTCTTTTCACCTTTAGTCAACACACCATTCATCTCGCATAGATCGAAATGTATGAGCTCTAGAGGTGCCAAGTGTCTCTCCTCCGCTTTGCCTTGTGAGGCTTTCGAGGTTGCTTAGATTGCACACAACTATGGCACTTAGAACCTTTGGCAATGGTGAAATCTGGAATTAACCGCAAGCTAGATAAATGTGACATCAAACCAAAATTCACATGACATAAACGAGAATGCCAAACACTTGAATTATCATCAATTGTGCCACAAATATGATTCACCGACTTATTACAAAAATCACCAAACTTAGGCGAACAAGCCACCACAAATCATAACCTTTACCAATAAACCGTCCATGCTTAGACATAACTACTTTATTGGACTCCATCACTACCTTAAACCCATCTCTTAAAAGAAGGGGAAACACTAACAAGGTTCTTGCGAATAGTTGGGACATGCTGCACATTCTTCACCGCACAATTTTCCCTCGAAGTAAACTTCAGATCTACCGTGCCAACGCCACGAACGTAAGCATGTGACCCATTCCCCATTAGGACGGAAGAACCTTGTAGCTCTTTATAAGAAGAAAACAAAGAGATATCGGCACACACATGAATATTAGCACTGTATCAACCCACCAACTTGGTGATTGAAATACCGATAGTACAAGAGGGAACATTACCGTACTCCTCATCAACATTGCTAATAGTCACGAGGTTGACATTCTTATTATTCCCATTGAAAAAGTGACTAAGCTGTCCACAAGTGAAGCAAAGCACCTCATCATTATTTTTCTTCTTCTCAAAGGTAGTTGTTAATTTGGCATTGGAAGATTTATTCCCTTTGTTCATGCCATGTGGGTTTTTCTCGCACAAAATTAGTGCTAGAATGGCTCTTGTTCCCCTTATCAATAGTATTCTTCACCCGAATCTTTTTCTCAACATCAAGAGATGCTATCGGGTTTACAACTCGATATTTTCTCTCTCTTTGTGTTTAAGAATTGTGCCGAAGCTCTTCCATGAAGAAGGCAACTTAGCAATATTGCATCCGGCTACAAACTCATTGGGTATGACATACTTAAGGAGTTCAAGTTCTCTTGCCATGTGTTGAACCTCATGCACTTGCTTGACTATAGATCGGTTAGCAACCATCTTGTAGTCATAAAAGCTCTCCATAATGTACAACTCGGATGTACCAATGGTTGCATTCAGTTCACTACAAGAATTTTGGCTTTTCATGACAAGCCGAAAGTGTCATGTAAGGTAAGAATTTAGTCATAAAACTACGTTATGACGAAAAACCCATCGTCATAAGGTGGTCACAAATCGACCGTCACATTATGTACCTCGTGACGGTTTTTTGTAAATTTGGTCACAAAAGTCACTACTTTTTGTGACACAACCCGCCTTCCTGTCACATATTGTTATCTTTTATGACAACTACTCTTGTCATACATTAGTTAGTCAACGCTGCGTCATATTATGTGTGTATCATCACAAATAGTAGGAACCGGAGGCGTTTGAATGGTTTTTTGAGACAAATGTGTGGCGTCAAAAAATGCTATTTCATTCAAAGGACGAGAGACATCCATTTCATTCGGTGACGACGGTGACATCCATCACAAAGACATAAAAGCATAATACACATATATCAAGCCATCATCCACACGATTGGCATCAAAATTCATAAATCATTCGAAATTCACGGATAGACATCCCAAGTGATAACACAATTCACAGATTGAGATCATGCATAAACAGGGCATGTAATTGAGCACGCTTGATGTATCCAATCATTTTAGAACTTACATATAAATTTCCAAGGCGTACTACATTTATAGTGCCATTGAAAAAAAATAATAATACTCTAGTAGTCATCCTTGCAGCAGCAATGGTCTACTATATCCTTCCTCCAGGAATGGTCTTCATGTACCATAACGAACTGCAAAGTAAAATTCCTATATGGTCTTCTAGTAGAAATATGGTTGCATTGTAGATATGTTGAAACCACTCGATCATTGGCACTAACAAGAAGGGATCTTTTCCATAAGATATTTAATTGTTAGAAAGCCGATGTTATTCCATGTTTTAGAATGAACATGTCATTACCTCTCGTAGGGACAGGTTCCACATCGAATGGCATCGCCCAACCCACACCGCAAGAAAAACGTTTACGAGATCACCCGGCCGCGATAAGTAACCTGAAGTTAATCGTATGCCGAGCATGGAGTTTCACAAGCAAGTATAAAGTGCCACTTAATTACGTGGTAATACTTACACCGCCACAAACCGACCGAGGGTTATTGATCCGTTACAGCAGTGAGCTCTAGCTTCCCAACCTTCTCTTCACCTCGCCGCCACAAGTACAGTTTCTTGCATGCTTTCTTTGGTGCCCCCACTTCACAATCCCCGACCGGTGAAACATCGCTTAACTCATTAGGATCCAAACCGGCTTGTATGTCACCTCCTTTTAGCTCTGAACCGGACATACGGGCATTGACAAGATAAGCTAAAAAAACTAACAAGCAATGAAACAGAAGTGATGGCAAGCGAAAAATCCTCGAGTAGATTAAACAACACTAGTTATTCATTCATAGAAAAAACAATGAGGTCTCTCCTTTTGGCACAAACAAAAATGAATCTATCAAGGACATACCTGCACAAATAAAACCATACTACCATTGTACTTGTATACACAAGTTCTCGCTAAAAAAAATTGAACGCCTGTTACATAGCTTAATTAACTAGGATCTTGGAATCTCCCAGCTCCTTCCAGATTCATGTTTTATTGAGGACATATGTGGAAGCGTGTGCACTCACTAAAATAATCTAACATTACTGCTCTCCATGCCGATGAATATCGTAAACGCCCTTGATCATCAGCGGCGATGTAACATAATCTATTCTAATCAATCCAAAACTAAAACAATAGAAAATAGCACCGTAAAGTGAAGATATTTGCTCAACCATACCAGTCCATCCCCAGAAGTAAAAAAATCTAGGAACAAGAGTCGCACCCGGCGGGATCGAATCCCGCCGGAGAGCGAGTCGGAGCTCGTTGCCGCGACGGGACGGGGCGCCGCCCAAAAGCTCACGCAGGACGCCGTAAAGTGAGGGAGGTTGTTGTTGGCCTTCACGGCAAACCCGACGATGGGCGGAGCCCCGGAGAGAGCCGTCGCGGTAGGGCGGCGAAGGTGCGCCATCGCGTCCTCCACCCGCACTCCCTCGCAGCCAGGTAGCCGCCGGTGCCGCGGGCCGAAGCAAGGCACCGCGACCGACCGCGGGCGCATGGGTGCGGGAGGAGGGTGCCCCGCCCCGACTTTGTCAAACCCCGCCGGTGTCGATGTGCGCTGGCAAAGCGGCGCCGGCGCGAAAGCAGAGCCTCGACGGCGACCACCACGGGCGGGACGGCGCACGCGAGGCGCGCGTAGAAGTGGTGGTACATGAGCATGGACGTGGGAGATGCGTAAGACGCCGCCGTGGAGATGCAGTGATGACGCGGGCGGGGGTGGTGCGTTGAGGGAGATTGGGGATTTTTTCCCCTTGGCCGACCGCAAGAGGAGGCAAGAGGATAAGGTCACGGGTTCGCTTTTGGCTTGAGCGGGAGGCCGCACCGAGCGCTGACAGCGCGGGTGCGGCAAATAAATTTTCCGTTCCGGAAAATTTTCGCGCGCCAGATTTTAGAATCCCGCCGCGAATCGTCCAAGTTGGATCAATACATGGACTAACGATGTCAATGGAGACCGTGGCTGGGTCATCGAGGGTATTGGCCCAAGTTAGTTTTTTTTTTTTTTTTATATTTCGAGAATAGATAAATTATATAAATATATTGACTACAAAATGAATTTAAATGGGAAATTCAACACCATAAATTGGTAGGGTACGATTTTAGAAAATTTTAGAAAAAAAAAAAAAAAGCATCAAATTCGAGTTCGTATGAGGGAGAAAGACTAGTTACAAGTTTTGACTACAGATTAAAAAGAAAAATCGTTCTTGTTAGTCACATGTTCATGATGAACAAGCGATTTCTTTTTTTTTCCGGATTAAAACTTGTAACTGAGTGGTTCTCCCTCATCTGAACTCAAATGATTTTTTTTCCTAAAATTTTCTAAAATATCATGTCGCATCACATTATGGTGTTGGATTGATCACCTCTTCATGTGCCAAAATTTGAGCAATTCAAGTTTTGAATTCAAACTTTGACTTCGGTCAAAACTTCAGTCAAGCGGAACACGAAATGAATTAGGTTGAAAATCTTTTTGAACCGCGAAAGTTTCATAACTCATCGAGACCAACAAAGTTTATGTAGGTCAAATTTCCATATGAGAAAGTGATAATAACATGTAGTTCAAATATAACAAGTCTCTCACGTAGTTCCCGAAACTATGTGAGAGACTAGTTATATTTGAACTACATAGCACTCAACTTTGTCGAAATGACTTGAGATTTTTCTGGCAGTCATTTATAGCCAAAATATGGTCCCATACAAGAACTTACATTTTTTCGGACAATTATTTTTTATTATTATAATTTTTTTCCGTGCTAGGTGAGATAAAATTTGGTGAATTATACATTGAAAACACTAGAACTATGCAACGACCTCCACATGTATTTGTTTCCTAGGGCATAAGCTACCTTGTGGCAAAGTTTGGCGCCATTACGGATCTTTTCAGGGGTGGACCTAGTTCAACGCATAATTACTCGACGGTCGCGGAAATTCAATTAAACCGAAAAAAGTATCAAACTATTTCTAAAAATCTCAAACTTTGGTGATTGCTACAAAAGGGCATTTGAAGCTTTGAGAAAAGTTTGAGACCAATACCATACTTGGACCGCATAATCCCTAAGAACCCTAGTGCATAGACATGGTTCGATGAAAGGCTCCAAGTATTGTATTGCTCTCAAACTTTTCCTCAGGCTTCCAAATGCCTTTTGTGAAGCAACCACCAAGTTTGAGATTTTTCAGAAAATCGCTTGGTACTTTTTTTTTCAGTTTATTCGATTTTCCGTGCGACTTCGCCCCGGTAATTATACGCTGAACTGGTCCACCACCGAAAAGATTCGAATGGCGCCAAACTTTGCCACAAAGTCTCTTATGCCCTAGGAAACAAATATATGTGGAGGTTGCCGCATAGTTCTAGTGTTTTCAAAGTATAATTCACCAAATTTTGTCTCACCCAAAGACGAAAAAAATTATAATAATAAAAATAATTGTTCGAAAATGTAACTTCTTGTGTGGGACCATATTTTGGCTATAAATGACTGCTAGAAAAATCACAAGCCATTTCGACAAAATTGAGTGTTATGTAGTTCAAATATAACAAGTCTCTCACATAGTTTCAGAACTATGTGAGAGACTTGTTATATTTGAACTACATGTTATTACCACTTCCTCGAATGGAAATTTGACCTACATAAACTTACTTGGTCTCGATGAGTTATGAAACTTTCGTGTTCAAAAAAGAGATTTTCAACCTAGTTCATTTCATGTTCCGCTTTGACTGAAAGTTTTGACCGAGCCAAAGTTCGAATTCAAAACTTGAATTGCTCAAATTTTGGCGCATGAAGAGGTGACTGAATCCAACACCATAACGTGATGCAGAATGATTTTAGAAAATTTTAGGAAAAAGAATCACCTCATTTGGAGTTCATATGAGGGAGAACGACTAGTTACAAGTTTTAATCCGAGAAAAAAGAGAAATCGGTCCTTCATCAAGAACACGTGACAAATATGGTCCTAAGGATTTACATATTTTTTAGATGACATAGCAAAAATATTTGGATCAAGATCTTAGAAGAATGTTTGAAGAAAAAAAAGGAAGAAAAAGGAAATGCATGCAACATATATATACGTGTATGTATATGTATATAACACTCATGCTCACGTACACAACTTAGCTTGCTAGCTAGCTTCGTGTTCGACAGTTGGAGGGAGTGGCTTCGTTGTGTTTCAATTTTAAATGGACCGCCGTCGACTCCCATCGCCACTTCCGCCGCCGCTTTGGCCCAGTGCGCGATAGTTGCTTTGCCGCTTGGTCCTTCTTGCTACCGGACTCGCCGGCCGGGCTGTGCTTTAAGTAGGCTCGCCCCGCCGACTTGTGTTGCTTGTGGACCGCGCCGCCGGTGCTCGCTGGTTGGCCCAAGGCCGCTCAATGACTTGTTCTTCTGCTGGTTTCAAATAATGACATTGGGGACCGTCATGTTAGAATTAACAAACAAAGGACGCCGAAAAACAGTCACAAAAACACTTCATATTGTCACAAAAACATAACCGATTGGCTGCTCATGGCAGATATTTTGTGACGACGCCGGCATCTTTATGTGACCAAAAAACACAATGCGTCATAAATAGTTGAAGGGCTCATGAATTTGTGACGACACTGATTTTATCGTCATAGTATGTTACAATATATGACGATATTTGCCGTGGTCATAAGGATTTTTGTCATAAAATGTCACATTTCTTGTAGTGGTTGATCCCACAATGCCTTCTCATCTTGAAATGCAAGTTTGCATCTTCTAGATGACTAGCAAAACTATTTAGGATTGTTCTTCTAAAGATAATGTTGTCTCCCCGAATCTTCTCTTATCTCTAGAGATATTTCCCCGAGGTGATCCAACAAAGAATCCGAACATTTTAGCCTCTAGCCGAGCATGACCTTAACTCGCCATCTCTTAAAATGTGCACTAGAAAACTTTTCTAGTCTCAAAGACGTCGCTGAAAACAGCCATAGTTAAATCAAGAAAAAGCCTATTATAAGGTTTTTGGATTGTTGGAATATTAGGCAATTTCAGTTAATTCCATAATATAAATCATGACAAATTGAAAGACTAGATTAAGCATGTTTAACAAACTAGCATGATAGAAACTCATATCACAGATCATAGCATGATTTAATATCATATAGCATAGCAAGCATAGCATGATCATAGTAATAGGTGTAAGCACAACTAGCACACCATAGAAATTGGATAGATTGAGCATGATAAAACAATAGAATTAGATCACAGATGTATACCTGCCGATGTAGAAGTACTTGGTGGTGAAGAAGCAGTCGGCGATCACTCGAGTTTAGCCGACGAGATGACTTGTTGATGAAGTAGTTGTAGAAGATTTGGGAGCAGTCGCGCGAAGAGCGCTTCCCAAAAACCTTATTCGCCTTCTCCCGGTGCAGGATCGCAAAGACGACGGTTCCGGAGACCTGCTCGCCCGGTCGCTGGTGCACGCGAACGATCGGGCTGGAGACTGGCTGACGACGACGCAGTAGTGAGAAGTGGAAAATACTGTTTTACTACTATAGGATTTTCTAATTGAAACTCCCAATTGTAGTTGTTTTGTTGTGTCTATTCCCAGGAGGCTTGGTACAATTATATAGGGAGGAGAACTCCCTACCTCTACATCAACTAGCAATATGCCATAGCCGTCACGCTGAAGACATACACATACGCTGTATACATAATAGCCTTCATTCCTACTCATTGTACTAAATAAAAAACAGGTTTCATTCCCCTTTCCACGTGCACACTAGCTGTTCAAATCAAGACAACCGGTTAGTTGTAGTAAGGTGAGATATAGTTAGCTCAGATTTCCAGTTGGGCAATCTACGACCAACTAATAGTACCTACTGCTTGGTTAAAAAGCAAAACTAAGCACGTACATACGAGTTACGACCTTCGCCTGCTAGAGTGTTCTTATAGATGGATACATGAGATAATCTAATCTCCAGACAAATTAAATCTAATCTTGGATTCGTACGTCGTACATGGTAGTGAGGTACTGTTGGTTTAGTAGATCATTATATATATACAAACCTGCTGATGGTACCTTCCCACCCAGATCGATGCTTGACCCAACCCAAGCTGGAGCTCTTTTTTTTTTTTTTTTTTTTTTTTTTTTTTTTTGAGATTACAGCAAGCTAAAGCTAAGCCCCCACTGATGTTGCCGTCATGCATGTGTGCCCAGGATCGATGCTAATTAAAAAGTAATATTTGGAGATATGTACGTAGTATGCACGGTAGTTGGTAGGTTGGAGGATATGAGTCGCTGACCGTCCCTTTGACCATCCGTGCCTAAATACTGACTGATCACTGACCCAGACGAGACGTACAAGTATTAGCCTACTGCCGCCATGCATTTTCCCACTGCGAAGCAGCTTCTTCACATGCTACTGTTCCTAGGTCACGCTCAAAATTCATCATCGGATCCGTCACGTAATCTGACCCTAAACGCTCCGGATGTGTCCTTGGCATCAGCCTGATAGCACAGGCTTCTACTGAATTTAATTCATTAACCGTGTCAACCAACGTGACGTTCAAAGCTCTCTCGTGCATCCAACCGGGAGTATTTACACACTGAATTTTAATCTCACTGAGGCATCCAGCCGGAGATCTGATGATGATGCATCCAACAGTGTTTATGTATGTCTGTCAGACATAGTACAAAGAAAAGGGACCATGATTAAAACACTCCCTGAAATTTTTTTGACGGTCGTGTAGGAGTCACGTAATAATAATTAACTGATGATAGTGATAGTACTAGTACGTGTAATAGCGTGAGTTTCACGAAAACTGTAGTTAGTTTATCCAAAGAGACACACAACACAACACAACACAACACGAAACCCACGCGATCGAACGAATTTAAAGCAAAATTGAGATGAAAAACGGTGTAGTGGTGGTTGGGAAGGTGGCGGGCAAGTGAGAAGAATTAAGCAATTCAAGACGACGGCGACGTACAAAGACCAAGAGATCCAGTGGCCCTGTCGCGTGCGTGGTCGCCGAGATGAGATCGAGCAGGTTGATGGCTCCTTCGAGTTATAAATACTTGATGTAATAGTATCCGTAGCTGGTTATTACGTGGTCTTGGTTCTAGTTAATTCAGATATATTTAGCCATTGATTGACTTTCTTTCTCACTATGACTATATATAGTAGTATTATTTAGTTACGTACGTACTCCCTCCATCTCAAAATAGACGTCACTGTGGGATGCGTGCGGTCAAACTTTTTTTAACTTTGACTAGATTTATAGAAAATACATGTAACATTTAAATTTCTAAATAAATTTGTTAAAGAACTAGACTTAAAAGATCTTTCCGATGATACTAATTACTTAGCATAAATATTTATATTTTTTAATATATAATTGCCGGCATTTTGAAAACGTTGACTTCTTCGGGAAGCGAGAATGACATCTATTTTGAGATGGAGGGAGTACGTGCCCATGATCCTTTTTTTTTTTTTTTGGGTTTCTGTATATACTGTGTATTATAAACTAATAAACATTTGAAATGCTATTAACTGTCAAGCAAGGTTTAGAAGTTTTGGTTGAGTTCTGATCAAAGTACGTACGGGTCAAGTATGTTCGTGATGAAAATAAAGGCAGCATTTAGGCGGAATCATTTGGTGGCCAAAGTACAAGTCGCATGCAGTAACTAATTGTTTTTAAGCAATTGCCTGAGCTAGGCTGGGATTAAGTAAGCAGGCACAAACATAGTTAGGCAATCTACAACCTAACCTAAAACATTCCAGATGACCTAATGCATATACATATTTTGGTAATTATATACATATATATGCATCACAACTAGTAATATATACATTATTCCGATCTCATCTAGAGAGAGCTAATCCTGATAATAATATTGACAACGTGCTGTCAGGTAGATTAGCTGATTTCACCTGCACCTGCTGCCTGCCTAGCTTGCCGGCTGCTGCCAACACACCAGGCCGGAAAGCACGCAACCGTACGTGATGCATGCTGCCGGCTCGCCGGGATACAATACGTAGAACTTGTAGTATAAACAATGCATTATACACGTACGCATGCGTGCGTGGTTGTTGTCAGGTTGGAGATTAGCCGGAGCCGGTGGCCACCGCATCCGTATCCGTCCATTTGACCAACGTTAATAGTAACTCTCAGTTAGCTACCCGTCGTGTCCAGTGGCGGAGCCAGAAATTATACTTAGGGGCGGTCAAAACCAACATGTAAAAATTAAGTGCAACTCAACTCGTTAGTTTCCTTAGGGCACTCACAATCGCGGACTCTACCATAGAGTCTAAAGCTATTTATTACCTTGGGTAACTTGGACTTGAAGTCCAAATAAGACTTGGTCTTGTTTTTTTCTCCCTCTCTCTTCTATAAATATATCTTTGCGACATCAGCGCCACATCAGCAAAAGTACGATAAATATGATGGTAAGAAATAAGCTTAGACTCTATGGTAGAGTCTCGCATTGTGAGTGTCGAGTTAATTTATTGACATCAATGGGTGCTAACAATTTCTTATATGTATCCTAGGTATTTTTTCAGTGATAAGTGATATGCCCGATGACGATGACATCTAGGGTGACTTTGTAAGTATTGAGTACGAACTCCGTCTTTTTAGTGATGATGATTTATATCCACTAGTTGTGTTTTATATTATTTTATTATATTGAAGGTATTAATAGGTATACTATAAGACAAAAATTTTGTATAATCTCACTCTTAATGTAAATAAAAAATATTGAATTATGTGAGCTAGAAAGTCTCTCCGACAAACTTCCTTACCGATGCTCTAGAGAACAAGCGAGAACAAGAACAAAGTATTTTTGGTGCAATGCAAACCACTACAACTTTTCTCAATATATTAGCAATTTATCTATATATTGACAATATAAAAGGAAAGCTAAAAATAGGAAAAGAAACAAACAAGCTAATTTTACACTATAAAAGGAAAGCTAAAAATAGGAAGAAGTTAGGATTATGTCTTGCTTATAGATTATACTAGTAATTTTCTTTCTTGCTGCGTAATGTTAGAGCATCTCCAACAGTTTGCCATCTAGAATTGGCATTCTTATTTTTTTTGTCAAAATCTCTGAAATCTGCTCTCCAAAGAGTTTGGCAATTGGCTTGGCAAAATTTGCCAACTTGCCAAATTCTTGTGTTTTACGGCGCAAATATGTGCGCTCCTCCTACGCTTGCGCATTTCCTCCCCCACGCCGTAGTTTCCTTCTCCTCGCACGACTGAGTTTTCGGGGGCGGGGCACGGAGGATGGAGGAGGGCGATGGTCGGGCGCCGAGGAGGGGATGCCAGGGCTCCAGTGCAGCGACGGGGGCACCGTGGGACGGTGCACCCTCGTGGGGAAGGCTGCTGGGCACCGGGGGGACGGACGGGCGTGCGGGGGCGTGGGGCGCCGGAGGCCGAAACGGCGGCGCGCCGGGGGCGGGACAGGGAGTCCGCCGGGCCGGGGGCTTCCTCCTCTTCGGCCTCCGAGACGTGAGCGTGAAACGCCGGCCAACCTTCCCCCCCCGCAGCCGTGGCTACTATCCTTCCTAGCCGCCGCAGCCTCCGCCCCGTGGAGTCGAAGTTGAGTCGAGTCCACCCACGGCCGGTCGCGGGGACGGCCTCGCTGAACCGAAGTCACGGACGGAGCATCACGCCGTATGCCGCCGGCGCCGAATTCAGGTGCTCCACCGGGCCGGGGGCTTCCTCCTCCCGGCTCGAGGATGGCCGCGAGTCGCTCTAGCCCTCGAGGGAACAGCGCCGCGGTCGTGGAGCATCGGGGCCTACTCCTTCGCGTGATCAGGAAGCATGTGGATCAATGACCTCTCCCTCCTGGCTCCACTTTTCCCATTTGCCAAGCCCAAATTGCCAAAACTGTTGGAGATGCCTTTTTTTTGGACATTTGCATCCGTTGGAGATGCTCTTGGGGGCATGGCCCTTCTAGCCCCCTCCCCCAGCCCGCCACTACCGTCGCCGAAATACTTACTACCACATACGCCTCGCCCGGTCAAAAAAAGAGGACTACAACTTAAATATTACTCACTTTAATTTGTCGTTGCACTAAAAGAGGATTACAACCCGTTGTGGTATGATTTGCTCAGTGTTGCGCCGCCGCCGCGCTGCTGCCACTGCATCATCGATCTTGCCGCCCTGGTAAGTAGTATAAATAAAATAACTTCGCGCCTCCCCCATCGTCTCCTCCTACAGCTCCCCCCCCTCCCCCCCCCATCCTCTCTGCTGCTGGAGTTTCATCGCCGCCGCCCTGATCCGGTCGGAGGAGATCGATCTGAAAGTGTGTCTTCTGTAGATCGGATCCTCTCTTGGGGCGGATCTAGTCTTTGGGACTGCCTCTTGTTGCCTCCCCCTCTTGGCTACAATTTCCGCCACCACCGCTTCCGCCTCCCCATCTCAGCAGTCGCCGGTCCTGGAGCTTCCTCCCAACATGGTGGCTCTACTCCTGGTGCTTGTGCGACGGCGCCGCCTCCCCCTGGGATCCCGGTCCAAGCCGCTTGATAAACCTCCGGTGACGACTCCAACCGAACCTTATGGTCCTCGGTGTGCTTCTTCCTCGTCGGCTTCACCGGCCCGCCTTTAACCGACACTTTGCGCCGGTCTCCGCCCGGGTGTACGTGTCTTCGACCCCCCGCGACCGACCACCGGCGGCTCCATCGTTCCGTTGCCGGGACAGCGCCGCCCTGCTTCTCTCTAGATCGAGGACCTATGTCTAATATATTTGGTCTTCATGCGAGGACCTATCTGTAAAAAGGATGCTGTCTTATCTTAATGAATATATATGTTTGTTGTCAGAAAAAAAACGCACGGGCTGCCGGCCGCCTGGTAGTATAGGTCGATCTAGCAGCTAGTAGCACACCTTGCCAGTTGCTTGCCGGCGTGATGAATTGTAGCAAGCAACAGGCAACTGCTGGGATAGTAGCGCGCCTGCATTGGCTACCAAATGCTGAGAGTTGAGTTGGTTGCTTTTGTTTGGGGCCGCAGAAAATGAAGGTGATCATATCATCCGACCATAAGACCATGACCACATCCATTCGGACCATTCCATCGTCCATGGACGGACCGAAAAAGCAGCCGGCATGTGCATGCTGGATAGTTTCCTTTGTCGAGCGCAGCAGGCATGCACGAGCTAGGATCCAGTTGTGCGGCCGAGAGCAAGCGTGTCCATCACCAGTAGGATTCCAACCAAATGTTTGGCGGATGGAGGTACGTACTACGCGTGTATGCAGTACTCTGTAGTGTATGCGACGACGAGGACAGACGTGACGAGCAGTTGGGTTCTGGATCGTCTAGCTATCCCTGTCGTCCCTGGCTGTGGAACCTGGCCGAAACGAAACCCTTGGATCCGTGGCCACACGTGTTTCGTGATCCCAAGCCGGCCGTGCGCGTCGAGCCAGAACATATTGGGAACCCACGCGAACGAATTTAAAGCAAAATTGAGATAGAAAAACGGCGTACTGCTGGTTGGGAAGGTGGTGGGCAAGTGAGAAGAATTAAGCAATTCAAGTCGACGGCGACCTACAAGACCAAGATCCAGTGTCCCTGTCGCGTACGGTGGTCGCCGAGATCGAGCAGGTTGATGGCTCCTTCGAGTTATAAATACTTGATGTAATAGTATCCGTAGCTTTTTAGCCCTTGATTGATTTTCTTTCTCACTATGACTACATACTATATAAAATTCGGTTACCTGTCTCTGCCCATGGTCTTTTCTGTATACTGTATAATAAACTACTCCGTGTTCTTTCAAAAATAAACTACTCCGCCGTGTGGAGTAATAAATATTTGAAATGCTATTAACTGTCAAGCTAGATTTAATAGCACTTCATCATGATTATAGATTTCCACGGGCGGCCCGGCCCGGCCCGAGGCGTGCGGGCTCGGGCTGGCCCGGCCGAGCCTCTCGGGCCCGCGGGCTTCACCGGGCCGTGCCCGATCGGGCTTCGTGCCTAGGGTCGGCCCAGCCCGCCCCACGGGCTGAAAATCGTGCCGTGCCAGCCCGCACAGCCCGTTCAAAACTACGGGCGGGCCGCCCACGGCCCGATGCCGCCGGATCCGGCCGCCCGCGATCGCGCATGCGCCGCCCGCCGAGGCGGATCCGGCCGCCGCGCATCCGCACGGGCTCGCCACCGGGTCGAGGTAAGAGCGCCACACCCATGGTAGATGCGCCGGGAGAGAACTAGTCCACCGACCGGCACATGTGCCCATGCAAGAGCTCCGGGCCGCACACGAGCCAAGGGCCGAGCGCATGGTTCCAAAGATAGGAAGAGAGAGAGGCGGCGCGGCCAACAATCCAAAGATGCGAGAGCTCCGTGGCGAGAAGGAAAGAGGGAGGAAAGAAGGGAGTGATGTGTGGCCGTCCATTCGCTCAAGATAAGGATAAGGGACAGAGGAGGAGAGTTGGGCTCTGCTGGGCCAAAATAGCCGTTGTGTGTGTGGCGTTTTTTTTTTATCCTCAAATTACAGGCCCATAGCAGCCCGCAGCCATACCACCGGGCCGGGCCGTGCTTTGAGGTCGTGCGAGGGTCGGCCCAAGCACGCCCGGCGCGGGCCTCTCCGCCAGCCTTGTCCGGGCCTCCCTACGGGCTCGGGCCTTTTGGGCCGGGCCAAAATGCCGTGCTTCAGGCCGGGCCGGGCGCGGGCCGCATGGAAATCTATAATCATGATGATGAATACTTGAATCTCTGGTCAGAACTCAACGAAAACCAAACCTAGCTTAATGACAGTTAATTAATTAAATTGGTGGACAACGCAGGAGCTAAAACAATGCAGGTGGCATCAGGTAATCTACTCGACAGCACGTTCTCAACATTTTTATCAGGATTAGCTATAGTAGGATAATAATGTGTGCATATTATTACTAGTTTTGTATATGCATGTATGCACATGTATTAGGTCACCTGGAATGTATTAGGTTAGATTGTAGATTGCCTACCTATATTGTGCCGGCTTATTTAATCCCAGCCCAGGCAATTGCTGATAGATACTAAGTTGCTACTCGGACTTGTACTTTGTCCACCTGCTGCTGCCAACCCGGCCCGGACGCCCAGAGAGCCAGACATACGTGATGCTGCCGGTTCGGCAGGATGCAATACTCTACGTAGTACGTGTATATACGTACTATGTATTATACAAAAGTACGTATGCGTGCGTGTTAGTTGTCAGGTTGGAGATGGGCCGGTGGCCACCGCATCCGTCCGTTTGACCAACGTTGCCCGTCGTCCAAATACTTGCTACTACGTCTCGCTGGCGGCGCCTGGTCAAAAGAGGATTACAGCTTGAATATAACTCATTTTGTAATTTGCCGTTGCACTAAAAGATGATTACAACTGAAATAAGATACGAGTAGAATTGCTAGAATACAGTATACGCCAATCAGGCAGGCAATAAAGAAACTGAAAAGTTTCTGTACATGTGAATCTACACTTTACTTTCCTCGTTTCCAAGTTTGCTGAAAGGGACTAATTAAGGGAGTGTAGAACGATTAACTCCTGAATCCAAAAAAAAAGTTTTAAGACGCCTCTGTTGATTCACATAAAAATGAAGCTGTTTCTCACATCCAAATATCAGCCCTTGACGTCTCATGCATCGACTCAGCATCCGTATTAAAATCGAATGTTGATAGGTTTTTGTGATGCTTCGAATGCGGATTAATTGAAACGCAGAGGCGGCCGTGTAGCAGGTCTAGCAGCAACAGGCAAGTGATGGGGAAGATATATAGTAGCGCGCATGCATTGGGTATACCAATGCAGAGAGTTGAGTTGGTTGCTTGGTTGGTTGGGGCCGCAGAAAGTGAAGGTGATCCGGCCATGAGACCATGACCCGTCCATTGCAATTTGCATCGTCCATGGACCGAACAAGCAGTAGGCATGTGCATGCCTGCGTGCCCCTGAACTGAACAAATGGCCACAGATAGTATCCTTGTGGAGCGCAGCGCGGCAGGCAGGATTCCAACCAAATCTTTGGCGGATCGAGGGAGGACGACGCGGCAGATATCACGACCATGGTCCCTCTCGTCGATGGTTGGACCTCGGCCGGGACCGCATCTAGTAGCCCGGCCGGGACTGCATGACTCAATGTTGTTTTTTTAATTGGCCGATGATGCTAAATCTAGTGTACTGAGGTGGCTACTTTGTTTTAAGTTGTATTCAAGTTAGTCATCAAGGCATGGCATACCTCCCCTTCCAAGCAACCGAGTGGTTACCCCCCTATGGATGGCTGGGAGGGGACGATGCCATGTCTCCATGGCTGCTTTGAGCTTGACAGTTTGTAGTTCATGCCACCTATGATGACACCCTATGTAATGCTGAGGCCTGTTGCTTTCCTAAACCTTAGGGCCAATGATGAATGTAATGGCAGGTTAATGAGACTCATTCTGTGATCATATTTGGCTTGTCAGCCCGTGGTGCTATGTTTTCATGTTGTTCATCGAGTCGTCCAGGAACTTACACGCCTCGGTTTTGCTACTGCTGTGTTCAAGTTACAGTAGCTATAGTCATGATAGTAGAGGTCGTAAATTCCTTGACGATTTCATGGCCACCATGTGTTTTGATTACCTTCGAGTTCATAAACTCAAAGCCAAACTGCCACAATCTGAGGCCGGGGGGGGGGGGGTAAGGTCACCATGTTTGCATGGGGGCGACAGGTTTGGGCATTCATCAAAATGGTTCAAAGTGCAACCAAACACAATGCAGTGTATCATGTCGTCCCCAAATCATCATCCATCCTGGCAACCAAACGGGGATCCTCCTCATCCCGTACAGCAAGACGGGTACACAAAACCAAACACGAGCCTCTGGATGGCTTAGGAAGGGATGAGGGGAGCCTGAATGGGGTTTTGGTCCTGGACGGTTTGGTTCAGAGCAACCAATCACACCCGTACTGAATCAGATCCGTCGGACCATGAAAAGAATCCGCTGATCGAGGGGTTTTGCCGTTGGTACGTACCTCTACTACTCTGTAGTCTACAGTATGCAACGATGACGACAGACGTGACGAGCTCTGGAACCTGGCCGCAACAAAACCCTCGATCGGATCCGTCGTGGCCACACGTAGTACGGTGTATCGATCTGTTTCGTGGTTCCAAGCCGGCCAAAGAGAGGACCATTGGCCGACCGCTGACGTGGCTGCAAATGTGTGTACGGAGTACACCGCTGCAGCAGGAGCAACAGGCAACTGCCGCCTGCCTGCATGTAGCCGCTGGACCCGAGTATTAAATAAATGAGTTGGAGCTGGTTGTTGGTTGGTTGGGGAGGATGCCAATGGCATGGCCCCTGGGATCGAGAAAGTTAGGTCGGCTCGAATGAAAACAAGAGAGACAGAGAGAGGTCGTCAGGTCTGCGCCATCGCCGACCTGCTCGATCCCTTGGCTTTCCTTCGGTTCGGTGCACCCATGCCCCGACGGGCCGCGATACACCAAACCAAACGGATAGGAGGGTCCCTCGATGAACATGACCTGTCGCTCGCTGCATGCTATGCTTGCAGGTCGTTGACGCATCATGGAACGCGTCGCGTGGTCTAGCCGCCGGCCGGGACTTGAATGGGGTTTGTTCGCTGCTGCAGGTACCGATCGAGGATCTGCTGGCGCCCTGCTGCTCGCTCGATCAGTCTGCAACGACTGCACAGAGTAGCACCATGTCGTGAGGAGACATGGCTACGGCTATGGTCGCCACACCGTGCATGGTTAAGTGCACCATCACCCGCGCGACGTACGTACGTGCCGCTTCCACATGGCCACGCACGCAGCACACGGCACAGTAGCACACACGCAACGCCCCTTTCGTTAATTTCGTGCGCGGCTGGGTCATGTAGGCGAGGACGGATGAGCGGCCGCCCCGAAAATCTGCCGTGTTTGGCTTCAACTCGCCAGCTTCCGTCCGTCGTGTGTCGCTTCCATCGTTCGGGGCCGGGCGGCTTCCTCTGCACGACGATCATGCTGTCATGGTTTGCAAGTACTCACAGCCTGCAAGTACTTCTAGGGTACGTGTGTCGACAAAATCGACAGTACACCCAAAAAGTGCAGCTCGTTGTACAGGCATCTCTCGACGCACCGCACCGTGTACATTCTTCTTTCGCTATTTTCGGTCTTCCTTTAATCTATGGATGATGCGACAGCAGCAGGAGACCCCCAACATGTGCGACTTTTTTTTTCCCAAACAAGTCAACCACCCACAGCTTTCGTACGGCCCGTGCTTTCGCCATGCATGCACCCAAGCTACAAGCCTGCAATATCAATGATTCAATGGTAGGATATACATGTGAAAAGCAAGCTCATCCACTCTTGTGGAGGGACGTGATCAATGCCCATTGTTGGATTGATAAACCCTCGATCGAGCTCCATCGATCAGTGCCTCTAATACACAAGTTTAGCGAGTAAAGTAATTCCATACTACTCCTAGCTTGCGACAAACTCCCCTGTTACGCAGTTTTACCTATCCAGGTACGATCGATATACCACGGGTTTTGACCAGTCGATATATGCTGCTTTGGGCTAGCTTCCATGCGGGGTACCGTGTACAGCCTTAAATTGATGATTACAGCAACTATACTAAACATCGGTAAGTCCAGCTGCACGTCGATATATCGTTGACCCCGGCGAGGAAGGTAGGAGTATGTACTAGCTAGTACTCGTACTGTACTGTACTACTACCTGGTGCAGCCGTGCTGATCGACGCCGGCCTCTGCAGGCGTGCTGTGCGTGTGCTCTGCTTGTCATGGTTTGCAAGAACAACAGGCCGCACGAAGCAGCTAGCACAGCCTATACGACTAGCGTGCGTGCGTCCTAGGTCGTGTAATATACGGTGTTGACAAAATGGGTACCGAGTGCAGCCAAAGAGTTGCTCCTTTTATTACAACTTCACTCATCAGCATTTCCGGCCCAGTACGTGTAACTTGTACTTCCTGATACGTTCTTAAAATATATAAATCTCGCTTCGTAGGAAGTCAAATATTCTTTTTTTTTAACTCAACATGTCATTAAATGAATTATAGAATATATATATATATATTCATAATAATAAAACTAATATAACATAAAAATCTAGAGTTTTTGGTGTTCTTGACCCTACTTTGAATTGCAATGGTGATTTTACCCTCATTTTTTAAACTTTGTGATTTTTCCCTTCACTACTTGCAAGTCAACTCGTTTTTACTCCTGGTCAATGCGATTTTGCCCCCTGTTTTGACCGTTGACTAGGGGCAAAATCGCGTTGACTTGCTGGTAGTGAAGGGCAAAATCACAAAGTTAAAAAAAATAAGGGCAAAATCACAAAGTCACTTCAAAGTAGGGTAGAAACACTTACAGTAAGCCCGAAAATCTAAATCATATCTTCTAGAAACTTTGGGTTGACTCCTGGTAAAAATTCTTTTCACTTCATATAAAACGAGATTTACTTATTTTTTTAGAACGGCGGGAGGAGCTAGATATAGTATGCGCTCAAGACACACCTTCCATTACATTCTTTTTTCCACCCTTTTTTCCTTCTTCTTCTCCACTTCATTTATGGATGGATGATGCGACGGCATGCAGGAGACCCAACATATATTATTCGAGGTTTTTTTTTGGCAAATAAGTTCGTACCGGCCGTGCTTTCGACATGCGGCAAAAGTATGGTGCTTTCAAAGCGTCATCTAAACGCCAACCAGCACGAGGTTGCCAACAAAGCCGTCGTCACCAATCTCGACGACGCCACGCCGTGTGTTTATCCATAGTAGCTTGCAAGAAACTCCCGGTGTGTTACGGTACACTGGTTTTAACCAGTCCATATATCCTGCTTGTGGGCTAGCGAGTTTGGAATATGCGGGGACGTAGCGTGTAGAGCATCAGCGAGATGATTACAACAAGTATATATACTAATCATCCGTAAATCCATTTTAAGCTTAACATCGCTTAATAATATACTAAACAGATGAAATACGCGCAACGGCACGGTCTCGAAAAAAATAATATACTAAACAGAGGTAGGGGCCGGGAACGATGATATGGTGGTGGTGGTCAAACTATGCCTTGAAGGGCGTACGTACACGTAACATGGCTCGTCCTATCGCCACCATGATCTGCCTAGAGGAGTGTACAATACTCTATTTGGCATGTCGACGTACGAGAAATAATAGGGGACCCCAAATAATAGAGCGCACTGTTCGGGCGTATTACTCCTCGATCGTACATGGACTTACTTTAACTTTGAGGTTTGGCACCATGCCAAATCACGAAAGACGCAAAGAGCAGACATATATACAGATACAGTGCCTGCAGCAGCTGGAACTGCCCAACAAAACGTGCCGACACCACATTAAAACCAACGCACACTCGTCATGCTCCAGCCTCGCCGTGGCCGGCAGGCATTTGCACGGCGCGGCCCCAGCCAGCCAGCCCACCGCGCGCACGTTGCCGCCGTAGATAGCCGTAGCACGCGGCCGCACGTAAAAGAAGCGTCCAGCACCGGCGAATCGAAACCCAACCACGCCACGGCGCGCGTCATCATGCCGGGACTGCCGGGCAGCTGCCGCCTGCCGCTATTCACGCACGCGCAGGCAGGTCGCAGCATTTAACTCGGCGACTGGCCGGGCGGCCGGCCGTCCCCCAACCCCCGCCCTTCCTTGGCCACCACCGTCTTAATGGTCGCCCGGTGGTTGCACCCACCCGGCCACCGCCATCTCTCTCTAGCTCTGTTCCGTTCCGGTCTCCGGTCTTCCTCTTCCATCCGCCATCCATCCATCCACCCATCCCGGCGACTCCTATATATTCCCGCCCGTCCTCTCCACCACACCTTCCAAACTCGCTCCCTCCGCCTCCGCCGGTCGCCGCTGCCTACACGAACCTCGCTGCGAGCAGCCACCACCGCTCTAGCTAGCTACTTCGCCTTGCCGACGAGTTGCCACCAGCTAGCTACCCATCCACCACGGTCATGACCAGCCAACACCCACAGCCAGAAACCACGGCTCCCGCCGCCGCCTCCTGCGGCGGCGGCGCCACCCCCATGCCCACGATCAAGAACCCCCGCCACCACACTCCCCACTCAAACACTTCTACCACCTCGCCATCTCCAACTTCCTCTACCTCCTCCTCGCCCCAGCCCTCGCCATCTCCTTCCACCGCCTCCCCCACCACAACCTCACCTCCCTCGCCTCATCCCTCCACTCCACGTTCCTCGCCAACCCGCCCCTCTCCATCTCCCTCCTCGTCCTCGCCGCCGTCCTCACCACCGCCTACCTGATCCGGCGCCCGCGCGCCGTCTACCTGCTCGACTTCGCGTGCTACAAGCCGGGGCCGGAGCACGTGGTGACGCGCGAGCGGTTCATGCGGCAGTCGGAGGCGGCCGGCCTCTTCACCGCCGACAACCTCGCGTTCCAGCGGAAGATCCTGGAGCGCTCCGGCCTCGGGCAGGAGACCTACTTCCCCGCCGCCGTGCTCAACTCGCCGCCCAACCCGTGCATGGCGGAGGCGCGTGCGGAGGCCGAGGCCGTCATGTTCGGCGCCATTGATCAGGTGCTCGCCAAGACTGGTGTGAAGGCGAGGGAGATTGGGGTGGTGGTGGTGAACTGTAGCTTGTTTAATCCGACGCCGTCGTTGTCCGCCATGATCGTGAATCATTATAAGCTCCGCGGGAATGTTGCGAGTTATAACCTTGGTGGGATGGGGTGTAGCGCTGACTCATCTCCATCGACCTCGCCAAGCAGCTGCTCCAGGTAAACGAAGCTGATCGATCGATCTGATTCTTGTTTAATTTCCTCTTTTGGTGTGCTATCAGCGAGCTGAGTGCGATTCCATGGAGAGTTGGAGCTGAGGGTGTGTGTGTGTGTGACGACTGATGAGCGTTCTGGGTGGGGTGGGGGGTGGGGTGGGGTGGGGTGGTTCAGCCACCGTGGCTGCTGGTTGCCGATGGCCGGTGATGGGTGAACGGACGGTCGAGATCGAGTTGTCTGATGAAGCAGGGGAGTTTTGACTTGGGTTTGACTCTGCGTACCTAGGTGCAGGTCTTGTTAGTGCAGTGGTTGCAAAGGTTTCGTATGGAATTTTTGGTCCATGTAGTTTGAGATGAACTTTACTGATTAGGTTCCAAATTAATTTGGATCGTACTACAAGGTACAAATGGATTAGGTGGCATAAAGAAATAGATTAGGTACCAATTTGATAATTCATCTACAATTGAGTTATTCATTAATTTGGGCTATTAGTTTGAACTTTGTGAGGAATTTAGTCTAGTTTTACGTACTGATTAGGATGCAAGTAATTAGCACATTTTGGGTGTGTACGTAGGCAATAAGTTCAAATTTTAGCAAAAAATTTGGGCAAGTTGGAGCGTTGATAAAAAGAATAAATATTCATGCGACCATGCGATACATATTTGAGTTGCTAGATGTAAAATCTTGCTGTGGATCAAATTTATAATTAGCAAAAAAATATTTCTATCATCAATGTATATATATACATATGTAAATAAAGTTTAACAAAAGTTTGGAGCAGTTTGAAGTTTTCAAAAGCTTAGAAGCAAACTTTGGCTTAGATTGAAACTAGAAATTAGGTCCGGCAAATTTTTTCTGAAAGGGTTGAAAAGGAAAATGAAATTCCAGTTATTAACCGCAACTATTGTGTTTATAGCTAATTTGTATATCATCGTCATCAGTATCGTATTGATCGATGTCATCCCTAAATAGTTAAGTATATATATTTGTACTTTATTTTCTACTTAAAAAAAAACTGCTGGAAATCGCGTTTGTTGTAGGATTGAATAAAAGATATTAGTAACGGACCGTTTTCAGGACACAACTAGCTACCTACCTTTTGGGGGAGAAACATCTGCTGGTTTTTCGGAAGATTACCAAATTGAGGATCGATTTCAAAATCATCTTCTTTTTTTTTTTTTTTTGAGATTACACGGTACAACGCAGATGCTCAACACGCACGCACACTCACCCCTATGAACACACGCGCACGCAAACCCTACCCCTATGAAGCACCTTCGAAGGACCGGAAATGCAAGAAATTGAAGTTCCGGAAGTCACCAACTACCAACCATCGCAAGACCCTATCTGTTTCCTGTTCAAGGGCACCACCCAGCACCCAATAATCACCATCACCCAATCACTCGAGATGGCCACGTACGTTGGCTTCACACGCATCATCTAGAACATCGCTAGCGTGTACGTACATGCGAGGTAGAGTAGCTCCTGATCGATCACCAGCCAACCAACCAACCAACACGAAACTGCACCCAGCTGGCCTTGCTGCTGCTGCTTCTAGGCTCTAGCTTCTTCTTCCTCCCGTCCTTTCTCTCTCAGCTCGCTCTTAACGTTAATGGCGACCGGCCGGTCGGTTGGCCGGCCGTCCACATCAATGCAGTTCTAGGTTGCTGCCGCACGTATCAGCATCCATCGCCTGCAACCAATGGTGGTCTCCGCATGGGTCCGGCATGGGCACCGCTAGCTGTGCATGCAGTTCTCCCTGCAGCTATCTCTCGATCGCCATTGATGACCAACAGCTGACAGAAAGCTCGCCGAGTAAATGCGATCGAGTAGGAGTAGTTGGCAGGTCAGATCGATGAATCGTGTGGTCAGAATCAGATCGATGAACCTGATGCATGTCGTCGTCTTTGCTGTCTGATGAACAAACAGGTGCACCGGAACACGTACGCGCTGGTGGTGAGCATGGAGAACATCACGCTCAACTGGTACAGGGGCAACAACCGCTCGATGCTCATGTCCAACTGCCTCTTCCGGATGGGCGGCGCGGCAGTGCTGCTCACGAACCGGAGCTCCTCCCGTCGTCGGGCCAAGTACCAGCTGGTGCACACGGTGCGCACGCACCACGGCGCCGACGACCGCGCGTACCGGTGCGTGTTCCAGGAGGAGGACGAGGACGGCCGCGTCGGCGTCGCGCTGTCCAAGGACCTGATGGCCGTCGCCGGCGAGGCGCTCCGGACCAACATCACGACGCTGGGCCCGCTGGCGCTGCCCATGTCGGAGCAGATCCTGTTCCTGGCGTCGCTCGTGGCGCGGAAGGTGTTCGGCGTCAGGGGACTCCGGCCGTACATCCCGGACTTCAAGATGGCGTTCGACCACTTCTGCATCCACGCCGGCGGACGGGCGGTGCTCGACACCATCGAGAAGAACCTCGAGCTCAGTCCGTGGCACATGGAGCCGTCCAGGATGACGCTGTACAGGTGGGGGAACACCTCCAGCAGCTCGCTCTGGTACGAGCTCGCGTACACGGAGGCGCAGGGGAGGGTCCGGCGAGGTCACCGCGCGTGGCAGATCGCGTTCGGGTCGGGGTTCAAGTGCAACAGCGCCGTGTGGCGCGCGTTGAGGACCATTGATCCGAAGAAGGAGAGCGATGTTGGGAACCCATGGGTGGAGGAGATCCATAGGTTCCCCGTCGAGGTGCCCAAGGTGGAGAGCGTCGTCGTGTCCTGAAGGAGGATGACTGTGGATCTCTGGTCGTCGGAGGACGAACCTACTAGTTGTTCTCTCTGTTTTTTTTTTCAGTTCTTTTACTACGTTCTGAGAATTCTTTATTAAATATATAAGTATGTCGACAAATTAAAAGTGGGTGCTGATGGAGTAGGGAAGAAGCTCTGTAACTGTAAACATACCTTAATACAACAAGTGTGATGATTGAATGAGATGTTCTGTAGCTGACATGGTTTATTTGGAGCTTCGATCGGAAGCAAAAACGACCTGATGTGGATCAGTTGGGTTTGGCACTGAATAAAGTCTTGAAACTGTACAAAACTTGCCCAATTGGGTGACTGAAACTGTGTTCAAATTAATTAATAACATGGATAAAATGAGAAATGTACATAAACTATGGTTATGTGGGCACGTCATTGACTGGGCCTTATTGGGTACCCCTTTGACTTTTGTTATTTTCAATCAGCCCAGCTATGGGAGGGTGCCCAATTGGATAACTTGTTTGGATGGCTTACTAAATGAAATTTTTTTTTCTGAAGAATCGTTTGAAGCTATATTTCGCTTAGTGAATTGAAAGCTTTCCTTCCTAACCACTGATATCTGTATTTCACTTTAATTCCACTCACTCCGTATAAACGGAAAAAACTTGATTTCCTTTTTTCTAAAGTGACCTAGGCATTTATATGTCGACTCTCTATCATTTGTGAAAACCAGGCAGGCTTACCTAACCATTGCGGCCAATGCACTATTTCATGATGAGGGCACCAAGCATATCGAAATTGACTTTCACTTTATTTTCCAGTACTTTGGTCTGTTACACTACCCGCCCTTCTTTAATTGAGACACGTGGAAAACCGGACATCGATCCCACATTTCCATCTACAAGCCAAAGTTCCAATCTTGTCTAGAATTTCAAATGGCCATAGTACGGCTCAGTTTGTGGTGCCTTTTTCCTTACACTGTGATTTGTCTATGAGGTTGAAGTTTTAGAATCGTTTCAAATAAATCAACTCCTAGACTTGTCGTAAAGCCAAACTTTTTAAGTTTGACCAACTTTATAAGAAAGAATAATAACATATATGAAAACATATTTTTGAAAATATATTTCATTATGTATCTAGTGATATTAATTTGATGTTATAAATTTTGTTGTTATTTCCTATAAAGTTGGTCAAACTTAAAAAAAATGACTTAAGGCAACTCTAGATGTTGATTTATTGTGAGGCGGAGGGAGTACGTTGCTTGTCCCAGTGGGAGAACCTGCCAACTCTAGCGAATCTCGCTAGAATTTCTATTCATCTTCTAGCACATTCTCCAATCTCTTCCACTTCTGTGTGGTCTTGATTGTTTCAAGATTCATGCCCCCATTCCTGTCACGTTGCAAATGGTGTGTGTGTGTGTGTCGGTTGCTATGACATTTGAAAACATTATCCCACTGGTTTTTTTTTTTTCTATCAAAATTACCCCGTTGGTCCATTTTCATTCGTGTGTTGTTGGTGTCATCAACGGGTCGTCCCTTTCCCAATGCCGGCGCCAGTGGCGTTGGAGGCGGCTGCACCCTCTCCGCACTCAGCCTCCCTCGCTCCTCCGCAACTCTACTTTCGACCTCCTCCTTACTCACTGGAGTTTTTGCCCGTGCTTTGTCCTCATCCACCTGCCCCTGTCGCTATTGTTCCTTCATGTTCCATGCTTCTCATCGCCCGCGCGTCCTGTGTTCATGCACGAAATTTGTCAGTTCTTCTCTCCCTACCTCCTCCTCTACTGAATCTCTCCCCCAATCCTCTTCTTCATCCATGAATCCTAATCTTCTGGCCGTCGCCGACGAAATCCCGATCCTGCGGGCCCCTAGGCGCCCTCCCATGTGCCAAATCATGGTTGGGCTAGGCAATGTAGCCCATGAGCACTGTAGCTACTGGCTACTGTAGGGCCAAAATAGGAGGGTCTCAACTCGGGTACTATAGCGAGGGGCTAGCAGGGGTTACAGGCCATGCCCCCCCCCCACCAACATTAGGTCAAAACTTTTTTATGCAATAGTAATCATCACATATCCTTTGAATTTCTTTGTTAAATCTTGTCCTGTCTTCTCTTTCTCCAACCGAGCCTCAACACCTTGGGTTGCATGAAGCTGATTCATGCATCACCGTTACCCGGAATTTGATTTGGACATCTGGGTTGTAATAAGCCTCCCTGATTATTGTTGTTTAGCCCATATCACTACTTGTTCCCAAGACAACAATCACTTTAAGGTCCTCATCCTCCTTGTTGATTAGTTGCACTAGATCGACTGCTTTGCGCTCACCTTGCATCGTCAATGCCGAACATTGCTGCTACAGTAAGGCTAGATTGCTCAGCTGAAGTGGTCGCAGCCATGTAGCCGGATCCCTTGATGAGATGGTAGCGCACATTCCTCTGGCTCACATCCTCAACTTTGGCCCTGAGCTCCTTCATCTGCTTGGCTATATAGTGCCGCTCGAGTATGGTGCGAGGGAATCGCCACCAGGAGGGTCTCTTGAGACGAACTATAAAATCTTGGAGGTTGTCCTCGATGTCGTAAGCAGCCTCATGGCGAAGGTGGATTTTACGCAGCCTACCATGGCCACTAGCGGACGCAAGGAGGGCGGCTGGGGCCATTGCCCCCCCGGGCCCCAATGATGTTGAATAATTTTTACCCCAATGCTATAATTTGGTCTAATTAATTAATTTGATGTTGTTGCTTACATGGGTTTCATATTACTTTATATGGGCCTGGACGCCTGGTAGCCATTGTGAGGCCCTAGCTCGTTCTCACGGAAGATGAAAACGATGGAAGTGCCGAAATGAGCTCGCGGCTTTTTTCGCCGGTCGCCATTGATTCCCCTCTCTGCTCTCTAGTCTCGACTGATTCAAAAATCCTAAGACCCTAACCATCGTGCCCACGGCGGCGCAACGCAACCGACTCCCTCGAGGCCACGACCATGAGTCCACGACCACTCTCTGGCTGATACTAAGCACCGAAGTAGTTGATCGCGATCGACCCATACTCTCCACGAGGCCAGGTTAGGAATCAAATGCGAGATTAATTTCTAAGAGATTACTTGATAATCTACATCGAGATGGAGATTGCAATTCAATTCACAACTGATACACTTATTGAATATTTCTTTTTTATGAAGACACGCAGAGTAAGAATAAAATGAAAAGGTTAGTTCCTATGAATACTTTTGCCTACAACAACTTTATGTATTGAAAATATGAACTATGACTTTATATGTGATATTTTTTGGTAAAGTTTATCCAATCTTCATCTTTCGTGGTAGTTCAATAACAATAGCCGATTATTTGTACTTGACTGGCCCCTCTGGCTCCGCCATTGTCTATGGCTCTGCTGTATTTCTGTATGGATATGTGGCAGAAGTGATATTCTACAGGATATATATGCTCATATACCCCTGATGACAGACTTATATATAGTACCAGAAAAGTAACAAAAGAAGGCTTCAATTTAACTTGGACATCCAATAAATTTTAAGGCACCATCCTGGCTGCAGATGTCATACCTGAATCTTTGAATGGCGTTAGAACCGGGCTCACACAGCAAATATGTCACGACTGTGAGTAACAACAACAAAATTCGACCATTCAAATGTATTGTTGATGACAACACAGTCATCACAGCAGCAATAAAAGGCTTTCACTATCGTGAGTGTATAGTATATGAGTGTGTTCTATGTACTGTGCGTTTGGGAGAAATCTTCCACTAGTATATGTACATCCAAATTTAGATGCTCAAGACGATGCTCTTGAAGAACTGATGAAAATGTATTTATTAGTATTACTACCTTTCATGACCTACTGTGAGAAGGCGCTCTGACGAATTGAAGCTGTAGGTCGCTGGACGGCCCAAGAGCGTTCTGAAAGTGGATTCTTTGGGTTTGGCACTGGAATAAAGGACTGAAAACTGTAAACCTTGAAACTAGTCCAATCGAGTAACTGAAACTCTGTCCAAACTTGAAATTTACCCTTGCGGAACAACCTGTCGACTCCACTACACTCTGCACTTCCAGACAAACGTCTCTCTCCATTCAGCCGATCACCGGATAAGCCGGACACATGAACCATCTACAAGCTCCTCAAAGCAAGGGGACAGCCCAACCACCCGGCCTCAACCTTCATATGGAAGAATGCTGCTCCTCCGAGGGTCCAAGTCTTCATTTGGTTGCCGAGCAAAGTCCGAATACAGACAGTGCAGGTCCAACGTATTCAGGAAGAAGGTTGTGGACTCACCTGATTTTGTCTGGTTTGGGGCGCCCAGATGAATCTCCAGAACACATCATCTTCAGCTGCCCGATTGCAATTCGATCTGTTCTGGAATGCACTGGGGATGTAGGCAACTCAAATTAACCATACATATCATCTGCAGTGTATTGAGAAGCTCCCAAATTGACCGAACGAGTACCAGAACCTGAAAAACATAGAACTTCGCCGTCGTTCTGAAAATTCTTTATTAAATGTACAGGCATGTCGGCAAAAGTGTGCTGATGGAGTGTGGCGGCGTAATTTCATAATTTGATACAGGGAATATCTGTAACTGTAAGAATACAACCTTACATACAACAAGTGACATGGCTTCGAGGAAGCAAAACCTGAAATGGATTTTTTTTTTTTTTTTTGGGTTTGTTATACTGGAATAAAGGACTGAAAACTGTATAAACTTGAAACCAGCCCAGTCGGGTGACTGAGAAACTCTGTTCCATCTCTTGAAAAAGAGTACCAAAAAAAAAAAAAAAAAAGCTATGTACTGTACTTCATTGGAGTGGGCCTTATTGGATACATTTGTCTTGTGTAGTATTCAATCGGACTAATTATGGACTGGGCCATATTTGTTTGCCTCTCTTCTTCTTCAGCATCAAAACTGGGCTCAGTGAATACTTTGGGCTCCAAAGTCGCTTCGTTGTACTCCCTTCGTGCCTGAATAAATTTCTATAATTTTTTGAAGTCTAACTTTTGAAATTGTAACCAAATTTCTAGAAAAATGTACGATCCAACTACGCTGCCACCGTCGATTCGATGGCTGCTCCGCTGCCGCCATACCCGGAGATGATCATGGAGGCCATCTACGCGCTTGGACCCGAGATCACCGCCGACAAAGCGGCGATCTCCAACTATATCAAGGTCAAGTACAGCTCCATCATTCCGTCCCTGCACCACGCCATCTTCGCTGGCCACTTCTCCCGCATGAAGGCCACCGGTCATCTCAACGACCTCCCGACGCCGCCCCATGAGCACCACCGACGACAACAGTGCTCCCACGGGCGCCGCCCGACGCCGTCCCCTCCACGATCACATGCTACAAGCAACAGTCACGCCTACCCCGAGGATGCCCCGCTATTGTGGTCCGTCGATCAGATCGGGAGGCCACCACCGATACCACCAATTGCTCGACGAAAAGCCTACCCAACTAGGCCAACGTCGTGGAGACCCCAACAATGGTCCGTGATAAGTTACTACAACACCAGCAACGCCATCTCCGACATCGGGAACATCGAACGCCAACGCCACTATGGGCGCCACAACGACCACTACTACAAAATTGATTTTACAAGACACTTCAAAACATTTTCCGCAAGGAGGGCTTTTAAAAACCGCCAAGCAATATCATGATTAACCGTGGCGGTTATTTTTTTTTTTCCATGACGGGTTATAATAACCGCCATGGTTAATGTGGCCCAAACCCCCAGCCCAAAGCCTTAAAAGAGCCCAAAAATCGGGGCTCGTATATATATAGAAAGAGGGAGGACTTAGGGTTTCAGACTCCAGCCCCTCACTTCCTTCCGTACCGATATCGAAAGCGCCGATCCCCTCCCTTCTCTCTCCTCCGCCCTCCCCACACGCCCGACACCACCTCCCTCCCCGCCCCCGAAAGCAGCGGCGCCCTCCCTCTCTCCCTCGAGAGTCCAGCCCCAGCGGGGCGGCGGCGGTCCAGTATGGCTGGGGGCGTCCGATCCCGGCGGCGCGATGTGGCGGAGACCGCTGGCGGCGCATGGAGGCGGAGACCCGCGGCGGCGCATGTGGAGGCGCCTTTGAAAGGTCCCTTGTGGTTTTTGGTAATTGAGTGACAACATTAGGTGAACTAATATGTGTGATTGAGATAATACATATGAGATTAGTTCACATGTGATGAAGCAATGGAGGAGCTTATTGCATATGAGACATGACATGGAGTCATGTGACCAAGGTGGTGAAGATCAAGACAAGGCTTGGCTTGATGGACCGTTGCAAGTGTGAAGGGCAAGTCGAGGCAAAGAAGCCGGCGGACCGCGAGGCGGAAGCTTGGGCAAGACTTGGCGCCGACGGACCGACGCAACGGTGAAGAGCAAGTGAGGTCAAGATCGATGGACCAATAGTGTCACGCGATGATATGAAGTGGATCATATCATTTGGTGATCGTGTTGGTGCATGTGTTGCATCGGCACTTGGAGATGGAGCGGAATGGAAATGCGCAAAGGCAAAGGTATATCCTATAGGGCATTTCATTTCTCGCCGGTCATGAGGAGCTTAGAGAAGTTTATGACCGGTTTAGGATAGATGGTCGTATTATCAAGAGGGCAAACTTGTTTGCATATCGGTCATCTAGTGCCACTTGTGCGATCTAACTTTGCGATGTGTTAGGATCGAAAGGGCGTGATGAGATCAAGAGAAAAATCCTTTGAAAATGATTGTGAAAAATGCTAACACACATGCACATGGTGATGTACACTTGGTGGTGTTGGCAAACTTTTGCAAAGGAGAAGTTGTTTCGGTGTTTCTGACACTTGACTGCTCTTAGAGTGGAATACTGCTTTGATCCATTGTGAGTTGGATCAAGTAACCATATGGGGTTGTGTAGCCCTCTGAGTAAGCTTTCCATAGAGTCCAAGATCATCGAAAACGGAGTTCGATGAAGGAGATATCGCCGCTTTACCGAAAGCAAAGGGTCTGACCGGCCGCGGTGACCGGACGCACAATGGCGCCGACGGACGCACCGATCGAGGCCCGTCGCCAAGCGCGCGCGTCGAGCTCGCAGCCTGAATTTTGCCGGACGCGTGACCGGACGCTATGATCGATTCGTGGACCGACTCAATGGTGAGTCCTGTCAGCGCCAGGAATGATTTCGCCCCCCAACGCTAGTTTCTCGGCTTGGGCTATATATACACCACATACCCGACTTGTTTCGGGTGCCGAAAGCACACTTGGGCCTTGGTGGCTTGTGTTGTAGTGCTTGAGAGTTCTCCCACTCACTTGTGATTGATAGTGTTCATCCAAATCAAAGTGAGGAGTGATTCTAGTGCATTCGCATTGAGAGATCGCATTTGTGGCACTAGGTGATTGTGTTGCAAGCCGGTGTGCTTGTTTCTGGAGGTTGCCACCTCCTAGACGGCTTGGTGGCAAGAGACTTCGTGAAGCACGCAACGGAGATTGTGCGGTGCTCCGGCGAGGATTTGTGAGAGGTCCGTGCTCACCTCGCGGGATCGCGAAGAGCGACACTACTAGAGCGTGTCGGTGAGTACCTCCCTTTTGTGCGTGTGGTGTCTTGTGGTGCCTTGAGAGGCTCACTTGAGAGTGGTATCTTGCGGTGCCTTGCGGGCGTGCCTTGAGGGGCAAGTGATCGGAGAATCACAATCGAAGAACCATCTAGGTGAAACACCAAAGGAATCACCCAAGGTGTTGGTCGAATACAACGAGGAGTAGGGGAAGTTGGCAAGCTTCCCGATACCTCGTAAAAAATCACCGTGTCAAACTTGTCTACTCTTCTCGGTGGTTTGCATTCTCCAAATCACAAGCTTTGTATTTACATTCATATATACCTTGTGCTTGTGCTTGTGGGGAGTAGCTCTTTGCAATTACTAGCTTGTGTAGCTTGTTAGTTGCTTTGCTTAGTTTGTGTAGCTAAGTAATTTGAGCCTTTGGGTTAGGTGTGTGTCGCCTTGTCCTTAGTGCATCTAGTGAGCTTAGGATTGGCTTTGTGCTTTGCTCATTAGAATTGTGTAGGAGCTCACCATTGTTTGAAGTACTAGTGCATAGGTTTGTGTGACCTTGCAATAGAATCGTTAGAGCTCAAGCTGGAGCTTATCACCTCATTTGCTTTTGTAGGATCTTTTTGTGAGGTGATTTAGAGTCATAGCTAGAGGGGTGAAGTCTTGGCCAAACGAATAGTTTCAATTCCGCATCATATTTGTTTAGCCGCCGCAATTAGTTTTAGAAAGGACTATTCACCCCCTCTAGTCCCCATCTCGACCTTACACGCCTCGATGCGGCGGCATGGATGCATCCTCTCCGCGGGCGCGCATGGAGGCGCCTTCCGGCAGACGTGGCGGGCGACGGACGGATCCGACCCCGCCTGCGGATCCAGCGGCAAAGAAATGATCCCGCGACTTTAGCGTGGCGCGGCGGCCCGATCTAGCCTCGGTATGTGGTGTTTTTATTTATTTATTTATTTTATTAACGGTGGCGACATTATTGAAACCGCCACGTTAATCACGCGGATTTTCCGCGACCCTACCTCGGGTGGCGGGCAGAAAACCGCCACCGGGGTATCTATTTTGCCCGCCACCGTTAATCATTTATCTAGTAGTGGACGCCAACCGACGCCGATATTGACGCCGCCGACCCCGACATCCTAGACATCACCGGCGCCATAAACAACAACGACGCCAACACCTTCGCCGACTGTGACATCGCGACGCCCGTAATCACCGTGCAAGTCCATACCAATCAACATGGAGCCTCTACTTCTACCACTCATGCTACAACAACGATACTCAACATCATCATCGCCAACCATTACGCCCTCAACACCGCACCATCGACGATAACAACGCCACTCCCGGGGCGCCGCCATAGGAGGAACAACATCGCCCTCGCGAGCGCAACCATATCACCGACGACCGCAACATCTCCATCGACGCCGCTACGCGATGACACCCGGCATCGACGACATCGCCAACAACGACGACGCTACCATGGGCGCCACAACGGCAACGACGCTTACCCTCGCGGACTCCAACAACAGCCAGGTAGCCACCGTGAGTCGGAGAGTAAATGGCAACAACGCCCGAAAAACCCTCGCGACTCCAACAAAGACCGTGTAGACATTGTGAGTCGAGCGACTACGGCGACAACGCCTAACGACCCCGCGACTCTAACAAACTACCGGGTAGCCACCGTGAGTCAAGCGAGTAATGGCAGCAACAGCAGCCTAGTAGCCGCCGTGAACGCCCAAACAACCCCCTCACGACCAAAGACGACCGTAGCCGGGCTGTAAGTTGAGCGAGCTTAAGGCGAGAGTAGCGACCAGGAGCCGCTGTAAATGCCCGAACGAGCCTCACGACCCAAAGAACGACCAGGTAAGGCGGTGAATCAAGCAAGCAATGGCGACAACAGCAGAGCTGGTGGCATCGTGAACGCCGGCGGACCCTCGCGACTCCGAGTGGCCAGGAAGTCGCTGTGAGTCAAGCGAGCAAATGGTTGGCACTGGCGGAATCACCATAGCTGCCGCCACCGCATCGCCTCATCCTCGCCCTCCGACGCGTGCGACAAGAGGAAACGGAGTAAAGCCGCTCCCCAAGCGCCTCCCCGGTTAAGGCCAGCCGGAGAGAGGAGACGGACGGCGGTTGGGCGGCGATAGGCGTTGCTTGATGTGGCTAGTGAAGGGACGTGCCGGCCGACGCCCGCCGTAGCATGCCCAACAACGACATGCACAGCCTCCCGTGCACCGGCGGCGCCTCATGGCCCGGCAGAATGCGGTGGCAGCGCAACAGACTCGCCGCCGAGGGGCCGCGACCGGGCAACCGCGGCGTCGGCCGCCCCACCGGCCACCGGGCGCCCACCGCCTCGGCGGATCGAGACCGAGGGGGCTTCTATCGGTCGTGGAGCCCTCCCAATGCAGCGCCCACGCGCCGCCGCCGGGTGGTGGAGAGAGCTATGGAGGGGAGGTGGGGAGAGGGACAAGGCAGCGCCGGGCGGCTCACCTGCGCCTGGGCGTCCCCCGGACGAGGCGGGCGAAGAAGAGGCGACACAGCGTGGCGCCCTCCTTCAGATGACCGATACGGGCGACAACACTGTATGCGCGAAGGCCGCGCCGACCCCCTTTGTGCGGGCCGCACGACGGGTGACCTGACGTAGCAGCAGCAACCGTGCGCACCGGTGCCGTCGGAGGCCAGCCGCCGCCTGGGCAGTGGGTTTCGCCATGGAGGGCCCCACCCACGGGGCATCGGGAAGATGCTTAGGTTGCCGCTCGGCACGCACGCGGCCCTGCCCCAAGTCCGAGATGCCGACATCGCTGTCGTCAAGCAGCGCCAGCTCCAGCGTGATGTTCGTGGATCTAGGCGAGGGATGTGTGGATTGGCTGTGGTGGAGGCATTGGCGGGGGCGGCCCGGCGCAGGTCGGTGCCGAAGCCCGAGTCGCTCGCTTTCTCAACGGCCCGGCCGTCGCGGCTTTCACACATGTTCCTCCTGGCTTTCCATGTGTGGATACCGCTTCATGTTGAAAGAATCAGCTAGTGGAGCTGTTAGTGGAATGATGAGGTGGCTAGCTTGCATGTTGAGAGAATTAGCTAGTTTGGTTTGTCTATATAGATGTAGTAGATATATATGATCCATACATAACATAATTAAACAGAGGGTTAGATTGAACAAGGTAATTTGTCGATGCACATGACAGCAAGCGCACTGGAAATTACACAATAGAGGTGCCGTGCACGGCTGAGAACGAATTTATTGTTCCATGTTTTATTGTTTTTCCTCATGAGCTTATTCAGGGGAGAAGCTCAATGACAGATACTAGACCTAATGTTGCCACGACTTTGAATCCGCTGAATCCAGCTTCTACGACAATCCTCTTCCATTCATGCTCTTCTCGCTCGGCCCCGCTGCCACTCATCATGTGAAAATCAAATAAAACTTGCGCCTCTGACAACATCGTCCTGCGCCCCAAATCCAACTACCGGATTTACGATTATGACTCTTCCTCCAGCACCGTCGTCCCTGCTCTGAATTGCTTTCTTGCACTGTCGAAGTACTTTGACACAGTCCTCATCACTGATACTATCCAAAACACCCTGCAAACACATATAATTTTACTTGTTGGCCGCCAACAGGGATCTGTCGTCCGTTTTGAAAGAAAAAACGAAGGAGAATAGAGAAGCGTGCACTACACCTTGAGGAAAATGACATCTGCTGGCGGAATGAAGTCGAACATGTTGCCGGCGACGAACTGCACCGTACTATGCTCCGGCGCTTGGCTTATCACGTGTGGGAGGTCCAGCACGGTGCACTTGACCTGCGGGAATGCTCGGGAGATGGCAATCGCGGCGGCACCGTGGCCGCCGGCGACGTCGACCAGCGTGCCGATCCCGTGGAAGACGTCGCCGGCCTCCCTGAGCACCAGCTCCATGACTAGGTTGGTCTCGGCGACGCACGCGTCGTTGAAGGCGGTGTTGAGCACGGGGTCGTTCTTGGTCAGGGTCCACGGCGACGAGCCGTGCACCATCTGGACGAGCGACTCTGCGCCGGTGTCGTCCCTGAACCACTCCTCCAGGTGGGAGAACATGCCTGTCGTAGTGGGGCGCATCGAGGCGCGCAGAAAGGCGGACATGTCGCACGGCGAGGCCCCCTCGCCGCCGACGAGGAGGGACGACACCGGGGTGAGCGTGTAGATGGTCTCGCCGGTGGCGGACGACGGCGGCTGGTGGTTGCTGGCTGCGACGACGCCGGAGACGGCGAGCACGCGCATGAGACGCCTGAGGTGTGGGAGCTTCGATTGGTGGAGCCCAGTCTCCGTAATGATGTCGGAGATTGTCGCCGCGCCACCACGACGGTGGATGGCTCCAGGGATGCCTAGATTGCTGGCGCATCTCAGCGCCTGTGACTTGAGGTGGCCGAAGATGAGGCTGAAAAAGCTCGGCATGGCCTTGCATCAAGCTCGCGGTGTTGATCTCGTCTTGGCTACTAGACATTGTATAGCTGGTTTATTGGCTAGTTGGATGTACAGCAGCGTGAGTTAGTTCGTGCCTACTTTGGTGTTGGTGAGCAAGGAGCACGATTGGGAGGACTCCGCAGTTGAATGCGCACATATATAAATAGACTCCATCCGTTCTAAAATATAACGTTTTTTTACTGTTTTTTAGGGAAGCCGTCTGGAGCACTTTTATTGATTTGTGCGCTGTTTTATGTTTTAGCTCCCGTTTTGAGCAGCTGGCGATGTAAACTGATACTCTCTCTCTGTCCCAATAATCCCAAATGATAAGTTATTTTAAGAATTTCGAGACTACAAGCATCTCAAATTTGACCAAAATTAGTGGAAGAAACAAAACAAAAGTCTATCATCAAATGGGTATATATTATGAAAATGTAACTAGTGATACTTAGTTGGTATCATAAATATTATTATTTTATTATATAATTTTTTGAACATAAAAAACTTTAACCCTACATGATTTTCTTGGAATAACTTATAATATGAAATGGGAATATAGTTTTCAGAACAAAACAGTACAATCGCATCTTTTGTCTAGGTCATCCTTACGGAGACAAACAGTTTTTAATGACACCGAGAGAATGAGCTCAGAGGAGTTCGGTGAGCAACAAATTTAGCTGGTAAAATGGACAGCAACGCTCCGGTGTCTGTTCCGTGGTAGTAGCAAATACTACTAGGATAAACACTTCTACATGCCTCAAATGCAAGCTATTTTTCAGACGTTTTTTTTTATCCGTCTGTGATTAAAGCAGTATCAAAATTAATGATTTTAGCAGACATAAACAGTTTGTTAATTCATCTGACCCCTTGTGCTGATTTGATGAAAGAAGCGAAAGAGTTTCTCTTATATAGGCCATGTTTGGATCCATTGGTTAGAGTTAGTTTGAGCTAGTTGGAGCTCAACTAGCCCCTAAAGGATCAAACAAGAGGGTTAGATTGAGGTTAGTTGCATATAAACTACCTAAAAACTAGCTCACCCAAGAGGTACTAATTAGATTTAGTTCGCGTTGGTCCACTAAAAGTGCATTTTTTTTTCTCCTTCCATCAGTGGCGTCCCCCGATAACTTTTTAAAAAATAGCACTAAAACTCCTCTTATTCACATGCAAATCACTTTTAAAAATAGAGAATCAATACATGTTTGACCCCGTTATTTAGTCCTTGACCCCAATGAAGTAATATCCTAGATTCGCCACTGCCTTCCACCCACACCAAATGATTGGACAGGTACATTTAATATCAATCTAACCATTGCATCCAAACACCTCTAGGGCTAGAGTTAATTTAGGGCCAGAGTTGAAGTTACAAAACTAACTCTAACTCTAACTAAGTTAGAGTATCCAAACAGGGCTATAGTCACCCAAAGCATGTCATTTATAATATACAAATACACTACTAACGAAAACGATTTTGCGAGACACCGGAAAATCTTTTCCGTGGCGGGCGTTCTTTTTGTCCGTCCACGAAAATGTCCCGCCACAATTCAGTTTCACTTTGCGTGGCGGGCATTTATTCCCCCGCCAGAAAAATTAATTTTACGTGGCGGGCACCTTAACTGCGCTCGCCACGAAAAATACGCTATTTTCCGTGGCGGGCGGTTAAAGCGCCACCACGCAAAATCAATTTTGCGTGGCGGGCACAATAAAAAGCCCGTCACGGAAAAGTCACGAAGCCCAATGACCCATTTTCGCCCGGATAGCAATCTTCATATATATTTAGATGTTAGGGTTTAGGTCCATCGGCCGCGTCGTGCACCACTTCCCCACCCCGGTCCCAACTTCTCCCCTCCCTCTTCTCATCCGCTCGCCCTCTCTTCTCTCCCCCCCCCTGTCTCCACCTCCCCTCCCACGGTTCCGTCTCTTCCTTCTCCACCACCTATGGCGGCGGCGGCCCTCTCCTCGGCGCGAGAGGCGGCGAGGCCGGGCGAGATGGCGGAGGCCGGGCGAGATCCGGCGAGATGGCGGAGGCCGGGCGAGATCCGCGCGGGAGGCGAGATCCGGCGCGGCCGGCCCTCCCTCCCTCGACGCGGCCCCCTCCTCCTCCCGGCGGCAAGGTGTGCGGCGCTCCTTCTCCGGCGGATCGGGGCGGCGCGGCGGATCCGGGCGGGTGGCGGGTTACCCGGCGGCGGATCCGTGGACCCGGCTCGAGGCCACGGCGGGCGCATAGCGACGGGCGGAGCTGCTCGAGGTTTCGACGGCGGCCTCGATCCGGTGGAGGGGTGTCCAACGAGCTCGATCCGGTGGAGGAGGTCGCCGGCGAGCTCGACCGGTGGAGGAGGTCGTCGACCCAGCTCGATCCGTGGAGGAGGTCGTCGACGAGCTCGATCCGGTGGTGGCTCAACCGTGGCCTCGGCGGGGAGGACCGACGGCGGCACTGGCGGCGCTGCCCAGATCCGGCCGGGCGGCGCCCAACCCGATGGGCTCGGCGGGCCCGTGGATGGCTCGGGCGGGCTGTTCAGGTTTTTTTATTTTTAATTTTTTTTTACCGTGACGGGCAATGTAATACGCCCGCCACGGTTAACCCATATTATCCGTGGCGGCACCCACCACGCCGAAATCCAACTATTTTATGTGACCTTTCATTGGAGGCGGGCTCTTATGCCCGCCACGGTAACTAAAAATCGGCCGCCACAAAAAGGATTTATGTACCGGTGATAATTCATTGTCATTCTATTACCCCGCGCGTCCATGCCAACCACGACCCCCCACCCCCTCCCCGGCACCGCCACCGCCGTCAACGAACACCGTGGAGCCAGCAGCGAGGATTACTGGGCGGGCCCATGGTGGCCGCTACCCACACCGTGCCGCTGCGCCGTCAGAAGAAAAATGGACCTCGGTCCATTTAGTATGGATTTTGGTGTTTGAATGACCAAATGAGACTAATGAGTTTGCGAAAGTGTTTATTTTGAAGTCTCACAGGATGAAAAACTTGACTTGAACCGTGGCACTGTAATTTTTCAGACTAAGATGCCGTAATTTTTCAGAGATAGTCAAATATAAGAAGCTCAATGAAAGACCTCAAGAACCAAGCAAAGTCCAAGCATGAAGGCAGGACCAAGCCCGAAGTGAAAAACACGAAGAAACAAGTTGGAAGAGGGGTTTTTGGTCCTCTGAACGCTAGCAGCTGATGCGTCTGAAGCCAGCTAACGCGTCAGCTGCCTGTTGTGGTGCGTCAGTTGCTCACGGGCAAAACCGCAGCAACGTCGGCATCAACCACCGTAGCATCTGGAGCTAGGAGTCTACCACGTCAGCTGGTCAACCGCATCTGTGCATCTGGATCTCAGACAGAGGACGCGTCCACAGCGACATTTGGGTGCGCAGGAACTCTCTGGTGTGGGAGCGGATGCTTGCACCTGTGTGTCCGCTACGAGGAGCTGGAGCGTGCGCTTAAAGCTGGACGAAAACTCGAAGCTTGTTACTGCTCGGCTCGTGGCAAGCTTCGGCTCGGCTCGACTTGGCTCGTTACAATAACGAGCCAAGCCGAGCCAAGATTTTAGCTCGTTAGCGATAACGAGCCAACTTCGAGCTCCAGCTCGTGAGCCGCTTACAAGCCAAACGAGCCACGGTTTTAGGAAAAAATTATCATAATTTATATTATTTTTGTGTTACTCCACATTTTGCACTCTATAAATGGTTGATATGTTAGCACATATAAGTATTTTTATTCAATTTAAATTTTTGGATGTATTATTTTATATTATTATTATTTTCAAGCTTTATATAAATGCAATATTACATTTTGTATATTTTTTTATATCTGGCTCACGAGCTTAACGAGCCAGCCGCGAGCTTAATGAGCCGAGCCGAGCCAGCATTCTAGCTCGTTAAGATAACGAGCCGAGCCCGAGCTAGCTCGTTATCCTAACGAGCTAGATTGAGCGGAAGCCGAGCCGAGCTAGCTCGCTCGCTATCCAGCTTTACGTGCGCTGCTATCCGACAAGAGGCAACGGCTAGCTCAAATGGTCGGGAGCGATCCAATGGTCGGCAACAGTCAGATTTCCGCAGCTGACGCTGGCCTCGCTGGAACCTGCTGCTGCATCCGCTGCATACAGAAACAGCGGGATTCGCCCCCAACGGTCATATTTCTCATTTGGGCCTATATATACATCACTCAACTGGCCAAATGAGGAGTGTGGGAGAGTATGAGATCATACGAGTGTGAGACACCATTTTAGAGCTCCTCACTTGCTTAGTGTTTAGAGATATATTCGGTGATTAGCGTGAGCACTTTGCGAAGTGCTTAGGTTGATTAGACCACCGCTTTATGCACTTTCTAAGCTTAGGCTTAGTGTTTCGAGAGGTTAGTGAATCTTCTAGAGTTGTAGATCGGAGGGGCTCGAAGTCCAAACACGGAAAAGCTATTTGGACACGTCTTTGTGTGTAATGACGTTGTTGAAAGTACCATTATTTGTAAGTACCAATCAGGATTATAACCCCATCATGTAACGTTGTCAGCCTGTCGTGTAATGCCAATCACCAGAAACTAAAATAAATTAGCCTCGTGAAGCACGCAGGAGGCCGTCCAATTTTTTGAGTTTATCGTGTGTACGATCATTCAAATAATTGAATTAAGCGCTATGGTTTGAGTGGTGGGTCGGTCCGTAGCATCGTCCAAACACGGAAAAGCTGCATTCATCTTTGTTTTGTGCCGCTGGACCATCATTGACTCTCTGCATTTAAACTTATTGTTCAGAATCAGCCCTACTTTTGAACTATATAACTTTTTTTTTCCCTGGTAACAAATCAGTTCTACAAATTAGCCATAGCCACGATAACTCCCGCTGAACAGAGCGACTGTATTCCAATATTAATTAGTGTTGGTTCTAAACAAGAACTAGCACTGTCAGTGTTTTTTTTATTTAAAAATTAAAATCAATACCAAAAGAATTAAGAGTAACGCATTTCATATATTATCATTTGTTCTAACGTTCTACCGAGCGGGACGATTAATTACTCAAACAGGTGTTATGTCGACTAGCGCAAGAGGCTCTGGTGCGGTTGGGTATGTTGTATTCCATCCCTTATTTTTCAGCGATTTAAATCATGATTGTTAGTATCATCTACCTGTTGGTGGCAATTACATCATACATGCACATATATATATGAGGCAACAATCTTATTTTAAATCTACATCTAAATTAAATTAGTACTGAAATCGCCTGGATTGAATTAATACTAAACCTGTTACATTTCTAACCGGGGCTTATCTCTGCCATAGTCACGCCAAAAATGATGTCCGCGGATACGTTACGCTGTCTATCGTCTACTTCCTCTCACCAGAAACTAAAATAATCAGCCTCGTCAAGCATGCAGGAGTGTCCGCCCAATCAGTTTCATGCAAAACTATAATGCGGTGAAGGCGGGCTTCAATCTCGTCGGCGCCGGTCAATCTTCTCGAAGTTTTCGTCTAGGAGACGCTTGAGAGCCATGAAGAAGTCGTGCATCTCGCAAAGCCATCGGTGGTGAGAATCGTACTGGTCTCCGGATGCCACATGTCACAACCGCCTTGGGGAGGGGCGGCGATGACGGTGCTGGCGGCACACCGGGCGGTGGTGCTGCCCTAGGGCAGGGGCGCGGGCGTTCGCGTGTGCGGGGAGGGGCGGCGGCGCTAGGGGCAGCTGGGAGCAAGAGCGGGGTTTATTTTGTTTATTTGTTTGTCCCTAAATGATTACATTCTCCGTGTTTATATAGTCCTCCTATGAGATTTGTATCTCAAGCAATCTTAACCAATCATCGTGAGACTTCAAAAAGAATTATGTCTACCTTCTGTGCCTGACTAACACGTCCATGACGCTTCGAAATCGACCAGACCTACGCACTTGAGCTGAACATATCACCACGGCCATCGTTGACGGCGAGGGATATATATCAGCCAAGTCACAATCGAACTGTGACTGACGGGGGTTGTCGGCGTCAACAGTGTCATGCATAAAATCTTTCAGAACGCTATTGTGCACCGTCATTTACAGCCGATCATTAGAATTAATCTATCATACCTTACGAATTAGCAGTTTTATAGAAAAAAGATTATTGTCTTTTCAAAAAAAAAAAAAGTTATAGGCGATCACCAGACTTAATTAATCAAGCATGAGAGGCACGTCGATGGACACATCTCACCAATCAATCAGTTTTATAGGAAAAAATCTTGTCTTCCTCCCAAAAACAAGTCTATATGAAAGAAAGAGGGGGTGCACAAAACGGTCCGGCGACCACTGCAGTTCCATGGTGGCGCCACACATGATGCCCGACAGGTAGAGTGTCTGCTAGGAGACTGGTGGTCTTGGGATGGAGTAGACTTTGGGGAACATGTACCCGTGCATGTATCCGCCAGCAGAAGACGTGATGAGTTGACGAAAACCGTGTCGGGGTGAAGCGCAGTGGCGGCCATAGAAAAGGACGCAGGTGGTTTGCACAATTGGCCTGATCTGGTGGTCGTGGGCGTCCGGGAGTCGACTGTTACATTGTCAATGTGGATGAATTCTTGCCCGTGGTTGTCGAAGAGTAGCACCGTGATGTCGTCCCAGCTTGATGCATGGGCGCACTCCCATGAGCAAGATGCTTGCTGGGAAGGCCTCGTTGAGCTAGCTAGTGCTGTCATCGGGAGGTAGAAGCCCACTGCCAGACCGTGTTGGGAACTCCTTGCTGCAGTAGGAGGTCCTGTAGCAGAGTCGAGGCTGCCAAAACATAGTAGTGATGGAAGTACCTCACAATGCTGTTGTACATGGTCCACTCTGGTGCTGCTACCGAACTCGATGGTAGTGGCTATGACCGCAAGCTCTTGGTTCGCCGTGGTTCCTAGACGTAGCTCAGCAAGGGAGGTCAAGTGCCACCTTGTCGCTGATGGTGTCCATGGACGGGGGGTAGGAGTGGTTGCCCCCTCGGGCGCTCTAGCCTCCGGGTTGGGGGCATCGATTTCGCTGCCGTCGCCGCCGACATCGCCGCTGCCATAGGTGCGTGCGGCGCGGCAGAGCTGGGGCGTCGTGGCGCGTGAGGCTGATGGCCTCGTGGATCGTGTGTGATTGCTCCCACCGAAGTGCTTCTCGGAGAGGAGCGCAGAGCCCCGCCGAAGAAGAGGAGGACGAGGTGGAGCAGGCTTGGGAGGTCCATGCGTGAAGCATAGGCCTCGAAGGTGTCCATGTAGTCGTTCAAGTCGCCTTCCCCGTCGGGGGTGCGGATCACCGCCGTGTCGCGATGATGGGTGGCCCGTCGCGCCGAGGTAGTGCGTAAAGGTATCCAACTCCACCAATGGTGTCCTCCCTCGATAGTCTATTGAACCGCAGCTCTACACGACACCTGTTAGATGGAAAGTAGCACACCGGGCGTGAAACTCGGGTCAAGGTCCTTTTGTATCTCGAAGGCATCTCCATCTTGCTGAGCCGCAGGTCGGGTCGTCGGTGTCGTCGTATGTCGGGACCTCCAAGCGTAACACAAACTATGGAGGGAGCACGGTCACCATTGGGGTACGAGGGGTAGGTGGACCGACGATCTAGGGCTTGGGAACCACAGGCGGTGCCACAAGTGCTTCCTCCGCTGCCGCTGTCCTCTTCGGGCCGGAGGATGGCGAGGCCAGTCGCCGTTGGTGGCGTCGTCGGGGGGCGAGGGTGGCGCCCGTAGCGGCAGCTGGGGTGCCCCCCGCCAGCCGATGGCGGCCATGGCCGGGCTGTCCTCGGCCGCCGCCGTGGAGCGGTGTGGTGGAAGGAGGAGCTTGGTGTTGGCGTGGTCGTTTCTCCATGCGGCGAAGGCGGGCTTCAATCTCGCCGGCGCCGGGTCGATCTTCTCGGTTGTCGCCCGAGGAGATGCTTAAGAGCCATGAAGAAGTCATGCATCTCGAAGCCATTAGTGGTGGGAATCGCCCTGTCTCCCGATACCACATGTCACAACCGCCATGGGGAGGGACGGGCGACGACGGTGCCGGGCGGGCGCGATCGGGCGGCGGCGCTGCCCTATGGCAAGCGCCGGGCGCCGCGGTGTGCGGGGGAGGGGCCGGGCGATGCTAGGGGCAAAGAGCAAGGGTGGGGGAATATTTTCTTTTATTCGCTTGTCCTTAAATGATTACATCCACCCCCGTTTATATAGCCCTCCTATGGGACTTGTATCTCAAGCAATCTCTAAAGGTTTTCCTTATATTTCCGAATACCATTTACACCCAAACTCTTATTATTCTTTCCTAATAGGAGATTTTCTTATAGATTGGAATATCCCCTTCACACAAAAAGTCCTAATTTGAATTGCGCACGATGATGTGGATGATGGGAACGGCGGGCGGCGGCGACGACGGTGCCAGCCCCCTCCTTGGGCACTCGCGCTCGCCCCTCCCCCCCGAGCCGGCCTGGCCGGGGCTAGGGCACGCCTAGCCCCCCTCTGGGACGGGCCAGTCCTGTGCTGTGACACCATCTTATTTTCCATGTATGTGTACCAATGATTTAAATATTTTGAGCTTTGAAAAGACGTAATATTCCCAACGTCATCGTTTTGATATAAATGTTTTGAAACTGAATGGTAAGATAAGAATCCTTTTTCTTCAAAACTTATTGGTAATATACATATAAATATTTTGAGGTTTGAAAGACGCAATATTACTAGTGTCATCATTTTGACGAATGATTTAAATATTTTGAGTTTTGAAAAGGCGAAATATTCCCAACGTCATCATTTGATACCGAGGGAGGTGTCCTTTATTAATTTATTGATTTCAATGCTATAATTGGTTCTATTTAATTAGATTATAAAAAGGTGGGAAGGTGGCCGGCTATATATGTATCAGAAATGTACAAAACATTGCATATGTTATCATTTGTTCTAACATCCCATCATTTCTATCGAGCGGGATGCCAGCTCAAACAGGTCTTACGTCGACTAGCGCAACAGGCTGTAATCTATGAGGCCACACACTTATTTGTAATCTATTTCGAAATTAAATTAATACTGAAATCATCTGGATTAAATTAACACTAAAATTGTCTACATTTCTATCCGGGGTTTATCTCTGCCGGAGTCACGCCAAAAATGATGTGCGTGTTACGCTGCCAGTCTATCCCTATCACCAGAAACTCAGCCTCGTCAAGCATGCAGGCAGGAGCGTCGGTCCAATCAGTTTCATGCAAAAATAATTGGGCTTATCTCTGACGTAGTCACGCCAAAATATGAGAAAAAGTCTACATAACCCCCTGACCTATGTATGGTGGAACACATAATACCTAAACTATAAAACCGGGTTTTCTGCCCCCTGAACTTTCAAAACCGGTCAAATAACCCCCTAGGGCGGTTTGGATGAGTGGTTTTGCACACGTGGCACTTCATTCGCATATGTGGCAGTCCAACTTGGCACAACCTCTCTTTCTACACATGTATTCTCTCACCGACAGGTGGGGACCACCTGTCATCTTCCACCTCCAGCCACATCTCAACCCTATCTTCCACTTGCATGGCGGCCCGGCTCCTGGAGCTCACTATCCCCATCCATGGCCTCCCTCTCTAGTAGATGCGGATCGGGTGGAGGAAGCAATGCACCACGAGGTCGGGGAGGCAGCACAGGATGTAAATGTACGCCCGGGCGGCAATGTCGTGGTCCTGCCCCGTGGCGGAGTAGACGCCGATGTTGGCGGCCGAGTGCGAGGGAGCCGCCGGGCGAGGGCAGCTGGCCGAGGCGGCGAGGAACACCATGGACACCGGGGGCGCATGTAGAACAGGATCCCCGCCGACCATTGGAAATTTGCCTTCGGGAGCTCGGCAACAAGTCCGACGGCCAGACCTGCCAGGCCGAGCCATGTCCATAAAATGCACGATGAGCATTCATTATTTGGCTCTTAACAAATTCACATGGCAATGCATAGAACGGGTGGCACCGTCTACATGCATGATCCAATTTTCGAAAAGACAAATTGCGTGCATGGCCGCGAAGGAAAAAAAGATGATGCAAAGCTATGCCGGGTTGGACTTGACAAGCGCTTGAGCGGTGGGCGGGTCCCCCGGGCACGAGCCACCTTCCTCGTGGAGCCGCCGCCACCGCAGGCGGGCGCCGCTCGCCGCCGCCCAAAGATCCGGAGACGACGACGAGCGAGATATTGATCTTGGGGCGTGGGCGGGCGCCGCCTCGCCGCTGCAGGACCTTGCCGGGCGCCGCCGGGGACGACGCACGGTGGGCGGCGGAGTCCGCCGTCGCCGGGTGGTCGTGGCCGCCGCCGCCACGCTGGTGTCCGCCGCCAAGGCGCCCAAAGCTCGACTGTTTTGCCCTCCGTGGAGCCGAGGTGGAAGATGACAGGGTCCCACTTGTCGCTGAGAGAATACAGTGTAAAAAGAGAGGTTGTGCCAAGTTGGACTGCCACATAGGCGAATGAAGCGCCACGCGTGCAAAACCACTGCCTAAACCACCCTAGGGGGTTATTTGACCGGTTTTGAAAGTTCAGGGGGCGTAAAATCCGGTTTTATAGTTTAGGGTATTATGTGTTCCACCATGCTTACGTCAGGGGGTTATGTATACTTTTTCCAAAATATGACGTGCGTGGTGGATACATGTTATCGTCAACAAGACTTGCCTCCTCCGAAACCGTGGGCCATGGGCGAGGCGTGGTGTGTCCTAGGCGTTGCATGTGCTGTGTTTAATTTTACCACTCAAGCTAATTATGGCTAGGTGTTTTAAATCAAAGAGTTAAGTTTTTGCTCCTAATGGACAAGAGTTTTTGCATAGTCTTTCGAAATGATTAATGGTAGCGGTTATTTTGAAAACCGCCACGGTTAATACTCTAATTAACTATGGCGGTCTTTTTTTCATTAACCGTGGCGGTTATAAAAATGCCACGGTAAATTGATTAACCGACCGTGGTGCCACGGTAAATAAATCCCATACACACAGCAATTTCGAGCAAAAAGAAAGCCCATCTCAGCCCGATATCCATGCTCGGTATATAATTAGACATTAGGGTTTCACTTTCACCCCTCCCGCTCCCCGCCCCCCAACTCCCCCCCTCTCTCACTACCGAATCGACTTGTTTCCCTAGGGTTATATCATTTCCCTTGGGTTAAATGATCACCCTAGGGAACATTTTGTTTCCCTAGTGTTTCGTTTGAAATCCTAGGGAAAGAAAGTGTTTCCCTAAGGTTTTTAGTTTTTCCTCGGGTAGCTAAGGCCATGGTGTAATATTTCCCTACAAATTACCATCTTCCCTAGGGAACTAAATATTTTTCAGCTCCCACACTTTCTCCCGCCATCACGCGCTCTACACCCACGTTTTCCCCAATTCCCCACCCCATATTATACATTAAAAAAAGAAAAAGAAAGGACCTTTCCCAATCCAATCGAGCACTCATACGGACCAGCCAGCACCATGAAAAGATCTAGACTTATGTTGATATTCAAAGTCTAGGGGCTTTACTAACATAACTCAACAGGCTGAGGCCTGACCTCTCCTCTCTAGTTCCAATCTAGACTAGAACACCATGTAGAACTAGAAGCCTTAGAGTGAGTTGAAGAGCATAGCATCAAATTGAGAGATTAGATCTGTAGTACCCCAAGAGAGTGACTAGATCTAGTCTTGAGAGCTAAAGAGTGGGTAGAGGAGAAGAAGGGGAAGCACCGGACCTGTCGGTGACTCCTCTACGCTTGTACCTCTGGGATCAAAGGCCTCGTGGCACCTGATCCTGAGACTTCTATAGTGGATCAACTTCTTATTTAAGTAAGTAAATGTCCTTATTGTTCTTATTGTTCACAACTCTTGTTTGAGTACTTTAATCTGTAGGGACGCTATAGATTAGAGGGTAGCTTAGGTTTAGGCTTGGTGCTTAGATCGAGGTTGCTTGTGAATGCACCCTACCTTCCTGAGCGTTGTAGTTCGTGGTAGTGACAAAGTACCATTGATTCCTTTGGAGTCCACATCCCGTTGGATAGGCCAAGCAGGACCCTCGTTCTTTGGAGGATTGCATGTTTCGTCCATGTTTTCCTTTGAGTACGTCCCCTTAATTAAGACAATATCAACATCGCTTACAAGGGTAAGAACTAGACAACCATAGGCATCTTCTTACCTCTTTATCCTCTCAAGTCCTTGATTGCCGCTCAGGGGATTAGTTATATGACTTAGTTATCTTCACATCATTCTCCCCTGTGGATTCGATATTAAAACCCTCTCCCGGGTGAAGTGCTCACCGATATCCGTTAAACTTAAAGGATTATACAAACTATAAATATTTCTGTAGGCTTATCAAATACCAACATCAAAGAAAATTAAATCTTTCAGGCTTCCATCGGTGTTTGATGTGGTTCATGTGAACCTCATAATAGAAATTATAGTCTTCAGCTTAGGTTTTTCCATATAGTCTATTTACTTTAGAAATCTATTAAAAATTCATCGAAGTGTGTATATATATCACGAATCCAATGGTGCAAAGAAAACGTGAGTCTGTGCTGGCTCGAGCAATGTCCATGTTGATGATGAACTTTTATTCTCCCTTTCAGTTAAAATGGCTGTAGTTTTCTCTACTAATTATCATTGACCTGCATTTGCAGATCCGTTTGATGATGTAGACAATTAATTCACAACACAACCCCTCTCTTGTCAATGTAAGTTTGTCACAGTTCACTGAACAAATTTGTAGCATGAACATTACAGCTTGTACACATTGTTGTCCTGAGTGTGTTATTGTGCTATATAGTTGTAAAGCAATTAATTTCTACAGTAATGAGACATAGAGACAACTAGTGAATGGAATTATAACCGCTATGCTAATCTAGTGCTTTTTCATTTGTATAATTGCATAGCAGGTTGGTACATTTGGATCATGTGTTGGAATGGAAACTCTAGAGGAAACATTGAATAGGATCGCTTATGGAGGCTATCGTTGTCAATATGGATTCATGAATGTTAATAATTGAGTAGGATCGCTTATGGAGGCTATGGTTGTCCATATTATCTACCAGGGTTGCAATATGCACCGGTGTGTAGTAGTGTTTGGTCATTTTGATGCCACAAGGTGGTATTTATCTTAGTATGTAATGAGATATTGTAACTTACAATATGGATTCATTAATGTTTATATCAATAATGGAAACAAATGGAGACCATGAATGTGTATTGTGATATATTGGATTTGTATTTAATTCAAATTTTGAATTCAAATATATATTGTGTGTTATACATAGTTTGTTCCCAAGAAAACACACCCCTAGGAAATGACCTTTACACCTATACTACAATGGCATGTCACTTATTTCCCTAGGGGTGAAATCACCCTAGGGGAAACTCTTTCCCTAGGGTTTTCTCGGGAACCCTAGGGCACTTGCCTGTGTCCCGTGAAATATTTCCCTAGGGAGCAATCCCGACGAAGCACCCTAGGGAAACCGGTTTCCCTAGGGTATCTATGCCTTTCCCTAGGGTATTTGGCCCTAGGGAAACAAGAGGATTCCAGTATCTCTCTCTCCAACTCTCTCCAACAAACCGACGCTGAGGGCTTAGGCCTGGCGGCGCGATGGCCCACCGGCTAGAGGGGCTGCGGCGGCGGCGCGAGGGCGGAGTCCCAGCGGTGCTCGGTGCACCAGCCTTGCCGCCGTCGCCCCCCCCTGCGACGCCTCCGGAGACGACGCCGAGAGCCCCGTGTGGGTGGCCGCGAGTAAATGATTTGTTGTGTTGTGTAGACTTGGCGGTCTAAAGATAGGAGAGGCGGCTTGTGGAGGAAAGCCCACGATCGCGGTGATTCCGCGTGCAATTACCGGAGGCCATGCGCATGGTGTGACGCGAGTGTAGAGGTGGGAGAGGGGGGTGTCCAATACTTTTGATCCTGGCCATTGAATCGTGGATCGAGTAATGAGAGAGAAGGTTGAGATGCAATCTGGGTGGTTCATTTTGAACAGATTTGAATGCAGAGATATGTTGGTGTATTAGTACGGTAGATGTATGTACGAATGATTTATATATTTTTGAGGTTTGAAAAGACGCAATATTCCTAGCATCATCATTTTGATATAAATATTTTTATAATAACACTATTGAATCAGCCCCATCTAACAATGGATTCTTCAGCGGCCTCTAAAAGGGTTTAGTTATTAGACACGAGAGCCACACCGATGGACACATTGATGAAAAAAATTCTTATTATCTTCGCCCAAAAGAATAATATACATGCATGTCATATTGTCACAGCCCTTGAAGACGGGCTTGGAGGAAGAGCCGCTGGCCCACGGCGGCCGCGCGGACCGGGGAGGGCGGTAGGGGTGCAAGACGCTTGCCGGGCCGCCGCTTCCGCGATTATTTTGGTAACTAAAATTATCTTAGGACTTTCATAATCTTCGAGTTCGGTAAGGATAAGATATCTTTTTGTTTAGGGAACAAATAATCTTCAAGTTTGATTACAAAAAAGAATATATTTTTGTTTAGAAAGAGGAGTTCTAATCTACATGGAAACCTCCTAGGATTCTTGCCCCAACAGTCCAATATGGACTATAAATACATTGTGGATTTAATCTATTAGGGCAAGAAGGAAATATTTTGGAGCAAGAAAGAAATAAAAATATACTTCCACCTATTACCTTTTGCCTCCCTACGCGACGCGCCCCCCCCCCCCGCTGCCCCCGCATCACGGCTATGACACTATCCTGTCACAACCACATTGGGAAGGGGCGGAGATGACAGAGCCGGGCGGCGCACCGGTAGCGCTGCTGCCCTAGGGCAGGGGAGGGGCGCCAAGACGTGTCTTGGGGGGGGGCGGCGGCGCTAGGGGCAAGGAGCAAGAGCGGGGAATATTTTCTTTATTTGCTTGGCCCTAAAAGATTACATCCTCCTTGTTTGTATAGCCCTCCTATGGGACTTGTATCTCAAGCAATCTCTAAGGTTTTCTTATATTTTTGGAATACCTTTTACACCCAAACTCTTGTTCTTTCCTCATAGGAGATTTCATTATAGATTGGAATATCGCCTTCACACAAAAAGTCCTAATGCTAATTGGAGACGATGATGTGGATGATGGGAATGGTGGTGGCGGCTGCAGCGCCAGCCCCTCCTTGGGCACGCGCTGCGCCCCCTCCTGGGCCGGCCTGGCCGGGCTAGGCCACACCTAGCCCCCTCCGGGCCGGGCGGTCCTGTGCTGTGACACCATCTTATTTTCTATGTATGTGTACCAATGATTTAAATATTTTGAGCTTTGAAAAGACGTAATATTCCCAACGTCACCGTTTTTATATAAATGTTTTGAAACTGATTGGTAAGATAAGAATCCTTTTTCTTCAAAACTTATTGGTAATATACATGTAAATATTTTGAGGTTTGAAAGACGCAATAATAACACTATTGAATCAGCCGCATCTAACAAAGGATTCTTCAGCGACCACTAAAAAGGGTTTAGTTATTAGACACGAGAGCCACACTGATGGACACATCTTTCCAATCATTTTTGACGAAAAATGATTATTATCTTCGCCCAAAAGAATAATATACATGCATCTCATATCTTCCTTTCTATGTATTTGTACGAATGATTTAAATATTTTGAGTTTTGAAAAGGCGAAATATTCGCAACGTCATCATTTGATACTGAGGGAGGTGTCCTTTATTAATTTATTGCTTTCAATGCTATAATTGGTTCTATTTAAGTAGAAAGATTATAAAAGGTGAAAAGGTGGCCGGCTATATATATATCAGAAATGTACATTGCATATGTTATCATTTGTTCTAACATCCCATCATTTCTATCGACCGGGATGCCAGCTCAAACAGGTCCTACGTCGACTAGCGCAACCGGCTGTAATCTATGAGGCCACACACTTATTTGTAATCTATTTCGAAATTAAATTAATACTGAAATCATCTGGATTAAATTAACACTAAAATTGTCTACACTTCTATCCGGGGCTTGTCTCTACCGTAGTCACGCCAAAAATGATGTGCGTGGATACCATGTTACGCTGCCGGTCTATCCAATCAGTTTCATGCAAAAATAATTGGGCTTATCTCTGACGTAGTCACGCCAAAATATGATGTGTGTAGTCAGTGGCGGAGCTATTAACTTTGACGCCTAGGGCCGCTATCAAAACACAGGTAGCCCTCGCATCGGGTCAAATACCACATTATGTCCCATCAGCCGGGTATACATGCATGAACCTGGAACGAAAGACGGATAATTGCTAACTTATTTATGACCAAATCAATGAGGTATGCGCGTGCTTTGAATACAATCAAATTGGAAAAACATTAACCGTGGTTCTTACATGGGCATGATCGATCAATCATCTTGGACTTCAAAAAGAATTATCTCTATCTTCTTAGACTGACTGACACGTCCGCCAATCTCCAAAATCGACTGGACCTGCAGTTGACCTAATTGTATCTCCTAGGACGTTGTTTCACTAGTACACAAATCTTAACCGTGACGGGCAAATTTGATTTTGTGTGGCGAGCAAACGTGTCTATTACGTATAGGTGGTCACAATTAATCCATGAACTACCATGTGCCCACCACGGTAAATAATGTAGGAAATTTTTGTAAAAAGATGACCAGGGCCCGGTAGCCCACCGAGCCCGTAAGCCCGCCGCCACCAGTTCGGATCGCACCACCGCCCGTTGATCCACCGCCGTTACATCGATCCATCGCAGCTCCAACCATGGCGAGCCCACCATCGCCGGATCCGCATGCATCAGGGCCGGGTCCTCTATGGAGGAGGCCGCCGGCGCTTGCACTTAGGCCGGGGCCGCCACCCCCATGACCCACACCTAGGGTTCCGGGTCGCCGCTGACATGACCTCGTTGCCCGATCTGTAAAGCGAAGAGAGGGATGAGTGTCGGCGAGATATGGTCGATAGCCTAGTAGGGGTATGCCCAAGCTAGTAGATTTGTAATCGGTTGTCACGCCCCACTTTCAATGGGTCGTTAATCACACGTGTTTGCGCCAGGATCACGCCACAAACACGTCTATTAGTAACAGTTAATGGTAAGCAGAATTAATAGTAAACCGAGCTATCGAGATATAGGATGGAAAGGGACTTACGGTGGCGTGAAGGGTCACCAAGTCGGGTTACAATATCAGAGTCGGCCAACCGAGAAGCGGTGGATTAACTATGACACTGTCCCTTACTCCACAGGCAGACTTGTGCACGGATGAAATCTGGGCTTCAACGTCCTTCTCCTAAGCAAACATCTTACGAACTTCTACGATACGCTGATCTTCTACCTTGTCGTCGATCTTACCTTCACATGTGCCGATATCCGTAAAAATAGAGGGGTGAGTACAAACGTGCTCAGCAAGTCCCAACCGGGGGTTGTAATTATTAAGGGTTTGGGCCCTAGCGAGTCTCTAAAACTGCTCTCGCTAGTTCCCCGGTTTATCTCATGTCATCACCGCCGTCATGACACCACATGTTAGTCATCATCAAAACGTATATCTAATCATAGATGTTCGTCCCTAGCACTTGCCCATTCCAAGGACGTGGCTATTCGAATAGATTCAATTAACTCTGCAGAGGTTGTACACTTTTCCCCACACGATAGACACTTTGCCCTTACCACCGCGACTTGGCTTAGACAGCCCCTAACGAGATCCGTACCCGCTTGGGTGCTACCCTAGGTATATTGGTATAATCTTCACCACGACTTCTCAGGGGTTGGAAGGACAACACGCCACCCTAAGATGACGCATCACCCTAGACAATATGGTGATACCAAATCACCCACGGCTTTACAGGTAATACCTAATTACCCAACCTATACTTTATCAACACCACTCTCAATCTCAAATCATCAATATGTGCCTCTAGCATTGCGCCACCGCGCCCAAACACTTCCGTGGAAGACCACTCAAAGATCCACGCCAACCGGACATGGGGCCACTCTCCCCACATCCGCTCCTACTAGGTCGCTTGCCCGCTCCGGCCACCTTGGATCCCAATTATACCTCAACCCAACGGGTGTGAATCAAGCCGCCCCATAAACGACGTGTGGTCATGCGTAACATTATACTAGGTAGAAGGTCTATGAACCGGTCCTTAGGGGAGGCGAGTATCTCTCCGCAGGAACCCTCGCGGCGATTCCCGACGTGGTATTTAGGCTCTACCGGACTACCACTACTCACCTCTTTTTGTTGGTTAGGGTTCACTAGGCATTCTTAGGTTTCTCTTGAATACAATGTATGAGCGTAGATAACGTGGATAGTTACGTCATCCGGTTTGACTCCCTAGCTACGTTATCGGGGCTCATACCTCTATTTACTAATCCAATTATTATATCATCATCATCATCATATTATTATTAAGGTCATGATTAGGGGTAAGGACTTGCCTGGGATGTTCTTCTGATCGCAGACGCGGCGTCGAACGCTCCTAGCTTTGTCCCGAACGGGGAGCTCCTAATCGATCGTCGAAATCTACCTAAGATCGGGCGATAAGCTAGCTTGAACTATAGCACATAAAACAAACATAGAACATTATGGTGGCAATGGGTTAGATGCATAGAGCTAGATTTTAGATGAATTATGGAAGTCGTTTCACGCGAAACGGAGTTAGTATGCATGAGATATGGACTTTATAATATTAATCCCTAATTAAGTCATTAGGGTAATATTATAATATTATTTTATCATGTAATAATATTGGAACTAATTACATGATAAAATTCTATAAATCAAATAATGAATTTACAAATTTTAAAATTTTTCTGACATGGGAAGGTCTACTTTTACAACACCGTGTACAATTACTTGGGTAGACCTAGCAATTAAATAAGTGTACACAGGGGATGCCTCTTGCACACGTGGGTGCCACGTGGGTCCACGTGGGCGCCACGGTGGCTGCCACATCCGCGCCACGTGTGTGACGGGGTTGCCGTGAATCGCCGTTGACGGGAGAGACCGGATGGTGACGTGGCGGCTCAGTATTGGCCCGTGCCTTGACGGGCGCGTCGTGTGACGACGGCGTTGGGGGTCCTCCCCGTCCGCCGCGCCCGCGTGTGGTGGCGGGTCGCCGGAGTTCCGCCGAACCGGCCGGGCTTCGCGCCTTGCTCACCGTGTGGGGCTCCGAGGGGCACCTGTAGCCCTCCCCGACTTGCTGGCGGGCCTCAGGGCGGTGGTGTAGGTCAGCCTCCACGGCGGCGGCTTGCCGGGCGGAGCTCGGCGGCGGCAGCTCTCGGGGACGGTGCTTCTGTACGCCAAAACGAGAAAGGAGGAGGGGAACCGAACAGGGGGATAACGAGCGAACCAACGAACTCACCAATTCGGCCTGGCAGCAACGACTTCAACCGGAACTCCTTAACCTAGCTTGCGGCGGCGGCGGAGCAAGGTTTGGGGGAAACGCCGATTAGGCGGCGTGTGGGTAGGGAGAGGGGAAGATGAGGTGCGCACCGTGCGTTCCCGACTCCAGCGGAGCTTGGGGTGGTGGTGGCACGATCGATCGAGCTCCCCGGAGGGGCTATTTATAGCCATGGCGGGTGAGAGCTCGTCGGTAAGATCTTTTCCGCCCGCCCCGATATTTCCGACCGTGCGCCTTTGTGCGCGGCGTGGACCGCGAGCCGGTGTTCCATGAGCTGGCACACGCCGTGCTCGCCTTTCGGGGTGAGCTGGCTGTCCGTCGCGTCGCCCGGTGATGTCGGCTGCCGGGCGTCATGGCGGCAATGCGGTCGTGGGCGCTGCTGTAGGAGTTGACCCGGCGTCCTGTGCGGGCGTCGTGGCTCGGCGGGAGGTTAGTGAGCTCCCTGTGCCTCGGTCTCCGTCATCAGCACCGGTTCGGCTGGCCTGCGCGTCCGGGCTCGCCGACTTTCCCTGTGCAGCGGCGACTCTGGAGCAGCCCGCCATGAGCTGGCGCTCGCTATGCTCGTCTCGGGGCGTGAGCTGGCCGTCGAGTAGTCACTGTCACCGGCGAGGGCGTGGGCCATGGCGAGTCCTGTCCCTCCCTGTGTGCGTTGAATGGCTCCTCGGTGCTCATCGAGCTGGCCGTCCGCACGCGTCGAGTTGTGTCCGTGTGAAGTGACAGCTCGGCGGTGTAGGGTGCTGTGCCGGAGTCGTCGCCACTGCGCGGAGCAGCGGGGCTCGCGTGACACTGTGGGGCGGTCGTCGATGGCAGCGGGGCGGGGTCGAGCTGTCTCTCCGTCGCGGCGAGTAGAGGAAGGAGACGGAGCTGACCGTCGGGTCCCGCTTCGTCGATGGGAGGGAGAAGAAGAGGTGGGCCTCGCGTCTTTGGGCTTGGCCATCCGGCTTGGCCATGGGCCGGCCTGCCGCGATGGGCCAAGGGAAAGAAGGAAGGAGGGGAGGGAGCTGCTGGGCCGAGAGAAGGAATGAGCCCACGAGCTCTTATTTTCCTTCTCTCTTTCCATTTTTCCTTCTCCTATTCTTTCCCATATTTCTCTTCCCTAATATTTTATGTGTGCAAATATATATTGTAAATATTTATACAGGCACTTGTATGTATCCTCATGAATTATATTCATGAAATTATTTATCTATTGTACCCGTATAAATATGCATATATATATGTGCACACACTTTGTCCCCCAATTCTATTATTGCTTGTGTAGTTTATACACTATAAATATTTATACAAGCACACATATATCCTCATGACTCTTATGGTCGAGAATATTTATTCATGGTGCTTATAAAATATTTGTGTATATATTTTTGGTACACGCGTGTTTTGGTATTCATTATTCCCGAAATAAATTAAGTAAATCATTTCTCATGCGGTCTTCTTCCATAAATAAAATCTAGGACTTACCTTGCATCCTTGGTCACCATAAAGCTCTTCAAACAACAAACAAGATTTCCTATTTTCTGGATGGTGGGCGTTTGAAATGCGGGTTTTTCAAATCGGGGTTTTCGGTTTAGCGGAAAATAGATCAAGTTTTAGTTGTAATTATAAAAGTTCAAATTTTTAGTGATTTTTAAAATGATGCAAAAACACGGGTGTTACAAATCTACCCCACTTAGATGAATCTCGTCCCCCCGAGATTCCTAGTCTCTGAGTGAAGATCCTAATTGAGGCCTAAAGGGATAGAGATAGAAAGAGAGAGAGGAAAACTTTCCATTGCTTACATAATCTTTGTCTTTGTCGAACCTCTACGATTATCGTGCTATCCCGTCTCAAGGGCAACACGACACTATAGAGGGCATGCCTTCCGCTGTTGGTGATTCTTTGCTTTGCTTTTACCCCATCTTCTTGGTCTTGCTTACGTCTTCGTAGTATTCGGTCTTCTCACGGCGGCTACCCCACTTAGAGGGCTGATTCCTCTAGTGTCTTCGGTCTTTTCGCGGTCTTCTAGTGCCTGTCTTCCCTCGCTTGTCCTTTCCGGTCATCTGCGGTGTATCTCAATTTGTCTGCGTTCTTGAATACATCATCGAGTACTTGGAATTCAATTTCTCGTTTGGAACCCTAGGTTTTCTGTTTGCTCTTTACTATATCATCTTAGCCCATTTCTTTTTTTTTTTTTCTATTTCTTCTTGTTCTCGCCCATTTGATTCTTTCTTTTTTTTTCCTTATTTTCGCCCGTTGGTATTTTCTTTTCTTCTTTTTTGTATATGGTGCTACCCCACTTAGAAAATTTTCTACTTATTATTTGCCAATGATCTTGATAACTTCGAGGGGAGTACAACAAGAGAGTGAAAAGGAATGCTACTCTACGATTACACCTCCCTCGGGAGTGGCGGTTCTACAAAGACGGTCATGGTGGTTTCTCGCTTCGCTGGTCCGGCACTCGGCTCTGCTTATTTGGGCTTCTTCTCTTGGTGGTGCTTGGCGAGTGGCGGGGGTGCTTCTGGTTGTCGGTCTTACGCCGATGATGGTGGCCCGTGGAGTCCGTTCTTCTCCTCGATGAAAGGGTTGACGAACATCCCTTACGTGGTTGTGGGTTACGCCGGGCCGTGGCGTGTCTTCTCGTCTTGACTGGATGGCGATGGTGGTGTCCTTCATTTCTCGGACGTGTCGCTCTTGGATGGCCTTGAGGGGTCTCGGCAAGTGTAGCCTCTCGGGCGAGATGCCGTGGGCGACTTGCTCTTTTGGCGTGCGTGCTCCGCGAGGAGTCGTTGAACGTAGCTCTCCTCGTTCGCTCGGCGAATCGGGGCTCCTTATGGTAGTGTCCTGGGTGGTCGTCTTGCTCATCAAGAGCGAGCAGATAGGATAGCAAAAAGTGTGATGATGGGGGCTGCCTTGTGGACCTCGAACGTCCTCTAGGCGAGCAATCCAGGCGGGGTGATTCTTTCCTTCGGGTGGTAGGTGCCTCATGGGGGTGCGGGCGATGGGCTCCTTGTAGATCTGGCAAAGGCGGTGGAGTGCCTTGCGTGCGACGGCTTGGTAGGTGTCGGGAAAGCGAAAACCAATGGTGGTCACGCTCCAGTCGTCGGTGATGGCGGGGTAGTCTTGACTCTTGGCGATGTAGACGGTGACTTCGCAGCGATGGGTGCCGCGTTCTTCGTATTCACTACCTTCATACTCAGGGAGTTCTCGGATGCCAAGGTTTTGGGCGGTGCGGTAGAGAAGTTGGGGAAATCCGGGGTGTTGATGCACTGGCTGCTAACCCAAGTGCCGGCCATTCTGGCTGTGGTTGGTGATGATTCTTGGTGGGTGGATGGCAAGGAGAGTGATGGTAGAGGGTGGAAGATGATGGCTAGCAATGGAATGGTTGGAGTGGGATGGTGGTGAGAGCAATGGTGGTGCTCTTTTATAGTGGGTCGAAGGTGGCGGCACGGGGAGAAGCTCACGACCGGTATTGTGGCTGGGTGCTTTGTGGTGTATGGTGGAAGGACCGGGGTTAGTCTCCCCATACATTGACCGGGCGACAAAGGGCGTGGTCGTGGGGACCGTGTGGTCTTGGCCGGTGGATTCCTATAGTGGAAACTATGTGTCTTCTCTCTTCTTGTTGGCGTCACGGCTTCCCGGCATTTCTATATGTCTCTACGGGTATCCATTTTGCTTCGGGCGTAAAACATCTTTTATGGGCTTGATGACTGTCTTCAATCATGGTAATCTTCTGTCCATCTTCTGCTTGCAATGTTAATCTTCAACTTCTGTTTGCATTACTGGCACTGGTTGCCACTTGATCTGTTATACAGCGTTCTCAACGCTTCGGCTTGGCCGCGTGGTTCGGGGTCAAAGTATGCAGCAGATCGCAGCTTCGGCATTGAGGTGACAAATGTCGGCAATGTTGCACGGTCGTCGGTCCACAAAGAACCCCGAGGCGACGTGTGACGGCTACCGTAGGGAAGAACACCGGGGTGGTTCAACGGCTACGATCGTGGAGTCCGTTGTTGTCGCCACGTTCCCGCAGGGTTAGTTCCTAATCTATTTGGACTTGAAAGGGAGTGGGAGGGAAAAGCACAAGGTACGATAGGGTCTACCTAACTAAGGATTAGAGGGAAGCAAGCATTTTGGATGGGATAGACTTTGGGGTACCCTAGTAACACCGTGTCGTGGAAACACACAAACTCACCGGTGTGAATCGTATGAAAAGTTAGTCACGACGAACTAAGTTTGAAGGGAAACTTGTCTTATTACTCGCGACTGGAGGGAATTTTCAATACGTTCACTGATCCTATTGGAATTTTCCTTCCATTAATCACTATGAGTAGTAAAAATGGAGAAATTTCCTTTAGGATTGAAAAGAATTAAGGCATTAAACTAAACAAACAAGCGCGACAATAGTTCTCATCACAGGACTGTTTCATTGATGGTACATGGTCGCACCACACACATAGCAACGGCCATGATGGGTATTGCGCGACTTTACACCTACTAAAGGCCTTGAAGCCTAGGCATCTGCGATGGCTAGCTTAACACTTAGCAATTAATGCCAAGACATTGCTTGCACAACAAGCTTGCACGAGGATTTTACTACTCATACTTATTTCGTTCTTGGGACCATGCCCTATTCTGATGCTAGACTTGCACATTACATCAGCACCCACTTAGGTACTCGGACAACTTTGGCATTTCCAGTTGTCTGCTGGCTAGCACTTGCATCCTTCCTGTTGGGAGCTTTTTGGGAATATACAAGTTCATTAAGTACTTCGATACTTGGTCTTCATGAATCTATCGATTTTAATATCGAGGAAGGCCAAGATATCCTAGGCATTTTAGCATCCCCTGAGGGAAGTTATGGAAACTTTCCTTTTTTGTTCGGGCAGTCCGTTTGAGATCATCCTTACCAGTCCATCGCTACTAGAGTTTCAATGTTAACATCGATTCCGTAACATATGAACTATCATAGTAAAGGCGTACTTGTAGCAACAAGTTTAAAAGTAGTTATCCTTATGTGGAGTTAAGATTCTGTTAACCCAAATATCATCCTATGGACAAGCTCGGCTCTGATACCACTCTGTCACGCCCCACTTTCAATGGGTCGTTAATCACACGTGTTTGCGCCGGGGATCACGCCACAAACACGTCTATTAGTAACAGTTAATGGTAAGCGTAATTAATAGTAAACCGAGCTATCGAGATATAGGATGGAAAGGGACTTACAAAGGGCGACGAAGGGGTCACCAAGTCGGGTTACAATATCGAGTCGGCCAACCGAGAAGCGGTGGATTAACTATGACACCGTCCCCTTACTCCACGAGGCGGACTTGTGCACGGATGAAATCTGGGCTTCAACGTCCCTTCTCCTAAGCAAACATCTTACGAACTTCTACGATACGCTGATCTTCTACCTTGTCGTCGATCTTACCTTCACATGTGCCGATATACGTAAAAATAGAGGGGTGAGTACAAACGTACTCGGCAAGTCCCAACCGGGGGTTGTAATTATTAAGGGTTTGGGCCCTAGCGAGTCTCTAAAACTGCTCTCGCTAGTTCCCTGTTTATCTCATGTCATCACCGCTGTCATGACACCACATGTTAGTCATCATCAAAACGTATATCTAATCATAGATGTTCGTCCTAGCACTTGCCCATTCCAAGGACGTGGCTATTCGAATAGATTCAATTAACTCTGCAGAGGTTGTACACTTTTCCCCACACGATAGACACTTTGCCCTTACCACCGCGACTTGGCTTAGACAGGGCCCTAACGAGATCCGTGCCGGCTTGGGTGCTACCCTAGGTATATTGGTATAATCTTCACCACGACTTCTCGGGGGTTGGAAGGACAACACGCCACCCTAAGATGACGCATCACCCTAGACAATATGGTGATACCAAATCACCCACGGCTTTGAGTAATACCTAATTACCCAACCTATCTTTGTCAACACCACTCTCAATCTCAAATCATCAATATGTGCCTCTAGCACTGCGCCACCGCGCCCAAACACTTCCGTGGAAGACCACTCAGCATCCACGCCAACGGACATGGGGCCACTCTCCCCACATCTGCTCCTACTAGGTCGCTTGCCTGCTCCGCCACCTTGGATCCCAATTATACCTCAACCCAACGGGGTGTGAATCAAGCCGCCCCATAAACGGCGTGTGGTCATGCGTAACATTATACTAGGTAGAAGGTCTATGAACCGGTCCTTAGGGGAGGCGAGTATCTCTCCCATAGGAACCCCTCGCGGCGATTCCCCGACGTGGTATTTAGGCTCTACCGGACTACCACTACTCACCTCTTTTGTTGGTTAGGGTTCACTAGGCATTCTTAGGTTTCTCTTGAATACAATGTATGAGCGTGAGATAACGTGGATAGTTCGTCATCCCGTTTTGACTCCCTAGCTACGTTATCGGGGCTCATACCTCTATTTACTAATCCAATTATTATATCATCATCATCATCATCATCATATTATTAAGGTCATGATTAGGGGTAAGGACTTGCCAGGATGTTCTTCTTGATCGGCATCGGGCGTCGAACGCTCCTAGCTTTGTCCCGAACGGGAAGCTCCTAATCGATCGTCGAAATCTACCTGGCGACCGCGATAAGCTAGCTTGAACTATAGCACATAAAACAAACATAGAACATTATGGTGGCAATGGGTTAGATGCATAGAGCTAGATTTTTAGATGAATTATGGAAGTCGTTTCACGCTAAACGGAGTTAGTATGCATGAGATATGGACTTTATAATATTAATCCCTAATTAAGTCATTAGGGTAATATTATAATATTATTTTATCATGTAATAATATTGGAACTAATTACATGATAAAATTCTATAAATCAAATAATGAATTTACAAATTTTTAAGGAATTTTTCCGACATGGGAAGGTCTACTTTTACAACACTTGTGTACAATTCTTGGGTAGACCTAGCAATTAAATAAGTGTACACAGGGATGCCTCTTGCACACGTGGGTGCCACGTGGGTCCACGTGGACGCCCGCGGTGGCTGCCACATCCGCGCCACGTGTGTGGGGGGGTTGCCGTAGCTCGCCGTTGACGGGAGACCGGGATGGTGGCGTGGCGGCTCAGATTGGCCCGTGCCTTGGCGGCGTTGGGGGTCCTCCCGTCCATTGCGCCCGTGTGTGGTGGCGGGTCGCGGAGTTCCGCGGAACCGGCCGGGCCGCGCGCCTTGCTCACCGTGTGGGGGCTCGAGGGCACCTGTAGCCCTCCCGGACTTCTTTGGCGGGCCTCGGGGCGTGGTGTAGGTCGGCCTCCCGCGGCGCTTGCTCAAGCGGAGCTCTCCCACGGCGGCAGCTCGGGGACGGTGCTTCGCAGCCTAAAAACGAGAAAAGGAGGAGGGGAACCAACAGGGGGATAACGAGCGAACCAACTTAACTCGCAATTCGGCCCGGCAAAGAACGACTTCAACCGTAACTCCTTAACCTAGCTTGCGGCGGCGGCGAGCAAGGTTTGGGGGAAACGCCGACAGGCGGCGGTGGGTAGGGAGAGGGGGAAGATGAGGTGCGCACCGCGGCGTTCCCGACTCGAATGAGCTTGGGGTGGTGGTGGCACGATCGATCGAGCTCCCCCGGGGGGCTATTTATAGCCATGGCGGGTGAGAGCTCGCGTCGGTAAGATCTTTCCGCCGTCTCCCGATATTTTTCTCGACCCCGTCATGTGCGCATGGACCGCGAGCCGGTGTTCCATGAGCTGGCACACGTCGTGCTCGCCGGGGTGAGTTGGCTGTCCGGGTCGCGTCGTCGGTGATGCCGGCCGCCCGTGATCATGGCGGCAATGCGGCCGGGGCGCGGTGGGTAGGAGTTGACCCGGCGTCTGTGCGCGTCGCGGGCTCGCGGGGAGGTTAGTGAGCTCCTCGTGCCTCGGTCTCCGCTCATCCGGCGACCGGTTCGGGCCGCTCGCGCGTCCGGCTCGCCGACTTTCCCCTCTGTGGCGACTGAGCAGCCTACCATGAGCCGGCGCCGCTATGCTCGTCTCGGGCGTGAGCTGGCCGCCGAGTAGTCACCGCCACCGGGCGTGGGCGTGGCCATGGCGAAATCCCGCCCCTCCCCTCAGTAATGCGTTGAATGGCTCCTCGGTGCTCATCGAAGCCGGGCCGCCCGCACGCGTCGAGTTGTGTCCATGTGAAGTGACAGCTCGGCGGTGTAGGGTGCTGTGCCGGAGTCGCCGCCATCTGCTGGAGCAGCGGGCTCGCGTGACACCGTGGGGGGCGGCTCGCCGATGGCAACGGGCGGGTCGAAGCTGTCTCTCCGTCGCGACGCCGAGTAGAGGAAGGAGACGAGCTGACCGCCGGGTCCCGCCGTCGATGGGAGGGAGAAGAAGAGGTGGGCCTCGCGTCTTTGGGCTTGGCCATCCGGCTTGGCCATGGGCGGCCCTGCGCGATGGGCCAAGGGAAAGAAGGAAGGAGGGGAGGGAGCTGCTGGGCCAGAGAAGGGAATGAGCCCACGAGCTCTTATTTTCCTTCTCTCTTTCCATTTTTCCTTCTCCTATTCTTTCCCATATTTCTCTTCCCTAATATTTTATGTGTGCAAATATATATTGTAAATATTTATACAGGCACTTGTATGTATCCTCATGAATTATATTCATGAAATTATTTATCTATTGTACCCGTATAAATATGCATATATATATGTGCACACACTTTGTCCCCCAATTCTATTATTGCTTGTGTAGTTTATACACTATAAATATTTATACAAGCACACATATATCCTCATGACTCTTATGGTCGAGAATATTTATTCATGGTGCTTATAAAATATTTGTGTATATATTTTTTGGTACACGCGTGTTTTGGTATTCATTATTCCCGAGAATAAATTAGTAAATCATTTCTCATGCGGTCTTCTTCCATAAATAAAATCTAGGACTTACCTTGCATCCTTGGTCACCATAAAGCTCTTCAAACAACAAACAAGATTTCCTATTTTCTGGATGGTGGGTGTTTGAAATGCAGGTTTTCGAAATCGGGGTTTCGGTTTAGCGGAAAATAGATCAAGTTTTAGTTGTAATTATAAAAAGTTCAAATTTTTAGTGATTTTTAAAATGATGCAAAAACACGGGTGTTACATCGGGTGGACGTCTTGGGACGACTAGCGGGATGTCTAAGCAAAATGAAGGATGATGAACACAAGGATTTACCTGTGTTCGCCACCGTTAGGGACGTAAAACCTACGTCCTACTTAGGTTTGTTATTGCATGTGTATAATGAGATGAGTTCGAGAGGGGGTCCCCGCCCGCCTTATATGTCGGGGGGGAGGGTTACAGGTCGGATCGTGATCCGGCAAGATCTATCCCGATCGCTTTACAATAGGGAAGTTTACATTAGATACGATTGGAGTCGTATAAGGTAACATCTATCTTGTCGATCATGTCCTCTCTCAGGATCTCCATGATGGCCACCGACCGGATAGCTTCTTTGGGCCCGATCTTGTGGCCTGGTCGGCCTGGACGGCTCAACCTATGATTGGTCGTGAGGGGGTAGGGGCTTATCCCTCCACAATGAGGGAGATTGATAGTCACGAGAGGGGAGATTGATAGAGAAGAGAGACCTACCGGATCCGCCCGAGAGGGAGAGGGGAGGCGAGGCCCCGCGTGGCCACCCGCGCGTCCTGCGCTGGTCGCCGCCGGCCTTGCTCCGGCGACGGGGTGGGAGAGGGTCGGGGAGCGGACGGAGGATGGTAGGGGAGGCGCGTGTAGAGGGAGAAGGGCCTCGAGGGAAAGGGAGGCGCCGCAGTGGAGGGGAGGGAGGCATCGTCCGGTCCAGAAGGAAGTGGATGGGAGAGAGAGGAATGGATGAGTGAAACCCTAACACTCGCTTATATATTCGTTAGCATATTGGGCTCCCTTAGTTTATTGGGCTGGGTCTGATTTATGGTGACGGGCTTTTTAAAGGAGTCCGCCACAAAAATCAATTTTCCGTGGCGAGCATGACGGAATGTCCGCCATGGTTAATAAGTATTAACCGTGGCGGTATGCCTGCCATAGAAAATCCATTTTCCATGGCGGGTGGCGCCGGCCAGCCATTTACCATGACGGACAAAAGTGTGCCCGCCACAGAATGATTTGGGGGTGTGTCACGCAAAATAAAAATTATGTACTAATGTTTGACGATGAGGGATAGCATCTCCAACAGTTTCTAAAAATTTTCTCCTAAAAAATCCAAGTTTCTGAACTCCTAAAAGGTTTTAGAGTCCAAGAAAAGAAGTCCATCTCCAATAGTTCCTAAAACTTCACTTCTAATAAAAATCCAAAAATAAACCCACTTCTATTTTTAGATGCAGTTTTCTTTTCTTTTCCGCGGGAGGAAGTCTTCGCGCCTCCGCCGCCTCCGGTACCGCGCGATTGTGCCGTTCCGGCCTCACAGCCTCCCGTCGGCAGCTGGACCGTGGAGTCCCACACGTGACCACCGACACCTCCCAGTTGCCCTATGATCAGCTGGTCAGTAGTACGAGGAACGGGGTTCTGCGGTTGAGAAACCTGTGATTTTGTCTGCTGAAAGTACGAGTGCAGATCCCGTCCAAACGAGTGCAGAACTGAACATTTGTTTTCTTTCAATCGGGAACAACAACAGTAAGATGATTATCGAATTGACCCTGTTACTCGTACTATTGACCAGCTGATCAGAGGGCAACTGGAGGTGTCGGTGGTCACGTGTGGGAGTTCACGGTCCAGCTGCCGACGAGAGGCTGTGAGGAAGCGCTGCCTATCAATAATCAGCCTCGTCAAGCATGCAGGAGAGTCCGTCCAATGCAATCAGTTTCCGTGAGCATGGGCGAGGCGTCGTGTGCCCTACGCGTTACATGTGCTGTGTTTTGTTTTGCCCCTCAAGCTAATTATGGATAGCTGTTTTAAACCTTAGAGTTAAGTTTCTGCTGCTAATGGGCTGGAGTTTAGGCCTTGTTTGTTAATTAGTCCAATGATTTTTTTTTTTTTAGTCATAGTACTTTTAGAAAAAAGTCCTTCCATGAGATAATTTTAATGGTTTCTAGAAAAAAGTTTCAAAAAAAAGTCTCTCATGTTTGGTTTCTTAAACACTAAGAGGGATTTTTAGTCCCAGCTACAAAAATTCCCTGGAACCAAATAGGGTCTTAAATGAGAGAGCTAAAGTGGGTAGGAGTTTTAAATGAGTTAAGAGTTTTTGCTCCAAAAGTTTTTGCTCTCCATGGCGAGAGTTACCAGAGTTTCCGCTCATGATGATTGGACTCTCTCTCTTCTGCATCAAACTTTGGGTTGGGCTACTGTGGCACTTTTTTTTGTTTTGTATTTGATAATTATTGTCCTATTGTAGACTAACTAGACTTAAAAGATTCGTCTCGTACTTTTCAGCCTAACTGTGCAATATATTTTATTTTTTTACCTACATTTAATGCCTCATGCATGTGTCAAAAGATTTGATGTGACAGCTACTGTAGCACTTTTTTTGGGTTGCCTTTTCACCAACTATCTCCTGCTGTTGGTCTCAAAAAAAAAAAACTATCTCCTGCTGTTGGCTGGCATCCCGTCCTGGTTCCTGCGAGCACAAACATAGGGAGAGCAGTCCAAAACTGAGTCGTCTCTGCTTTCATCTGCTCCGGTGTAGTGCGACCATCAAGTTTCTAGGGGAGCGGTTACGTGCTTGCTCAATCGATTGATTACGACTCTCTCACTTCTTCACGGTGTTTCTAGCTGCGGTTGGAGATCAGCACTGCAGATTCTCTACATTCTATTGAGCCGGACGACTACTCCAACTATCTCAACTAACACAACTGGCTTTTGTGTCCACTACTACAGAATTGATTTTGCGTGACACTACACTTTAATTAACGGAGGCGGTCACAAATCCAATAGCCTAGGAAAATACTGGACGATTAACGGAGCTGAGCATTTTTATTTACAGAGGCAGTCAGTTTTACTCACCTCCTAAACTTGCCTTACGGAGACGGTTGCCTCCTAAAATAGCCTATTGTCAAAGGCGATCGTCTTATAATGCCCACCTTCATAAGTCGATTTTAAGAGGTGGTCAACGTTAATGGCCCGCCTCTGAAAAGGGTGAGGTCCATTAGTTATGTGAGTATATCAGAAACACTTAGGGTTTGGGACTCACTCAGCCCAACCCTCTCCCCCCACTATATCCGGCACCGCTCTCTGCACGTGGCGCCAGCGGCATGGCCCCGGCGCTCAGCGAGGTAGATGCGAGAGGGGTTGCGCACACCGGCGCCCATAGGTCAAATCCCGAAATCGCCCCCACCTAGCGCCGCGTGGTAGCGTCCCCTACCGAGTAGGCAGGCAGCGCGGCGCCCCTCCACCAAGCAGCGGCGGTAGTGGTGGCGCCCCATACCAAGTAGGTAGTGGCGGGGCGTGCGTCCACCGAGCAGGCAATGGTGGCAGCGCCCCTCCTTCCCTCTGGCTCAGTGCCCCTTTCCCATCCCTCTCTGTCTTAGGCCCATCCTGATTCTATATCTGGTGGTGCGGGCCAGGAGAATCACAAATCCAACAACTGGGAGTTTGTATCCAAGTGCAGGCCACTACTACAAACAACCACATTAGGGGCGGCCGAAGGTGCTCATTAGGGGTGGCTCCTCCAGCCCCCCTAATAAAACACCCCTAATGTGGTTCCACATTAGGGGCGGTTGACGAGAGCCGCCCCTAATGTGAACACATTAATGTGAATCCCAGATTTCGCATTTTCAAAAATTTTTTAAAAACAAAAGATTTATTTTTAATCGGGTAGGACCCCACCGGCCAGCCCACCCACATCCCTTACACATGGTGATTTTTTTCAAGCTTTTTTCAAATGTTGCGGCCGCTAAGATTCGAACCAGCGACCTCGAGCTCGCAAGGCGTGACCCTCCCTCCATCAACTTTGCGCTACACATTCCAGCGTCCTCATATATTATACAAATCCGAGTGTAAATTGACTATTTGAGGCCCTAAACGGATTCGAACTAAAAAGTGGTCAACTACAAAGTTTCATAACTTTTTAAGATCTACATTTTATATTTAGGAAGTTTTTCCGTCCGATGTCGCTATTCTAAATTTGAATTTCAAATTTGAGACATTTGAACACAAGTTTTGCATGACTAGATGATTTCGAACTAAAAAGTGGTCAACTACAAAGTTTTATAACTTTTCGAGATCCACATTTCATATTTAGGAAGTTTTTCCGTCCAAGGTCGTTTTTAAATTTGAATTTCAAATTTGAGACATTTGAACACGACTTTTGCATGACTAGATGATTTCGAACTAAAAAGTGGTCAACTACAAAAGTTTCATAAGTTTTCGAGATCTACATTTCATATTTAGGAAGTTTTCCATCCGAGGTCGTTTGCGAAATTTTAATTTTTAGTGCCTCATTTTAAAATTCGGTAACCCACTTTGTAGGGCGGCTCAATATAGAGTCGCCCCTACCGACCTCCACTGATAAGGGCGGGTTGTCAACGGTCGGGATTTTTTCGCATACATTAGGGGCGCTCATATCAAAAAGGCAGGCACCCTCTTAGTGGCCTTTTGTAGTAGTGGGCAAGGCTACGGCGGTGTCGCGAAGTCCGCTTCGACGAGCTATGACGCAAAGGATCTAGTGAGCACGGGGTTGCACGGCCCGTTCCCGGTGGCGTGAGTGGATTGACGGCGCGGCCGGCCTCGCAACCGTGCATGGAGTGGTAACACGGTCATGAGCTACATCACACAGCGGCGGATCTAGATCTAGGATTTGGAGTGGGCTCGCCGGGCGAGCTTGTTTCTTAAATGATTAAATAAGTTTGGCATCCAAACATGCCCACCTCAATAAATCCATTAACCGTGGTGGGCACAAGCAAGGACCGCAGTAAAGCCACGATTAACTGTGACCTTTCAACCGTGGCGGATGCCTTTCTCGCCATGGTTAATGAAAAACGACCACCACGGTTACGTTTATGTAGTAGTGGTCGTTGGGTATGGTGTGTTCCATCCCTTAATTTTAGCGATTAAAACAATTATTATTAGTATCATCTAATGTTCATGTCACTTAGATCACACATGCGCATATATGAGGCGACAAACTTGTTTTGATGTTTTTAATAAAATTAACACTAAAATTGCCTAGATTTAATTAATACAAAAATTGCCTAAATTTCTAACAAGAGTTTATCTCTGCCGTAGTCACGCCAAACATGATGTGCGTGGATATCATGTAACGTCGTCAGTCTATCGTGTAATGCCTATCACCAGAAACTAAAATAAATCAGCCTCGTGAAGCATGCCAGAGGGTCCGTCCAATTTTTGAGTTTATCGTGCACGGAAAACCTGCATTCATGTTTGTTTTCTGCCGCTGGACCATTGGCTCTATGCGTTTAAACTTATTGTTCAGAATCAGCCCTACTTTTGAACTGTGAAATAACTTTTCTCTGGTAACAAATCAGTTCTACAAATTAGACGTAGCCACGATAACTCCCACTGAACAGAGCGATTGTATTCCAGTTCCAAATAAGAACTATAGCACTGTTTGTAGTCCCCTACAAATGGTTCCAGCAAGTAGTCCCAATATACATGCTGTTTTCATCTGTCCCTATATATAACCTTGTTTGTAGGACGACTCTAGATCCAATTGGCACTACAAAACTATATTTATAGGGGCAGATGGATGGAAAACCGCACCTATGAATGGATATGTGGATTTGTAGGGGTGGTTGGAGCCGCCTCTACAAATGATAGCCGAATACTAATAATTATAGATCGATCTCGAAAAGTTATACAAAACTCTGCAATTGATAAATTTTTATATAAAATAATCTAACATTTAAATTTGTCACATTTGAAATTCAAAATTTTCAAACGATCTCATATTAACAAACGACCAAAATAAAAGTTGTAAATTTCGACCGATCATCTTGGACTTCAAAAAGAATTATGTCTACCTTCTGTGCCTGACTAACAGTCTAACACGTCCATGACGCTTCGAAATCGACGAGACCTAGGCACTTGAGCTAAACATATCTCCATGGCCGTCGTTGACGACGAGGGATTATTTTAAATATATCGGCCAAGTCCCAATCGAACTGTGACTGACGGGGTTGTCGAAATCAACAGTGTCATGCATAAAATCTTAACAGTGTCATGCATAAAATCTTTCGGAACGCTACTATATACTGTCATGTACAGCCGATCATCAGAATTAATCTATCATATCTTACGAATCAAGCAGGTTTACTGAAAACGATTCTTGCCTTTTCCCAAAAAAAAAAGGTACAGGCGATCACCAGACTTAATTAATATAAGCATGAAAGGCACGTCGATGGACACATCTTACCAATCGATCAGTTTTATAGGAAAAAAAAAAATCTTATCTTCCTCCCAAAACAGATCTATATGAAAGGATCATGGTTAGGAAATAATCCACTATTGATGTTTTAACAAACAAATCATATGTTATTTTTGTATATACTAGCAAAACATGTCCGTATGTTGCACGGGACGTATGTGTAATTTAGTAATTTATTGTCATGTACTCTTGTCAAAAGCATGTTGATAGATCGATTTGTTGTAGCAAATTGGTCTGAAACTTTTTCTGTTTTTTTTATGTTTTCTGACAAATTTTGTAAGATCTCTGTTTTCATAGAAAAAAAAAAATGAAAATAAAAGAAAAAGCAAAGTTGAAGAAAGAAGAGGCCCACTGAAATCTAAACATTAGTCTGCGGCCCGGCCCCGAGGGTGGAGTCCCCGGCGGTGCTCGGCGCACCGGCCTTGCCGCCGTCCCGCCCTGCGGCGCCTCCGAGACGACGCCGAGAGCCCTGCATGGGTGGCCGCGAGTAAATGATTTGCTGCGGTGTTTAGACTTGGCGGTCGAAAGATAGGAGAGGGGGCATGTGGAGGAAAGCTCGCGATCACGGTGATCCCGCACACAATTACCGGGAGGCCATCTTCGGGGGTGTGGCGCGAGTGGGAGAGGTGGGAGAGGGGTTGTCCAATACTTTTGATCCTGGCCGTTGAATCGTGACTGAGTAATGAGAGAGAAGGTTGAGATGCAATCTGGGTGGTTGAATGGATTTGAATGCAGATATGTTGGTGCATTAGTAGGTTATATTAGATGTATGTACGAATGATTTATATATTTTGAGGTTTGAAAAGACGCAGCTCCATCATTTTGATAATAACACTATTGAATCAGCCCCATCTAACAATGGATTCTTCAGCGGCCACTAAAAGGGTTTAGTTATTAGACACGAGAGCCACACTGATGCACACATCTTACCACTCAATTTTGACGAAAAATTATTCTTATCTTAAGCCCAAAAGAATAATATACATGCATGTCATATTTCACAACCCAAGAAGACGGGCTCGGAGGAGGAGTGCTGGCCCACGACGGGCGCGCTAGCCGGGGGTGGGGGGCCAAGACGCTGCCAGCCGCCGTTCATGATTATTTTGGTAACTAAAATTATCTTAGGATTTTTATAATCTTCGAGTTCGGTAAGGATAAGATATATGTTGTTTAGGGAATAAATAATCTTCAAGTTTGATTACAAAAAGAATATATTTTTGTTTAGAAAGAGGAGTTCTAATCTACATGGAAACCTCCTAGGATTCTTGCTTGCAACAGTCCAATATGGACTATAAATACATGGTGGATTTAATCTATTAGGGCATGAAGGAAATATATTGGAGCAAGAAAGAAATAAAAATATACTTCCACCTATTGCCTTTTTGCCTCCCTACGCACGCCGCGACCCCCGCTACCGCCCGCATCACGGCTGTGACACTATCTGTCACAACCACGTTGGGAAGGGGCGGAGATGACAGAGCCGGCGGCGCACCGGGCGGCGGCGCCGCCCTAGGGCAGGGCGCGGCGCGCACGTGTCTTGAGGGGGGGCGGCGGCGCTAGGGGCGCAGGGAGCAAGAGCGGGGGAATATTTTCTTTATTTGCTTGACCCTAAAAGATTACATCCTCCTTGTTTATATAGCTCTCCTATGAGACTTTTATCTCAAGGAATCTCTAAATGTTTCCTTATATTTCCGAATACCTCTTACACCCAAACTCTTATTCTTTCCTAATAGGAGATTTCATTATAGATTGGAATATCCCCTTCACACAAAAAAGTCCTAATGCTAATTGGAGATGATGATGTGGACGATGGGAACGGCGGCTGCAGTGCTAACCCCCTCCTTGGGCATCGCGCTCGCCCCCCCTCCTAGGCCGGCCTGGCCGGTTGGGCCACGCCTGGCCCCCTCTAGGCGGGCGGGCCTGTGCTGTGACACCATCTTAATTTCTATGTATTTGTACTAATGATGTAAATATTTTTAGCTCTGAAACGACGTAATATTCCCAATGTCATCGTTTTGATATAAATATTTTGAATCTGGTAAGATAAGAATCCTTTTTCTTCAAAACTTATTGGTAATATACATATAAATATTTTGAGGTTTGAAAGACGCAATATTACTAGCGTCATCATTTTTGATATAAATATTTTGATAATAACACTATTGAATCAGCCGCATCTAACCATGGATTCTTCAGCGGCCACTAAAAAAAGGGTTTAGTTATTAGACACGAGAGCCACACTGATGGACACATCTTACCAATCAGTTTTGACCAAAAATGGTTCTTATCTTCGCCCAAAAGAATAATATACATGCATCTCATATCTTCCTTTCTTTGTATCTGTACGAATGACTTAAATATTTTGAGTTTTGAAAAGACGAAATATTCCCAACGTCATCATTTGATACCGATTTGATACCGAGGGAGGTGTCCTTTATCAATTTATTGCTTTCAATGCTATAATTAGTTCTATTTAATTAGAAAGATTATAAAAGGCGGGAAGGTGGCCGGCTATGTAAATAACAGAAATATACAAAACATTGCATATGTCATCATTTGATACCGGTTGCGCTAGTCGACATAACACTATTGCTAGTCGACATAAGACCTTACAGGAGAGAAAGTGGTAGATGCCATGTTGGGTGGCAGTTACATCATATGTGCACATATATGAGGCCACACACTTATTTTAAATCTTTTCTAAACTAAATTAATACCGAAATCGCCTGGATTAAATTAATACTAAAATGTTACATTTCTAACCGGGGCTTATCTCTGCCGTAGTCACGCCAAAAATGATGTGCGTGGATACCATGTTACGCTGTCGGTCTATCGCTACTGCCTATCACCAGAAACTAAAAATAATCAGCCTCGTACGTCATGCATGCAGGAGCGTCCGTCCAATCAGTTTCATGAAAAAAATAATTGGGCTTATCTCTGACGCGGTCACGCCAAAATATGACGTGCGTGGTGGATACATGTTACTGTCAGCGCACGCGCGCGGCCTCCGCGGAACCGTGGCCATGGGCGAGGCGTGGTGTGTCCTAGGCGTTGCATGTGCTGTGTTTAATTTTACCACTCAAAGTAATTATGGGTAGGTGTTTTAAATCAAAGAGTTAACTTTTTTCTTCTAATGGGCAGGAGTTTTAGGCCCTGTTTGGTTAATTAGTCCTGCGACTTTGTTTTAGTCCAACGACATTAGAAAAAAGTTCCACCATAAGGTACTTTTAAGGGCTTCTAAGGGGGTCTAAAATGAGAGAGTTACACGAGCTTCTGCTCCTAATGGGTAGGAGTTTTAAATGAGTTACAAGAGTTTTTTTGCTCCTATAATAGCAGGAGTTACAAAAGTTTCTACTCTTCATGGCGAGAGTGACCAGAGTTTCCGCTCATGATGATTGAACTTTCTCTCTTCTACATCTAATAATTTTTCATCTGCTCCTGCTGGCTGGCCAAACTTTCCCGTTCTGGTTCCTGCGAGCACAAAAATAGGGAGAGCAGGCATCCAAAACCAAGTCGCGTTAGCTTTCATCAACTCGGGTGAAGTGCGACCATCAGGTTTTCAGGGGAGCAATTAGACGACCGCTCAATCGATTGATCACGACTCTCTGGCTTCTTCCTAGCGGTTCCAGCGGCAGTTGGAAATCAACACCGTAGATTCTGTATCGAGCCGGATGACTACTCCAACTATGTCAACTAACACAACCGGCTTTTGTGTCACTACTACAGAATTGATTTTGCGTGACACTACACTTTAATTAACGGAGGCGGTCACAAATCCAACTGCCTACAGAAAATACTAGACGATTAACGGAGGTGAGCATTTTTATTTACACAGGCAGTCACTTTTACTCACCTCCTAAAATTGGTTTATGGAGGCGGTCATTATAAGACAACCGCTTCCTAAAATAGCCTATTGTCAAAGACTATCGTCTTATAATGCCCACCTTTGTAAATCGATTTTAAGAGGTGGTCAACGTTAATGGCCCGCCTCTGAAAAGGGTGAGGTCCATTAGTTATGTGAGTATATAAGAAACACTTAGGGTTTGGGACTCACTCAGCCCAAGCCTCTTTCCTCACTATATCCGGCACCACTCTCTACACGTGAGCGCTCAACAACATGGCTCCGGCGCTTAGCAAGGAAGATCATGTGAGAGGGGTTGCGCACACCGGCTTCCATAGGTCAAATCCCGGCATCGCCACACCACTACAACAACTTTCATTTTTGGTGGCGGTTATTTTTTATTTTCCGTGGTGGTTTTTAAAACCGCTACCAAGGGAAGGTGACCGTAAATTAATGGATTAACCGTGGTGGTTTTTGGAACCCTAAATAACCGCCACGGTTAATAGAATAAAAAAAAAAAAAAAGAAAAAGCCAAGATTGAACCCTAATGGGCCCGATCTGGGCCGCCGCCACCGGTAGCCGCCGCCACCATGAGCGGATCTGGTGGCGTAGAGGCCGGATCTGCCCTCCCCACCACCGAATCCAGCCTCCACGCTGTCAGATCCATGCGGCAGAGGAGCCGCCGCCGCCGCCAGTAGCCACCACCACCGGAGCCGCCATGCGCGCCCCTTGCCGGAGTTGAACCTCGTGCGCCGCTGCACGGAGATGGAGCTCAAAGCACCACCCTCCACCTGATCTGCCCCCGCCGCTATAGATTGGAGCCGCCCGGTGTGGATCTCGCGTTCGCCGCCCGTGGATCCCGCTAGCGGACGTGGATCTCGCAGCCGCCGTCCGAAGGAGCTTCTTGCGTGGATCTTGCACCTATCGCCCCAGATCAACGCCGCCCGCGTGGGAGGGAGGGCCACGCGCCGCCACCTGGGAGGGAGGGCCAGCGGCACCTAGGGAGCGCTTGGGAAGTCGGGCCGGCCCCGCGCCGCGCCGACCGGCCCCTGGGAGCAAGGGTCCGCCGTGGGGTGGCCAGCGGAGTAAGAGAGAGATGGGGTGACAGGATTTTTTTGACAGAAGGCGACCGGAGTTGGAGGAGGGAGATGAGGCAACGGGAGTGGGAGGAGAGATTGGGGTGGCTCGGTGTGAATGGGTTAGGGTTAGAGAACCATAGACTCTGGTATATATATGAAGTGCATCGAAATGGGCCTGTTGGGCTGACGGGTTGGGCCTAATTTACTATGGTGGGCCAGTTACGAAAACCGTCACGGTTAAACGATTAACCCAGGGTAAATTAAAAAAATACCACGGTTAATAACCGCCATGATAAATTTAGAAAAACCACCACATTTAGTAGCGGTATTAACCGTGATGATTTTTTAAAAAACCGCCATGATTAATGATTGCAAGCGCCATGTAAAATTTAATGTAGTAGTGCACCCAGCAGCCATGGTAGAGACGCCCCTACAGAGTAGGCAGCGGCGTGGCGCCCCTCCACCAAGCAGCGACGATAGTGGCGCCACATACCGAGTAGGTAGTGGCACGGCATGCCTCCACCGGGCAGGCAATGGTGGCAGTGCGAAGTCCGGCTTCGACGAGCTATGACGCACGGATCTGGTGAGCGTGGGGTTTGCACGAGCCCGTTCCTGGTGGCGTGTGCGGAGCGGCGGCGCGGCCGGCCTCACAACCATGCATGGAGTGGCAACACGGTCATGAGCTACGATGGCGGGGTCTAGATCTAGGACTTGGAGTGGGCTCGCCGGCGAGCTTGTTTCGCCGGTGGGTTTTGTTTTTTTTTTAAATGATTAAATAAGTCGGGCAGCCAAATGTGGCCACCTCAATAAATCCATTAACCGTGGTGGGCACAGGCAACGGCCGTAGTTAAGCCACGATTAACCGTGAACTTTCAACCGTGGCGGATGTCTTTCCCCGCCACGGTTAATGAAAAACGGCCACCATGGTTATGTTTATGTAGCAGTGGTCATTGGGTATGTTGCGTTCCATCCCTTATTTTTAGCGATTAAAACAATTATTATTAGTATCATTTACATGTTCATGTCACTTAGATCACACATGCACATATATGAGGCGACAAACTTGTTTTAATGTTTTGAATAAAATTAACACTAAAATTGCCTAGATTAAATTAATACCAAAATTGCCTAAATTTCTAACAAGAGTTTATCTCGGCCATAGTCACACCAAACATGATGTGCGTGGATATCATGTAACGTCGTTGTCAGTCTATCGTGTACCTATCACCAGAAACTAAAATAAATCAGCCTCGTGAAGCATGCAGGAGGGTCCGTCCAATTTTTTGAGTTTATCGTGCATAATCATGCAAAAATAATTGAAGGGCTAAGGTTTGAGTACGTGATGGGTCGGTCCGTACAAACATCCAAACACGGAAAAGCTGGACTATTGGCTTGTGCGTTTAAACTTATTGTTCAGAATCAGCCCTACTTTTGAACTATGAAATAACTTTTTTCTCTGGTAACAAAACAGTTCTACAAATTAGCCGTAGCCACAATAACTCCCGCGCTGAACAGAGCAATTGTATTCCAGTTCAAAATAGGAACTAGCACTGCTTTTAGTCCCCTACAAATGGTTCCAACAAGTTGTCCCAATAAATGCATGTGTAGGGACTCATATTGTTTTCATCTGTCCCTATATATAACCTTGTTTGTAGGACGACTCTATCCAATCACCACTACAAATCTACATTTATAGGGGCAGCTGGATCTAAAACCGCACCTATGAATGGATTTGTAGATTTGTAGGGGTGGTTGAATCTAGAGCCGCCCTCTACAATGATAGCCGAATACTAATAATTTATATTGGAATTCAAATTTTTTAAATGGCCTGAGATGTAGAAACAACTAAAACAAAAATTGGAGATTGATGTCGAAAAGTTATACAAAACTTTGCAATTGATAACTTTTTATAAAAAATAATCTAAGATTTAAATTTGTCACATTTGAATGTATGAACAAACGACCAAAATAAAAGTTGTAAATTTCGACCAATCATCTTGGACTTCAAAAAGAATTATGTCTACCTTCTGTGCCTGACTAACACGTCCATGACGCTTCGAAATCGACCAGACCTGCACACTTGAGCTAAACATATCTCCAAGGCCGTCGTTGACGACGAGGCCATATATATATCAGCCAAGTCCCAATCGAACTGTGACTGTCGAGGGTTGTCGGCGTCAATAGTGTCATGCATAAAATCTTTCGGAACGCTACTGTGCACTGTCATTTACAGCCGATCATCAGAATTAATCTATCATATCTTACGAATCAAGCAGTTTTGCAGAAAAAGATTCTTGTCTTTCCCAAACAAAACAGGTACAGGCGATCACGTGAGGCACATCGATGGACACATCTTACCAATCAATCAGTTTTATAGGAAAAGAAATCTTGTCTTCCTCCCCAAAAAAAAAAAAAAAAAAAATATGAGGGGATCAGGAAATAATCCACTATTGATGTTTTAACAAACAAATCATATGTTATTTTTATATATGTACAAAATATATAAATATTTTGAGGTTTGAAAAGACACAATATTCCTGGCGTTTGATAATAAGTAGGGATGAAAATGGTACGGATATTTATCCGACCGTCCGTTGGACCGGTGTTCTTTATTAATTTATTAAGAGACGGCCTTATTGGTAGCTGGGTAAGCAATTTTTCAAATGTTTTCACCCGATGTGACTAAAGACCGTTTTCAGCTGTTCCCACAAATGACCCTATTTCTAGAGACGTCTCTAGATCCAGCATTTTGATCTAAAACCACACTTACAACAAATGATTTCTAGGAGCGGAGTTGCATCTAGAGCCGTCCCTATAAATGGCAGTTTTGAATATTAAAAATTCTGTATTGAAAATTTGAATTTGTTGAATGACCTAAGATGTAGGAACAATCAAAACAGAAGTTCTAGATTTCAAAACATTAGAAACTTTACAGTAGAGAATATTTTTACTTAAAATCATCTATGCATGAAATATTACATTTCAATTTATTACATTTAAAATCCAAAATCTTTGAACTACCTCAGATGGTGAAACGATCCCCTGGTGTGGTGACTCAGCAAAATAAAAACCCAACAAGACTCTGTTCACTTGAGCTTATCAGCAAGAATCAGAATTATTTTTCTGTCATGGAATATTGTTTTTCTCTGATAATAACAAATTAGCCGTAATCGCAATCAGTCCTACCAAACAGCTGAGCCTTAATGTGGTCGTGGATCGTGGTCTATAAATAGCCTCGGGGACAGCACATGTAACCACACCAACCCACACTTCTGGGCCGACAACACAACATTTGATAGCAGTACTTTGAAGCCGGTGGCGAATCAAACGCAAGCAATGGGTGGCCTCATGCCACTACTGATCATCTTGTTCCTTCTCGTGAGTCGAATATTCATCATACCTACATATGCAAATCAACGAGATTCTGTTTCGTTAGAAACTAGTAACTAGCTAGTAGTGCGTGTATATGCTCATATATTTGCTTCATCAGTACTCTGACATACAGAATATGCAATACTGACACATTATCGTTGCGATTTTGAGGAGTTCAGGACCCTACTACTATCATGCCTGGCCATGCATGCATTCTAGGTTCTAGCTAGCTGGGATATATATGTATCTTTCTTAGCAGTGTATGATAAGATTCATGTCCAGCAGGTTGCTGTGGATGGAGCAGATTCCCTTGCAAAGTTATCAGATGAAGCAATCGCAAGCCCAGCGGAGGTGAAGGCGTACTGGGCAGCAACACTTCCCAACACTCCCATGCCCCAGGCAATACTTGACATGTTGCCACTTCAAGAAGGTATATGTTTTGTAAATATATGTATGCCACACCTTCCCCTTTCTTTTAAAGAAGATGATCGAAAACAAAAACTAAAGCCCTCTGCATGCTAGGATACATTCTCTGCAGGGGCTATAGCCCCTTCAGTTCCTTTTAAAAAATTGAAAAATTCACACGAAGCCAAACGAAATTGAAAAAACAATCTTCGTATTGCTCTGGCTGTTACTGAGTAACTAAACCTCCAACCATGCAGGTTAAAAAGAAAAAAGAGAGATTTTCTATATACTTGTCACTATTTTTAACGATTCACATACAGGTTTTGGAAAATGGAAACTGAAAAGGAGATACGAAATGGAAAAGGATATGCTGTTGAGAGTTTTTTTAATTAAAGAAGCTAAATTATTCCTTTCCAAATGTTTTTTTTCCTCATGTTATCTTTGGTATGGATGACCCCCGACCATCACAGAATTAAAAAGAGTAATCCTAACAAACTCTTACCTTCATAATTACAGGAATATATCTCTAAATAGTAGTGTCACACTCACCAACATGTCGATAGTTGACTAGTGTTACATTCACTTTCACTACTACATAAAACACTTTCCTGCATCAGTTCACAGCCGGGTTAATTTTATAATAAACAGGCTATTATAAAATTATCACAGTTAGTCCTTAAGAACCATATGTGTGATGAAACTCCCGCCAGAAAACCAGATGGGTATATCCCAATCAGTTCATGGTTGTACATAGTCGGCTCCAATTTTTTTATCCAAACTAGGATGCTCAAAGTATAACATTCAAGTGAAAACATAACCGACTAGAACACATAACCGTCGATTCCAATACAGAACAACCTGCACTACTACAAAAAGAAAATTTGTAGCAACACTATCTATTTTTAGGGGTGGCTCAATCTAGAACCCCTCCCCCCTTTACAAATCGTTATCAAATGAGCCGCCCCTACAAATGGCCTTAGAGCAAAACTCCAAGAGCTCGCTAAAAATTTAACCCTCAAAACTCTTTATTGGCGCCATGTAAATAGTTTGGCGCCTCTAAAATTAGATTCCTCCACAGCAGCTCCCTAATCTTTGCATTCTAAAATGATTTGAGCCAACCACGTCATCATAGTTAGTTACATAATGAGTTTTTATATCCACTCATGGTATTCATGCCTACGGATTAGTCTTGAAAGAAAGATTGGGAGCGCATTAGGCTTCCCGTAAAAATGAGGGGCGCATGCTTAGTTTTCCAGAGCCACTAAATTTTGGGGGAGTTTCGGGGAGCTGTTGGACTGGTGTTTTTTACTCTAACCACGTAAATCTCAGCTTGGGGCAATTATTAGCATTCTCTTGGAGATGCTCTTATTTGTAGGGGCGGCTGTAGATCCAGCCAACCCTACAAATCAATTTGTATGGGCAACTAAATCTAGAGCGCCTCAACAAATGGATGCCAAATAGTAAAAAATAAAGTAATGAAATTTGAATTTTTCAAAAAACCAAAAAAAAGTTATAGTTCTCGAAAGGTTAAGAAACTGTACTTAACAACTATTTTATTTGAAATCATTTATGCATGAAAAATAACATTTGGATTTGTCACATATCGTTTGAATCAAGGTACACAAGTTGATGGAGATGGATCAAAGATGGGTAAATGGTTGTTTTATAACCATAACAAACAAGTTGATGGAGATGGATCAAAGATGGGTAAATGGTTGTTTTATAACCATAACGAACAAGTTGATGCAGATGGCTCGAAGATGGGTAAGATTCTTTTCTACAATCAACCCTTTGTTGTTGATGGATATAAACTTACGATTGTTGCATTGCATCAACCTATTGTAGTTGAAGTAGATGGATCAAAGATGGGTAAATGGTTGTTTTATAACCATAACAAACAAGTTGATGGAGATGGATCAAAGATGGGTAAATGGTTGTTTTATAACCATAACAACAAGTTGATGCATGGCTCAAGATGGGTAAGATTCTTTTCTACAATCAACCCTTTGTTGTTGATGGATATAAACTTACGATTGTTGCATTGCATCAACCCATTGTAGTTGATGGAGATGGATCAAAGATGGGTAAATGGTTGTTTTATAACCATAACGAACAAGTTGATGCGGAAAGGCTCGAAGATGGGTAAGATTCTTTTCTACAATCAACCCTTTGTTGTTGATGGATATAAACTTTTTGATTGTTGCATTGCATCAACCCATTGTAGTTGATGGAGATGGATCAAAGATGGGTAAATGGTTGTTTTATAACCATAACAAACAAGTTGATGGAGATGGATCAAAGATGGGTAAATGGTTGTTTTATAACCATAACGAACAAGTTGATGCAGATGGCTCGAAGATGGGTAAGATTCTTTTCTACAATCAACCCTTTGTTGTTGATGGATATAAACTTATGACTGTTGCATTGCATCAACCCATTGTAGTTGATGGAGATGGATCAAAGATGGGTAAATGGTTGTTTTATAACCATAACGAACAAGTTGATGCAGATGGCTCGAAGATGGGTAAGATTCTTTTCTACAATCAACCCTTTGTTGTTGATGGATATAAACTTACGATTGTTGCATTGCATCAACCCATTGTAGTTGATGGAGATGGATCAAAGATGGGTAAATGGTTGTTTTATAACCATAACAAACAAGTTGATAGAGATGGATCAAAGATGGGTAAATGGTTGTTTTATAACCATAACGAACAAGTTGATGCAGATGGCTCGAAGATGGGTAAGATTCTTTTCTACAATCAACCTTTTATTGTTGATGGATATAAACTTATGACTGTTGCATTGCATCAACCCATTGTAGTTGATGGAGATGGATCAAAGATGGGTAAATGGTTGTTTTATAACCATAACGAACAAGTTGATGCAGATGGCTCGAAGATGGGTAAGATTCTTTTCTACAATCAACCCTTTGTTGTTGATGGATATAAACTTATGATCTGTTGCATTGCATCAACCCATTGTAGTTGATGGAGATGGATCAAAGATGGGTAAATGGTTGTTTTATAACCATAACAAACAAGTTGATGGAGATGGATCAAAGATGGGTAAATGGTTGTTTTATAACCATAACGAACAAGTTGATGCGAGATGGCTCAAGATGGGTAAGATTCTTTTCTACAATCAACCCTTTGTTGTTGATGGATATAAACTTACGACTGTTGCATTGCATCAACCCATTGTAGTTGAAGTAGATGGATCAAAGATGGGTAAATGGTTGTTTTATAACCATAACGAACAAGTTGATGGAGATGGATCAAAGATGGGTAAATGGTTGTTTTATAACCATAACGAACAAGTTGATGCAGATGGCTCGAAGATGGGTAAGATTCTTTTCTACAATCAACCCTTTGTTGTTGATGGATATAAACTTACGACTGTTGCATTGCATCAACCCATTGTAGTTGAAGTAGATGGATCAAAGATTGGTAAATGGTTGTTTTATAACCATAACGAACAAGTTGATGGAGATGGATCAAAGATGGGTAAATGGTTGTTTTATAACCATAACAAACAAGTTGATGCAGATGGCTCGAAGATGGGTAAGATTCTTTTCTACAATCAACCCTTTGTTGTTGATGGATATAAACTTACGATCGTTGCATTGCATCAACCCATTGTAGTTGATGGAGATGGATCAAAGATGGGTAAATGGTTGTTTTATAACCATAACGAACAAGTTGATGCAGATGGCTCGAAGATGGGTAAGATTCTTTTCTACAATCAACCCTTTGTTGTTGATGGATATAAACTTTTTGACTGTTGCATTGCATCAACCCATTGTAGTTGATGGAGATGGATCAAACATGGGTAAATGGTTGTTTTATAACCATAACAAACAAGTTGATGGAGATGGATCAAAGATGGGTAAATGGTTGTTTTATAACCATAACGAACAAGTTGATGCAGATGGCTCGAAGATGGGTAAGATTCTTTTCTACAATCAACCCTTTGTTGTTGATGGATATAAACTTACGACTGTTGCATTGCATCAACCCATTGTAGTTGATGGAGATGGATCAAAGATGGGTAAATGGTTGTTTTATAACCATAACGAACAAGTTGATGCAGATGGCTCGAAGATGGGTAACATTCTTTTCTACAATCAACCCTTTGTTGTTGATGGATATAAACTTACGATCGTTGCATTATGCTCAACCCATTGTAGTTGATGGAGATGGATCAAAGATGGGTAAATGGTTGTTTTATAACCATAACGAACAAGTTGATGCAGATGGCTCGAAGATGGGTAACATTCTTTTCTACAATCAACCCTTTGTTGTTGATGGATATAAACTTACGACTGTTGCATTGCGTTCAACCCATTGTAGTTGTTGGAGATGGATCAAAGATGGGTAAATGGTTGTTTTATAACCATAACGAACAAGTTGATGCAGATGGCTCGAAGATGGGTAAGATTCTTTTCTACAATCAACCCTTTGTTGTTGATGGATATAAACTTACGATTGTTGCATTGCATCAACCCATTGTAGTTGATGGAGATGGATCAAAGATGGGTAAATGGTTGTTTTATAACCATAACGAACAAGTTGATGCAGATGGCTCGAAGATGGGTAAGATTCTTTTCTACAATCAACCCTTTGTTGTTGATGGATATAAACTTACGACTGTTGCATTGCATCAACCCATTGTAGTTGATGGAGATGGATCAAACATGGGTAAATGGTTGTTTTATAACCATAACAAACAAGTTGATGGAGATGGATCAAAGATGGGTAAATGGTTGTTTTATAACCATAACGAACAAGTTGATGCAGATGGCTCGAAGATGGGTAAGATTCTTTTCTACAATCAACCCTTTGTTGTTGATGGATATAAACTTACGACCTACTATTTTCTACATAATAATTATGATTGTCTTGTACATTATATGTAACTTATAGGTGGTGTGGAACACAAGCACATTCATAGTCATGGGCACAATCATGTTCATCTCCCTAAAGCTGCAAAAGATTTGTTCTTCTTCGAGAACAGTTTGGCAATAGGATCTACGCGTTCCACGAGCATTCCCTCGACGACAAGATTAAATCCCCCATTTTTGCACCATGAGGCCTCCAAACACATCCCATTCTCTCCCAGGAACATAACTAGCATCATCAACATGTTTGCACCTGCCTCTCTCACCATGATCGATGACATAACATTCACGCTACACCAATGTGATAACCCAGCTGAACAAGCAATCAATAACGAGAAAGTCGGATGTGCCACATCAATCGAGTCATACCTTGAGCTCATTGTATCGACGCTGGGTACGAGTCGAGTACGTGCCTTCTCTGCTGTTGTTCCAAAGGAAGGCATACTGTCCCAGATGTACACAACGGCATCCGTCAGGTTGCTGACCCATTCAGAGAGTGTCCTAGTATGCCATGACATGGGATACCCATACAAGGTGTTCTACTGCCACATGTCAATGCCAACTAGGGCATACCAGGTTAAACTCATAAGCGAAGTTGATGGATCATCCATGGATGCGCTGGCGGTGTGCCACCTCGACACGTCGTCGTGGGATCCTGAGCATGCTTTCTTCAAGCTCATGCATGTGAAGCCAGGACAGACAACGGCATGCCACTACCTCAACAGAGGCAGCATGATTTGGGTGGCTAATGCTAAACTGGGAGACAAGCAAGCAACAGCTACCCAGTAAATCGATGTCATATATGTGCGTCTGCCTACTGTATGTTCCGGTGTTAATTTCCAGAATTCCACTATGTGTGTGCTGTGTGTTCCAGTGTGACTGTACACGTCTATGCGTGCAAGTGCACTTGAGAGTCCATGTAACAATAAGAGATGTGCAAGTACTACTGGCTCCTCTATGGCTGATGCCTTAATAAAAACAAGTGCATGTGGCATCTGTGGTGCTACGTGTGCATCGATGTATGTTTGAAATGATCGCATGTTCTGAGCTGAATGTTTGCTTTGGTTTTCCATTTTGTTAACTTTACATTTATTGCCTTATATTGTTATATCTAATTGAATTTGCGATAACGTTACCATTTCTGATCCAAACAGCACGTAATATTTTTAGGAAACTTGAATTTTCAGCACCTAAAATCAAAGGAATTTGATTGTTTTAACATGTGATAAGTAATCCCGCTGTCACCAAACCAGGCTTTGGTCCCCAAAGATATACAAGTATATATGCTAGTCAACCTAGAAGATTCCTCAGTCCATAGATGTGTACACGTGCGATATATATATGGTGTGCATGTAACGTCAAAAAAATGAGTATGGGCAGTATTTGTCTGCCATAACATGTACTTCTCCATAGAGTGAAGAACAGAAGGAGATTGCTCTATATATATGCTATTGAAGCTCCCTTGGCCGCCACCTATGCCACTGCATCTCACTCATGCTGGTGCTATTCTGCATCTCACCTAGTTTTATTCCATCTCTATTCCCAAGCTAAGGAAGGTTTGATCCTATGGTTCTCTGTCTAGTTGAAGAATCTGATGATAGAGGCCATGGTCATCTACAATCTCAACGGCTTAGGGCATGATTCAAGTTCTCCATTTAGCATGTTAGTAGGAAAGTCATGTTACCAAAGGAAAGATAGTACGAAAGAAATGAAAATTCATGGTTGTGATGTGAAATACTATGCTTCTAACTGTAGTCCTAGTAAAAATGTACAACCCATAGATGGAGTCCGTATCTACGGACCTCAAATCTATCATAAAGACATGTATAAAGACAGATCATACAACCTATAAATTATGGATAGTTGATATAAGCAATCTCTCTAAAAAATACATTTACAAGGATTGTTCTCCTAAACTGACCATCCCTGAAAATAGATATATGGGTCTCGTCATGTACTGATGAGAGATGAGGACTCTGGTTTTCTGGTCGGAGGACCAACTACAAGATTGCTAGTACTCCTACTGCAGTAACTCTCTTTTTTTGTCACGACTTCCCTTACTTTGGAGTGTGGCAGCGTAATTTGTTACAGAGAATCGATTGACTCAGAACTGATAACTGGAAATGGAAGATGGGGAACGAGACGAACTCGGGGAAGAACATAGCAAAAGGGGAATTTTCTGGTTCAGAATTTCTGTTATTGCAACCGTTACACTTCTAGGCCACACATGCATGCTAGCCCAAAGCAAAGAAGCCCACTCCAGAACATATGATATAGTCCAGTATCAGCAGCGATCGTGGCAATTTGGCACGGGAGTATAATATGGACTGAAAGAAAACGGTACATATTTAAAAGCAGCCCAATCGGTTGATTGACTGAAACTCTGTCCAAACTAGAAAGGAATTTGTACATCCATTTACTGCACTTCATTTGACTGGGCCTTATTGGATACCCATGATTTGTTATTTTCTGTCGACCCAGTTGTGGGACTGGGCTCATTTGGAGTGTCTGGATGAGCTTAATGCATACTTTGGGCTCCAAAGCCACTTTTTTTTTTTAGAAAATCACGTCAGCGATAAAATAACCTGTTTCCCAAAAAAAATGATAAAACAATCTTGTGTCGGTGCTTAAGTTATGATGATTTCAGCATCAACTGATGAGCTACGTTGTTTGCCATTGTAGAAGAGCCTGCCGATTCCACCGAATCTCTCGCTAGTCTACGACCATACCTACATTTTCTAGTATAATTAATTTTTCATTCATTGATATATAGTAGACCTATATAGCTATACGATGACGTGTGTTTTCAGCGCAACTCCTGTAATAACTTGTTTATTTTAAGTTTAGCTCATGTTTAGAACAAATAGAACTACAGTATATAGTAGAATTAAACTGTAGTCGATCATTTTTATTCCAAAGTTATTTGGATACATGGACTAAAAGAAAAAAAAAACACTTAACCTAGACTCATGGACATCATTTAATCCACATTTGTCAACTAATGGACTAACATTGTTTTTTTTTTTTATATTAAAAAGGTGTGGGGTATATAAATAGGAAACCAAAAAATGGCCCATCCAATTTGTCTCGGGTGAAAGTTCTGGTCGTGATTAGCATTGGACATCTTTAGTTTACATGGTAGATTATTTGGTTGTGCCTGACTATATGTAGAATGTTATGGCAACGTTAGTGCACATTTTTTTTTTTCGAATGGATCACTAGCATGCTGTGGCAGTGGAGCGACAAGAACCAGATCAATTGTAATGTAGCTGAACCGAAAACTCCATGATTCCTGGTATGCAGTCAATTACGTTGTTGACAATCTGCAACGTTAGTCCTGGTATGCAGTCAATTATGCCATCCCTCGTCGCCGAGCCACAGCCCACAGATCATGCATCGTCCTGCCGAGCCACAGACCCCGCATTGTCTCACCGAGCGCCCCCATTCATGGGCCCACCTAGCTGCGTCCCGCCGGTGCCATCATTGTCCATGAGCCGCTCCGACCTGAGGAGGATCCAACGCCCACTGCTTTTCCCATTTGGCATCGTGGAGAATGGTGACGCTTTTTTTATTCTGCTTCACCCTAGCCACATGATGCATTTTGAGTTGCCGTTCCCCAACTCTATTGGAGATAGTCTAAACATCTGATGTGTCGATTCCCTAACCTGATGTCTAAATGATTAATGATGTAAATGTTGATGACCTAATGATTGAAATGCAGTCAATTAATTTGAGATTTTTATGTTTGATAAATTAGGTGAACGATCCCAACATGAAAGTTCCCATGACATGTAGATTTAGGCTGCAATAGCATTTTCCGTGGCAATTTCATCTTTGAAGTCTAAACTTATAGACTTTACATATTTTATCATTGATTATGGTCTCGAATTACAAAATTAAGTACGGTTAATAGTGCAATACATTCAAAGTATCATTTTTTTTTGTAATAGTCCAATACATGTTCAGACTAGAATTATATATAGTGGTATTAAATTTTTTAACTAATAACAAACCAAACCTTCCAATAAAAAACAACAACCAGGAGCTTTATTTATATAAAACAAAATACAAACCAGGACAAAATATATAATAAAACGACATATAGCTCAACAAGTGACACATGCATAGAATGTAGTGTGCGTTTTTCAAAAATAAAAGACGAAAAAGGTACTCTATATGTCTTCCAGCTTGTCCATCTTGCCACGTTTGAATTGAAGCAGCGTGACGAGACTTTAGATGTAGCACTCGTAGAGCTTGATGTCCATCCGCAGCCTGAAGTAGTATAGGCCCTCGAAGCTGTCGGTGCTAAGGGTGGCGATGCCGCGCGCCATGAAGAAGTCGCCGGTGCCGCCGACGACAGAGATGTCCCGCGTCTTCTGGGCGATGATGTTGGCGCCCATGAGATTAAGGGTGCCCCTGTGCGCCGTGGAGTTGAACACGAGCGAGAAGGCGATCCACGCGCTAAACGACTCCTTCTTGTCGAAGAAGTAGAAGCCCTCGGCGCGCGCCACCGGCTCCGACGACAGGGCGTGCCCCGCCGTCACCACGTCGTTGAACACCACCACCTGGCCGAAGTAGGTGTCGTTGATGGAAACTGACCTGCTCAGCAGCGAAGGCTGCACCACGATCGCCGACGTGGCGTTCGCGTTGTTGGCTCCGTCGTAGAGAATGTTGTGGTAGTAGACCGTCATCTTCTGGCACGGCTCGCCATCGGAGCTGGAGATGAGCTTCTTGCGGCCATGGGCGACACCGGTGGTCAGCCCAAGCAGCAAGATCGTGACAGTGATCAAGCTGAGCTTGTAAGATGGCGTGAGGCCCTGCATGTTATAATCGTCAGTGCAACTCAATGCTATGGAAAGACTAGCTTAGTGAGGCTTAAGCAGCTAGCTAGCTCTCTTGTTTGTATTGTGTGTGATCTGGAGCCGTGCATTGCGTGCTGTATATATAGGCAATGATATACATCGAGGGCTTTTTAAGATACTCTCATATTCATCACATTCCAGGTGTGATGTGATAGATTGGTATACATTAGTTTAGAAGTTTCATCCCAATCCAGAATTGTCGTCTGGTCCGGTTAGGATCAGTTATGTGTATATCAAAGGAATCTGGTGGGTAAGGTAGGGGACATGAATACAAGGATAATGAATGAGGCCTTGGGTGTGTTTGGATCTCTAAAAAGACATTGTTCCGAATCGGAAAGGCACTGTAGCACGTTTCGTTTGTTTGTGGTAAATATAGCTATTTTTCAGACGTTTTTTTATCCGTCTGTGATTAAAGTAGTATAAAAATTAATGATTTTAGCAGACATAAACAGTTTGTTAATCATCTGACCCCGCCTGTGAGTAATTTGTTGTTGTGGTGATATGGTGAATGTAAAAGTGGAGAACTATTTGGGTTAACGAGTCACCTTTGCTTGGTGCTCGGCTTCGTGTTATATAGGATGAGAAGTGCCCTCATCGTGGCGTACACAAGTTTGTTACACGGTGCATGCGGTGGTGATGAGCTTGGGCTACAATCTAGGGACTTACAACTAATTACATCTTGTACAACAATCTATGAACCTAGACACTACAACTAACCACCACCGCATGGCTCATCAACGTGACAAACATTGGTTACAAAATATTGCTACAAACGTATACTTCTAACACCCCTCCTCAATCTCAGCCACTATGTAGGTTGAGATTGCGTCTAAATTCCATCAACTTAGCAACGGGCAGTGCCTTTGTGAATCCATCGGCCACCTGATCGCCTGTGTTGATAAATCTGATATCAAGCAACTTGTTGGCAACTTGTTCACGAACAAAGTGATAATCGATCTCGATATGCTTGGTACGAGCATGAAACACTGGATTTGCAGAGAGGTATTTAGCTCCTAGGTTGTCACACTTGACCCACATCATTTCAGCTGTTGCATTGGCAAGAGCCTTATATTCAGCTTCAGTACTAGACCTTGAGACGGTGGCTTGCTTCCTGGCCATCCACGAGACAAGATTACCACCAAGAAACACCGCAAAACCACCTGTTGAGTGCCTATCATCAATGCAACCTGCCCAATCAACGTCAGAAAACGCATTGACAATAACTGAAGATGACTTCCCAAAACAAAGACCAAGATCCAAGGTCCCCTTGATGTAACGCAAGATGCGTTTAGCAGCGGTCCAGTGAACAGTAGAGGGAGCATGAAGAAATTGGCAAACCTTATTGGCTGCAAAGCAAATATCAGGCCGTGTCAGTGTAAGATATTGTAGGGCACCCACCAAACTACGATACCGAGTGGCGTCATCAGGACCAAGTGGATCTCCATCCTTCACACTGAACTTCTGAGTACCGGGTAGAGGCGTGTCCACTGGCTTGCAATTTTGCATACCCGACCGAGCAAGAACTTCCGTGGCATAACGCTTCTGATTCAGAAGCAAGAACTCACTGTTTCTCTTGACTTCGAGTCCCAAAAAATAATGAAGAGCGCCAAGATCCTTCAGAGCAAAGTCACGCTGCAAATTCTTCAACAACAAATCTGTTGCCTTGGGCACCGAACTCGCCACAATGATGTCATCCACATAGACACGAACAAACATAACCAGGTTACTGGCCCTGAAGTAAAAAAGAGACGTGTCTGCTTTGGATGGTGTGAACCCAAGCTGAATCAATTTCTCACAAAGTTTGGCATACCACGCTCGCGGCGCCTGTTTGAGACCATAAAGTGCTTTATCCAACTTGCAAACATATGATGGATGAGCTAGATCAGAGAACCCCGGTGGTTGATACATGTAGACTTCTTCAGTGAGATCACCATGAAGAAACGCATTTTGCACATCAAGCTGACGAAGAGACCATCCTTGCGACACTGCTATGGACAGTATCAAACGAATAGTGGCCGCCTTGATCACGGGACTAAACGTCTCCTCATAGTCAATTCCATATTGTTGCTTGAATCCTTCGCAACCAGTCACGCCTTATATCGATCAATAACACCATATGCCCTTCTTTTGATCCTGTAGACCCATTTGCATCCAATGATATTCTTGCCCTTTGGCTTTGGGACAAGGTGCCAAGTATGATTGCGGAGAAGTGCTTGATACTCTTCACTCATAGCTTGAGTCCACTTAGGATCTTGCAAAGCCTCAGAAACAGTGCTCGGCTCACCGCTGGAGACCGTAGATGCCATACGCCACCTCACTGTGCCATCGGTGTATGTCTTGGGCTTGACAATCCCACGTTGGAGCCGTGTCACTGGTCGTTGTGGTGAGGGACTCACAGTTGTAGAGACTGAAGACACATCGGCGCCAACAGGCGCACCAGCCGCACCGGATCCGGCGGGTGCGGGAGGCGAGGCTGATCCACTGGCGGCTTGGGGAGCAGGAGTACCGGGATCTTCTTGTGCCGCCACATGGACTGGTGATGAGAGCCGTGGTGTCGAGTCCGGCGTAGAGGATCCATGGGAGACATGCTCGTGCGCCTGATCCATTCCAGCTGACGGAGCAGTGACCGATCTCGAGGCAGATTCGCCCGGCTCTGCCCCGACACCGCCAGGAGAATCACCATGGGGCAGTGCGCTGTCGCCGGGACGGAGACACATGCGATCACAAATAAACGACCACCATTCTCGCCCGTTCCTTCACCGCTTGCCACCAGATTTTGACCTGTAGGAAGCACAGAAGCACGAGGACTTGCACTAACGTTAGTAGTACCAGGAGATACATCATGAAGATCAGCAAGCCGTGCACTCCCAAAAGATGAAGAAGGATCAAGAAGGTCATGTGGTAGGAGTGAAATTTCTTTCCGAAGACGCGCACCGGCATTGGGATTTAAGCTAGCAAAAGGGAACACATGCTCATCAAAAACAATATCCCTAGAAATATAGACTCTACCTTCAGATGGATCAAGACATTTAAACCCTTCATGGGAATTACTATAACCGAGGAAAACACATCGTTTGGAACGGAATTGAAGCTTGTGGTCATTATAGCGGCGAAGGTGTGGCCAACACGCGCACCCAAAGGTTCTAAAGAACGAGTAATCAGGATCATGACCATATAGCTTTTGGAAAGGAGTACCATCATCAAGTACTTTGGTAGGTAGTCGGTTAATAATGAAAACTGCAGCTAGGAAGGCTTCATCCCAGAATTTGAGCGGCATTGAGGCGTGAGCTAGAAGGGTGAGCCCCATTTCAACAATGTGGCGGTGTTTGCGCTCGGCTGATCCGTTTTGTTGGTGGGCATGAGGACAGGAGATATGATGAGCTATGCCGATGCGTTGAAAGAAGCTATTTAGAGATCTATACTCTCCACCCCAATCGGTTTGCACTGCTAAAATCTTTTGACTAAATTGACGTTCAACCAATTGTTGAAAGTCGGTAAAACAACGAAACACCTCTGATTTATGTTTCAACAAATAGATCCATGTGAACTTAGAGTAATCATCAATGAACGAAACATAGTATGTATAACGACCCACTGATGAGGGAGCACGACCCCAAACATCAGAGAAAATGAGTTCCAAAGGCCTAGATGACACACTAGTAGACCTAGGATAGGGTAATTGATGACTTTTACCCTGTTGACATGAGTCGCATACATGTTTATTGCTCGAATCTCTAACAAAACTCAAATTATGACTCCTAAGGACACGATCCACAACTGGAGCAGCAGCATGGCCAAGCCGGTGATGCCAAACGGAGGTGGAGGGCTTGAACGCAGCATGGGCTTCTTTATTCTTGGCAACGCTAAGCGACGTGGGTTGAACTGGATAGAGGCCACCCTCACATGGACCTCGGAGGAGTGTTCTCCTCGCCTTACGTTCCTTAACAATGAAATGATCAGGGTGAAATTCAAGAAAGGCATGGTTGTCTTTAGCAAGATGATTGGATCAAACAAGACTTTTACTGATGCTAGGAACATGAAGGACATTTTTAAGTTGAATTTTGCTAGTGGGAGAGTGCAAGGATGCATGACCAACATGAGTAATCTCCATACCTGTCCCGTTTGCAGCGTGCACACGATCGCCTCCATGGTACTTGTCCCGCACGGTGAGCCTCTCGAGATCACCCGTGATATGGTCGGTTGCTCCAGTGTCCATGTACCAGTTGGAATCCGCCCCATAGGATGAAGTTGTAGCAGAAGACACCGATTTTGGTGGAGGGCCATTCACAGCAGAATCAAAGCGCTTGAAATAACGGTGTGCTGGGTGACCTTCCTTACCACAAATCTGGCAATAGACGCCAGGCTGAAAGTTCTTCCCCGGGCGGGCGACTTCCTCGATCTCCCCACCGCGACCACCGCCCCGCGAGAAAAACCACCACGCCCGCTGTTGGGGTTGTTGTTGTTGACGCCCGGAAGTTGTTGGCGTTACGCCTCCACGGCCACCACCTTTGGTCGCCAAATTGACCGACGATTGGTTGGAGCCGCCGCCGGTGCCCCTGAGCTCATGATGCTGCTCAAGGCCCACGAGTTGGGTGTAGAGTTCCCCCATGCTAATGGGTTCGACTCGAGCCGAGATGGCAGAAACCACCGACTCAAAATCTTCTCCTAAACCCGGTGAGGATATAGGAGATTAACTCGTCATCTTCAAGTCTTTTGCCCGCGCAGACGCCATATCGCCTGCGCGGGCCCCTTCATCTTGGTGAAATAATCACCGATTGACATTGCACCCTTGGTGCTGGTTGCGGCGCCATCCTTGTGGCGATGATTCTTGCCCGGCTGCGGGATGCGAACATCCCTCGATGGCTGCCCAAGCGCCGGCAGCAAAGGGGTCTTCATGGTGACTTGGGAGAGGATCTCCTTCCCGAGATTGGAAAGGAGATACGACAGACCGTCCGGTCCTTTGCCATCCACGCCTCGTACTCGGGGTTTGGCACCGGGTCTTCGTGCTTCTCGTCGGGCTTAGCGTCGGGCTTCACCTTGGGCGCCGGGAACATCTCGGGAGGTTTGGCGGCCCGGATCTATGAACCCAAAGAAGCCGTGCTCCCTTGATGGCCGACGTGACTTGAGCCTTCCACAAAGACATGATTGCTGCGACGAAGTTTCGCTTCGGCGGGAGGAAGATGCCGAGGGAAGTTGCGGGAAACGATCCGGGGACGAGGAAGAGGAAGCCATCACGATCCGTGAGGATTCTCGCCTCGATACCATGTAAAAGTGGAGAACTATTTGGGTTAACGAGTCACCTTTGCTCGGTGCTCGGCCAGTGTTATATAGGATGAGAAGTGCCCTCATCATGGCGCACACAAGTTTGTTACACGGTGCATGCGGTGGTGATGAGCTTGGGCTACAATCTAGGGACTTACAACTAATTACATCTCGTACAACAATCTATGAACCTAGACACTACAACTAACCACCACCGCATGGCTCATCAACGTGACAAACATTGGTTACAAAATATTGTTACAAACGTATACTTCTAACAGTGAAAGAATCGAAAGAGTTTCTCTGGCGAAGGTGGATTTTACGTAGCCTACCATGGCCACTAGCAGACGCAAGGGGGACGGGCAGGGGGCCATGCCCCCCCCCCCAAAAAAAACGATGTTGAATAATTTTTACACCAATGCTATAATTTGGTCTAATTAATTAATTTGATGTTGTTGCTTACATGGGCTTCATATTATTTTATACGAGCTTGGCTAGACGCCTAGTCGCTATCGTGAGGCCCTAGCTCGTTCCTAGGGAAGATGAAAATGATGGAAGTGCTGAAATGACCTCGCGGCATTTTCGCCGGTCGCCGTTGATTCCCTTCTCCTGCCCTCTAGTCTCGACTAATTCAGAAATAGCTAAGACCCTAACCATCGTGCCCACGGCAGCGCAACGCAACCGACTCCTTCGAGGCCACGACCATGAGTCCACGACCACTCTCTGGCTGATACTAAGCATCGAAGTAGTCGATCGCCGATAGACCCACACTCTCCATGAGGCCAGGTAAGGAATAAATTGGGAGATTAATTTCTAAGAGATTGCTTGATAATCTACATCGAGATGGAGATTGCAATTCAGTTCACAACTGATACACTTTTCTCGAATATGCATAAGATTTGTGTATCTTTTTCATTATGAAGAGTGTTTTACAGGCGCTACAATTGGGGGGCAAAAAAATTGTACAAAAAGTATTGGCCTCCCCAAAGGAATGTGGCGGACTACTCACGAATGAGACGACGTAAGTTGCATGCACTCGCTTCGATCCAAAGGTCGGTGGTGAGCTTGATGGTGGCTAGTAGTTGGGTGGTGATGGAGGTTTCGTTGCGGAAGCACCTCGCGTTCCTTTGTTTCCATATCTCCCAAGCTACCAGAGCGAACAGGGTGTCGGCACCCTTTCACTTGTCGCCGTGCCATCAGACTCCCCATTTGTCGATCCAGCATTCCAGCATTGATGCATGACCCACGCGCGATGAGTCGACGCCGAGCACCGCGAGGATGGTCCACCACACCTGCCTAGAGTACGAGCAGGAGGTGATGTTGTGGTCGATGGTTTCCGGCTCCTGATCGCAGAGGAAGCAGTTGTCGTTCGCCTGTAGACCGTGTTGCTGCCTCCTGTCCGCCGTCCAATGTCGCGTCCGCACTGCCAGCCAGAGGAAGATCCTTACACGAAGCGGCGCCCAAGTCTTCCAGATAATTTCTATTTTATGAAGACACGCAGAGTAAGACTAAAATGAAAATGTTAGTTCCTAAGAATACTTTTGCCTACAACAACTTTATGTATTGAAAATATGAAACTATGACTCTATATGTGATATTTTTGGTAAAGTTTATCCAATCTTCATCTTTCGTGGCAGTACAATAACAATAACCGACTATTTGTACTTGACTGGCTCCTCTGGCTCCGCCACTGTCCATGTCTCTGCTATATTTCTGTATGGATATGTGGCAGAAGTGATATTCTATATATATGCTCATACCCCTGATGACAGACTTATATATAGTAGAGAAAAGTATTGCTGATGACAACCATTCATATGTATTGTTGATGACAACACACTCATCACAACAGCACTAAAAGGCTTTCACTATCGTGAGTGTATAGTATATGAGTGTGTTCTATGTACTGTGCATTTGGGAGAAATCTTCCACTAGTATATGTACATCCAAATTTAGATGCTCAAAACGAAGCCCTTGAAAAACTGATGAAAATGTATTTATTAGTATTACTACCTTTCATGACCTACTGTGAGAAGGCGCTCTGACGAATTGAAGCTGTAGGTCGCTGGACGGCCCAAGAGCTTTCTGAAGTGGATTCTTTGGGTTTGGCACTGGAATAAAGGACTGAAAACTGAAAAACTTGAAACTAGTCCAATCGGGTAACTGAAACTCTGTCCAAACTTGAAATTTACCCAAGAACTGCACTCTGCACTTCCAGACAGACGTCTCTCTCAATTCAGGCGATCACCGGATAAGCCAGACACATTGTCACGGTGTTACCTTCACCAGCAGCAGCGAAGCCCAAGAAGAAGCGAATCCGAAAGCCCAATACCAAGTTTCAAGGCCCAGACTGGCATCAGTAAGCAAGCAAGCCCGCTGCATCGGGATTCCCTCTCGCGGCCCAGCCGCTGTAATAGCTTATCGTTTAAGTAGAGGAGAGAAGAACGGTCACGACTTTGTCTTGGTACTTTTGGTAGAACTTGGCGGCGAGCTTTGAGCTTCGAGGCCGGGCGGCGATAAGCGCCACCGGAGTTGTAGCCAAGTACCTTTACCAGTTATATGTGAGATTCATCGTAGCACTGCATACTATCCCTTATCGAAAGTGTTACATCTGGTATCATCGAGCCAGACATCCTCGGATTCCCCTCACAATCAATCGGCAAAAGGCTAGCAGACAAATTGGGTTCGATTGCTCGTCAATCTGAGTCCGATTTGCAATAAATCCACCCACCGCCGTTGATTTGGAGTCCCAATTCGGAGTAGATCCACTTCCCCTATCTGGACTCCGCTCTGGCGCATCCCCATCAGACGCGGGTTCAAGTGGCCATGAAGATCGACGAACAGCTCGCGTTGTTGCTGTCGAAGATGGATACGGAGGCCACCAAGTCTTCCGAGCGCCATTCCGAGGTCAGCGGCCGCATCGACGACATCCTCACCACGGTGAACGAGCTGCGCTCCGCCAAGGATGATTTCGAGAACTGGCGTCCTGAGGTCCACCACGGTGAACGAGCTGCGCTCCGCCAAGGATGATTTCGAGAACTGGCGTCCTGAGGTCGACAAGGAGATGGAGCACCTCCGTTCCTCTGTTGCGGATCTCCGTACTAAGCTCGAGAAGTCCGCGGCAACATCGACCCCAGTCAAGTCCGAGCAAGCTCATCACACCGGTGACGGCTCGGCGAAGGTGCTGGCGTCCGCCCATCTGGACGCATCCTCTTCGAAGGCAGCACCTGGGCCGATAGGCCACCACGTCGTTCAGGGTGGCTCTGGGTATATCTATACCCATGAGCCACCAATCCCCAAAGGTATACGAACTGATCCACGACCTCCTCCTAAGTCCTTTGAGTTTGGTCAGAACCATGCATGCTGTTCCCACCACCACTTAGGTCCAGCCATGCCTCAATTTGACTTTCCCAAGTTTAGTGGTACCAATCCCAAGTTATGGATCAGGCAATGTGACACTTATTTTGATCTCTATTGTGTTCCTGTTGAGAATTGGGTGAAGATAGCAACTGTCAATTTTATTGGGCCTGCACAGTTTTGGATGCAAACCATAGAGATCAATGTGAAATAGTGTACCTGGGAAGAGTTGTGCCATATGGTAGTTGAGAGATTTGATAGAGACCATTTCAACCAATTCATTAGACAATTTTTCCATGTTGAGCAAACAACTACTGTCTTAGAGTACATAACCCAGTTTGATGACCTCATGCACCAAATGTTAGCCCATGACCCTCATGTTAATCCTGCTATCCTCACTGGCAAGTTCATAGATGGCCTTAAACCTGAAATTCGTGCTGCTGTTATTTTACATCGCCCCAAAGACCTCGATACTGCGAGTTCTCTTGCTATTATACAGGAGGAGATCATGCAAGGCTTCAAGACCAAGGAACACAAGAGGATGGAGTCCAACTATAAAACTCCTAATCACTATCAGAAGCAGTATACAGGCTATCATCCAAATTCTGGCTATCAGCACACACAAACTCAAGAGTCCAAGCAGGAAATAACAAGACCCAAACCTGATGAAAAACTGGCTGCCTTGATGAATTACAAGAGATCCAAAGGTTTGTGCTTCAAATGTGGAGGCAAATGGGGTCCTCAACATAAGTGTTTAGCTACTGTTCCACTGAATTATATTGAGGAAGTTTGGAGTGCTTTGGGAGAATGTTACCCTGATACCATGCAGGAACAAGTGGATTCTGATCCTGATGAATTGATGGCACTGTCAGATCAAGCTGCTAAGGGTATTGCTGCTCCTCATACTCTGAAGATTCATGCTCATAGTCATATCAAGCATAGACCTGCCATCATTTTGGTGGATTCAGGCAGTTCACATAACTTCATTAGTGAGCATATGGCTCAGAATTTGAAACCATGGACTCCAGTAGATCACCCAATGGATGTTAAAGTGGCTGATGGTACTTTGCTTCAATGCACACATGAAGTTGCCAATTGTACTTGGACTGCTCAAGGAGTATTATTCACCAACACCTTCAAAGTTTTGCCATTACAGTGTTATGATGCCATACTAGGCATGGAATGGCTTGAAGCATTCAGTCCTATGACAATGGAGTGGAAACAAAAGTGGCTCAGTTTTACTATGCAAGATCAGGTTGTCAAGTTACAGTGCATTTCGGATGCTATACTTCCTGTGCATGAGATCACTTGCAATCAGCTCTTATCCATGCACAAGAAGGATGATATTTGGCATGTGGTGGAATTGTATTCAGTAGAGACACCATCTGCCAATACACCTGTTGAGCAATTGCCTGCTGAGATCACTGAGCTTGTTCAAGAGTTCCCAATCATCTTTGAAGAACCGTCTGGAGTACCACCACCCAGTGCAATCACCCACTCCATCCCATTAATGGATGGGATCCAACCCTTCAGACTTAAACCATACAGATATACTCCATCCCAGAAAGATGAGATTGAGAAGCAAATTGATCATCTTCTGAAATCAAACATGATCTAGGAAAGTACCAGTCCATTTGCATCTCCTGCATTGCTGGTCAAGAAAAAGTCTGGTGAATGGAGGCTATGTGTTGATTATAGGAGGCTGAATGCATACACTGTCAAGAACAAATTTCCAATGCCTATAGTGGAGGAGCTATTTGAGGAACTTCATGGAGCTTGTTGGTTTTCCACCTTGGACTTAAGATCTGGCTTTCATCAGATAATGGTTAATCCTGAGGATAGATATAAAATAGCTTTCCAGACTCACAGTGGGCACTATGAGTATAGGGTGATGCCCTATGGCTTAACTGGAGCACCTGCTACATTTCAGTCTATCACGAATCACATTCTGAAACCACTGTTGAGGAAATGTGTGGTAGTGTTCATGGACGATATCCTCATCTATAGTCAGACTTATGCAGAGCATATAGAGCATGTGAGACAGGTTTTTATGCTACTCCAAGAACATCAGTTCAAAGTTAGACTGTCCAAATGCTCCTTAGCTAAACAGCAGCTACACTACTTGGGTCATGTCTTATCTCCCAATGGTGTATCTACTAATCCCACTAAGATCCAAGATGTGCAGAAATGGCAGTCTCCACAGTCTGTCAAGGAGGTTAGATGTTTCTTGGGGCTAGCAGGGTATTACAGGAGATTTGTCAAGAATTTTGGCATGATTGCAAGACCTTTGATAGAATTATTAAAGAAAGGCACTTTGTTCCTCTGGACAGAAAATTGTGAATGAGCTTTCCAATTGTTAAAGCAAGCTCTCATATCTGCTCCTGTTCTAGCTGTTCCAGATTTTTCCAAACCATTTATAGTGGAAACAGATGCATCTGATACTGGTATTGGTGCAGTTCTTCAACAGGATGGACATCCAATTGCTTATGTCAGTAAAGCTCTTGGACCCAAGCATCAGGGCTTGTCTACTTATGAGAAAGAAAGTCTTGCTATTCTCTTAGCTCTGGATCAATGGAAAGCCTATCTCTTACCTGCTGAGTTTACTATACATACTGATCAGAGAAGCCTTACTTACCTTTCTGACCAAAGACTCCATACATACTGGCAGCAGAAAGTGCAGAACAAACTGATGAGTTACCAGTATAAGATCAGTTATAAAAAGGGGAGTACTAACTGTGCTGCTGATGCCTTATCTCGAGCTCCTAATCCTCCTTCTTGTCTTAATGCTATTTCACTTGCTCAACCAATTTGGCTCCAGACTCTGCAATAGAGTTATTCTGACAGTGACATAGCACAACAGCTTTTGAGTAAATTGGCCATACAAAATCCTGATGGCCATTTTTCATTACACCAAGGCATCATTAAGTACAAAAATGCTATTTGGCTGGGACATTCTCAGGAGCTCCAAGTCAAGGTAACTTCACAACTTCATGATTCCCCCATAGGAGGTCATTTTTGTTCTCTGGTCACTTATCACAGAGTTAGTCGTTTGTTTTATTGGCCACACATGAAACAAGATATTCAAAATCATGTTGAAGCTTGTCATATCTGTCAACAAGCCAAAACTGAGAGAGTTCCATATCCTGGATTGTTGCAACCTCTTGAGGTACCTGATAGAGCTTGGCTTATGGTTACCATGGATTTTATTGAAGGATTACCAAATTCCAAAGGGTATGATTGCATTATGGTCATAGTGGATAGATTTTCCAAGTATGCACATTTCCTCAAGCTGAAACATCCTTTTTCTGCCTTAACTGTGGCTCAACAATATATGGAACATGTGTACAAGTTGCATGGTATGCCTGCTGTGATAGTTTCTGACAGGGAAAAAATATTTACCAGCAGACTTTGGAAGGAGTTATTTGCTATGTCATGTACACAGCTATGTATGAGTTCAGCTTATCATCCCCAAAGTGATGGGCAAACTGAGAGAGTGAACCAGTGCATTGAAACTTTTCTCAGATGCTTTCTTCACAATTGTCCAAAACAGTGGTCTGATTGGCTTCATCTTGCTGAATTTTGGTACAACACTTGCAAGCATAGTGCTACACACCTTACTCCTTTTGAGATCCTTTATGCTCACCAACCCAACCACTTTGGTATTGATATGGATAAGGACTGTACAATTCCTGATCTGAATGACTGGATCCAAAACAGACAGCATATGAACGCTGTGATAAGTCATCAGTTGCATGTGCTCAGACAAGGATGAAACATCAAGCTGACAAACATCGCTCTGAACGAGTGTTTGCTGTGGGAGATCGAGTTTGGCTTAAGTTACAACCCTATGTGCAGCAGACTGTAACTTCCAGGGTCAGTCCAAAGCTCTCTTTCCGCTACTTTGGTCCATTTGAAGTTCAAGCTCGTATTGGTACTGTGGCTTACAAGCTGAAGCTTCCAGCTACATCCAAGATTCATGATGTGTTTCATGTTTCACTGTTGAAACCAGTCAAAGGTACCGGCCCTGTGCCCTTCACCCCTCTGCCTTCAGATACACTTCCTGTGCAGGTTCCTGAGATGGTGCTCGAACGCCGAGTGGTGACTAAAAACAACCGTGTCTATCATGAATTGTTGATCAAATGGGAAGGGCTTGATTCTGCAATGTCTACCTGGGAAGATGAAGACATGATGCTCACTCGCTTTCCAGACTTCACGGCTTGGGGGCAAGCCGTTGCTGATGGGGGGAGGAATGTCACGGTGTTACCTTCACCAGCAGCAGCGAAGCCCAAGAAGAAGCGAATCCGAAAGCCCAATACCAAGTTTCAAGGCCCAGACTGGCATCAGTAAGCAAGCAAGCCCGCTGCGTCGGGATTCCCTCTCGCGGCCCAGCCGCTGTAATAGCTTATTGTTTAAGTAGAGGAGAGAAGAACGGTCATGACTTTGTCTTGGTACTTTTGGTAGAACTTGGCGGCGAGCTTTGAGCTCGAGGCCGGCGGCGATAGCGCCACCGGAGTTGTAGCCGAAGTACCTTTACCAGTTATATGTGAGATTCATCGTAGCACTGCATACTATCCCTTATCGAGTGTTACACACATCAACCATCTACAAGCTCCTCAAAGCAAGGGGACAGCCCAACGACCGGCCTCAACCTTCGTATGGAAGAACGCTGCTCCTCCGAGGGTCCAACTCTTCATTTGGTTGCTGAGCAAAGGCCGAATACAGACAGTGCATGTCCAACGTATCCAGGAAGAAGGTTGTGGACTCACCTGATTTTGTCTGGTTTGGGGCGCCCAGATGAATCTCCAGAACACATCATCTTCAGCTGCCCGATTGCAATTCAGTTATGGAACTCACAGCATCAGCCAACCAGCAGTATTTTTCTCTCGTAACAAATCAGCACAAGACAAACGAGTACCAGAACCTAAAAAACATACAACTTCGTCGTTCTGAAAATTCTTATTAAATGTACAGGCACGTCGACAAAAGTGTGCTGATGGAGTGTGGCGGCGTAATTTTATAATTTGATACAGGGAATATCTGTAACTGTAAGAATACTACCTTACAACAAGTGGATGATCGGATGAAATGTACTGTAGCTGACATGGCTTCGAGGAACCAAAAACCCGAAATGAATTTTTTTTGGGCTTGTTGTACTAGAATAAAGGACTGAAAACTGTATAAACTTGAAACCAGTCCAGTCGGGTGACTGAGAAACTCTGTTACATCTCTTGAAAAAGAGTACCCAAAAAAAAAAAAGCTATGTACTGTACTTCATTGGAGTGGGCCTTATTGGATACATCTGTCTTGTTTAGTATTCAATCGGACTAATTATGGGACTGGGCCATATTTGTTTGCCTCTCTTCTTCTTCAGCATCAAAACTGGGCTCAGTGAATACTTTGGGCTCCAAAGTCGCTTCGTTGTACTCCCTTCGTGCCTGAATAAATTTCTATAATTTTCTCAAGTCTAACTTTTGAAATTTTAACCAAATTTCTAGAAAAAAACGTATCAAGACTTATTACATCAATAACATCCTTAGATATGTTACATAATATACTTTTCATAGTGTTCATTATATAAATAGATATTTTTATATCACTAGCCGATAGACCTCTAGCAAAATAAGCCTCTGAACATGCACTATGACCGATTAAGATCAAGAAACAACAGCCGACGAAGTGTAATCTGTCGTCAGAAAGATAACTCGATGTGATAAAGCGATAAGACGACAGGTTAATATGATGAGGCCCACGAATCTCAATCCTAACTAGGCATATTGGTGATATTACCATATTTAATAAATTAAACACACCAAATATCGATGACTAAATTACACTGAATTAAGTAAGAGATCAAATGATTAAGCCATACTAAATTAGATGTAAATGGATAACTAAGTAGACTTAAACCACGGTAGAGATCAAACAATGCAGCCTAACGAGATAAAATACTAGTACTCACAAGCAAGTCGGAGATCGAAACCGATGTAGCCAAGAACTCGCCAGGTTCTATGATACTCCTACTCCTAAGGGGTGGCGTGACGCTCAAAGGTCTATATTCATTTTGTATATTTATACCCTGGCCCTATACACGAGTCCTAGACGAGTAAGCACGACTTAAATTTTTATATGTTTGCACAAATATTTTAAAAAATGAGTGACCAAACATTGTGTCAAAAAGACAAATGTCAATCATTTCAAAACAGAGGGTCCACCTGGCGATGCAAATTTTTTACAGAGGGGGAAGGGCACGATCGCATTTGGACGACGGATCAATGTCTTACTGCACGGAGATGGTGTCCTTGTTTTACTCTTTTTAGTTGCGGGAGAAAATTATATATCATCGAAGTCTAATCACACATGTGATAGATAAGATTGTTCTTATTAAAAATGATTTGCATCTAATCTAATTTAGCCAAAACTAATATAATCTAATTAACATAACAGAGGCATAAAACTCATTAAAATTTGGCTTAGGATCATATCAGGATCTAAGCAAGCTCATCATACCGCTGGTTGAATTAGAACTTAGATTAAACATTATCTTGACTTGGCCTAAACATGATCACTAATTTAATGTTATATGAGTATTACATCTTGGTGACTAACCAGAGTTTGTAGATGCCATCTGAGGGCCTCTCTAGATGTGGAAGAGTTGACATAGATGAAGTAGATCTTATTCTTCACCAGATTAGGGCTTGACCACTGGCGGAAGACGAAAAAAAATCTAAGGTAGGACTGTCAAGTCATCGATAACATATATTGTAAAGTAATCTCTCTAAAAATTGTTCACTAGACCTAGTGATAGTTAAGCTCAAAGTACTAGCATTTAGGTCATAAATAATTATAGAAAATATAAGCAAAATCAACTAACCAGTTGACGATAAAGGTTTATGCCTAGGCGGCCTAGGCAATTGCATTTACCCATCTTTCTTGTTTTGAAATGTTTTCTTGATCTTCTCATGACCAATTCCTGTACATCAAAACAAAATGGCCAAATCAATCAAACCAAATTATTTGACTAAAAGAGTGAATAAAAACAATTAACAAAGTGTCAAATTTTAGAGTTGGAAGGCTTACCGTGATCTTGTAGGTCTGTACTTCGTGAATCGCCGTTGTCGCTTGTCTCGTCGTCATCGCCACTCTCGGCCGAAGCGGCACAGCAAATGGATCTGACTATAGTCTACCGATTCTACGAACCGACGATGAGGCGAGAAGCCGATGCGAACCGGCGGCAAGTTGCGGTCGTGATTCGTAAAAATTAGAGCGCGTGGCTAGCGGCTGAAGGCAAAGCAGCTCGTGTAGGTGTCAGGTGTGATGTACAAAGCCCCAATCCACATCCACATATGCAGGCACCCGGCCCACAGGCCAGAAGTATGTACTGTCAAGGCCCAAAGGCCCAAACTCCTACAAATTCCTTTTTTTTTTGAGATAATACATTACAACACAGACGTCCAACGTGCCCGCACACTTACCATTATAAATGCACGCACACAAACCTACCCCTATGATCAGCTTCGAATGACTAAGCCGCATGCATTTTAACAACGTCCCACTCATCGATCTCAACTCCCATCCAGTGGATGACCGACGAACATGGGTGGGGATTCACGGTGGAGCCAAGTTGCCCTACCGGGTCCTCCGCCATTGGGCTGGACGCTCCTGGTTGGTGAAGAAATCGATGTAAATCTTGCAGTACATGGACGGACACGGGTAGACAACCGTCTCGACTCTTAACTGCCTAATAGAATGGTTCTTGTGTTCCATGGTGTGTAAAAATCTTGAGAAAACGCTTGGGGCGTCACCCCCTACTTTATATGCGTTGTAGGCCTAGGGGGCGAATCATAGAAATCGAAGGGTTGATGCCGATCACAACAGATCTAGTTAGTTGCGATTGTTTGATAGGTGGACTAAAACTAAAGCCTTAATTAAACTTGTAACTGATCTCGGAATTAGCTGAGATTACATTCCAACACATAAGTTATCCGGGTCTCAAAAAAGATTGAACCGGTACATGTGCTACATTATTAATAAAATATATATAATCCATACATAACATAATTAAACATAAAGGCACTCACAATGCAGACTCTATCATAGAGTCTAAGACTATTTATTACCTCGAGTATTGTGGACTTGGAGTTCAAATAAGACTTGGAGACTTAGTTTTTTTTCCATAAATACACTGCCACATCTGCCACATCATCAAAATGCAATAAATATTAAGGTAATAAATAAGCTTAGACTCTACGATAGAGTCTGCACCGTGAGTGCCCTAATCCAAACTAAGGAACATTTTGTACAAGGTAATTTGTCGATGCACATGACAGCAAGCGCACTAGAAATTCCACAATAGAGCTGCAGTGCACGGCTCAGAACGAATTTATTCTTCCATGTTTTATTGTTTTTCCTCCCATGAGCTTATTCAGGGGAGAAGCTCAATGACAGATACTAGACCTAATGTTGCCACGACTTTGAATCCGCTGAATCCAGCTTCTACGATAATCCTCTTCCATTCATGCTCTTCTCGCTCGGCCCCGTTACCACTCATCATGTGAAAATCAAATAAAACTTGCGCCTCTCTGACAACATCGTCCTGCGCCCCAAATCCAACCACCGGATTGACGATTATGACTCTTGCTCCAGCACCGTCGTCCCTGCTATGAATTGCATTCTTACACTGTCGAAGTACTTTGACACAGTCCTCATCACTGATACTATCCAAAACACCCTGCAAACACATATAATTTTACTTGTTGGCCGCCAACAGGGATCTGTCGTCCGTTTTGAAAGAAAAAACGAAGGAGAATATATAGAGAAGCGTGCACTACACCTTGAGGAAAATGACATCTGCTGGTGGAATGAAGTCGAACATGTCGCCGGCGACGAACTTAACCGTACTATGCTCCGGCGCTTGGCTTATCACGTGTGGGAGGTCCAGCACGGTGCACTTGACCTGCGGGAATGCCCGGGAGATGGCAATCGAGGCCGCTCCATGGCCGCCGCCGACGTCGACCAGCGAGCCGATCCCGCGGAAGACGTCACCGGCCTCCCTGAGCACGAGCTCCATGACTAGGTTGGTCTCGGCGACGCACGCGTCGTTGAGGGCGGTGTTGAGCACGGGGTCGTTCTTGGTCAGGGTCCACGGCGACGAGCCGTGCACCATCTGGACGAGCGACTCTGCGACGTTGTCGTCCCTGAACCACTCCTCCAGGTGGGAGAACATGCCCGTCGTAGTGGGGCGCATCGAGGCGCGCAGAAAGGCGGACATGTCGCACGGCGAGGCCCCCTCACCTCCGACGAGGAGGGAGGACACCGGGGTGAGGGTGTAGATGGTGGTCTCGCCGGTGCACGAGTCCGCGGCTGACGACGGCGGCTGGTTGCTGGTTGCGACGACGCCGGAGACGGCGAGGACGCGCATGAGACGCCGGAGGTGTGGGAGCTTCGACTGGGGGAGCCCGGTCTCCGTAATGATGTCGGAGATTGTCGCCGCGCCACCGCGACGGTGGATGGCTCCAGGGATGCCTAGATTGCTGGCGCATCTCAGCGCCTGTGACTTGAGGTGGCCAAAGATGAGGCTGAAAAGCTCGGCATGGCCTTGCATCAAGCTCGCGGTGTTGATCTCGTCTTGGCTACTAGACATTGTGTAGCTGGTTTGTTAGCTAGCTCGATGTACAGCTTCACTTAGTTCGTGCCTACTTTGGTGTTGGTGAGCAAGGAGCACGATTGGGAGGACTCCGCACCTGAATGCGCAATATATAATAGACTGCATCCGTTCTAAAATATAACGTTTTTTTTTACTGTTTTTTTATTGATTTGTGCGCTGTTTTATGTTTTAGCTCCCGTTTTGAGCATCTGGCGATGTAAACTGATACTCTCTCTCTCCCAATAATCCCAAATGATAAGTTATTTTAAGAATTTTGGAGACTGCAAGCATCTCAAATTTGAGCAAAATTAGTGGAAGAAACAAAAAAAAAAAAAAGTCTACCATCAAATGGGTATATATTATGAAAATATAACTAATGATACTTAGTTGGTATCATAAATATTATTATTTTATTATACAATTTTTTTGAACTTAAAGAAAACTTTAACCCTACATGATTTTCTTGGAATAACTTATTATGAAATGGGAATATAGTTTTTAGAACAAAACAATACATTCGCATCTTTTGTCTAGGTCATCCTTACGGAGACAAACAGTTTTTAATGACACCGAGAGAATGAGCTCAGAGCAGTTCGGTGAGCAACCAATTTAGCTGGTAAAATGGACAGCAACGCTCCGGAATGTCTGTTCCGTGGTAGTAGCAAATACTACTAGGATAAACACTTCTACATGCCTCAAATGGCAAGCTATTTTTTTCAGACATTTTTTATCCGTCTGTGATTAAAGTAGTATAAAAATTAATGATTTTAGCAGACATAAACAGTTTGTTAATTCATCTGACCCCTTGTGCTGATTTGATGAAAGAAGAGCGAAAGAGTTTCTCTAATATAGGACATGTTTGGATCCATTGATTAGAGTTAGTTTGAGCTACTTGGAGCCCAACTAGCCCTAAAGGATCAAACAGGAGGGTTAGATTGAGGTTAGATGCATATAAACTACCTAAAAAAAACTAGCTCACCCAAGAGGTGCTAATTAGAGTTAGTTCAGGTTGTTCCACTAAAAAGTGTATTTTCTTTCTCCCTCCACTCATACCAAATGACTGCACAAGTACATTTAATATCAATCTAACTCTTGCATCCAAACACCTCTAGGGCTAGCGTTAATTTAGGGCTAGAGTTGAAGTTATAAACTACTCCCTCCGTCCCGCAAATATTGGTACATGTAGTTTTGGGCACGGAAACCAAGGTGGATGTGAAATTACGAAAATGCCCCTGAAATATCAGCCCGGTACATGGTTCCTCCCTTGCGCTTGTCACGGTGACGAGAACCATCCGGAGGCAAAGTGGAAAGCAGCGTTATTTTTTAGAGAGAACTTGTGGCTAGGATTGATCCGGTATGTAGAGAGACTGTGCTGGTCATTCGACTTTGTGTCGATCGTGCTCGCATCTTGCTGTGCCATGCATCTCGGCCAACATTTGTGGGAAATTTTTTGAATCGCAGATGTACAAATATTTGCTGGACGGAGGGAGTAACTCTAACTAAGTTAGAGTATCCAAACAGGGCTATAGTCACCCAAAGCATGTCATTTATAATATACAAATAATTTATTGTCATTATATTACCCTGTGCGTCCATGCCAACCACGACGCCCCCCCCCCGGTGCTGCCACCGCCTGTAGGCGAACACCGTGGAGCCAGAAGCAGAGGATTGCTAGGCGGGCCCATGGTGGCCGCTACCCACACCGTGCCACTGCTGCAGTCAGTCCCATTGTAAGAAAAATGGACCTCGGTCCATTTATTATGGATTTTGGTGTTTGAATGATCAAACGACACTAATGAGTTTGCGAGTGTTTATTTTGAAGTCTCACATGATGCAAAACATGACTTGGACTGTGGCACTGTAATTTTCCAGACAAAGACGCCGTAATTTTTCAGAGAGTCAAATATAAGAAGCTCAATGAAAGACCTCAAGAATCAAGCAAAGTCCAAGCACGAAGGCAGGACCAAGCCCGAAGTGAAAAACACGAAGAAATAAGTTGGAAGAGGGGTTTTTGGTCCTCTGAACGCTAGCAGCTGATGCGTCCGAAGCTAGCTGACGCGTCAGCTGCCTGTTGTGTTGCGTCAGTTGCTCAAGGGCAAAACTGCAGCAACGTCGGCATCAACCACCGTAGCATCTGGAGCTAGGAGTTCACCACGTCAGCTGGTCAACCGCATCTGTGCATCTTGATCTCAGACAGAGGACGCGTCCGGAGCGACATTTGGGTGCGCAGGAACTCTCTGGTGTGGGAGCGGACGCTTGCACCTGTGTGTCCGCTACAAGGAGAGCGTGCGCTGCTATCTGACAAGAGGCAATGGCTTGCTCCAACGGTCGGGAGCGATCCAATGGTCGGCAACAGTCAGATTTCCGCAGCTGACGCGTCCGAAGGAACCTGCTGCGCATCCGCTGCATACAGAAATGGCTGGATTTGCCCCTAACGGCCATATTCCCATTTGGACCTATATATACATCACTCAACCGGCCAAATGAGTGTGGAGTATGAGATCATACCTAGAGTGTCGAGACACCATTTTAGAGCTCCTCACTTGTATAGTGTTTAGAGATATATTCGGTGATTAGTGTGAGCACTTTGCGAAGTGCTTAGGTTAATTAGACCACCGCTTTATACGCTTTCTCTAAGCTTAGGCTTAGTGTTTCGAGAGATTAGTGAATCTTCAAGAGTTGGAGATCGGAGGGGCTCGAAGTCAAAACATGGAAAAGCTATTTGGACACGTCTTTGTGTGTAATGACGTTGTTGAAAGTACCATTATTTGTAAGTACTAATCAGGATTATAACCCGATCATGTAACGTTGTCAGTCTATCGTGTAATGCGAATTACCAGAAACTAAAATAAATTAGCCTCGTGAAGCACGCAGGAGGATCCGTCCAATTTTTTGAGTTTATCGTGTACGATCATGCAAAAATAATTGAAGGGCTATGGTTTGATGAGTGATGGGTCGGTCCGTAGCATCGTCCAAACACGGAAAAGCTGCATTCATCTTTGTTTTGTGCCGCTGGACCATCATTGACTCTCTGCATTTAAACTTATTGTTCAGAATCAGCCCTACTTTTGAACTATATAACTTTTTTCCCTGGCAACAAATCAGTTCTACAAATTAGCCATAGCCACGATAACTCCCGCTGAACAAAGCGACTGTAATCCAATATTAATTAGTGTTGGTTCTAAGCAAGAACTAGCACTGTCAGTGTTTTTTTATTTAAAAATTAAAATCAATACCTAAAGAATTAGAGTAACGCATTTCATATATTATCATTTGTTCTAACGTTCTATCGAGCGGGACGATTACTCAAACATGTGTTATGTCGACTAGCGCAAGAGGCTCTGGTGCGGTTGGGTATGTTGTATTCCATCCCTTATTTTTCAGCGATTTAAATCATGATTGTTAGTATCATCAACATGTTGGTGGCAATTACATCATACATGCACATATATGAGGCGACAATCTTATTTTAAATCTACATCTACATTAAATTAGTACTGAAATCGCTTGGATTGAATTAATACTAAACTTGTTACATTTCTAACCCGGGCTTATCTCTGCCATAGTCACGCCAAAAATGATGTCCGCGGATACGTTACGCTGTCTATTGTCTACTTCCTCTCACCAGAAACTAAAATAATCAGCCTCGTCAAGCATGCAGGAGTGTCCGCCCAATCAGTTTCATGCAAAACTATAATGCGATGAAGGTGGCCTTCAATCTCGTCGAAGCGCCGGTCAATCTTCTCAAGTTTTCGCCGAGGAGACGCTTGAGAGCCATGAAGAAGTCGTGCATCTCGAAGCCATCGGTGGTGAGAATCGCCCTGGTCTCCGGATACCACATGTCACAACCGCTTGGGGAGGAACGGCGACCACGGTGCGGGCGGCGGCGCACTGGGCGGCGGCGCTGCCCTATGGCTGGGGTGGGCGCCGCGTGTGTGTGCGAGGGAGGGGCCGGCGACGCTAGGGGGCAGAGAGCAAGAGCGGGGGAATATTTTCTTTATTCGCTTGTCCCTAAATGATTACATCCACCCTGTTTATATAGCCCTTCTATGGGACTTATCTCAAGCAATCTCTAAAGGTTTCCTTATATTTCCGGAATACCATTTACACCCAAACTCTTATTATTCTTTCCTAATAGGAGATTTCCTTATAGATTGGAATATCCCCTTCTCACAAAAAGTCCTAATCTGAATTGCAGACGATGATGTGGATGATGGGAACGGCGGCGGCGGCGGCGGTGCCAGCCCCTCCTTGGGCACTCGTGCTCGCCCCCTCCTGAGACGGGCCAATCCTATGCTGTGACACTATCTTATTTTCTAGGTATGTGTACGAGTGATCTAAATATTTTGAGCTTTGAAAAGACGTAATATTCCCAACGTCATCGTTTTGATATAAATGTTTTGAAACTGATTGGTAAGATAAGAATCCTTTTTCTTCAAAACTGATTGGTAATATACATATAAATATTTTGAGGTTTGAAAGTCGCAATATTACTAGCGTCATCAGTTTGATATAAATATTTTGATAATAACACTGTTGAATCAGCAGCCTCCAAAAATGGATTCTTTAGCGGCCACTAAAAAGGGATTAGTCAGACAAGAGTCACACAGATGGACACATCTTACCAATCAGTTTTTGAAGAAAATGATTCTTATCTTTGCCCAAAAGATAATATATCTTCGTTTCTATGTATTTGTATGAATGATTTAAATATTTTGAGTTTTGAAAAGAGGAAATATTCTCAACGTCATCATTTGATACCGAGGGATTTGTCCTTTATTAATTTATTGCTTTCAATTGTATAATTGGTTCTATTTAATTAGAAAGACTATAAAAGGTGGTAAGGTGGCCGGCTATATACATATTAGAAATATACAACATACTGCATATATATGTTATCATTTGTTCTTTCCATCACTTCTATTGAGCGGGATGCCTGCTCAAACAGGTCCTATGTCGACTAGTGAAACCGGCTATGGTGCGGTTGGGTGGCAGTGACATCATACATTGTCATGACCCAGGAAATAGGGCCCGAAGGACAGGCCCGACGGGCCCGAGGAGCACCGGCGCCGCCCCTGGGCTTGCGCTGCGCCGCCCGCCGCCTTCCCTCCTTTCCGCGGATTCTTCGGCAATTAATTCGGGAATAAAGGAGGAAAATATCTAGGATTATCTTTAGGCATTTTGGTGTGCAAGGGGCTATCTCATCTATAAGGGAGACCCTTATTAGGAAATAAATAAATACGATATGCTTGTAAAAGGTATTCCAATCTATAAGGAAACCTTTAGAGAGATTACTTGAGATACAAGTCCCACTAGTCGGGCTATAAAAGTAAGGGGTCTGTAATCTTTCGGGGCAACAAGCAAATAAAGAAATTTATCCCAATCTCCTTCTCTCCCGCGCTCGCGCCGCCCGCCTCCACCACGCCGCCGCCCTCCGCGCCCCCACGCGCCCACCGCCCCGCCGCCGCCGCGCCGCGCCACATCGGCCGGCGCGGCCGCCGCCGCCCACGCCGCCGCCATCATCACCGCCCCCATCCTCCTCCTCCTCCACCAATCTCTCAATCTACGTGTCGGTTCGGTCCAATCTAGCCGAACCCGACACCGGGTATCCGGAGACCACTACGATCCACCCACCACCATGGACGCCGAATCGAAGAAGGCTGGCGAAGAATTTGGGGGATGAGTTCGCCAAATTCAACGTCGGGGATGGACACGATCGAGGATAAGCTCTCTATCCTCTCATGCGATGACCCAAGCAGGCGCTCAAACGCCGTCAACAACTCCATGACGCCGAGATTGCAATGAAGACGATGTTGGAGACAACAGCTCGCGACCTCATCAAGAAGAGGACCGATGGCAAGCAGAACCAGGGCGACCAGGTCACAAGAACCGATCCGAGAACCCGACGAAGGGCTACTTGGGGCGAAGGCAGCGCCAGGGCGCCGCCGCCCGGGCGCATGCGCCGCCCCTCCCCCCTCTCCGGTCGACACCTTCACGGCTCGCTCCTCGCCGCGCACAAGCCGTCCCTTCCCAACCTACGATGGCAAGGAGGATCCCTCCCATGGATCAACCGCGCGAGCAATTCTTCGGGGACAAGGTACGCCGGCCTCTGAGCAAGTCCGTATGCCTCCTATCATCTCACAGGAGGAGCACAAAAATGGTACATGAGGCTATCCCGGGAGAAACCGATGGCAGATTGGGCAAGCTTTGCCCAATACGTCAACGAGCGCCGCCCACCGAACGGGCGGAACTCCGCCGGGTGAGCTAGCATCGCCGAGGAAGACAGTGCAAATAGTCGATGAGTACACGTAACAGTTCCTCGGCACACGTGGCATGCGCAGTAACCTCGACGACCAGCCAGCAGGTCAACATCTACACAAAGAAGCTTGGGCGAACCGCTCAAGACAGACGCCGAGATGCAGAACCCCAAGGACATGGAGGCAGCCATGTCCCTCACTGTGGCGTCTGGCGACGCCGCCATCCTCTACAACACCGGCAAGCCGGCACAGCAGGCAAAAGCCGGGCGCCCGTGCCCGTGGCCCCGCCGCCGCCCCTAGGCGCCCTCCTCGCCGCCAGCAGAACGACTCGGCCGCTTAAGCGGCCGACACCGTAGGAGATGACGGAGCGCGCAAGGCTGGACTCTCGCTTCAATCGTGACGAACCGCTCACACGGGTCACAAGTGCAAGCATCTCTTCGACATCACGATCTTCAACGACTACACCGACGACGCGATGAACGCCCGTTAGCGCACGCGTCAAAGAAGAGCCACCGACCAAGGTCCTTGTTGGGGACCCCGACTCCCGATGCGTGGTGCTCATTCTCTCTACCTCGTCGGCATGATCTCAGGCACGGGCGTCAACATCATCGTCGACTCGGGAGCAACACACAACTACATCGACCCCAGCGTGGTGACCACGGCAGGCCTCGGACTTAGCCAATGCGTGTGCTGATCACCACCGGCACCGCGCCACGCCTACATGCCGCGCCACCACCTTTGACGTTCCACTACGCCTTGATGCCAGCACCTACGACATCGACGCCTACGTCGTGCCACTGGGCGACGACGTCGACGTCATCCTCGGCATGCCTTGGTTGGCAAGCCTGGGACGCGTGACGTGGGACTTCGTGACTCACGAGCTGCAGTACTACCGCGACGGTCGCCCGACCACATTCACTTCAGCTCCACCCCCCAGCGTAGGGGAGCCCCTGGCCCTGGCCTGCTTCGGTCAGGCATCTTCGCCGACGTCCGTACGCCCACGACTCGGCTTGGGAAACGTTCGAGGCATGCGACTGCCTTGGATCTCTACGACACGTCCGCCGGAAGTCTTCGTTCGCCTACGCCAGCTACATTGGAGGATCGGCACCTCCGCCGCACGCCCTCGACGTCACCACGGCGACGCCACTCCAAAGATGGATGCTTGAGGATCGGCTTCCTCCTCTTCGACGGCCGGTTCTACCTTCCCGCTTCTTCCCCACTACTACCGTGACTTGCTTTGGAGGCCTTGCCGGGCGGAGTTCGCGGGGACGAACTTCCTCGCCTTGGGAGCTTACACGACGGAGCCAACTTCACCGATCGACCGCCATCCCTGTTGGGCGGCATATGGCCACGACGCCACCACGTCGGCCCATTCAGGGTCGTCCTCCTCGACGGCATGGATCGCCTCTTCCTCACTGTCGACAATGTCCACATCGCCTACGATGCGAGAGGGGTGTCCACCGCCGCCCTCTACGCTCGACATCGGCTCCTTCATGTACGGTGCGATGTTGAACTTGGCCGCTACTCCTCCTACTCGCCGTGACATCACCATCCGGCGCTGCTTCGGCTCTTCGCCCACGCTCCACCCAATGAGCGTTTCTTGTTCTGGAGAGCCCACCCCGCGACATGGTGCATCGGCACCTTGACGTGGGCGTTCCCTTAGGAACTGGCGGCAGCCCGCCGTCGAGCAGCTTCACACCAGAGGGGCGTGCTGTTCATCCGGTACATCTACCACGGCTACATCGGCAACCTTCACTACCTCCTGGAGTTTGATCCTAAGCGAACCAGGGCGAACATGATCCTCAGGAACCCAGTGCAGGGTCGACTCCTACTTCAGGTTGAGCTCATTGTTCCAGGGGCAGCTGATCTCCACCCATGTGTCATAGAATGGACTTTCATCCAGCGAGGAGGACGCCGATCGGAGAAAGGGGAGAGATGTCATGACCCAGAAATAGGGCCCGAAGGGCGGGCCCCGACCGGGCCCGAGGAGCGCCGGCTCCGCCCCCCCCGGGCTTACGCGCGCGCCACCGCCGCCTTCCCCTCCTTTCCGCGGATTCTTCGGCAATTAATTCGGGAATAAAGGAGAAAAATATCTAGGATTATCTTTAGGCGTTTTTTGGTGTGCAAGGGGCTATCTCATCTATAAGGGAGACCCTTATTAGGAAATAAATAAATAGGATATGCTTGTAAAAGGTATTCCAATCTATAAGAAAATCTTTAAAGAGATTGCTTGAGATACAAGTCCCACTAGTCGGGCTATAAAAGTAAGGGGTCCATGTAATCTTTCGGGGCAACAAGCAAATAAAGAAATTTATCCCAATCTCCTTCTCTCCCTCGCTCGCGCCGCCCCCCGCCTCCACCAGCGCCGCCGCCCTGCGCGCCCTTGTAGCGCCCAGCGCGCCCACCACCACGCCGCCGCCGCCGCCCGTCGCCCACCCCTTGCGCCATCATCACCGCCCCCATCCTCCTCCTCCTCCACCAATCTCTCAATCTACATGTCGGTTCTGGTCCAATCTAGCTGGAACCGACATACATGCACATATATGAGGCCACACACTTATTTGTAATCTATTTCGAGATTAAATTAATACTGAGATCGCCTGAATTAAACTAATACTAAAATTGTCTACATTTCTATCCGGGGCTTATCTCTGCCGTAGTCACGCCAGAAATGATGCGTGTGGATACCATGTTACCGTGTCAGTCTATCGCTACAAAAAAAGAAACTAAAATAATCAGCCTCGTACGTAAGCATGCAGGAGCGTCCGTCCAATCAGTTTCATGCAAAAATAATTGGGCTTATCTCTGACGTAGTCACGCCAAAATATGATGTGCGTGGCATGTGCTGTGTTTAATTTCACCACTCAAGCTAATTATGGGTAGGTGTTTTAAATCAAAGAGTTAAGTTTTTGCTCCTAATGGGCAGGAGTTTTTGCATAGTCTTTCGAAATGAATAATGGTGGCGGTTATTTTGAAAACTGCCACGGTTAATACTCTAATTAACCGTGGCGGTTTTTTTCATTAACCATGGCGCCACGGTAAATAAATCCCATACACACAGCAATTTCGAGCAAAGAAAGCTCATCTCAGCCCGATATCCATGCTCTGGTATATAATCGGACATTAGGGTTTCACTTTCACCCCTCCCGCTCCAGAGCAGCCCCAACTCCTCACTCTCCACCCCCCTCTCTCTCTCCAACTCTCTCCAACAAACCGACGCGAGGGCGAGGCCTGATGGCGTGATGGCGCACTGGCTAGAGTGCTGCGGCCCGGCGGCGCGAGGGCGGAGTCCCGGGCGGTGCTCAGCGCACCGGCCTTGCCGTCGTCCCCGCCTTGCGGCAACTCCAAGACGACGCCGAGAGCCCCCTGTGGGTGGCCGTGAGTAAATGATTCGTTGCGGTGTTTAGACTTGGCGGTCGAAAGATAGGAGAGGCGGCATGCGGAGGAAAGCTCGCGATCACGGTGATCCTGTGCGCAGGGTGTGACGCCTTGAGTGGGAGAGAGGTGGGAGAGGGCATGTCCAATACTTTTGATCGTGGTCATTGAATCGTGACTGAGTAATGAGAGAGAAGGTTGAGATGCAATCTAGGTGGTTCATTTTGAATGTATTTGAATGCAGATATGTTGGTGCATTAGTACGGTAGATGTATATACGAATGATTTATATATTTTTGAGGTTTGAAAAGATGCAAAATTCCTAGGGTCGTCATTTTGATAATAACACTATTGAATTAGCCGCATCTAACATTGGATTCTTCAGCGGCCACTAAAAGGGTTTAGTTATTGGACACCAGAGCCACACTGATGGACACATCGTACCAATCAGTTTTGATGAAAAATGATTCTTATCTTCGCCCAAAAGACTAATATACATGCATGCATGTCATATTGTAACAGCCCTTGAAGAAGGGCTTGGAGGAGGAGCCGCTGGCCCACGACGGCCGCGGGCAGACAGGGGAGGGAGGGGTGCGGGCGCGCGGGACGCGGCCGGGCTGCCGTTCCGCGGTTATTTTGGTAACTAAAATTATCTTAGGATTTTCATAATCTTCGAGTTCAGTAAGGATAAGATATCTTTTGTTTAGGGAATAAATAATCTTCAAGTTTGATTACAAATAGAATATATTTCTTTTAGAAAGAGGAGTTCTAATCTACATGGAAACCTCCTAGGATTCTTGCTTGCAACAGTCCAATATGGACTATAAATACATGGTGGATTTAATCTATTAGGGCAAGAAGGAAATACTTTGGAGCAAGAAAGAAATAAAAATATACTTCCGCCTATTGCCTTTTGCCTCCTACGCACGCGCCCCGACCCCTGCTGCCGCCCCGCATCACGGCTGTAACACTATCTGTCACAACCACATTGGGAAGGGGCGGAGATGACAGAGCCGGGGCGCACCGGCAGTGGCGCTGCCCTAGGGCAGGGGCACAGCGCCAAGACGCGTGTGTGCAGGGAAGGGGGCGCTAGGGGGCAGGGGCGCAAGAGAGCGGGGGAATATTTTCTTTATTTGCTTGGCCCTAAAAGATTACATCCTCCTTGTTTATATAGCTCTCCTATGGGACTTGTATCTCAAACAATCTCTAAAGGTTTCCTTATATTTCCGAAATACCTTTTACACCCAAAATATTGTTCTTCCCTCGTAGGATATTTCATTATAGATTGGAATATCGCCTTCACACAAAAAAGTCCTAATGCTAATTGGAGACGATGATGTGGACGATGGGAACGGTGGCGGCGGCGGCAGCGCCAGCCCCTCCTTGGCACGCGCGCCTCGCCCCTCGGGCCGGCCTGGCCGGGCTGGACCACACCTAGCCCCCTCCGGGCCGGGCCGGGCCTGTGCTGTGACACCATCTTATTTTCTATGTATGTGTACCAATGATTTAAATATTTTGAGCTTTGAAAAGACGTAATATTCCCAACGTCATCATTTTGATATAAATGTTTTGAAACTGATTGGTAACATAAGAATCCTTTTCTTCAAAACTTATTGGTAATATACATATAAATGTTTTTGAGGTTTGAAAGACGCAATATTACTAGCGTCATCATTTTGATATAAATATTTTGATAATAACACTATTGAATCAGCCGCATCTAACAATGGATTCTTCAGCGGCCACTAAATAGGGTTTAGTTATTAGACACGAGAGCCACACTGATGGACACATCTTACCAATCAGTTTTGACGAAAAATGATTCTTATCTTTGCCCAAAAGAATAACATACATGCATGTCATATCTTCCTTTCTATGTATTTGTACGAATGATTTAAATATTTTGAGTTTTGAAGAGACGAAATATTCCCAATGTCATCATTTGATACCGAGGGAGGTGTCCATTATTAATTTATTGCTTTCAATGCTATAGTTGGTTCTATTTAATTAGAAAGATTATAAAAGGTGGGAAGGTGGCCGGCTATATATATATCAGAAATGTACAAAACATTGCATATGTTATCATTTGTTCTAACATCCCATCATTTCTATCGAGCGGGATGCCAGCTCAAACAGGTCTTACGTCGACTAGCAAAAATGTACAAAACATTGCATATGCAGGCAGGAGCGTCCGTCCAATAGTTTCATGCAAAAATAATTGGGCTTATCTCTGACGTAGTCACGCCAAAATATGATGTGCGTAGTGGATACATGTTACTGTCAGCGCACGCGCCGTGGGCATGGGCGAGGCGTGGTGTGTCCTAGGCGTTGCATGTGCTGTGAGCTAATTATGGGTAGGTGTTTTAAATCAAAGAGTTAAGTTTTTGCTCCTAATGGGCAGGAGTTTTAATTAAGCCCTATTTGGCTAATTAGTCCTGCCACTTTGGTTTAGTCCAAGACTTTAGAAAAAAAAAGTTCCTCCATGAGGTAGTTTTAAGGGCTTCTAGGGAAAAAAAAAAAAGTTTTTAAAATGTTTCTCTTGTTTGGTTTGTTTGGGACTAAAAGTGATTTTTTTAGTCCCAACTCCAAAAAGACCATAGAATCAAATGGGGTCTTAAATGAGAGAGTTACAAGAGTTTCTGGGTAGGAGTTTTAAATGAGTTACAAGAGTTTTTTGCTCCTCTAATAGCAAGAGTTACAAAAGTTTCTGCTCTTCATGGTGAGAGTCAGCGGATTCGCTCACTATGATTGAACTTTCTCTCTTCTGCATCTAATTTTTCATGTGCTGTTGCTGGTTGGCCAAACTTTCCCGTCCTGGTTCCTGCGAGCACAAAAATAGGGAGAGCAGGCAGCCAAAACCAAGTCGTCTTTGCTTTCATCTGCTCAGGTGAAGTGCGACCATCAGGTTTTCGGGGAGCAATTAGGCGACCGCTCAATCGATTGATCACGACTCTCTGGGTTCTTCCTAGCGTTTCTAGCGGCAGTTGGAAATCAACACCGTAGCTTCTGTATCGAGCCGGACGACTACTCCAACTATGTCAACTAACACAACCGGCTTTGGTGTCCACTGCTACAGAATTGATTTTGCGTGACACTACACTTTAATTAACGGAGGCGGTCACAAATCCAACTGCCTAGGAAAATACTAGATGGTTAATGGAGGTGAGCATTTTTATTTACGCAGGCAGTCACTTTTACTCACCTCCTAAAATTGGTTTATGGAGGGGGTCATTATAAGACAACTGCCTCCTGAAATAGCCTATTGTCAAAGGTGATCGTCTTATAATGCCCACCTTCGTAAATCGATTTTAAGAGGTGGTCAACGTTAATGGCCCGCCTCTGAAAAGGGTGAGGTCCATTAGTTATGTGAGTATATAAGAAACACTTAGGGTTTGGGACTCACTCAGCCCAAGCCTCTTTCCTCGCTATATCCGTCCCCGCTCTCTCCACGTGAGCGCTCAACAGCAAGGCTTCAACGCTCAGCAAGGAAGATGATGTGAGAGGGGTTGCGCACACCGGCTTCCATAGGTCAAATCCCGGCATCGCCCCACCACTACTACAACTTTCATTTTCGGTGGCGGTTATTTTTGATTTTCCGTGGTGGTTTTCAAAACCGCCACCAAGGGAAGGTGACCGTAAATAAATGGATTCACCGTGACGGTTTTTGGAACCCCAAATAACTGTCACGGTTAATAGAATAAAAAAGAAAGAAAAGAAAAATGCAAGATCGAACCCTAATGGGCCCGATCTGGGCCGCCGCCGCCGGTAGCCGCCGCCGCCATGAGCGGATCCGGTGGTGTACAGGCCGGATCTGCCCTCCCCACCACCGGATCCGGCCTCCACGCTGCCAGATCCATGCGACAGAGGAGCCGCCGCCGCCCGCCCGCTACCACCACCGGAGCTGCCGCGGCGCCCTTGCTTTGAGTTGAAGTGCGCCCTTGCCGGAGTAGAACCTCGTGCGCCGCCGCCTGGAGATCGAGCTCGGAGTACCACCCTCCTCCTGATCCGCCCCACCGCTGTAGATTGGAGCCTCCCCGGCGTGGATCTCGCAGCCGCCGCCGTGGATCCCGTGGCCGACGTGGATCTCCGCGGTCGCCCCGTGGATCTCGCAATCGCCATCAAAGGAGCTTGTGCGTGGATCTCGCACCCATCGCCCCCGATCTATGCGCTGCGTGGGAGGGAGGGCCACGCGCCGCCACCCGGGGGGGGGGCCAACGCCACCTAGGGAGCGCCTGGGAAAGTCGGGCCGGCCCCAAGCACTGCCGACGCGCGCCTGGGGAGCGAGGGTCCGCCGTGAGGTGGACGGCGGAGTGAGAGAGAGAGATGGGGTGACGGGATTTTTTTTTGATAAAAGGCGACGGGAGTTGGAGGAGGGAGACGAGGCAATAGGAGTGGGAGGAGAGATTGGGGCGGCTCGATGTGAATGGGTTAGGGTTAGAAAACCCTAGACTCTGGTATATATATGAAGTGCTTTGAAATGGGTCTGATGGGCTGACGGGTTGGGCCTGATTTTTAGTGATGGGCCAGTTACGAAAACTACCATGGCTAAACGATTAACCCACGGTAAATTTAAAAAAAACGCCACAGTTAATAACCGCCACAATAAATTTAGAAAAACCGCCATAGTTAGTAGCGGTATTAACCATGACAGTTTTTTTAAAAAACCGCCATGATTAATGATTTGCAAGTGCCATGTAAAAAATTTAATGTAGTAGTGGTCCCAGCAGCCGTGGTAGCGACGCCCCTACAGAGTAGGCAGCGGCGTGGCGCCCCTCCACCAAGCAGCGACGATAGTGGCGACGCCCCATACCGAATAGGTAGTGGCACGGCATGCCTCCACCGAGCAGGCAATGGTGGCATTGCGAAGTCCGGCTTCGACGAGCTATGACGCACGGATCTGGTGAGCTCGGGGTTTGCACAAGCCCGTTCTTGGTGGCGTGCGCGGAGCGGCGGCGCGGCCGGCCTCACGACTATGCATGGAGTGGCAACACGGTCATGAGCTACGACAGCGGGGTCTAGATCTAGGACTTGGAGTGGGCTCGCTAACGAGCTCGTTTCGCCGGTGGGTTTTGTTTTTTTAAATGATTAAATAAGTCGGGCAGCCTAACGTGGCCACCTCAATAAATCCATTAACTGTGGTGGCCATAGGCAACGGCCGCAGTTAAGCCACGATTAACCGTGAACTTTCAACTGTGGCGGATGCCTTTCCCCGCCACAGTTAATGAAAAACGGCGACCATGGTTATGTTTATGTAGTAGTGGTCGTTGGGTATGTTGCGTTCCATCCCTTATTTTTAGCGATTAAAACAATTATTATTAGTATCATTTACATGTTCATGTCACTTAGATCACACATGCACATATATGAGGCGACAAACTTGTTTTAATGTTTTGAATAAAATTAACACTAAAATTGCCTAGATTAAATTAATACCAAAATTGCCTAAATTTCAAACAAGAGTTTATCTCGGCCATAGTCACACCAAACATGATGTGCGTGGATATCATGTAACGTCGTTGTCAGTCTATCGTGTACTGCCTATCACCAGAAACTAAAATAAATCAGCCTCGTGAAGCATGCAGGAGGGTCCGTCCAATTTTTTGAGTTTATCGTGCATAATCATGCAAAAATAATTGAAGGGCTAAGGTTTGAGTGATGGGTCGGTCCGTACAAACATCCAAACACGGAAAAGCTGCATTCATGTTTGTTTTGTGCCGCTGGACTATTGGGCGTGGTACTATGAGAAGTCTGGCATGTTCTCAGTTCGTTCAGCATACAGGATGCTGAGTTTGAAGCGTTCACTTTCAGAGAATGCAATGAAGTCAAATAGAAAGGAAGCTGAAGATGAATGGAAATCGTTGTGGCAAGTCAAAGTACCTCCAAAGGTGAGCATATTCCTGTGGAGACTGGCAAGAAGTTCTTTACCATCAGCTGATGTTTTGCATCGTAGAAGCATGGCTGATCATGGTCGTTGCCCAATATGCGGAGCACCAGACTCGTGGAGACATTCTTTGGTGGAATGTCATATGGCTAAATGTGTTTGGGCCTTGGAGAAGGAGGAGTTGGTGGAGCATCTGTGCAATGTGCAAGCAACTGATGCAAAGGGATGCTTATCAACGCTATTCCAAACGTTACAACATGGTGATTCAGTGAGGGTGGCAGTCTCTCTGTGGGCGATCTGGTATGCTAGAAGAAAGGCGATCCACGAAAATATTTTCCAGAGTCCACTATCGACACACACCTTCATTGATAAGTATTGCGAAGAGTTGCCAGAAACAGCGCTTCAGCGGTTTGTAAAGCAGGGCGGGCCTTCGAAGCCGGGTGGAAGGAGCAACCCCAGGTGGCTTCCTCCCCTCGATGGCTCAGTTAAAATTAATGTTGATGCAGTGCTCTCCAAGAATTCAAAGAGGGCAGCAGTTGCAGCCATTATCCGTGATCAGGGAGGCGGCTTCATGGGAGCATCAGGTTTAGTCATTGATGGAATCATCGACCCTGAAATTGCCGAGGCCTTGGCCGTCAGAGAAGGGATTGATTTTGCAAAGGACCTTGCTGTGATATCCTTCAGGTTGGCGTCAGACTGTGCCAACGTTATCAAAAATTTGAAAGAAGAAGGCTTGGGTCCTTATGGGCAGATCATCAAGGAAATCAAAGGTAGAACAAATGAGTTCCTAGCAGCAGAGTATGTACATGAAAGTAGGAAGTCAAATTTTGATGCTCATCGCATTGCTAGGAGCTTAGTTTTGTCAGATACAGGCAGATATGTCTGGTTTTTAGATCCGCCTTTTGGCGTTTGTAATAATGCCAACCATCCAGGTTGATGAATGAATAAAGAACCTTTCCTCAAAAAAAAAAAACAAATTAGCCGTAGCCACGATAACTCCCGCTGAACAGAGCAATTGTATTCCAATTCCAAATAGGAACTAGCACTGCTTTTAGTCCCCTACAAATGGTTCCAACAAGTAGTCCCAATAAATGCATGTGTAGGGACTCATGTTGTTTTCATTTGTCCCTTTATATAACCTTGTTTGTAGGACTAACTCTTAGATACAATCGCCACTACAAATCTACATTTGTAGGAGCAGCTGGATCTAAAACCGCACCTATGAGGCTATGAATGAATTTGTAGGGGTGGTTGGATCTAGAGCCGCCTCTACAACTGATAGCGAATATTAATAATTTCATATTGAAATTTGATTTTTTTTTTTTAAATGGCCTAACAACTAAAACAGAAATTGTAGATCGATCTTAAAAAGTTATACAAAACTTTGCAATTGATAATTTTTTATATAAAATAATCTAACATTTAAATTTGTCACATTTGGAATTCAAAATTTTCAAACGATCTCATATGAACAAACGACCAAACTAAAAGTTGTAAATTTTGACCAATCATCTTGGACTTCAAAAAGAATTATGTCTACCTTCTCTGCCTGACTAACAGTCTAACACGTCCATGACGCTTCGAAATCGACCAGACCTGGGCACTTGAGCTAAACATATCTCCGTGGCCGTCGTTGACGATGAGGTATTATAAAGGTGCAAGACTCTACCATAGAGTCTATACATTAAAGACTCTATTACAAGAAACTATACTCCCCAATGTAACTGTTTTAGTTAGAGTCCTTCTGTAAAATTTGGCTAATTATTTACTTTGTGCTTCGCTAGGATCTTTGGATCTTCTACGCATGGTGATTTGTGCGAACACAGTGAGCTCATCACCAAACTCTCTGCCGAACAGGACCAGATCATGGATATTTTAAATCAAACTAAATCAAACAATGTCCAAGCTTCGTTAGATTCCCTCACATAGCTCCAAACGAGGTGCAGGGCGCCGGCCGCATCCACACAGCAGGCTTTGGCGGAGTCACGCCACGGCCGTGTCGCTACCTCGTGACCTCCGCAGCAGCATGTGTGCGAGCTCCACGGGCGGCGGCACCGCCGCCACACACGCGACCTTTGCGTGAACTCGTTGAGACCGGGCAGGGGCAGCCTCGGGTCGCGGCAGACGCCAGCGTGAACCGGGCGAGCTAGCTAGACGCCCCGAGACGGATGGTCGTGCGGGAGAAGCCATGGTCGGCGGGCTCGAGCGACCACGCACACGAGACGGGATGGCGTGCGGGATCGATGGAAATCATACTGACCTCCCCAAACCCGGCTCTCGCTAGAGTCTACCGGCCTCGATCTCCTCGTAGACGCGGCATCTAAGATAGACTCCATTTCTACGTTTTCTCCCCTCTCTCCTCATTAAATTATTTGTCATGTCATCAAAATGCCTACGTGGCACTATAATTAATAGAGATAGACTCTAAGGTGGTTTGTGCACTGTGAGTGACCTATATATCGGCCAAGTCCCAATCGAACTGTGACTGACGGGGTTGTCGGCGTCAACAGTGTCATGCATAAAATCTTTGGGAACGCTACTATATACTGTCATGTACAGCCGATCATCAGAATTAATCTATCATATCTTACGAATCAAGCAGGTTTACAGAAAAAGATTCTTGCCTTTTCCCAAAAAAAGGTACATGCCATCACCGGACTTAATTAATCAAGCATGAGAGGCACGTCGATGGACACATCTTACCACTGAATCAGTTTTATTGGGAAAAAAATCTTGTCTTCCTCCCAAAAAAAATCTATATGAAAGGATCGTGGTTAGGAAATAATCCACTGATATTTCTGGCGTTTGATAATATAAGTAGGGTTGAAAATGGTACGGATATTTATCCGACCATCCATTCGACGGATAAATATGAACACTTAAATAGATAATTATGTGGATATCTGAAATTTTCCTGGATACAGATACTTAAATGGATAGTTTACATGGACATCAAATAGAAATGTAATGTCAGTATCCGGTAGACGGATAATCCGGGTAAACAAACGGATATATCCGCCCGATGTTCTTTATTAATTTATTAAGAGACGGCCTGATTGGTAGCTGGATAAGCTATTTTTCAGATGTTTTGTCACCCGATGTGATATAGACCGTGTTCAGCCGTTCCCACAAATGACCCTATTTCTAGGGATGTCTCTAGATCTAGCCGTTTGATCTAAAACCACACTTACTACAAATGATTTCTAGGAGCGCGGATGCATCTTGAGCCGTCCTATAAATGGCAGTTTTGAATATTAAAAATTCCGTATTGAAAATATGAATTTGTTAAATGACCTAAGATGTAGGAACAATCAAAACAAAAGTTGTAGATTTCAAAACATTAGAAACTTTGTAGTAGAGAATATTTTTATTTAAAGTCATCTATGCATGAAATATTACATTTAAAATCCAAAATTTTTAAACGATCCCCTTCTGGTGTGGTGACTCAGCAAAAATAAAAACCCAACATGGCACCACATTAGGCTCTGTTCACTTGAGCTTATCAGCAAGAATCAGAATTATTTTTCTGTCATGGAATATTGCTTTTCGCTGATAATAACAAATTAGCCGTAATCGCAATCAGTCCTACCAAACAGCTGAGCCTTAATGTGGTCGTGGATCGTGGTCTATAAATAGCCTCGGGGACAAGCACATGTAACCACACCAACCCACACTTCTGGGCCGACAACACAACACTTGATAACAGTACTTTGAAGCCCGTGGCGAATCAAACGCAAGCAATGGGTGGCCTCATGCCACTACTGATCATCTTGTTCCTTCTCGTGAGTCCGAATATTCATCATACCTACATATGCAAATCAACGAGATTCTGTTTCATTAGAAGCTAGTAACTAGCTAGTGCGTGTATATGCTCATATATTTGCTTCATCAGTACTCTGACATATATGCAATACTGACACATTATCGTTGCGATTTTGAGGAGTTCAGGACCCTAGTACTATCATGCCTGGCCATGCATGCATTCTAGGTTCTAGCTATGTATCTTTCTTAGCAGTGTATGATAAGATTCATGTCCAGCAGGTTGCTGTGGATGGAGCAGATTCCCTTGCAAAGTTATCAGATGAAGCAATCGCAAGCCCAGCGGAGGTGAAGGCGTACTGGGCAGCAACACTTCCCAACACTCCCATGCCCCAGGCAATACTTGACATGTTGCCACTTCAAGAAGGTATATGTTTTTTGTAAATATATGTATGCCACACCTTCCCCTTTCTATTAAAGAAGATGATCGAAAACAAAAACTAAAGCCCTCTGCATGCTAGGATACATTCTCTGCAGGGGCTATAGCCCCTTCAGTTCCTTTTTAAAAAATTGAAAAATTCACACGAAGCCAAACGAAAACCAGATGGGTATATCCCAATCAGTTCATGGTTATATCCCAATCAGATGGGTATATCCCAATCAGTTCATGGTTGTACATAGTCGGCTCCAACCAAACTAGGATGCTCAAAGTATAAAAATTCAAGTGAAAACATAACCGAGAGAACACATTTTCCAATATACTTGTACAAAAAGAAAATTTTGAACACTATCTATTTTTACAGGTTTTGGAAAAATGGAAACTCAAATGGAGATACAAATGGAAAAGGATATGCAAAACTGAGAGTTTTTTTAATTAAAGAAGCTAAATTAAATAGTTTCCAAAATGTTTTTTTCCACTCATGTTAATCTTTTGGTTCTAAAATGATTTGACCCCCACCATCATAGTTAATTACAAAATGAGTTTTTATATCCACTAATTCAAACTCTTACCTTCATAATCTTGAAAGAATATATTAGGCTTCTGAATAGTAGGGCGCATGCTCACATTCAGCCACTAAATGTTGATAGTTGACTAGTGTTTTTTATTCACGTTCATCTCACTACATAAAAGCATTCTTTGAGATGCATTAGTTCCACAGCCCTACAAATTTTGTATAAACTAAATCTAGGCTAACAAATGGATAAATAGTAAAAAATAAAGTAATGAAATTTGAATTTTTCAAAAACCAAAAAAAAATATAGTTCTGAAAGGTTAAGAAACTCCCTTAACAACTATTTTATTTGAAATCATTTATGCATGAAAAATAACATTTGGGTTTATCCCATATCGTTTGAATCAAGGTTGTACATAGATGGATCAAAGATTTTTAAAACTGGTTGTTTTAAAACCATAACATTCAAGTTGATGGAGATGGATCAAAGATGGGTAAATGGTTGTTTTAACACAACAACCGATGCATGGCTCGATGGGTAATTCTTTTCTAGAATCAACCATTTGTTGTTGATGGATAAAACTTAAATTTGTAGCAACATCAATCTATTTTTGATGGAGATGGATCAAAGATCTGGTTGAACCCCTAACCATAACAAATCGTTGATGGAATGGATCAAAGATGAGTAAATGGTTGTTTTATAACCAAAACTCCAAAGTTGATGCTATGGCTCGAAGATTTAACCCTTCTTTTCAAATCAACCCTTTGTTGTTGATGGATATAAACTAAAATTGTAGATTTGCATCAACCCATTGTAGTTGATGGAGATGGATCAAAGATGGGTAAATGGTTGTTTTCTAAAATAATTTGAAGTTGATGCCATGGCCAAGATGGGTAAGATTAGTTACAATAAACCCTTTTTGTTGATGGATATAAACTCATGGTATTCATTGCATCAACCCATTGTAGTTGATGGAGATGGATCAAAGATGGGTAAATGGTTGTTTTATAACCATAACGAACAAGTTGATGGAGATGGATCAAAGATGGGTAAATGGTTGTTTTATAACCATAAACAAGTTGATGCGTTTGGCTCGAAGATGGGTAAGATTCTTTTTTTAATCAACCCTTTGTTGTTGATGGATATAAACTTACGATTGTTGCATTGCATCAACCCATTGTAGTTGATGGAGATGGATCAAAGATGGGTAAATGGTTGTTTTATAACCATAACAAATCAAGTTGATCGAGATGGATCAAAGATGGGTAAATGGTTGTTTTATAACCATAACAAATGGATTGATGCGATGGCTCAAGATGGGTAAGATTCTTTTCTACAATCAACCTTTGTTGTTGATGGATAAAACCAAAAAATCAACCCATTGTAGTTGATGGAGATGGATCAAAGATGGGTAAATGGTTGTTTTATAACCATAACAACAATTTGATTTGAAATGGCATTTATGATGGGTAAGATTCTTTTCTAAATCAACCCTTTGTTGTTGATGGATATAAACTTATCGCTTTGAATCAAGGTACCATTGTAGTTGATGGAGATGGATCAAAGATGGGTAAATGGTTGTTTTATAACCATAACAAACAAGTTGATGGAGATGGATCAAAGATGGGTAAATGGTTGTTTTATAACCATAACGAACAAGTTGATGCAGATGGCTCGAAGATGGGTAAGATTCTTTTCTACAATCAACCCTTTGTTGTTGATGGATATAAACTTACGACTGTTGCATTGCATCAACCCATTGTAGTTGAAGGAGATGGATCAAAGATGGGTAAATGGTTGTTTTATAACCATAACGAACAAGTTGATGGAGATGGATCAAAGATGGGTAAATGGTTGTTTTATAACCATAACGAACAAGTTGATGCAGATGGCTCAAGATGGGTAAGATTCTTTTCTACAATCAACCCTTTGTTGTTGATGGATATAAACTTACGACTGTTGCATTGCATCAACCCATTGTAGTTGATGGAGATGGATCAAAGATGGGTAAATGGTTGTTTTATAACCATAACAAAACAAGTTGATGCAGATGGCTCGAAGATGGGTAAGATTCTTTTCTACAATCAACCCTTTGTTGTTGATGGATATAAACTTTTGATCATTGCATTGCATCAACCCATTGTAGTTGATGGAGATGGATCAAACATGGGTAAATGGTTGTTTTACAACCATAACAAACAAGTTGATGGAGATGGATCAAAGATGGGTAAATGGTTGTTTTATAACCATAACGAACAAGTTGATGCCATGGGTAAGATTCTTTTCTACAATCAACCCTTTGTTGTTGATGGATATAAACTTACGATCATGCATTGCATCAACCCATTGTAGTTGATGAAGATGGATCAAAGATGGGTAAATGGTTGTTTTATAACCATAACCTTTGTTGATGATGGATAAGATGGGTAAGATTCTTTTCTACAATCAACCCTTTGTTGTTGATGGATATAAACAACCCATTGTAGTTCAACCCATTGTAGTTGATGGAGATGGATCAAAGATGGGTAAATGGTTGTTTTATAACCATAACGAACAAGTTGATGCAGATGGCTCAAGATGGGTAAGATTTTTTCTACAATCAACCCTTTGTTGTTGATGGATATAAACTTATGATTGTTGCATTGCATCAACCCATTGTAGTTGATGGAGATGGATCAAAGATGGGTAAATGGTTGTTTTATAACCATAACGAACAAGTTGATGCGGATGGCTCAAGATGGGTAAGATTCTTTTCTACAATCAACCCTTTGTTGTTGATGGATATAAACTTACGATCATTTGCATTGCATCAACCCATTGTAGTTGATGGAGATGGATCAAACATGGGTAAATGGTTGTTTTATAACCATAACAAACAAGTTGATGGAGATGGATCAAAGATGGGTAAATGGTTGTTTTATAACCATAACGAACAAGTTGATGCGGATGGCTCAAGATGGGTAAGATTCTTTTCTACAATCAACCCTTTGTTGTTGATGGATATAAACTTACGACCTACTATTTTCTGCATAATAATTATGATTGTCTTGTACATTATATGTAACTTATAGGTGGTGTGGAACACAAGCACATTCATAGTCATGGGCACAATCATGTTCATCTCCCTAAAGCTGCAAAAGATTTGTTCTTCTTCGAGAACAGTTTGGCAATAGGATCTACGCGTTCCACGAGCATTCCCTCGACGACAAGATTAAATCCCCCATTTTTGCACCATGAGGCCTCCAAACACATCCCATTCTCTCCCAGGAACATAACTAGCATCATCGACATGTTTGCACCTGCCTCTCTCACCATGATCGATGACATAACATTCACGCTACACCAATGTGATAACCCAGCTGAACAAGCAATCAATAACGAGAAAGTCGGATGTGCCACATCAATCGAGTCATACCTTGAGCTCATTGTATCGACGCTGGTAATGCGAAGTCGGTATGTGCCTTCTCTGCTGTTGTTCCAAAGGAAGGCATACTGTCCCAGATGTACACAACGGCATCCGTCAGGTTGCTGACCCATTCAGAGAGTGTCCTAGTATGCCATGACATGGGATACCCATACAAGGTGTTCTACTGCCACATGTCAATGCCAACTAGGGCATACCAGGTTAAACTCATAAGCGAAGTTGATGGATCATCCATGGATGCGCTGGCGGTGTGCCACCTCGACACGTCGTCGTGGGATCCTGAGCATGCTTTCTTCAAGCTCATGCATGTGAAGCCAGGACAGACAACGGCATGCCACTACCTCAACAGAGGCAGCATGATTTGGGTGGCTAATGCTAAACTGGGAGACAAGCAAGCAACAGCTACCCAGTAAATCGATGTCATATATGTGCGTCTGCCTACTGTATGTTCCAGTGTTAATTTCCAGAATTCCACTATGTGTGTGCTGTGTGTTCCAGTGTGACTGTACGTGTGTGCGTGCAAGTGCACCTGAGAGTCCATGTAACAATAAGAGATGTGCAAGTACTACTGGCTCCTCTATGGCTGATGCCTTAATAAAAACAAGTGCATGTGGCATCTGTGGTGCTACGTGTGCATCGATGTATGTTTGAAATGATAGCATGTTCTGAGCTGAATGTTTGCTTTGGTTTTCTATTTTGTTAACTTTATGTTTATTGCCTTATATTGGTATATTCTAATTGCATTTGGTAGTGTTACCATTTCTGATCCAAACGGCACATATTTGTTAGGAAACTTGAATTTTCAGCACCTAAAATCAAAGGACCTGATTGTTTTAACATGTGATAAGTAATCCCGCTGTCACCAAACCAGGCTTTGGTCCCCAAAGATATACAAGTATATATGCTAGTCAACCTAAAAGATTCCTCAGTCCATAGATGTGTACACATGCGAGATATATATGGTGTGCATGTAACGTCAAAAAACTGAATATGAGCAGTATTTGTCTGCCATAACATGTACTTCTCCGTAGAGTGAAGAACAGAAGGAGATTGCTCTATATATGCTATTGAAGCTCCCTTGGCCGCCACCTATGCCACTGCATCTCACTCATGCTGGTGCTATTCTGCATCTCACCCAGTTTTATTCCATCTCTATTCCCAAGCTAAGGAAGGTTTGATCCTATGGTTCTCTATCCAGTTGAAGAATATGATGATAGAGGCCATGGTCATCTACAATCTCAATGGCTTAGGGCATGTAAAAACCACAGATGGATCCATCTCTACGGACCTCAAATCTATCGTAAAGACATGTATAAAGACAGATCATACAACCTATAAATTATGGACAGTTGACATAAGCAATCTCAAAAGAATACATTTCCAAGGATTGTTCTCCTAAATTGACCATCCCTGAAAATATAGATATATGGGTCTCGTCATGTACTGACGAGAGACGAGGACTGTAGTTCTCTTTTTTGTCACGACTTCCCTTTGGAGTGTGGTAGCGTAATTTGTTACAGTGAATCAATTGACTCAGGAACTGATAACTGGAAATGGAAAGTGGGGAACGAGACGAACTCAGGGAAGAACAGAGCAAAAGGGGAATTTTCTGGTTCAGAATTTCTATTATTGCAACAGTTGTTTCAGAGTTATAAACCGTCGGCTTACACGGCAACCGTTACACGGCCTTCTAGGCCACACATGCATGCTAGCCCAAAGCAAAGAAGCCCACTCAAGAATATAGTCCAGTATCAGTGAGCCACTCGATGTGAGGTCGTGGCAGTTTGACCAAACTAGAAAGGAATTTGTACAAAAAGCTTATCCATTTACTGCACTTCATTTGACTGGGCCTTATTGGATACCCTTGACTTGTGTTATTTTCAGTCGACCCAGTTATGGGAGTGGGCTCATTTGGAGGGCTTAATGCATACTTTGTACAAATTTGAAAGCAGCCCAATCGGGTGAACTGAAACTCTGTCCAAACTAGAAATTTGTACAAAAAGCTTAGCCTTTGTTTTTAGAAAATCACGTCAGCGATAAAATAACCCGTTTCTAAAAAACGATAAAATAATCTTGTGTCGGTGCTTAAGTTATGATGATTTCAGCATCAACTCAATGGCGGAGCCACCAGTATGGCGTCTGCCATACATCGCCAGCAGAAAAAAAAAAGCAGGTATACGTATGTGTATATACTAGGTAAATGCCCGTGCGTTGCGACGGGTTTTAAAATCCATGATAAATACATATACACTTAAACCATTCTAACAGAACGGTAGTCATGTGAACGAAGCGTAATAAGCATGGTTGCATGTTGTTATCAGGAAGTTTAATTTATAATCAGAGGTGTAAAGAGAATTCAATATATAACCAACTGTGTAACAATGACTAACTACTTTTTGCATAAGTTAAGCTGTATGCATAAGTAACATTTATAAAAACACTAAAAATATCATAAGAAAATAACACATTTATATCAATTCCTCTAATAAAGCATCCGTGCAAACTAAAAAGCTTGAAGGAATGGACACCTAAAAGCAAGATAGGATTATTTCCAACTTCCATCCAATATGATGGAAGCATTTGTACATAACAATATCCTTCAGTGGGCATTAAGCCTAGTTGTACATGAATCAGAAAGGCAGAACCTAATGATTAGGTGCATATCGAAACCGAGGACTTCTAATGGAGCTCGTTTCCTTTTGGTTCCAGCATACATAGCCCTTTCCCACTGCACTACATCTTCAACTTGTTGAGGTCACTGGCAGTGGGACCTCATTTCTATACCAGATACCAAACGTAAAATATGTTGTCGGACATGTCACCATGCTTCATCAGCTTACCATCTTACCAGGTGTACAAGAAGTAGAGATTGTTCAAAGTGCTTGGCTGACAAGAACGGAGATATCATGAAAATGGAAATTAAAGTTTACATCAAATAAGCATCACACAAACCACTAAATAATTGGCAAACTAAAGTGGGTTATACCAAAACCTTTTATTTTATATTTGATTTTTTAATACTTAGTTTTGATAAAAAAAAAAAATGTTAGAAAAAGGTGAATACAGATGAGGGATAAGCAAGACTAAGTTTGAGACGGCCAATAGGGCATCAAATAAGTACTTGTCACTTTTACAAGTGGAGCATCATTCCAAGAATATCATAGTTATCTTGTGATAATTAAATTCAAGGAAGTGTATATTGTCTAAATATCAGAGACACAAGCACAATTATATTTTTGCTAAAATAGTTATTCTGAAACAATTATAGATTCCATAGGATATACATACAGGCTAACAAGTATTATTGGGAGTAGGATGGGGAAAGTACCTTCTAGATGAAAAATGGCCTTCTGAAGAATCAAATCTATCACATGTACTAATCTTCTGAGACGTTTTCTTTTCGTTATTCCCATTACCATCTAAGTTGACCTCCACTTCGAACTCACCAGAATACCCTTATAGGACTGGTGACAAATCGTTAGAAATTGAAGAGATACCTGAAGAATCCATCGGATCATCACAGAAGCTGGAGACTCTTGCTGCTGGTTAGACGCCAGTAGCTTCTCTTTCTCCTTGCCATGGCTGTTTGCCCAGCCATGGTTCGTGAGACAGATGTATAACACAACTGTCGCATAGGAGCAGTTGATCAGAAACTGAAACATGAGTTCATCAGAAACATTCAAACGTGCAGACTAACAAGCAGGGAAACACACCTTCTCTAACTTTTAGCAGAGGAGCACAATCCCTAACCCCTGATCTGAAAATCAATTCACCACGTTAGAAACAGAGTGACAATGTTTTATACTAACAATGACGTGCAGACTAACAAAATTTAAACACTACTGAATGAAAAGTGTATGCACTACCGAACCTGCCGATTTCCGTGAGGCCTTCGCGACACCGGAAAGCCCGTTTTCATCACGGGAAAGCTTATCCCGGCGGTAAATCACGGGATAGCCGTGGACGGAACGAAATCGACGGAAATTGCCCTTTCCCGTGAACACAGGTCATACCCACGGATATCCTTTCCCGTGATCCCATTTAGCACACGGGATATACTTAACGGGGGGTTGGCACCGTCAACGGGGAGGGGTAAAACCCGTTATGGCCTACGTGGCCTGTGGCATGAAACGGCGTTTTCGAGAGGTATCCCGTGAGCGTAACGGTGCAGCTCACGGGATATCCTCTCCCTTTCCGTGTGTCAATGTCCGCTCACGGAAATCTTTGGTCAATTTCCGTGGAGCGAGTGCCACTCACGGGAAATATTTGGTCAATTTCCGTGTGTGGCTCACGGAAATTGACCTTTTTTTTTTTTTTTGTTCCAGCACATTGTTGGCACATATAAATATATATATACATACACAGATTTCATAATATCCATAATACCACATATATGGCTCGATAAATCCATAATACCACATATATATTACATCATATCCAACAAAGTCACAAGTTCAACCACATGTCCAATAGTGCAACCACAGGTTCACAAACTCACATAAAATCCAAGTTCACAAGTTCAAGTGCACAAGTTTTGAACCTAAATCATGACAAATTTACGACCACGGCCTCCAACCTTCCGCCCGTTCCCAAGCGTCCGGTTGAGATTGGTTCGAGTTGGGTTCGAGGCATGAGAATTTTCCCCGCACGTAGGCAAAGATAAATAGTTAGAAATTTGTGAGACAAAATTGAAGGTAGAATCTATTAACTTGAAAAAAGAAGAGAAATAGTTAGAAATTTCGGCAAAGCACCTCCCGCACGGAGGGCTTTCCAACCCGCAAGAAAACAACGGCTCGATGGCCGAGAACCACATGTCCACGTGCACATCTCATGGTGCATTCAAAACTCCGCATCATATCCATTCACATTCATATATGCATATTTCGAAGTTACGGAGACAAACTCACGGAGAGGCTCCATGCGGTGGAGGGAAGATCGACGGCCGACCGTAGACGGGCGGTGGGGACGGCGACGGGCGATGGGGCGAAGACGGGCGGTGGCGGAAGACGATCTCCGGTGGCGGACTGCACACCAACCTCCTGCCACCAACGCTACCGGAGGTACGCCATGAGAGCTTCCATGCTCTTCCCGGTGCTGCCGGCCCTCTCTTGCTCCGCTCGAGCCCTCTCTTGCTCCGCCCAGCCCTTGCCCGCTCCCTCTCCTCGGCCTCCTCCGTCGCTTCCTCTCTTCCTCTATCTCGGCCTATTTCAACACAAAGTTAGAACACGGAGAAATAGTATTCAACGATAAATGAACCTTAATTAAAAATAAATAAACCTGAAGTCCGGAGACCGTAGCCCGGTAAGTGGTTGGCCGCTCGCGTATCACCGGGCCCCCGAGCGTGTTCGAGCTCGATAGCTTCTTTGTGTTGTGAGGGTTGATAACGCTATCACCCAAATAGTACCGCCCGTGCTTCTTGCCTCCTCCGCGATCATGGCGATGTCCCCCTCAATGTCGTGGCCGCGGGGGATCGAAGCTTTCTCCATACTTGCTCCTCGCCACTTCGGTGTACTTACTGATCTTCTCGTAGGCGGTCGGGTTGGTGTAGGCTTCGGGCCAAACCTCGGGGTTGAAGACGACCGCGGGATCTTTATACCGCCCCGTGTGGGAGTTAGCAAAGGCCTCGAAAGTCTTTGATTGGCGTGCCATGTGTCTGCGCTCTGTGAGAAAAAAAAAAGTAGCTAGAATGGTAAGAAAGTATTGAGTTGCACATCATAAAATAGGAATTGGATAACACTTACATATCTAGCTTGGTAGGTAGCGAGATTAAGGTTGCCTTGATGGTGTGGTACACCGCATCATGGCACGCCGGTCCCGGTAGTCGTTGTGGGGCGTCCCGAAAGTCCATATCGACCCACTTGTCCACCAAGCTCCCAAAGAACGCCTATGCACCAAGCACCACTCCTAATCACCTACAAGACACCAAGTATAACACGCATTATAAAAATCACATTAAGCATAATTAAACTTAGTATGAGCATTCAATATTTACCTCCATGTATTGTTCTTTGGTCGATTCAGCGTTTTCCATTCATGCTTATCGAGCCTTCTTTTCTCCTTTAACGCTGCATACCACGTCCCGACGGCCGGTCGTGCCTGCCTCGTACCACATGTCCGCCACATGCTTGAAACAGCGCGTTTAGAGCCACTTCCTCCGCCTCGGCCTCGATCCCTCCTCGCGCACTTGAAGTATTTCGCACATAGAAGCAATGTAATAAGTCATTATTTCTAACATTAGAATTTGGAGCGATGTATTTGTACAAAGGCGACATAGACTTACCCAAAACTCTTTGACCACACGAGCGCCTTGTTAGCATATTTAATGCCATCGTCATCATAGTTGTCCGTAAATTCACAGACTTGGTGGAACGACGTGGACAAAGATACTCTTCTCCGTCGATTTTAATAAGGCCGGGGTAGTGCTTCCTCACCGTAACACCAAGAATGCTTTGGCGGGCTAGCGCCCTTGAACCGAGTTCGCGGTGACAACAAAACCCCCGCCCAAATGATCAAGAATAACTATTAGTTCCTATTACGATTTTGAAACCTGAAAAATAAGAAAGTAGTGCTAAAGTGTAAAGTAAATTACCTTGGCCGTGTTGGTCTTATGGTCGGTTTTACGCTCCTCACGAGGTTGTCGATCCGGAGTCCGGAGGGGCCTCGCAAGTAGACACGCCTCGACCGGAGGAAGAGGAACCCCCTCCCGCACTCTGGCTAGTCCCCTCCTCGTGGTGCGGCCTTGGAGGGTCCGCGTGGTGCGACGCCCGGCGGTCCGCGTGGTGCGGCGCCGAGGTCCCTCCTCCGCCTCCGCCTCCGCCTCCGCCTCCTCCTCCTCCTCCTCCTCCTCCTGCACCACCGGTGGTGGCGACGGTGGTCGGGGTGCACGACGCCGCCCCGCCCCCCTACCCCGTGGCGGTGGTGCCGCTCTCGACGCCCCCTTCGTCCCGCCCTTGCCCTAGCGAGGCTACACTTCCGAACCTCCCGGTCATTCTCTTGAACACTTTCGTTCGAGGCATCTTTTTTGAATGACCTGCAAATACATATAGATAATTAGTAAAAATGCAAAATTAAATAGAACGTAATTATGAAGAGATTGAAAACCAATAATCGTAACATAATTATTAAGAGATGCATAGTATTACATGTATTAGAAATAATCCTCATCCCCATCACGATTTTCGCGACCGGTCGGATCATAATCCTCATGATCACTATCATCCATGTCTACGCCTTCCAACATATGAAGATTGGCGGGATCCATGGGAGGAGGAACGACGTCAACACCGCATTTGTCCTTAAGTAATTTTTCAAGTAACCGTAAGTCCTTCGCATCTCGAACCTCCTCGTCCTCCTCATCATCAACAACACTTTCATTGTCTACTTCCATTTCGTTGGGCCCTGTTATTTCTATCACAAATTTACCTTGTAGCCCATCTTCTTGGAAGAACTCTCCCTCATATGTGTTTGCATTAAAATGGTAATCGTCCCCTCGTTTGGGGGATGTAGTCTACCGTGTGGCAATACCTTCTCGCACAACATCCCAACCCTTAAGCCGCCGTCGTCCGGGCAACACCATGGGAGATAATAAACTTGTGTGGCATGTTGAGCCACGATGTAGACATCATCTCCGCCCATCCGGGAGTCTTGTCGAATCCGAACAATCCCAAGTTGTTCGAGGTCCGAATTTGTCATTTCAGGATCGAACCAATGGCACTTAAACACGACAGAGCAAGCCGTTTAGAGCCGGGAAATGGAGCTCGTATATTTCTTTAATTCTTCCATAATAACCTTTAGTGCTAGTTCCATCATCACCTTTAGTGAAAACTCCGGTATTTGTGGTTCTTCGGTTTGGTCGATTCTCGCTCATAGCTCGTTGTATGGTAGCGATATCCATTCACATCATAACCGTAAATGACCTAACCCCGGTCTCAAAGCCATTGGCAACCTTGTATGAGCTTCGGGATGCATACCCGGATCGGTTCGTGCCCGCAAGCTCAAGCGGGATAAATAAAATGAGATAGTTCGTTAGCATATCAAACGAGACGTTATTTAACACGAATTAGACAAGACCGGGCGTTTGAACCAACTAATGAAATCTGGTTTTCCATTGCCGGACTCCGCCTAAGCGCGGGCGTCCCAATTCATGTGCTTCGGGCGGCGCTCGTTGACGCCCGATTGCCTTTGAAATTTCCTATACCATCGAGAGACAAAAGGGTTGGATGCGGGATATTAAGTACTACAAGACAAGTTGGTTGTGCGCTTAGAGTTGTGACTTCATCAGACGTAAGGAAGCACTTCGTCCGTGTTGAAAAGTATATAATTCATTATACCGATCCACTCTCGATTTGTCAAGATCTTTATTTTTGAACCACTTGCACGTCCTAGTTCTCCTTGAAAAAGGCTGAGGGTTGATTCATTTTCATCAGCATTGTAACGAGGGGGTGGATAATGCGAGCTAGGAAGGTTGTCACCATAGTATTTTGATGTGAAGTCGACACCTCCCCCCGAACCTTTGCTTCGCGATGGAACCCTCAATCTTACACTTATTTTTACAATCGGCCCGAACATGCTTCGAACTCTCTCAACAAAGATAGCACCAACGAAATCGTGCGGGGCCACCCACCCTTGCCTCGTATGGAAGGTGCAAAACCAAATGCACCATCGGAACGAAGAAGCCCGGCGGAAATATCTTCTCAACTTACGGACCAATACAAAGCCACTTTTTCCATTTCTTCTAGTGTGGTCCGAGATAACTCTTTAGCACAAAGTCTGCCGAAGAAATTGCTCAACTCTGCCATCACATGCCGGACATGATCGGGGACATAGCCTCGAAGCATCACCGGAAGAAGCCGCTCCATCCATATGTGGTAGTCATGACTCTTGAGCCCATTGATTCGCATAGTAGATAAGTTCACTCCCCTCCTCGATTTCTTTGCATACCCATCGTGGAACATTAATTTCTCAAACCATTGCGGTACTTCCCTCCTTTGGGGCTGCTCAACACGTAATCGGCCTTAGGTTTTTTCCATCTCTTGCCATTGCTAGGAGGCTTCATTTCTTGCTTCGATCTGTCACACAACTCGCGGATCAATTCTAGCCTTAACGTTGTCCTTTGACTTGCTAGTTTCCATGAATGTTCCAAAAAAATACTCGGCGATGTTCTTTTCGGTATGCATTAAATCAAGGTTATGTGGAAGAAGAAGGTCATCATAATAGGGGAGCCTCTCTAATCGACTTGTGAGTCCATGCATGATGCTCGCCATAACCCCCAAAGACACCATTTTCATCCGCCACAAGGGAATCCACTTGAGCGTGTACCTCGGCCAGATGTCATCATCCTCGGCTCTAGGTCCATAACTTGGAGACCTTTCATAAAGTTCTTCTTGTCTAGCCTGAAAAAGCATGGTCAAGAGGCGGAACTCTGTCGATGCTTGTCGAACGCGAGAATACTTGCCACCCTTCTTCTACCAGTGAACCTCCACGGTACCGCCTTTGCATACTCGGGCAAGGGAACTTGGCGTGCACACACCACCCACGTAATATCCCATACGCCAAGAAATCATGCGGGGAGTAGTGGTACCACACGTACATCCCGAAATTTCTCTTCAAAGCTCTCGCCGCATGCGTCCAAAACCCTTCATTCCAACCTTTGATCAATTCATCAATCACGGGCTCTATGAACACACCCATTTTATTTCCCGGGTGGCCGGGAATTATCAAAGACAAAAGAATGTTCTTCGGTTGAAAGCGCGCGCCCGAGGCGGGTGGCCGGATAACGAATCTGAGGCCAACAAGTGTATGGGGCAGCCATCATTCCATAAGGATTGAACCCATCATTTGCCCGGTAAGAACACGCATTATTACGAGCCTCCATAGCTTTGTCGATGAATATTGTTGAAATGGGTCCATGCTTCGGCATCGGATGGGTGTACCATCTTATCGGGCTTGTAGCGGCGCCCATCTTTGTGCCATGTCATCCGTTTCGCAGACTCCTCGGTCATGTACATCCGTTGTAACCTCGGTCTGCGAAGGGAAGGTACCGTAGGATTTTCACCGGGACCTTAAGTCGCCTCTTCTCACCGTCTTCACCAGGGTCTACCTCTATGAACCTTGAGGATTTACACTTTGGACAAAGTCGTATCATCTTTGTACTCTTTCCTAAATAAGACGCACCCGTTCTCACAAGCATGTATCTGCTCGTATGGCATCTTGAGTACCTTGAGGAGTTTCTCCGACTCGTACATGTTCTTTGGCAAAGACGTGACCTCGCCCGGAAGCAAGCCGCCAAAAATCGCCAACATGTCGGGTGAAGCCATCTCGACTCATATTGCATCGGGCCTTCAAGTCCATAAGACGTGAGATGGCGCTCTAGTTTGGAGACCTCACAATAGTCGTGAAGGGGTTTACGTGTCGCCTCCAACATGGTATAATAGGCCTTTGCGGTTTCTTACGGCTCCTCCTCCCCTCATCCCCAAGTCCTTGCTCAAAGTTTCCTGCATGAAAGTCATCTATCATGTCTCCTATCCCGCATCGAAGCAAGATCATCGATGCGCTGCCTCACGACCTCGTCTCTCATACGCCGCTTTCACCATGGAAGATCCACCGCTTATAGCCCGCCGTCCATCCATACTTGGGAAGATGTTTAGACATGTCCTCCTTACTTTGCCTTTTTATTGTCACAATTCTTGCACGGACACCAAACCTTTTCTGCGCACCTCGAAAGCATTAAAAAAAGCATAATCCACGAAAAAGCACCGCTCTTGCTAACCCATTCACGGTCAAAATCTCCAAAACTCCTCCAGCCATCGTATATCCACGCACGGTCATCCATTCTCTATCATTTCGGCGAGAATATAAGAATGCGGTGCATCTACACAACGATCCTACCATCTAGTAGGTGAAGATAGGTCCTAATCCCACCCGAGGATGCGTAGATGAGGTCCGTTCCATGCTCCACTCCTATCCGAGACAGAATTTTTGGCGACCTCCCTCGTTGTTCTCCGAATACACGTCCTCCCCGAGAGGGGAGCCGTGTATTCGAAGAACAACGGGGGAGATGCCGCCGAAACTCGAATTAGACAGAGGGAGCATGGAACGGACCTCATCTACGCATCCCTGCCGTCAAAAACGTGGACGGTTCGAAGCAGATACGGTTATAGGTATGCGGGGATGCGCATACTTCCAACCGTATCTCTTTGAACGGGAGACGCCTTAACCGAGCTGCGCGATCTAGCTACGACCATGACATGTAAGGAGGGGGGATATACCTAGGGTCGCGGTGGAGTCGGGCTACCCGGCAAGGAAGAAGATCGGGGCCGCCAAGGGACTCCGGCCGGCTCGGCAAGGCACTCAACTCCGCTCCGAGGGCTCCTCTCGCATAAAACAAACACACGGGATCGGTTGAAAATTTCGACAGAACCGCCCCACGGGAGGTTTCCAATACACCAAACAAAGCACACGGCACGATGGCCGACAATCACATCCACGACACGATGGCCGACAATCACATCCGTGACATGAAGGTGAAAACGACGGCGAACTCACCACGAGGGGGCGGATGACGGCGGTGCAAGGTGTGTGCCGGCTGGCGGCGGCGTCGGGACACGCACCCGGGTGACGGCGTTGGGTCCTCCCTTCTCCTTCCTTCCTCCTCCTCCTCCCCTCCTCCCTCCTCCCCCCTTCCCCTCCTCCTCCTCCTCCTCTCCTCCCTCCCTCCCTCCCTCCTCCTTCCCCTCCTCCTTCTTCCTCCTCCTTCTCCTTCCTCCTCCTCCTCCTCCCTCCTTCCTTCCTCCTCCCCTTCTCCTCCTTCCTCTCCCCCCCCCGCCCCCTCTCCTTCCTCCTGCCGCCCCTCCTCCTTCCTCCTCTTCCTCCTCCCGGCGAGGCGGCGGGCGGCCGGGCGTGCGGGGGCTTGGAAGCGGGCGAAGCCGCGGGCGGCGCGGACCCGGAGGCGCGCCGCGGGCGGGCGGCCAAGGCGCGCGGCGCGCGGGAGGCGGGCGCGGTCGGCGCGGCCGGGCGGCGCGGCGGGCGCGCCGGGGGCGCAGGCGCGCGGCGGCCCGGGCGGGCGGCGTGTGTGTGTGTGTGTGTGTGTGTGTTCGCGTGTGTCTGTTTGTGTGTGTGTGTTCGCGTGCATGAGAGCCGTGTGTGTGGGGTTGACTATGTTTTAAAAAAAAAAAAAAAAAATTTCCCGTGATGGATCCGGCGGATCACGGGAAAGAAGGTGGATATCCCGTGAGCCGCCGGATCCATCACGGGAAACCCGAGTTTTTTTTTTTTCAAAAAATATCCAAATACCCGTAACCCGCAAGGCCGGTCCCACATCCTTTCCCGTGAGCGCTCACGGGATATCTAATTCGTTCCCGTGAGCGGCTCCGATCCCATCACGGGAAAGAGTAAAAAAAAAAATGTTGAACCCTAATCCCGCGCCACGTGGGTCCGCCAACGATTTCCGTGAGTCGTAAACGTGGGATCACGGAAATATCTTAGATTTCCCGTGAACAACTCACGGGAAAGGAGTTTTCCGTAAATAAATTTTATTTCTATCTCTTTCTTTTTCTAGCATATATATTTTGAAACTTTGATCATGATAACTTCATAAATACCTTTCCACATACACTCACCAATCCTAATTTCATCCTTGCGCAAAAATTGACCATTATTTCATGTGGTTCTATCTCTATTTGCATTTACTTAACTCGCAACAAAAATTATAATAATTACAAAAATAATCCAAAAAATTCTCAAAAATAGACATGACACAATATTTGAGGTCTATTGCATATAGAAAAAAAGTTTCAGAGCCAAACCACAACTTGATCGTCACATTGACATGAAATCACACTAGATCACTCTCAACAAACATGAAGCTTCTACGTAGATGTTGGAGCTTGTGAACATCGTATGTGCCAACTTGTGTGAAAACGTTCCCAATTTTTTATCATAGCCTCGGCATAAGATATCATGACATATTATCAAATTTCATGATTTTTTGCACATCGGTTTATTTTCTAGAATTTTTAAACCACTCGAGCGAGGGATTAGAGTTGATGATTTCGTATTAAGATGTTCCAGATTTCATTATTTTTTTAAATGCAAGGCCTTACATTGTGTTGAGTATGAGGAATATAAATTTTCTACTAATTTTTTTCAAAATTTGAAGCACTTGTAGTTCAAATTTGTTCTAATTTCATAAATTCCCATAAAAGAGAATAATTAACTAAATATATCAAATAAAGTCAATAATTCACAAAACTTTAATATTGAGTGTCATATGATGTGCAACAAGTGTAGAAAAAGTTTGGGGATGAAAATCCAAAAAACATTTCCCAGTGAGTTTATTTCCGTGAGCGGAGTACCCTCGCTCACGGGGAAATGGGGCCCTTTCACGGAGGCCTACTATTTGGCCCACGGAAAGCCTGCTCACGGAAAGGGATATCCCGTGAGCTTGACGGTGTTCTCACGGAAATCGACACGTAGGTGACGGAGGCGGGGGCTCACGGTGGTTAGCTTTCCCGTGAGCCCATTTCTCACGAGAAACCGGATGGGGCTTTCCCGTGAACTATGCCTCACGGAAATACGTTTTCCGTGAACTTTTTATTTCCCGTGATGTTTTCTCTTAGCTCACGGGATAGGTACTAATTTCCCGTGTTTTGTTCCTCTTAGCTCACGGGAAAGAGTTTACACACGGGATAGCGCTGAATCCGGTAGTGATGGCTACAGCCTACAATTGGTAAACTGAATTTCAACCAAAATCAAGGCAAGTGGGGATCTCGGGAATCATGGTTGGTACCTTATTCAGGAGAAAAATTGTAATCCGTACAGGATAATGACCATCCATGAATGCAACCTCACAAAGTCCATCCTGTTGTGGGAGTGCAACCTGTATTCTAAAAATTCTGAAATTTAAAGAGATTGTACATTATGATTACTTATTAGCTACTGAAGTCCTGCGATGCAAGTGCAAATGGTCCAAGCGTTCCTCAATTTTCTTCAGAACAGGATGAACGGTTGGCCCAAAGACAAATTCAGTAATAAAATCAGTTGCTACATATACTTTCCCCACATGCATCACAAACAATCTCACTACTCCTTGCAACGATAGGAGGTTACCTTCATGCTGGACGGACTGCAGCCGGCCTGAATGGTTGCAGAGAGATGGTGCGGTCAACGAAGATAATAAACTCGAGATCCGGAAGTAGCCGAAGTGGCTGACGTTCGCCGCGTTCGCAAGCGCCAACGCCTCTGGGCCCAACTTGCCGCCAGATGAGGAGCACGGAAGTCGACGGCGACTGCGCGAAGCAGTGGCTTGGCCTTGACCGCTCTGGAGGTGGCGAGGAGGAGCAAAAGGCGCGGCCGGCGCGCCGAGGGTGGACCTGGCCGCGGCAGCTGGTCGTTGGTGGGTTCGGCGTGATGAAGGGCGTCGCCGGGTCGGCGCAGGACCGGGCTAGATTCGTACAGCGTGGCAAAGGCGAGCGGCTTGGGGCGGAGCGCGTTGGATTCCGGCTTGGGCGCTGCGTTGCCCTGACCACTGCAGCTCGCGCGCCGAGGAGGCGGCGCTCTCATGGCGGCGGCGGCTCCATAAGCCAGCAACCAACCAATCGGGCAAGGCCACGAGCACGACGTCCAGCAGCCTGCTGCTTCGGGCCGGCGCAAGGTCCTGGCCAAGTGGCCAGCCGATCGGGGCGGACAGGGCAGGCTTCAGCCGAATCGGAGCGACCTCCAAAAAGGGGACGGTGGTGGTGGTTCCCTAGATTTGGCTACTGCAGTTCAATGGGGAGGTGAGATGCGCGGCCGGTTGCGACTTGCAAGGAGCGCCAGGCCTATCGCGCGGGGAAGGAGGCGGGGTGAAACCGGGCGGTTTTCACGCGAGGGGAGCGGGGTCGCACGCGAGGGGGCATTAGCGCGGGAGGTGGACGCGGAGGCAGGGGGAAAACGATATCATTTGGGTTTTTTTTAGTAGTATAAGATTAAATTAAATAAAGAGAGCACATATGTATACATATACCGTATACCGGGCTTGAGCGAGAGGACATGGCCCATGAGGCCAGTGACTTTCACGGGAGCCACGGTGAAGCCAATACCTGATCACCGATCGCCCTGCAGTGCCCGTGACCTACTGCCCTACGCCGTCACGCCGATCGCCGACGCCGCCAACCCGGACGCCGGAGGCCCGACGCCGCTGCATGATGCCATCACGCCCATCATCGATTCAATGAAGTTTATTCTGATTTACTTGTATGATTTTCCTGTCTTAATCCAAGGGACTCTTTCTCTATGATTATATAGTAAATTCATACAAGTAAGTTTATAGTAAATTTAAGTATATTCTATTATTATGTTTTTTATATAAATAAATAGTGATAGGTTCGCCACACGTAGATTTTAATCCTAACTCCGCCACTTTGCATTCAAAAATTACTTATAATAAGAATAGATTTTCACCATTGTTTTAGATTAAATTTTCTTATCCATAAGGCATCACCAACTATTTTGCTCGGCCGCCCTTGTGAGCTACCTTGCTTGCCATCGTAGAAGAACCCGCCGATTCCACCGAATCTCTCGCTAGTCTACGACCATACCTACATTTTCTCTAGTATAATTAATGTTTCATTCATTGATATTATAGTAGACCTATATAGCTATATGATGACGTGTGTTCTCGATTGTGACTCCTGTAATAACTTGTTTATTTTAAGTTTAGCTCATGTTTAGATCAACTAGAACTAAAGTATAGTAGAATTAAACTGTAGTCGATCATTTTTATTCCAAAGTTATTTGGATACATGGACTAAAAAGAAAAGAAAAAAAACACTTAACCTAGACTCATGGACATCATTTAATCCACATTTGTCAACTAATGGGCTAACATTGTTTTTTTTTTTCATTAAAAAGGTGTGGGGTATATATTATGATCTCTAAACTCCTACTTTCCCTGCATCCCATAATATATATAAGTAAGCTGTCATAGAAATTAAGAACATTGGCAAAAGACACATGGATCTCAGATCTCTTTTTAGCTTTGAAGTATATAGTGAGTTTGTGAGTTATTATTAGCATATGCTCTCATAATTAGCTTCTACATTCGGAGATAATGTTCTATGTTTGGTGCAAAATAATTTTTTTTTGGGGTGGTGGATTTTAAACCTTAGAAAGTGACTGTTTGTTACACTACAAGAAATCTGTTAATCCGTGACGGATTAAGAGAAGGTCACTAACGAGGGCACCATGAGCTCGCAATGTGCATCCACCGTGTTAGATATCCAGCCCAAGGCCCATTATTTGTCAGGTATATAACTGAGCTCCAAAAACCCGACCTCACCCACCCAGCCGCCTCACTTGACTCCCTCCTCTCCACCAGTCGCCGCTCCCCTATCCACCTCCCATCCCTTCTCACCTGGACACCCACTTCCACTCGCATCCAACCGCATCTATCGACGGCGGCGGAACCTCCCCAGCCCAGCCGTCACCCTGAGGCCTGACCCAACCCTCCGTCTAGCCGGACCCAACACCCTGGCAGGGGGTAGTGCTCTTGGCGAGGCGCCAGTCGAACGCCGTCCGGTGCGAGCCGTCCCGTTGCCCGGAGGCATGCCCGCGCCTGTGCGCGGCGCAGACGGGTGGTGCTGATGCGGCGGCGGCCGGGAGACGGAAGCGGCTGCCGGCGGTGTTCGTGTCCGGAGGGGGATCCAACTTCCGGGCCATCCACGAGGCCACGCTGGGCGGAGCCGTGCACGTGGATGTCGTCGCGCTTATCACCGACGAGCTAGGTGACGGAAACTGCACCCCCGCGAAGCTGCTATCCACACTGTGAATGGAGGCTGAAACTGTGCGTTACAGGTTGCGGTGGCGCGGAGTATGCCAGGAGCAATGGCCTTCCTGTGCTCGTGTTCCCCATGTCCAAGTCTGCAGCCGAGGGGATTACGGTTGCTCAACTGCTGGATAGCCTGAGGTTGTTTCCTGTTTACTGTACCTGTCTGTGATTTTCTTGTATTTCAATTTCAATTCCTGCTTACTAGTTACAAGTTTAGTAATAATCCCTAGCAATTCCTGAAATGTTATCTAGCTTTATCTGAAAATTTTGTATTTGGGGATAGTTGTAACCAGAGAAATCCATTTGGGTAATCCCTACACATTAGATAGCTGCTAGTGTCTCTCTACGAGCTCACCGTCTCCTCTCTGACCTGTGTCTTTGTGCAGCAGCTTCTGTGTCTTTGCTTCCTTGGTTTTCTTTGATAGCAGCTAAACCACATTTTCTTCTTGGTTCTAACAGAGCAGCTAGTGTCTCTCTATAGCAGCATCAGTTCAGCTGTTTCAATTTGTTCAGAGCTTGGAGTTGAATGTTTCTCCAGCAGCAAGTGTTCGACAACAAGTGAAGTACTGCAGTAGCATAGCAGTTCGGAGTGTTGCTTATTTTCAGGTTTGCACTATGAAATTTGATTGAGAGCCCCCGCTTGGCATGCATGTAATGTTTTTATTTTTGTGAAATGTCATTTTCTTGCTACAGCATCATCAACTTTAGATTATTCCAATGCTGAACATTTTGGTACTTTGGCTCCTGATCTTTGGTGCTAGGAAATTATTAGCTTGTCAATGCAATTGGTTCTTTTTGTCATATCATCTTGCTTACGATTTTTCCACCAACTATCTAAACTATTGAATTTCCCAAACAACAGGTCAGATTTTTAGACATTTGGGAATGACTATTTTGGCAATAAAGCGGGAAGGCTACAACATTAGCTGTAGTGGGCAGCTGGTGTTGTTATCACAGAGAAGTTTCAGCAAGGAGTAAAAGTCAGTCGTCTTGTATTAAGGATCTTTGTTATACCATGGTACAATACACCTAGTTAGTAATGTCCATAATTATTCAGTCAGGTAAATACTATGCACAAGGTATCAACTATCTGAACTCTACTTTGTACAGGTTTAAAATAATTACCAGAATATATAAAAAAAGCTTTGTGCAAGGTATCAAATGTTGTCTTGGTCTATCCATTTTTTTTTCTAACAATGACCATCAGTTATCCTGCCTGTGAATGTGATAATAGGAGCTTAATAGTTGCTACATAGAGGCTACATTCTGACTACATTTTTTAGTTCACAGCTAGTAATCTTTGCTGAATATTCACTTAAGGCTTCATTCTGACTACAATTAGCAGTATCTGATATACTTACTATCTATACTGCTAACTGATAGGTGTGTGTTTCAAACCAAAATCTGCTACTTCAACATGGAGGAAGCTCTTGCAGTCTCTTCTATTATTACAAGTTTGCTAGTGTGTATCAGCATTATTTATGCTTCTCGCTCAAAAAGCAGAATTTGTTTGTCATGTAACATTAGACATAAGCATTAATATGTTAAATTACAATACACGTGCTCTCAGGGGCGGAGCCAGGATATGGGTCTGGGGAGCTAATTAATGGAGACTTAACTAAAGTCAAGAGATTTAATGGTAAATTAATGCCTAAGCTACAGTAATTTCCATAGAAAATCAACCTCCCAGGGGGGCTGCAGCCTGGGCAGCCCGCCCCCTGGATCCGCCCCTGCGTGCTCTAGTCTAATAGATATAAATATGCCCTCTGCCTATGATCTGGGATTTCAGAAGCTGATTCTAGTTTCTTTCATGCAGACTAGCTAGTAAGATGATGACTTACGTGTGATTTGCTAAAGATTTGGAGGGCAACAGGACTTGTTGGTGCCCGGTGGGAAGTCTGTTGATGTATGGGTGTTGGTGAAATGATACAATCAATGTACTGTTATTTTTTATGGCCTGTACCATGTATGCATGTATAATCGTTGTTCTGGATTGTTGTGCCACACTATAAAAATAGTAATGTAATTGTTTATTGGCCTTCGGCTGTTGACACGGCAGTGTGATATAACATGCAAGTGGGTTTGCCCACTATCAGAGTTACAAATTTGATTTATAAAAATTGCGCTCTGTGTTATAACATGCAAATGAGCTGCCAATAAATGACCATGTCATCATCCTCGTTGGTGTCCACGTAAGCATCAATGATGATGTGGCTATTCAATCTGTGACGGTTACTTTTTGTCACGAACACTGGGTTTGGGTAGGGCTAAATGGGCCTCGGGCTGATCTGTGATGGTTTCAATCCATCAAGGATTGCGTTAATCCGTGATGGTTTTCAACAAACTGTCCGCGCGGGTCAATCCATGACGCTCAATCCGTGATGATTTACGAAACCATCACGCATGCCGTTTGCTAACAGTTTTTCGGTGATCGATGACGGAAAAATTTCTATCACGGATTAACGATTCTTGTAGTGTTATGGGACGGGGATGGATTATGCTTTAATTAACTCTAGAGATATTGTTTTTTTTTTTAGGAGAGCTTAATTATTGTTGACACAAACTAGGGTTTGCACCAACACACCGGGGAGGGTCTTGGATGTCCACGAGGTTGCGATCAACTTGAAATGAACAAAAGAAGACTCGCAGCTTGATCACCAAACCGATCTAGAGAGCGGTGGAGGTGATGTAGAGCTCGATTTTGGTTTAAACAGACTTGAATGCCCTCCTAAAGGATCCGTCGGGGAGGAACGCCTTGCGAAGGGATTTCTAGGATCGGCAAGGGCACCTAGAACACCAAATAAATTAAATTAGAATTCATCGAATGTAAGAGATTAGGGTTTGAAAAAAGGGTAAAAGTGGGGGTTTGGAGTAAGTTTTAATCGATTGGATGTAGATGGGATCAAATCGTATGAACCTCTTTATTATGTAGAGGGGGTGGTCCTATCCCATTAGGAAACCGGGCCAAAGATGTTCCAATCATGAACGTTTTCCAAAACCCGATCAAAACACGATCGGTTCGAACATGCGCGAGTGCGCAACACGCCGCCGGACGCCGACCACCACGACGCCCGTCGAGCGCCCTATAAACGCGCGGGCGCCGGACGCCGCTACCGGGCGTGGGGTCTCGGTGTCCGACGCGTGGTCGACGCCACCGAGAACGCCGCGGCTCGAGGGGCCACCGGGCGCCGTCCGTCGCACCGTCGGACGTGCTCGAGCCAGCGTCGGGCGCATTGCCGGCCTCCCGCCGGGCGTCGGTCGCGTCGGGGAGGGTTTTGGCGCCAAACGCAACTCGGTGAAGTCCTGACGTCCGGCGTGTGCTAAGAATCAGCGATCGCCTCTTACGAAAATTTGCGGCGCCTTGGTCCAAGCCAATTTTGTATCACCAAAAATTTGGTCTGACCACTTTTTGGGTGTTAACAATTATATTAAGCAATATTATTATAAAACTAGGGCTAAAGCGCCCGACATGCAGGTCGGAGTGGCATTAGCAATAAAAACATTAGAAATCACTCTCATACCAAACCGACACAACTCGTGAGCTGCTTCCTTCACACTGTAAAAGTCCATGAAGCACGTGTACTCGAACCAATAAAGCCATAAAGGTCCAACCATGCAAGTCAGCGAACGTACGTGAAGCTACTATTGGTTTAATCTTTGGTGTAGGGCTAAACCAATGGCGTGCACATACACGCATGATGCGTGTTGCTTGGAGTTCGAGTTTTCCGTTGGACCTAGTTCTTCGTTATTGATCCTAGTTAAGTTTAAAGTTTAAGCAAAGCAGTTACTCCCTATCTTAGCTAGCTAGGTCAAGCACAGTTGCATATATTGAATCTGAAAAAAAAAAAAAACAGCCAGTTGCATCAAATTGTTTTTAGAAAAGGACATTTGCATCAATTTATCAGTAATAGTTTCAGTAAACCTAGGTGCTGACTGCTCGATCATTGGTATACTTGGAATCCAATTCCATTGAGTCCACTTACCGTTAGTCAACGATCTTTGCATGGCCCACAGGGGCAAGGTCAACTGGAATTAGCTGCTAGGCTCCAAGATGAGTGTGCCAACGATTCACGCCGCATTGCGCGCGCATGGATTTCTCCGCCGTGATTTTCTTTTCCAACTCGTTTCGTTGCTTCGGTTTTACTAAGAATGCTTGGTTATGACTTTTCCATTAAGTAAAGTGAAGTACTTTCTCCCTTCAAAAGTGGACTAGTTGGAGAAAGAGAAAAAAAAAGATAGCTGACATGTAAAATATTCAATGCAAAGATCCCACTAGTTTTACTCAAAGTCATATATTTTTATTAAGTATTTCTTACTTATTTTTTAAGGGAATTTAAGAATATTATGTATTTGTTCCAAATAGGACTAAAACAAAACCGCCTTTTTCTGCATTAATCAAGCCGGTTTCTGAGCTAGCCACAGAAATCATCAGCCGAAGAACCCTACTTACATCGTTGTGCAAATATATAATCATTCATGTGGCAAAGGGTGATACGAGAGCAAAAGTTGTTCTTGCATTGTAGAGGAACTGGCGCTACCTTTCTTGACCGCGGCAGCCGACAATGGCTTCCACACAAATCAAACTAGCACATTACTGCAGTTATCTTTGGACAAAGTGTCGCAGCAATTTGAAGTGTGGCAAACAAATCGAGCAGTCCACATTCCACATTTGTGGCGAATTAGTTTGGCAAAAAACAAAGAAAAAATATCTATAACATGTGGCAGTGTAAAGAAAAAGCTAGCGTGACACACAATCATCATGGTACTCAAGCAAATAATAACTACATAAAAAACTTGTTTCCCATCAATGTTAATTAGCCATGAAACCGAACATTTTACTTAGGACACTCCGCGGTCTGGACTCTACTCATAGTTTCTATGTACTTGGATTTTGTATCAAGAAACTCTTTTATCAGTCTTCCAATCATTCATCATTTCTCTCTTGGATCAATCATTCATCATTTCTCTCTTGGATCCTCTGCTCCCAACAATAGCCGCACACCAAGCTGCATCCATGGCGGCTACTGCGAGCCACGGCGGTGCTACCAAAACGACCGCTGCATGTCCTCTTCCCCTCCACAGCGGTCATAAGCGGCGCTTACACATCGTTCCACGTTGTTGGCGGCGGCGGCTCTCCGTCGTGGCTACGAGCATGATTTGATTGGATTCGCTCAAAAACGTTCGGGAAGATGGGCTCCGCGGATGGCTCTCGCGCGCGCAAGCGCTTCGCCTCTCTGTGCGGCCGTCCACCTCCTCCACCGGAGGCCACCATGGCGCGAAACAACACGTATGGCGTGCGGCGGCGCGGACAACCACGCTAGAGAGCTCCGCGGGGGCGGTGCGCATGGCTGGTGGCCGCCGCGGCGTTTCAACGTTGTCTTGAACGCCCGTGCTCCGCAGACCACCGGCGTGTGACGCCGCTTGCTAGGCTTGCGGAGTAGCCACCGGGGTGTACGTCCGTGTGGATAGGCCCGGCTTGTGTCGCGCCACGGCGGTGCGCCGGAGGTCCGTCGTGTGCATGTTCTTGTCCCGTTGGTGTCCGTGGATGCACGGCTCCGATGCCGCCGTCGAGCATCTACCGCCGCATAGGAAGGGGGTCCTAGAAGCTAGGAGCTTGACGTCATGTGAGCTCTCATCGGTGGCCGACGAGCTCTCGGATACTGAGAGGAGACATGGAAACCATGCGCACACCCCAACACGAAAGTCAAGTAGAGTCTTCCCTCGATGACGTCGAATCCAAATAAGACGTTGTTTCTTCATTTTTTTCATCTCTTTCTTCGATAAATGACCGCCATATCAAACCAAGCGTCTATGGACTCTCTTGTAGATTCTACACTTTGTGAGTGTCCTAAATTTGTTTCCGTCAAAAGTTGCCGGCGGACTCTCTCATACCACGGTTTCAGTTATTTTTCTTTTTGAAATTAAAACGCTACCCATCCAAAAGTAAATGAATTTTGCATATCTAGATATGTATTCTCTTCCATTCCTTTTTTGCTTTTGTGAATCTTCCCTTCTATACCTTGTTTCATTTTGCTTCGATTGAGTTCGATAAGATATGATACTTTATATAGATATATATACAAATGATGGGGATTCTAATTTAGGACATGTTTGTTTCCAAAAGTGTCTTGGACTTTTTTTAGTTTTAGGACCCCCAAAGAGGTATTTATATGGACTTTTAGCAAATGTCTTAAAAAGGTCACCCCTATTTGATTTACTAGAGACTTTTAGAAACTTTTATTTAGCCCCAATACAAAAAAAATCCTTTGAACCAAACACCACCTCGATGCTGACCATTTCATGTGTCGCTTTAATTTCGTGTTCATGCTATGCTACACATCCCAACGTGTTGACTCCAACTAAGCTAACCTAAAAGTAAAAAAATCAATTTGAAATATTCAAATATAGAAGCACGTCCCAACGTGTTGACTCCAACTAATAAGCTAACCTAAAAGTCGAAAAAAATCAAAATATTCAAATATAGAAGCACGTCAGGACTTGCACAGGAAAACCAATTTTTCCAGGGTCCAATGTGCAAGAAAAGAGATACTACAGTAGGTTCTCCTCGGAGTCAAAGGCTGAAAGCCGCCCTTCCACCACCGCTACTACTCCTATTTAAGAGCTGCCGGAGGTTGGAGGAGATCCGGCGAGCCGTTTCAATTCCCCCGTCAAAGATTCAGGAACCACCGGTCCTCCCTCTCGTCTCGCTCCAGCCGCCGGCCCGCCGTGCCATTGCCAGGTATACGGTCTGCCCCTTCTTTCCTTGGGGATTTTTTTTTTCCGTCGGCGCTCGGGGTCAGGACCACCTGTTCTAGGGTCGCCGCTCGTGCCCGCCTGCGCATTTGTTTCCTCGCTCGCACGCCGTCGCCGGGGGCTGGCTCCCTCACCGGCGCCGCGGTCGAATTTCTCGTATCCTCAGGCTGGGAGCCGGCGCCGCGCACCCTCTTCTTGGTTTAGGTGGATTGGCCTGCCTGGTTGAATGGATTCCGTTGCTGTAGGGTTCAAGTCCTTCGCTCCTGAGACCAATCAGATCCGAATCTTTATTCTTCTCCATTGCGCAACATAGCCTGCCTGGTTGTATGGATTCCACTGCCGTAGTAGGATATAATCTTACATATAACGTATTTGGGTGTTTTACTTGCTGTGAAGTGTGAACCAGTGCAGATGCAGCACTACTCATCCAACAGGGGTACTACTGAGTGTTGATTAATCCTGTAAATAGAGTCAACTATGCTAGTTCAGAATCGCCAGTGAGCTGCATTGGCTGCTGCTGTGGGTGCTCTTGATCATTTGTGTTTGCTTTTATTGAAAAAAAATATATAAGGCCCTGTATTATTTCCCAAACATTCAAGTTTGTTTTCCTGGAAAGATTAGGGGTTCATTCTCATGGCCGCCAATGAGCTATAGAAAAAGAAGATTTGTGTTGACTCTATTTCAGTACTTCTTTCTCGTCCTAAACCTTCATCTCGCTTGTGCAGAATGGCGCTCAACAAGGAGTACACGTACGCGGAGCTGGAGAAGGAGCCATACTGGCCGTTCGAGAAGCTGCGGATCTCCATCACTGGTGCTGGCGGGTTCATTGCCTCCCACATCGCGCGCCGCCTCAAGAGCGAGGGCCACTACATCATCGCCTCTGACTGGAAGAAGAATGAGCACATGTCCGAGGACATGTTCTGCCACGAGTTCCACCTTGTGGACCTGAGGGTTATGGACAACTGCCTCAAGGTCACCACGGGGGTTGACCATGTGTTCAACCTCGCGGCTGATATGGGTGGGATGGGATTCATCCAGTCCAACCACTCTGTCATCATGTACAACAACACCATGATCAGCTTTAACATGCTTGAGGCTGCTAGAATTAACGGCGTCAAGAGGTAATATCTCTCCTGAAGGTAGCTCTTTTGTTTACATGCTTTTACCCCCTGATGAGATAATCTTATTGTCTCCAAAGATAAAATTTTTCAATCAGAAAATTTTGAAATTCAAACAAACTGCAAAAACAATACTTTTGTCCATGAAAACTTTGCTGGTTGTCTACATCTGAAGAATTATTAAATGATCTGCATTAATTACTATATTCTGGAAAGTGATTACAGTTGACATGTTTGCACGTGCACCGGCACCACTTAGGAGATTCCTGTTGGGGTTTGAATTGTCCCACAAGAGGGGGGTGGATAACATGGGAAAGTATCGTGTTAAGATTTAGTATCCTGTTTTTGTCTTTTGTCTGTGACATGGAGGTCAGTGAGCTTGTCCATTTCCTTTGCCCAGATAATGCTCATCTCGTATACTTTTTTAAGGTGTGTAAAGTATTAAGAAACTTTAAAATATGATATCAAATTTGTGTGCACTTTTAATTTTTAGATGGTGCAGTTACAAAAGTAAACGTTAAATTTGGAAAACCTGCAAAAACTTAGGAAATCGTTGCATCTGTTTGAAGGCCCCAAAACAAACTACTCTATCAGATCGTGCTTGCACATCTCCTGAAACAAAGTTCTAAATTTCTGTCTGTTTCCATGGCAGGTTCTTTTATGCATCAAGCGCCTGCATCTACCCTGAATTTAAGCAGTTGGAAACTGTAGTTAGCTTAAAGGAGTCAGATGCTTGGCCTGCTGAGGTTTCTAAACTTTCACATTTCTTTATGCTTGTGTTAATTGTCACTTACTTAGGCTGCGAGCTATGATGGCGAGATGGTTTTAACTGAAGTGATTTCTTTTTTTAGCCTCAAGATGCCTATGGCTTGGAAAAACTTGCTACTGAGGAACTGTGCAAGCACTATACAAAGGATTTTGGCATTGAGTGCCGGGTTGGTCGCTTTCACAACATATATGGTCCCTTTGGAACATGGAAAGGTAAATTGCTATCTGGTAACTAGTAATATTTTACCAGTTTTTGGTGGTGCTCTCAATTTTCTAAATGGTCCTGTCCTATTTTATTACTTGGCAATATAGGTGGAAGGGAGAAGGCCCCTGCTGCTTTCTGCAGAAAGGCGTTAACCTCTATTGGGCGCTTTGAGATGTGGGGCGATGGCCTGCAAACTAGATCCTTCACATTTATTGATGAATGTGTTGAAGGTGTCCTTAGGTAAGCAAAATTTCATCTCACCTTTGGCTGCTACAGTATAATACTTTCCTTTTCTTTCAGATATATTAGGTTAAGATCATACTAATTAACATCAACCTCTTCTTGCTACTATGTCCCAAGAGAAAGGTTTAGTTGTCTCTGACATGCAGTTTTCTAGGGGTGTGGTTGGACAAATAGATATGCTTTGGTAAACACGTTTTATATGAGCCTTTTTTTGTGTAAGGCCTTTCTTGAAACATCAATGTAGTCCCTACAGATCGATAAGGGTACTACTAATTTGGTTTTGCCTCTTTAGAAATTTATAATGAAAATTCTACAAGGTGCAATGACAGGGTAGTTCGCTTCTAAAACAGACATGCTTCTTCTGAATCAGGCAAAATGTCCTGTAATTTCTGTTGTTTATGTCACTATTTAGCTTGGATGCTATGCCATATATTTATAAGTTCAACTTTAAACTGCAACCTAACAGTTCAATCTGCTAAAAGGTACTATTTTGCCAAACGTTTTTTTTAACTGTAGTAATGAAGCATTGGAGAAAGCAAAAAAAACTATGAAATTTGCCATCCATTTCTGAGCTTTGAATAAATATCCTTGAAGCTTTGACATCTGCGGCAAGGATCTTCCAAAGCTCACAAAGTCTGTGTTGTCATCACCTTTGTCTCTGCTTGAACATCAGAGATCGGAGTTGAAAAACAACACAACATTTGGTAGAAAACCGTGTTGTCATCACCTTGTCTTTGCTTGAACATCAGAGATCAGGGTTGAAAAACGACACAACATTGGGTAGAAAACAAAAAAGGGGTGAATCTACGTTTCTTTTGCTTCTGAGCTCTGAATCAGTATTCTTGAAGCCATATACATCTGCAGCAAGGATAAGCCATATACTTCTGCAGCAAGGATCTTCCAAAGCACAGAGTCTGTGCTGTCATCACCTTTGTCTTTGCTTGAATATCAGAGATTGAAGTTAAAAAACAGCACACTCTATATTATAAATTATAAATTTTAAAAAATGTGAATGTGGCCTTCTACTTTTGAGCTTTGAATAACTATTCTTGAAGCCATATACATCTGTGGCAAGGAGCTTCCAAAGCTCATAAAATCTGTTGCTGTCACCACCTTTGTCTCTGCTTGTACATCAGAGATCAGAGTTGGAAAACAGCACATGTAACAGTAAGCTTGTAGATATTATTCATTGAAGAGTAGCTCCTTATTTTATAGTAACACGCAAGTAAGTCTTGTTCCCTTGACATTACTTCGCACATGTTCAAAAAGGCTCTGTGTAATTATCGTTTTGGTTAAAATGAAACTGAAAAAGGTCTTTCAGAATAAGGAAATAACTATAATGATGCAGAAGTTCCAAGGGAAATCCTTTATTGGTGAACTAAGCTGTTATTTTGTCAAATGCATCAGGTTAACAAAGTCTGATTTCCGTGAGCCTGTAAACATTGGAAGTGATGAAATGGTCAGCATGAATGAGATGGCAGAAATAGTCCTGAGCTTTGAGAACAAGCAGCTGCCCATCCACCACATTCCTGGGCCGGAGGGTGTGCGCTGGGCGCAACTCAGACAACACACTCATTAAGGAGAAGCTTGGCTGGGCTCCGACTATGAGGCTGAAGGTACTCTACAAAATCTCACACATACCATCACTTCAGATCCCTGAACTTACCTACATAATCTGATCATTCATTGCAATGAACTCAATTTGGCCTGCAGGACGGGCTGAGGATCACCTACTTCTGGATCAAGGAGCAGCTTGAGAAGGAGAAGGCTGATGGCATGGATCTGTCGGTGTACGGATCATCCAAGGTCGTGCAGACACAGGCCCCAGTTCAGCTCGGCTCCCTCCGCGCCGCTGATGGCAAGGAGTGAACTTTGGCTGCGCCAGTTAGTCGCCCGAGACCTGGGCCGAGAGCATGATATACCAGTATACACAGTGGTTTCAGTTTCCATGATCTGTAGTCACCACCTACACCATTTCTTCATTCAACTGTTTGGATGACGGATATTTTGTCGTAAGTTATGTGATTTAGTTCAAATTTGAACCTGACAAGATATCCGCCGTCCAAACACTTATAGTAATCTCTATGTTTCTTCTCTTCTGAGTTCTGTGTCTGTTCAATAGCGTATTACAGAGATACAACACTTCTGTAAACTGGTGTCACTTTATTTCACAAAAAGCAATGAATAAATAAATTAAGGTTCACCATTTCCATTTGATTTGATTTGGTTATATATTTGTGAAATACCCCAAAGCAGTCTTGAAATCGTGCTTCAGAGAATTACCAGCTGACAGCATGCTATTAACAGAGAACTGGGCCTGCTATTTGTAGCCCATCAACAAAAGCCCACAAACGCGAAAGCCCATGGTTTCTCTCTTCCCCCAATCTACTACGTATAAACCCTTGCCCGAGAGACGAAAACCCCAACGCCGGCAAGAACCGCCCTTGCAATCGCTTGCTCGTCTCGCCCGAATCCGCCGCCGCATTCTCCGAACCGTAAGGCCCTAGCCCGATTCCAGCCGGAATCCGCGCTTCCTTGTTCTTCCACGCGGTTTCGTCGCGAAATTCCGCTCGATTGTTTTCTTGAAATCGATGGGGTTTTCGTTTCGTTTTCCAGGCGCGTTTTTCTTCGCCGAAGCGAGGAGGAAGAGGAAGAGCATGGCCGGGAAGGGAGGGAAGGGGCTGATCGCCGCGAAGATAGCGGCCGGCATGGACAAGGAGAAGAAGCCGCCGATCACCCGCTCCTCACGCGCCGGCCTCCAGGTCGGCCCCACCTTTTCTCCGCTCGCTTGTTTCTTGGTCCGCTCGTCGCTCTGCTTTGTCCCCTGCGCGAGGAGGGCTCGTTCTTGGGCGTGACGCACGCCTGCTTCTTCTCGTGCGTTCTTAGCATACGGGGCTGTCAGCTTAGTGTGGAAAGCGTTGTTCTTGGCCTCTTGTTATGATTAGCGCGAAAGATTTGACTTTTTGGTCGGGGAATTTTTTATATGTTGGTCTGCGTAGTCGTGGGCCGTTAGCCTAGAACTCTTGAAGTGGAGCATTCACGTGCGATGCGTATTTTCTGGTTTGCTTGTTTGATCCTGGATTTGCCGGTTTGCTTTTTTGATCAGAGGCGTCGGCCTGGAACAAAAGTAGGCAGCAGGAAAAATTAAGGTTGTTTATAGCTATGGGCATTGTCATGGTCTCATGGACATAGCACGGCATGTGTGGGTGTAATACTAGATTCCAGGGTCGCCAGTGAGTTGCATCCGTGCATGGCCACTTTTGATTGATTGGTCATCATCATCATCTAATTGCCTATATGCTGGTTCTTTTCTTCTGGGGTCTATATATAGTGATGCTGTGCAATGTTTGTTTGTTTTGGGTGTGCTACTTAGGGCCTTGACTCCAAGTGCTGAATGATATCATATTTGGTGGTGCCTGTGTGTGTATGCATGAATTCGGACCATCTAGAGTTGAAACTGAACATAAACATTGATTCTGTGTTTCGGTTACCTTAAGTGTGTTGAGGAACAGAGTAGTGGAATTTTTTTATAAATGTGTGATCATCTTTTCTTTTTAGGGATGTGTATATTTATTAGACATCATCCAAAACATGAAAATGGTGCATGAGCTGTTGGTCTGTGTGGTTTACATGAGTCTTACAAGTTGTCTATGTTGCTAAACTTGCTGGTCGTGCCCCCTAAGGGTAAGCAAATAATCAGTCATATTGTTCTGTCCTGACAGATCTTTCTTATTTATCGTTTCATTCAAATTATATGCTAATTCTTAGCCATAGTGTTCTGTCTTGACAGTTAATGCTTATTTAGTGTTTCAGTCAAACTATATGATACAGAATATGCACAAGTAATTCAGGGTTGGATACCTGATCTTTATTTCAATGTTGTCCATTACTTGATCCAGAGTTGGGTACCATTTCATTAATGAAACTGTGCACTGGAGTGAACTTATTTTTTATTTGGCTCTTCTATCTTCACGATGGTCTATTTTTAATTAGTTGATTCTGTCTGAAAATCCAATCACTACAGGATTTATCTGCAGTAGGCAATATATCTTTTATTTATTGTTCCTTTGGATTTGGGAAAACTAAATTTGCTTTTCTTTGTCCATGTCATGTCATACAGCCACAGTTGTGTGCCCTGTTTCTGCTTGGAATGGTATAGCCCAGGGTTAGCTATTCCAAGGAGAAACTGCCCATGGGCGAAACTCCTTTTGTACCCTGAGTTTTTCAACCCTTTTGCACCCTGAGTTTTCCATATGTAGCCTCCCCACATAGTGGAAATCATTTATATTTGCACTGATCAAGTGTCACCAATGTCGATCAAAGTGTGATTGTTCCACTGAGGCATCTAGGCATTAGGTTGTTGTTCCCTTGGATCCACCGACCTTTTGAAGGAACGATGGTTCATAGTTGCAAAGACGAAGTGTTCTTAGCAGAGTTGTGCATTTCAGAAGTTGCCACATTGGAAAAGCATAAGAAACTATTGACTTTGTAGTTAAAAGTCTGCCCTTATGTAGCAGTAGCCGCTGTTTAGACCGACTTTGGCCCTACTTTGGCTTCTGTCCTCTGTTATTTTGTGGTTGATAGTATTGTCCTCTGTTAGTAGAGCTGTGCATCTCAGAAGTACACTGAAAAAAAAAAGGAAAAGGCACTATTGACTATTGTTTTTATAGATTGCCCTTATATAGCAGTAGCACTATTTAAACCAGCTTTGGCTTCTGTCCTTTGTTTGTTGTTGTGGTTGATAGTATTGTCTCATACATTGTTAGGTGTTGATTTGCCACATCCACACAAGCTTCTGCGATCACCATTATTTACTTTTTCTTCTTGGCGTATGTTATGTACTCTTGTTTCAAATGAAAATCAATTAGTAGATGAACAAGTAAATCATTGATTGATTCCATAAGCTACAACCTTATAGGCTGATTTTTCATCTGTAAATTTCATTCAGTTCCCCATCATGTGTAAGCTGATTGATTACATAAGCTATAAACATCAAATACTAGACTAGCTGAATAAGTCATTAATTGATTACATAAGTTATTATATAACCTTAAGCTGATTGAGATCATGTATAAATTTCAGTTCCCCGTCGGACGCATCCACCGCCAGCTAAAAGAAAGGTCACAGGCGAGCGGCCGTGTGGGAGCAACGGCGGCCGTGTACACGGCAGCCATCCTGGAGTACCTGACAGCAGAGGTCCTGGAGCTGGCCGGGAACGCGAGCAAAGACCTCAAGGTGAAGCGCATCACCCCTCGGCACCTGCAGCTGGCGATCCGTGGGGACGAGGAGCTGGACACCCTGATCAAGGGCACCATCGCCGGTGGCGGCGTCATCCCCCACATCCACAAGTCGCTCATCAACAAGGCTGCCAAGGAATGAATGAGCGAGTTGAACCATGTTCTGTGACTCGGTGCTGTCATGTCAGTGGTTCTTGTCCTGATAACCTCTGAGAAAAACTTGGTCACCTGAGGAGATTTGCACTGTCATCAGACATATGGCTGTTGATAGATACTACTTGGTAATCTGTGATGAGATGTACATCGGCTGCGGTTGAAGTTTCGCTCTTGTTGCGTTGTCTGGTGGTCAAATATGCTTTGCTGAGAATGATGCTTGGTTCAGAAAGTTTTTGTTGTGCTCCTTTCTTTGCAGGAAAGGATGGGTTGGCTGATGTTTGTTTTCCTCGCATTTTGTCATACGAAACTTTCTGTGTCGTTGCTGTTCTTCTTGGGCCTCATCTCTACTAATGAATTTGAAATAGTAGTAGATGGAGCCCAACTCCAGGAGTAGAACCTATGTGGGCCTGGGGCTGGAGCATGGGCTGAATTTTGCACAGAACCTGGATCCTCACATCAATGTTTATTTTTTTTAATTATTAATTCTCTGGCCGTGATGCATCCCAGAGGGAATTTCTAGACAAAAACGATGTACTGAAACTTTGGGTAACTTTTACCTTGTAACCAAAGTATTGGAATATTTGCCCAAATTAAAGCAGGGACAGCTCCTAGTCCTAGAACCTTTTGGTTCATCCTGTCACGTGTCTACGCTACTCCATGCACTTTAGAATGCACTGCATCGGTGCCATGTCAACTTTCACGGCCACTAACCGGCACGTGCCATTCCTTAGTCACATCCAGGAAACGGATCATGGCCACACACAAGTCCTAGAACTGGCAAACACTACGCTTTTATCCATTAGGCATTCAAACGGCATAAGTAAAGCCAAGCTAAAGTTTAGCTATTATAGTCGGACGATCCAAACACCACAGCTAAGATTTAGCAGATAACTTTAGCTATAGATGGCCATTGGGCGTGCCGGGCCGACAAGCCATCGTGCCTCCCCAGCCGCTACCGACGGGTCGCGTTCGAGGCGTGCTGGTGCACGGCCTCGGCCCAAGGCACGGCCCGTGGGCCAGTTTGCGCGGCGTGCCACTCATTGGGCACGATAATTTTCACGGGCCGTGCCGGTGCACACAGAGAGGTCGGAGGCGGCGACGCGCGACGCGCGAGCACCGAGGCTGGACTGTGGGAGGCGAGGCCATGGCAACGCCATCGCTGGATCCGCGAGAAGAGAAAGGAACAGAGGGATTCGCCGATTCGATGAGACATGGGGAAGCAGGAGCTCGGAGGCGCCGGCGGCTAGCCAGACGGTCTTCGAAAGCACGCCGCGGTCGCACCTGCGTGCCTCGGGCCGGTCAAAACCAAAAGCCACGGGCCATGCCTACGGGCCACAGGCTGCAGGCCATATATGCTTTTAGCTCGATAAAATTTAGTATTGAAATTATGGCTAGCTAACTAAGTTGGGTGGATCCCAACATGACCTTATACAAAAAAAAAAGTTCTTTCAGCTCAGAGGACATTTGATTCCTGGTTGCTTCAACTTGAGCTGTGAAATTGTTGCTGTTGTTGTGTGGGGTTTGCATTGTAGGATGCCAGGAAGAGGGCGAGATAGAGATGGATAGAGTCGATCCGATCGATCGCACACTAGGGGTGGTAAAGGGCCCTCTAATTAAACCTAGCAAATTTAAAGATCGGACTGTAAAACTATATAATTTTGAACTAATAATAGAAACTGACAAGTTGAATTGTGAAAGAAAAAAAGGGTCCGATCCATTACGACCCTACACACTACCCAATCCATGTGAGAAGCTGCCCGGCCCATTGCTTTGCTGGGGCAGGCACCTCACACCTCCCATCGGAGATCTTGTTCAGTAAGTACGTGTCTCATGGTTGGATCATCATCAGATGAATAATGCCCTTACCCTTCTCTCGAGTCACTGTCATGCATGCTGGCCCTAAAGAGACACAATCAGTATCGTACGTCCTGCTCTTACACTCTTCCTAAAATATATTTTTTCATTCCTTCATTCATGCATAGGTAGTGGGGGTGGGACCCATTGTCAGGTGACTGTTAGAGGGTTAATCCAATGTGTGAGTGGAACCGTTACTAATAATGAGGTTAGACCTTCCAGTGAAATATTGGCTGGTGCATGAAACATAGAAGGGGTACATGAAACCAACATGAAAAAAGACCACAAAGTTTTCGTGAAACAGAAAAAAAGAGCACATCATCTGCCATCTTTGAACCGGCTGTGCCACTTTTCTGTTATGGAGTGATGGCATGCATTTGCTTGTTGTTGGTAAAATACATCAATGCTAAAATGATTCATTTTCAGTATGTAAATTAGCTGGACCTGCCGTTTATTGAAAAAACAGGAGAACATGCTAAAAAATAATTAGGAAGCCTTGCTTGCTCCAACTGTTGTGTCCAGTATGTCATTGCTTTTCATATGTTCCACATCCTGGTTCACGTTGAGATTCATGCGAGCAAATTAAACCTCATGCAAATGAAGTGCCACAGGCATGCAAGAAGCCAGGCACTCCTACTTACTTTGATGGTAGACCAAACGAGTACTGTGTATATATTGCAGAGTCTGGCTGTGGATGTGTAACACACTGCTGTAGTGACTAGTGAGAGCTTCAGTTCGGTGATCGTTCGAGCATAGATATTGAACCATTGAGATATTAGAAGAAACCAAGTCAAATTATTTCATAAGTTGGATATCATCGAACCCCTCTAAGGCCGGCATTTTTCTATGCCACTAAAAATCACGCGGCTTGTTTTTGCCTATTTTTTTTTCGCCCTTCTTGAGTTAAGCACAATGTCGGAGGCACTCCGTGCTGCATCAGTAGCTCCAGCTACAACAATTCCGATATCCGCATACTTCAGAGCAGGCGCATCGTTCATGCCACCTCTGTTCATTTTTACAAATGTGCTTCATCTCCTGCAGCTTCTTGACCATCTCATATTTGTGCTCTAGGAAGACACCCATCACTGCTTTGTGTTACTCTATTTTTTTAACCGAAGATCACTCAAGGACCATCAGGTCAACCTATTCTTGTGTTGGGGGCAAATCTCGCGATGCACACAATAACATAGGTTTCCTGAAGAGACCACAAGAATTGTTGATAGACTTATATGACATGAGTCGTGACCTCTGTCAAAATATAATACTACATTTTGTGCACCATATAAGTAGTCGATTTTAGCAATCGTGTCAAGCACAATGTTCTATATATACTTTTTTCATTTTTTTTTCCTCATGAAGACTATGTCCACACTCTGTAAAGCAAAGCAAAAAGGAATTTTTATGTATCTATCATGACAAGTATGGTTCTGTATGTACTTTTTTTCTCCAAGACTGTGTGTACTCTTTTTCATTCTCACTCCAGTAAAACTAAGAAAAAAAGGAGTATATGATTATCCAAGTCATAGTGCTCAAATTTTAGTCTGTGTTATCATATCATTTACCGAATGTGTGAGTAACAACCTAAAAATTGCATTCCTCCAAATAGGATTAATAGTATGATTTAATCATTAGGTGCGCATGCAAACATAAGAAATTAAAAAATTCTTTAAATTCTTATTGCTACACAACACATGACCTTACATTGAAACCATATTAGCTTCTCAGGCTTTGTGTGACATAATTGAGAACATTGAAGCCCATGGGTGGTCTGGTCCACTACCATGTAGCGACCAACCGCTGGCTCGGCGACGCACATGGTGACTGCTTTGGTATTGAGCTCCCACCATATCAATGTCTAATTGATTTACTGAACACCAAAAAAAAAAAAAAAACAGTGCGGAACTCCATTAGTTGTTTTTGTTTTTGGTTGAGCAATGGATGAGTATTATTTTATATAAAGATATAGAGAATACATAACTCAGTCCATAATAGAATGATTTTGTGAATCATGGTCCTCCATCAAACTAAGACAATCTTTACGGGTAATTTGTGTAGTGTTTTAATTGTTGGGATAACCACACCAACACACTCATTAGTGACAGCGAAACGCTTAATTTCACCATAATACGAAATCAGCCCACAGTAGGTCTTGGAGCTGGCCGAGAACGCGAGCAAAGACCTCAAGGTGAAGCGCATCACCCCACGGCACCTGCAGCTGGCGATCCGCTGGGGACGAGGAACTGACACCCTGATCAAGGGCACCATCGCCGTGGCAGCGCCATTCCCCACAACCACAAGTAGTGGCGTAGCTACATTGGGGCGAAGCTGGTGCAGCTGCCCCAGCTAAAGTTGGTGCAAGACCTTAATTTTTTAAAAGTTTATCTATTTCTTATTTTTGTTTCTGCATTTTACTATGTATTTGTACAAGAATTATTAATTTATTTTTCAAATTTGAGGTAATATCTCAACGAATGCATTAAAATTGTGTGATTGCAAAGTATGGATGCATTAATGTGGTGTGAATTGCAATGCCTTAGAAGTTTACCCCCAGCTAGTTTTTTTTCCTGGCTACGCCACTGACCACAAGTCGATCATCAACAAGGCTGCCAAGGAATGAATGAGCAAGTTCGACCATGTATCGTTGTCATGTCTTCCTGATAACCTCTGAGAAAAAAACCTGAGAAGATTGCACTGTCATCAGACCTGTGGCTAATCTTTGATGAGATGTACATCGGCTATGGTTGAGGCTTCGCTCTTGTTGCGTTGTCTGGTGGTCAAATATGCTTTGTTGGAAATGATGCTTGCAGGTTGGCTGATGTTGTTTTCCCTCACATTTTGTCATACAACTTTCTGGGCCGTTACTGTTCCTATTGGGCCTCGGCTCTACTAATGAATTTTGCACAGAACTTGGCTAATGGAGCCCAACTACTCGGGTACTTGGAACCTTTTTGGGCCAAGAGCATGGGGCATTGGCTGAATTTTGCACAGAACTTGGATCCTCCGTGGATAGACGGCTCACATCCTCAAAAGAAAAAAAAAAGTCAATGTATTTTTTCTAAAAAAAAAATAATGTTTAGTTTTTGCTTAAAAAAAAGATATCAATGTTTTTTATTATTAATTCTCTGGCCATGAAGCATCTCCGTGGTACAGAGATAAGCTCCCTGCTTTCGAGCCACCACCGGAGGATTCCATGATAACATGCCAAGGAATCTAGCATTGCGTACCATATGGAATTCCTAGAAACCTTTTGGTTTCATCCTATCACGTGTCTACGCTACTCCAGGCACACACTGCATCGTGCCGTGGCAACTTTCAGCGCCACGATCCGGCACGTGCCGTTCCATGATCACATCGAGAAAGAGGATCATGGCATGTTTTGTTTTATTTGTGCCACACAAATCCTAGCACTAGCAAACACACTACGCTTTCATCAGAATCAGATGAACAATGCCTTTGCCCTTCTCTCAAGTCACTGTCATGCTGGCCCAAAAGAGACATATAGGCAGTATAGTATCCTGCTCATACACTCTTCTCAAAACATTTTTTCATTCTTTATTGGATAGAGGGTGAATGAATGTGTGAGTGGAACCGTTACAACAGAAGTTAGACCTTCCAATGGAATATTGGCCGGTGCATGAAACACAAAAGAGGTACATGAAACCAACATGAAAAGACCAGAAATTTCTTGTGAAACAGAAAAAGGAGCACATCATCTGCCATCTTTGACCCGGCTGTGCCATTTTTCTGTTATGGAGTGATGACACCATCACTCAATTAATTAATGCTAAAATGATTAATTTTCAGTATGTAAATTAGCTGGACCTGCCGTTTATTGAAAAAAACAAGGGAAGATGCTAAAATGATTTGAAAGCCTTGCTTGCTCCAACTGTTGTGTCCATTATGTCATTGCTTGTGCGAACACATGGTTGATTTAGGTCGCATGTGTTTAGTTTTGTGATGTAGTGATTGTCAACAAATAACATTCTCCTTCTATTTTCTTTTTATCTTTTCTCGCTTCGGCTATGTTTCACCGCACACGTGGAGTGTGTCAAGACGTATTCTTGGTTCGTGTTGTGCGTATGGAGCTCGGAGATGGTAGCCGACGGTGAGGTGAAGGGGCCAAGGAGGACGCGTCTTGGGGCCGACGGACCGCGGAGGTGAAGGACGGACGTGAGGCTTGGACCGAGGGACCGGATCGCCGGGTGGCTAGCCATGGAGGCCGACATCCGGGACATCGACGGATGCGAGAGGACGTGGCAGACCGGTCGATCGAGTCAAGGCAGCGTGACGGCAGCAAGCGGGGAGCTCGGATGACTTGGCGACTCGGGCGTCAAGACGGCGATGACACGCGTCGAGGAGGTTTGGTGGTTTGCCCTCAAAACCATCGGGCGCGGTTTAGTGGTTTGGGCCTCAAAACCACAAAGCGCTGGGTTTCGCGGGTTTGGGCCTCAAAACCCGGGGTGTTCCGGGGCGACGGAAGGGCGGGCACGTGGCGGCATCGGGAGGGTTGCGTGGAGGCAAGGCTACCCGATGAGGAGGCGCGGTGGCCGCCGGATCGAAGATTACCCGTAGTCGACCAAAATAGCCTTAGGGTTACAAAATCGACTCATGTATCTTAGGGGTAGTTTAGGCAGGGAATTGGGGCTATTTAGCGAGGATGGCAAACCCCTTCATCCTCCCTTGCCTCTTCCATTTTCGTTTTTATTTTTCCCCAATTTCTAGGGTTCTTGTTTTAGAGGTCCAAGAACACCAAATTGGTGGCATTTTTGTGGTGATTTTCGAAGGGGAAGGGCAGCCCCAATCCCGCCTGTCAGATCCGGGATTTTGGATCACTTTTGTTCCTCCCCTTTGCTGTGATTTTGTTTGTTGAATTTTGGATTGGATCTTGTGTGTTCTTGTGTTCCTGTGTTTCTTGGTTCTGTGCAGGGAATCGATCTGTTTCAGAGCAGGAGGCAGCAGCCAGCGGGCGGCGGCCAATCCAGCTGCTCTCCTCGGCAGCAGGGAACGGCCGTGGGCAGGCACCCTCGGCACCGGCTCCCAGATCCACGCGCGTGGACAACTCAGCAGCAGGGCAGGGCCGGGGACAGGCAGGAGCAGGCGACCTCCTCTGCATCGAAGCAGGGCATCGCTGAGGCCACCACGAGCGGCATCCAGCCAGGGAGCATCGCCCGCGTCTACGCTGACCAAGGATCAGCAGCTGCTGGCCAAGCACTCGCGCGGCTTCCCTCCGCTGCTGCTGGTTCGTCCTCTGCAGCTCCACGCACGGCACCAGGAACACAGCACCTTATTGCTGTACGTAATCAAGTGCTTGTTTTTTTTTTTGGCTTGGTCTAAAAAGTTTTGCTTGCTCCCTTAATTCATCTGAAGCAATATTCTTTTGGAGTATTTTATTACTGTTTTGTGATTGGACAAAACGCTGATTTGTGATTTGCCGAGAGTAGCAAGCTTTAGGTTCTTGATTAATTGATTTATTCTCTCGGTCAACGTCGTGTGCAATTCCTGTGCCTGTGATCGTGTCTCTGATTTGCTAGGTCCTGAACAGCTGCCGAACTACAGCAGGTGTTGTGCACCCAGGCACCATAGCGATAGTGATCTTGTTCGGTTCACAGGTTTCTTTCAGCTTGCACTCGACTCGATCTGATTTTTGTCAGCAGTTTCCTCGCTCGTGCTCCAATTTTCGATCCGTTTTTGTGATGACATTCTATCGAGCCAAGGATTTTATCTAAGTACTCGCCATAAGTTGGCGTTGGTATTTTAGTTTCGGAGCTCGCTTCTTCTCTATAGAGTTTGAGTGACTCTTTTTTCAGTTCTCCGGTTCGATCTTTTGCTCGCCGGTCGTAATGCGATCGTTTGAGGTGTCCCGCCGTGTTCCTAGGGAACATCCACCCAATCATTTGGGTTGTGGACATCTCGCCGCTCTTCTCTCTGCTGGCGACACCTTGCTACTAGTTAGCACGCCGTGTTATCCGGGTCTTGCGTGAGTTTGCTTTTTGAGGTTGGGGGTTGAGCCGATGACCCAAAATTGAAAAGGAAAATCGAGGCTCCCATTCACCCCCCTCCGTCGCCGTTTCGGTCCTTCAATTGGTATCGAGCGGTTAAGGATCATATCCACCTTAATCGGTCCGTGATCCGCGAAGGCGACATGGAGAGGTTTGGTCACTATGGTGGCAAGCCTCCGAAAGTTCGATGGCACCAACTATCCCTATTGAAAGATTAAGATGCAAGCACATCTTATGGGGATAGATTGGAGAGTGTGGGAGATTGTCGAGGATGAGAACTACCAAGTGCTAGCCGCCGAGTGGGTGAGGAACAAATAGCCCAACACAATGCCAACAACCGAAGCGAGGAGCGTCTTGTTCTCTAGCCTCAAAGACACCGAGTTTGAGAGAGTTGCCACTTGTGAGACCGCTCGTGAGGTGTGGAAGACACTAGAGAGCTACCACGAGGAACCCCACAAGTCAAGGCCCGCCTATATGAGACCTACAAGAGAGAGTACAACAACCTAATTCAACTTGATGGCGAGTCCATCGATTCTCTCTTGCTAGGTTTCGAGACGATCTCGCAACAAGCTTCGAGCTTAACAAGCCGTCGGAGAGGCTTGACGAAAGCACGAGAAGGCGTCTGCGGCTCTTATGCGCCCGGATCGGAAGGTGTGGGATGTGAAGGTGTCCGCGATCATGGAGTCCGCCAACTACGACACCCTCACACCCGACGAGTTCTACAAAAGCTCAAGTCTTCCGAGATCGAGGCCCGAGATCCAGCGGCTCAAGAACCCTTCGCGCCCGAACGTTGCACTCATCTCGCGGTAAGGGCGGTTCCGCTTCTTACGCTAACCCATCACGCATTTCTTTTCGCCTTGTCTTCCTTGGTGTATGTGGCGGGAGGAGCGTGATGGAGAGCCTTGGGGATGATGAGCTTGCGCTAGTCATCGGCCGATTCTCGCGGTTCCACAACAACCGCTTGAACCGTCGGCGTGGCGGCCCATCCAAGGGCGGATGCTTCGAGTGCGGGGAGATCCCACCACTTCGTCGCCGCATGTCCCAAGAAGAACAAGGACAAGTACTCCGGCGAGAAGTACTACTCCAACAAGTACGACTCCGACAAAGCGCAAGGGACAGGCGCGAGCACACCTCCGGCAAGTACAAGTCCAAGAAGGGATTCGACAAGGGAGGCGATCAAGAAGAAGTACCTCAAGCGTGCCAAGGAGCACAAGCACGCCTTCCTTGCCTCCCTCGGCGACCTCGACAATGATTCTTCGGACGGGCAAATCTTCCTCAAGCGATGAGGAGTCCTGGCGCAAGGTTGAGGACAAGCTAAATGGACTTTGCTTCTTCACCGACTCAAGCCCGAGGGCTTACGCACCATGGCCCTCGATGGAGCGGTGGCCGGCGGCGCCAAGCCACACGGCAACGATTCTTCTTCCTCCGAGGTACCTCCCTACGATCGAATCTCTCTCTGATGAGGTTGAATCTTTGGGGCGATGCGCTTGTGTGTCAAGAGAAGTTGCTTAAGCGTGCCGCTAGGGAGAGAAAGGAGTACAAGGAGAAGTGGGAGATGGGCGTGACGGAGATAGAGTTGCTTAGGAAGCTCGTCGATGTCTCCCCGATGAGACGGAGTGTGATGCTTGTGCTTGTGCATATGTCTAGCATCATGTCTTTTGCAGTCCAAGTATTCGGCTTTGCTAGATGAGCATGTTGATCTGAAGTCTAGGCCTGTCTTTGTTGAGTGCGTGCAAGTCTTGTCCGACTTTGCGATCCGGTTGGTTGGCGAGAAGGCCGCCAAGCTTGCCGTGCTTGAGAAGGCCAACTCGAGATAGCACCGTCTTTGGGATGTGCTAAGTGTGAAGCTTTGGAGTTGGAGCTCATGTCTTGTAGGCATGACAAGGGGAGAGTCGAAGAGGAGATCAAGTATCTTCGCTCTGTCTTGAGTTGGGTGTCTTGTGGAGAGCCGCAGCTTGGCATGATGATGAGTCGGTTCAAGAGGGGACCCGACACATCGGGTTTAGGCTTTGCTATAGGTGGGAAGGGAGAAGTCATTTATGGCAAGGTTGGTCAAGGTAGTGGTTTGAGCTCGAGTGAGAAACCAACCAACACTCCAAAATTTACCAAGATTACTCCACCTCGAGCCTACCAAGCCCATTGTGCAAGATGGCATTCTCCAAGAGCCAACTAAGACTCCACCTCCCAAACAAGTGTGGCTTCCCAAAACCGAACCACCTCAAGAACCCACTTGACACTTTGCCCGGGATCCCTAAGAAAACCCTTCCTAAGGCCAAGACCACAACAAGAGTGAACCATCCACCCAAGAGAGTGAACCAACCACCACCTAAGAGAGGTGAGGTATCACCGTGAGTATTGCCGAGAGATGGTCACTTGGTTGAGTTTTGCTTTAGGAGGAAGAGGGATGCTAGGCGTCGAGTGGGAGTTTGAGAACCGTGACATGTATCACCCACCACTTGGCATGTATGAGAGGGGTGTGCGGTCGGTTCAGAGGCGGTTGCTAGGCACGAAGGTAGGAGGCCTCGAGAGGTTTGGGCCACGGTTTGTGAGACCCTTTGGTGGTCGTGCTCCACGAGTGGATGTAGATCCTCGCTTTGGGAGTTTTGAGGTTGATAAGAGGAGTGCACCACGCTTTGTTGTGCGTGGTAAGCGGTTTGGTAAGATGGGCGTGGGATGGTTGTTTTGCCTAATGCATATTTGGGGCAAGATGGTCAACACTGGTACTCTTCCAAGTTTACTAACCCCGTGTTGTGCCATATGCTCATCCCACATGTTCTATCGTTGATCTGGCCGAAGGCTGGAGGACATGTGGCTCATTGACTCATTTGTTCTCGACACATGACCGGTAACTCCAAGTGGTTCTCGACCTCACCCCCATGAAGACGAAAAGAGTACATCACTTTCGGGGGAAAGAACAGAGGGAAGATTCTATCTCGAGGGTCAATCGGAATCAATGACCACTTTGTGCTCAAGGATGTGGCGCTTCGTCTCCAACCTTCACTTCAATCTCACATGCGTCTCTCGGCTCATGGCGGATGGGTATGAGGTGCGCTTTAAGGTTGGGTGTTCTCGAGTTTTGGACTCTCGCGATGATCTCATTTGCCGGATTGTGCCATTTGGGCAAGTCTTTCGTGCTGATTTTTCTCGAGGCTTTGGCACATCTTGTTGCTTGTTGGCGGGTCCTCCTCCGATTTGTGGAAGTGGCATAGGAGACTAGGTCACTTGAGCTTCGACCTCCTCGCGAGGTTGAGTTCAATGGATCTGATCCGAGGATTGCCTAAACTCAAATTTGAGAAGGATTTGGTTTGCCACCCCTGTCGTCACGGGAAGATGGTATCTGCTTCCCACCACCCGATTACTCAGATTATGACCTCGAGACCCGGAGAGATCCTTCACATGGACACAGTTGGTCCATCTCGGGTGAGGTCAGTCGGTGGGAAGTGGTATTGTCTAGTGATCGTTGACGATTTTTCGAGATACTCTTGGGTCTTTTTCATGGAGGGCAAAGATGAGGCTTTTGGTTTTGCTCGTGATCTGATTTTGAGGCGGAACCGAGTTACGAGAGACGACCATTCGGCGATTCGCGTGACAATGGCACAGAATTCAAGAACTCTCAGTTCGAGTCTCTTTGTGCTAACTTGGGTGTCGAGCACCAGTTTTCTAGCCCTTATGTTCCGCAGCAGAACGGGATTGTTGAGCGGAAGAACCGGACGCTTGTGGAGATGGCAAGGACCATGCTCGATGAACACAAGACTCAGGAAGTATTGGGCTGAGGCAATCAACACAAATAAGTGCCATGTTTCCAACCGCATTTTCCTTCGTGCTTTTACCAAGAAGACATCATATGAGCTGCGGTTTGGGAGATTGCCCAAGGTGAGTCACTTCCGTGTGTTTGGATGCGGGTGTTTCATTCTCAAGCAAGGTAATCTCGACAAGTTTGAGTCTCGATCACCGATGGCATTTTCCTTGGATATGCTTTGCACTCACATGCTTACTGAGTTCTAAATCTTGAGACTAACCGCGTTGTAGAGACATGTGAGGTTACTTTCGATGAGATGCGCCTTGTTCCTCTTACGTGTTTGAGTGTGCGGGGAAAGGATGAGATGGAGCGAGCATCTTTGTGGAGGAGGAGCAGGAAGACGTTGGGCGGGGTGATCCCGGCGACTCCACCGCTTGCCCCGACCGACCTGTGACGGCGACGGCGCTCACGGACCCGCACCCTACTACCACTACTTCACGGGGTCCCGTGGAGCAGCCCCCTCGGGCGAGCAATGCACTTGAGGAGGTTCCCACTCCGGTCGAGGGGAGGCGACATCTTGGCGCCTGCGGCGCCTCGGCACATTCAGCGTCGCCACCCCGGGGAGACCATGATTGGAGGACTTAATCGAGGGGGTAACTTGTTCCAAAGCTTATGCCATGTGTCATTTCGCTCATTCTGCATTTGTTTCCACTCTTGAGCCCAAAGATGTTAACACCGCTTTATCGGACTCGGATCGGGCCAATGCCATGCATGAGGAGTTGCGAACTTTGAGAGGAACCAAGTTTGGGTGTTAATCCCACCTCTGGCTGAGTGTCATCCCATAGGTACTAAGTGGGTGTTCAAAAACAAACAGAGTGAGGATGGTGTGGTGGTGAGAAACAAAGCCGGATTAGTTGCCCGGGGTTTTTGTCGAAAGAGGAAATAGACTACGAAGAAACCTTCGCTCTTGTAGCCCGATAGAAGCTATTAGGATTTTGCTTGCCTTTGCGGCTTCGAAGGGCTTTAAGCTCTTCCAGATGGATGTCAAGAGTGCTTTCCTAAATGGGTTCATAGAGGAGGAGGTGTATGTGAGGCAGCCCCCGGGGTTTGAGAATCCTAAACACCCAGACTATGTGTACAAGTTGTACAAGGCCTTGTACGGCCTGAAACAAGCCCCCCGTGAGGCGTGGTACGAGAGGTTGAAAGCTTTTCTCTTAGCTAAGGGTTTTGTGATGGGGGCTGTAGACAAGACTTTGTTTCTGCTTAGAAAAGGCAATGACATACTCCTAGTCCAGATATATGTGGATGATATCATCTTTGGTGGCTCTTCACATGCTATGGTATCGAGTTTTGCGAGAGATTATGAGCGGGGGAGTTCGAGATGAGCATGATGGGCGGCGACCTACTTCCTTGGACTTCAAATCAAGCAAACCAAGGGCCGGGATCTTCGTACACCGGGGCAAGTACACGAAGGACATCATCCGCAAAGTTTCGCATGGGTGAGGCCAAGCCTCTTTCGATGCCCATGTCGGCGACGACGGCCCCGGGCGAGGACAAGGATGGAGAAGCGTGGACCAAAGGGAGTCTGAAGCATGATCGGTTCGGCTGCTGTACGACGGCGGCGCGCCCGACATCCGGTTTGCGGTGTGCCTCTGCGCGTTTTTTCGGTCTTCGCCGCGCACCTCTCACTTTCGGCCGTGAAGAGGATCTTGGTACTTGCGGTTTACCCACGACTTTGGCCTATGGTACTCGGCCTCTTCCACCCTCTCCCCCGACCGGGTTATTCGGACTCGATTATCTTTGGTGATCGTATGCATAGAAAGTCTACCTCTGGTACCTGTCGGTTTCTTGGTACTTCTCTTGTGTCTTGGTCTTCATAAGCGATGCGGTGTCGCTCGGTCATTTGTTGAGGCAGTATATTCTTCTTCTTCTTGTTGTTCCCACCAGCGTGGATGGTTGCCACTTTGAGAGACTTTGGCCCGAGTTTTCTCGTGTACCCTTGTTGTGTGATAGCATGGGAGCTGTGAGTGTTGCCAAAAACCCAGTCCTTCACTCCCGGACCAAACACATAGAGGTGAGGTACCACTTCACGAGAGATCACCGGGAGAAAGGGGACATAGATGTACAAAGATGTGTACACGACAGCAGTTGCGGACATTTTCACGAAACCACTAGACCAAGTCCGTTTTGCCCAAACTTCGTGGAGAGTTGGGCGTGTGCTATCCCTTTTAAGGGGTAGCTTTGTAGTTGATGTACGATGTAGTTTTAGGTTTGTTTTTTGCTTTTTGTATCATACTTGCATATCATGAGCTTCACTTTTATATTGATTTGAATGAGGTTGTGCTCTTAGTAGTATGAGTATGATGGTGCTTCTAGCTTGAGCTCTTTTTAATCATGTGATGTATGTTATGAGCTGAGCAACCTTTTCAAAATGTGAACTTGATTAATGGATGATGAAATTAAATCTTGGTTCACCTTTGAGCTAGCTTCTATCATGAGTAGAGTGTTGAGAACCTTTGAGCTTTTATGTGTATGCTTGGTAGCTATGTCTCATGCTTTGATTCATTCACTTGCTTAGATTTTCATGATAATACCATGCTAAAACATGAAGTCTAAAGCTAAAGTGATGAAAAGATCGAAAGTGGGTCCATTTTGCCACACTTTGAAGTTCGAGACTGCTTTCACTTGCACTCTTGAATGAACTTGGACTTCATTGTGTTTGACCCAGACCATTGTCTTAAGCTAATCATTGCTCACGCATAGGCTTGACATGGTTGATTAGTAAGGCAAGGCAAATGTGGATAACCACTCGCATGCTCTCTTGTAACTTGTGAACGGCTGCAACTCTCAATTAAAATGAACACAAGTTTATGCCATAATGTCTAGCATGATGTCCGAACGCCGCTTGGGGTAGTTCACCCGGTTTACATGTTTGAGCACTTAGTTGATCTCCTATCTACTTGTGCTAGGTGCTATGTTTGATGGTGAACCTCCTTTTGCAAGATACTAAAATTTGCTCAAAATGCTTTGTGCCATATTTCATATCACTTGTTTAGATTGAGCTCGGCTAGCACTTGTAATTTGTTGCTATGGTACCACTTTGAGCACTCTCTCATTCGGTTGAATATAATCTTGAAGCTTTGCATTGTGACATATTGCATTTCATAGCTTGATTAGTGCATGTGCCAACAAGGGGGAGAAAGATCCAAAGACAGTGATTGCATTTGTCCAGGGGGAGTAGCACTTTGAGCTAGATGTGTTGAGCCTTTGCCTCTGTCTTGAGGGTCTAGCTGTTTGTGTGTGAAAGTATTTGGTTTGGAGCTTTGCTAGTGGTGTTGAGCCTGTTCTACCTCTTCTTGAGGACTAGCTGTCTGTTTAGCTTGGTTGTGTCGAGCCTTTTGCCCATGTCTTTGGGAACCAAGTCTTTGCTCCATGTTTTGCTATCCAGTGAGGTTGTCTTAGCTTTTGTTCACCTGGATGTGCTTTCTCCTATCTTATTCTGTCTTTGTGTTGAATGTTGACAATGCACTCATCAAGGGGGAGATTGCGAACACATGGTTGATTTAGGTCGCATGTGTTTAGTTTTGTGATGTAGTGATTGTCAACAGTCAACATTCTCCTTCTATTTTCTTTTATCTTTTCTGCTTCGGCTATGTTTCACCGGCACACGTGGAGTGTGTCGAAGACGTATCTCTTGGTTCGTGTTGTGCAGGTGTGGAGCTCGGAGATGGTAGGCGACCGGTGAGGTGGAGGGGCCAAGGAGGGCGTGCCAGGCCGACGGACCGCGGAGGTGAAGGACGGACGTGAGGCTTGGACCGAGGGACCGGATCGCCGGGTGGCTAGCCATGGAGGCGACATCCGGGACATCGACGGATCGCGAGGGGCGTGGCGGGACCGTGTCGATCGAGTCAAGGCGGTGGCGTGCGAGGCGCAGAGCGGGGAGCTCGAATGACTTGGCGACTCGGGCGGTCAAGACGGCGATGACACGCGTCGAGGAGGTTTGGTGGTTTGCCCTCAAAACCATCGGCGCGGGTTTAGTGGTTTGGGCCTCAAAACCACAGCGCGGGTTTCGCCGGGTTTGGGCCTCAAAACCCGGTGTTCCGGCGGACGGAAGGGCGGCACGCGTGGCGGCATCGGGGAGGTTGCGTGGAGGCAAGGCTACCGATGAGGAGGCGCGGTGGCCGTCGGATCGAAGATTACCCGTGTCGACCAAAATAGCCTTAGGGTTACAAAATCGACTCATGTATCTTAGGGGTAGTTTAGGCGAGAGGGAATTGGGGCTATTTTGCGTGAGGCATACCCCTTCATCCTCCCTTGCCTCTTCCATTTTCGTTTTTATTTTTCCCAATTTTTAGGGTTCTTGTTTAGAGGTCCAAGAACACCAAATTGGTGGCATTTTGTGGTGATTTTCGAAGGGGAAGGGCAGCCCCAATCCTGCCTGTCGTATCCGGGATTTTGGATCACTTTGTTCCTCCTCTTTTGCTGTGATTTTGTTTGTTGAATTTTGGATTGGATCTTGTGTGTTCTTGTGTTCCTGTGTTTCTTGGTTCTGTGCAGGGAATCGATCTGTTTCAGAGCAGGAGGCAGCAGCCAGCGGGCGGCGGCCAATCCAGCTGCTCTCCTCGGCAGCAGGGAACGGCCGTGGGCAGGCACCCTCGGCACCGGCTCCCAGATCCACGCGCGTGGACAACTCAGCAGCAGGGCAGGGCCGGGGACAGGCAGGAGCAGGCGACCTCCTCTGCATCGAAGCAGGGCATCGCTGAGGCCACCACGAGCGGCATCCAGCCAGGGGAGCATCGCCCGCGTCTACGCTGACCAAGGATCGGCAGCTGCTGGCCAAGCACTCGCGCGGCTTCCCTCCGCTGCTGCTGGTTCGTCCTCTGCAGCTCCACGCACGGCACCAGGAACACAGCACCTTATTGCTGTACGTAATCAAGTGCTTGTTTTTTTTTTGGCTTGGTCTAAAAAGTTTTGCTTGCTCCCTTAATTCATCTGAAGCAATATTCTTTGGAGTATTTTATTACTGTTTTGTGATTGGACAAAACGCTGATTTGTGATTTGCCGAGAGTAGCAAGCTTTAGGTTCTTGATTAATTGATTTATTCTCTCGGTCAACGTCGTGTGCAATTCCTGTGCCTGTGATCGTGTCTCTGATTTGCTAGGTCCTGAACAGCTGCCGAACTACAGCAGGTGTTGTGCACCCAGGCACCATAGCGATAGTGATCTTGTTCGGTTCACAGGTTTCTTTCAGCTTGCACTCGACTCGATCTGATTTTGTCAGCAGTTTCCTCGCTCGTGCTCAATTTTTCGATCCGGTTTTGTGATGACATTCTATCGAGCCAAGGATTTTATCTAAGTACTCTCGTCATAAGTTGGCGTTGGTATTTTAGTTTCGGGCTCGCTTCTTCTCTATAGAGTTTGAGTGACTCTTTTTCAGTTCTCGGTTCGATCTTTGCTCGTCGGTCGTGTGCGATCGTTTGAGGTGTCCCGCTGTGTTCTAGGGAACATCCACCCAATCATTTGGGTCGTGGACATCTCGGTGCTCTCTCTTTCTCGACACCTTGCTACTAGTTAGCACGCGTGTTATCCGGTCTTGCGTGAGTTTGCTTTTTTGGTTGGGGGTTGAGCCGATGACCCAAAATTGAAAAGGAAAATCGAGGCTCCCATTCACCCCCCTTTCCTCGTCGCCGTTTCGGTCCTTCAGCTTGTCATTGTGTTCCACTTCTACATCCTGGTTCACGTTGAACTTCATGTGAGGTTTCAGGAAAATTAAACCTCATGCAAATGAAGTGCCACAGGCATGCAAGAAGCAAGGCACTCCTACTTACTTTGATGTAGACCAAACGAGGCTATGTGTATATATTGCAGAGTCTTGGCTGTGGATGTATAACACACTACTGTAGTGACTAGTTAGAGCTTTAGTTCGGTGATCGTTCGGGCATAGATATTGAACATTTGAGATATTAGAAGAAACCAAGTCAAATTATTTTATATCATTGAACCCCTTCTATGCCTATTTGCCTATTTTTCCGCCCTTCTTGAGTAAGCACATTGTCAGAGGCGCTTCATGCTGCATCAGTAGCTCCAGATACAACAATTCCGACATCCACTTTCCTCAAAGCAGGCGCATCGTTCACGCCACCTCCGGTCATTCTGCAAATGAGCTTCTCGATCAAGTCGTACAATGGAATCGAAGCAATGGCATGCTGCTTGTGTTTGCCTATTCTTTTCAACGAAGACCAGCGCACTCGTGGGAAACACATTTTCCATGACGCCATGCCCTAATAGTTACTGGCGGCCGAGAACTAGGAGAGCTAGTAAAGGAAAAGGGTGGGCCCGCTAAACATCCGCCAGTAGAGGATCCTCTTCAGTGGCGTTTTTCTTAACGGGCCCGCTAGTAAAGTGTTAGTTTTTTCACTGGCGGGTTTTGTAAAGTATTAGCCAGTTTTGCATTTGTTTTCACAGGCGGTCGTTGTTATCGTGTCGACAGTATTAATTCAGAAGTTTTACGGGTGGATTTTATAACGTTTGCGCTGGTAATAACATGTTTGTACTGGCGGCCCCGCTAGACTAACCCGCGCAGGTGATAATAGTTTGTACGCTGGCGCGACTATAAAGTTAACCGCTAGTGTCAGCAAACCCATCAGAGTCCACCGGCGAGGCGTCATTGTCGGTATTCAATTGCAAATCCTTTCAACCTAAACCATGATGATTATTAGATGTTGTGGTGTGTCTTGGTGCTGGTTGAACTATGGTTGTATGACACAGATGCTTTGTGACTGATGGATAATGTGATTTTGCGTATTTCTATAATTTGTGATCAGTAAAAATATTGAACACTGGCGGTTAGTCATGGTTTTCTAGTTGGGAGGAACCGCCGGTGTAAAGTAGATTCTCTGGCCTTTGTCAAAGATAACCGCCAATACAAATAGCATAAACACTGGCGTTTTAGATCGCTAATCGTCAGTGGTAATACAGTTACACAAGCGGCCGGAATGAATCGGCGCCTGTGATAAACTATTTTACACAGCCGGTTTTTAGTCAGAGCCCGCCAGTCGAATCACCTTTTACACAAATGGTTGTCGTAAAGAGCCGACACTGAAAGCTAATTTTCTCTGTCGGTGTTATAACCGCCTGTGTTATTCCGGATTATCACTGACCTTTAGCACTGGCGGCTGGTTTTTACGCCACTAAAGACGTCTCTGGATCCGCCTCTACTAACTGTCTCTGCTCTTGTGGCGGATCGAAACATTTCTCAAGGACCATCAGGTCAACCTATTCTTGTGTTGGGGACAAATCTCGCGATGCACTCAAGAACATAGTCTTCCTGAAACAACCACAAGAAATCTAGATAGACTTTTGTGACATGTGACCTCTGTCAAAATATAATACTACATTTTGTGCACCATATATATATATATTTACAATATAGTAGTCGATTTTAGCAATCGTGTCAAGCACAATGGTCTATATGTACTTTTTTTTTTTTTTTTTCTCTCAAGTAGACTATGTCCACGCTCCGTAAAAGCAAAGCAAAAAGGAGTATATGTGTATCTATCATGTCAAGCATATATATGGGGGTTCTGCTACGGTACTCCTAAATGACTGTGAGCCGTTCATTTGTTTTGATCGAACGGCCACGATCACATATTACCTCCTATGAGGTAATAGATGAAACAATATTTATTGATTTTTTATTTTATAAGATAGGATTAATAAGGAAAGTTCTAGATATAAAAAATCTTTTTTTCTAGAAGTCATTGATGCATGCGTGATCTGACTAATATAGTAAGTTTTCTTATTTTCTAACTTTCTACTTGATATATATTACCGTTATTCTATATGTATATTTATACACTTGATTTTGTATGTGGTAGGAATTGCATGTGTGTACGTACGTGATTAGCATGTGTACATAGTTGGTCTGTTAGTACTGTAGTGGTTAGCGTTGTGTGTGTATGGCTAGGGAGTAGTACGTGATAACACATAACGTGTTAGCGTGTCTGGTGTAACTTGTAGGTATCTAAAGTGCAGGCAACGTGTGTTAGCCTGTGTTAGCGTGACCATATAAATGTTACATGATTGTTAGTAACATATGAGTCCATAACGTTTTAGTGCAGATAATGTTTTATTTTTGTAACTTTTTGGATTCGATAATATAAGCTTTTGATGCATATAATTAATGTGTCATGTCATGCCCGCACGTATAATGCACCAAGATAAAAGTTGTTTATCTCTAGCCCGTGATTATCCCATGATTAGGGGAATCGGCATGCATGCATGTGGGGAATCGGCATGCATGTCTAAGAATTTTCCTCCCGTCATCAACGGGATGCCAGTTTTATTTTTATTTTTGAAATTTTTAATTCATTTACTAATTCATATATTATGAAAAAAAATCAATGGTTGAGATTGATTTGAGATATTATCTCTTTGGAGGTAAAAGGAGGGGCGTGCTAGCAGCCGACCAGCGGCCCCACCTAGCGGCCCGGCAAAGGTCTGCCTGTCGTCTTCCTCCTCCGGTTCTTCATCATGCCCGGCGCCCCCGCCCGCCGCTCCGCCCCGCCCCGGCCCTAGGGGCTCGCCCGGAGGCGGCGTCCCCCTCCCCCCCCCCTCTCTCCTCCCCTCCTTCCCTCGCCATGGCCGACCTCCAACGCCGCCATCTCGCCGCCGCCTCAACCTCCAACACCGCCACCATGGACGAGCTTCACGCCCCGCCGCCTACCCGCACCCTAGCCGAATGAGGCCGCCCCGCCCCGGGCTCGGCGGGCGTCGGCCGAAGCCGCTGCCCGTTGCCGTGTCGGCGGCCATGCGGCCAGGCCGGCCGGCGCTTCTACAACCAGGGGCGGGAATGGAGGAGGAGGGGAGGTCGCCGGAGGCGGGAGCGCTCAACCCTAAAGCGACGGCGAGCAGCGGGCGCCCCCAAGCGACGGGCGAGGTGGGCGGGCGACGACGGCGGCGTCTTGACGGCGACGGCGATGGGCGCGACGAAGAACCGGAGGCCGTGCCACCTCATAGCAGGTCGTGGGCTGTGCGGGCCGTGGGCCGCGGCCTGTTAAGGGTGGTCGGCGCGCCGACTGGTCGGCAGCTAGTATCGTCGTAAAAGGAGTACCTTAGCATTGCCCAAAAAATAAACAATGATGTCTTTTTTTAACAAAAAAAAAAAGACATTGATACCAGGATCCAGGTTCTGTGCAAAATTCAGCCCATGGTCCAGCCCCAGGCTCACATAGGTTCCATGTAAAAAAAAATGCTCCAGGAGTTGGGCTCCATCTACTATTATGACAGATTAATCTACCACCCATGAGCTTCAATGCTCTCAAATAGGTGATGCAAAGCCTAGGAAGGTAATAACGTTTCTTTCCCCAAAAAAACTGATATCGTTTCAATGCAAAGTCATGTGTTGTGAAGCAATAAGAATTTAAAGAATTTCAAAAAAATTTATGTTTGTATGCACACCTAATGATTAAATCATATTAATCGTATTTGGAGGAATGAAATCTTAGGGTGTTACTCACACATTCGATAAATGACATGATAACACAAACTAAAATTTGAGCATTATGGGTTGGGTAATCATATACTCCTTTTTCTTACTCAAGAGTTAGGAGTGAGAATGAAAAAGTGTACACATAGTCTTGGAGGAAAAAGACGTACATACAGGGAGTACCGTAGCAAAACCCTTATTTTTTAATTATTAATTCTGTGGGCATGAACCATACTGAACTTTGGGTAACCTTGGGACAAAGTATTGGAATATTTGGCCAAATTAAGGTAGGCCCTGCTTTCGGAGCCACCACCGGAGGATTCCATCTGAACATGCCAAGCAATCTAGCAGTGGCCATGGCAACTTTCACGGTCACTACTCGGCACGTGCCATTCCTTGGTCACAACCAGGAAATGGATCATGGCCTGTTTTGTGACAGACAAGTCCTAGAACTGGCAAACACTAACCTAGCTAGGGTCACCAATCCATCGAGTCTTCCCTTTGTTTTGCACACAAAAGATCACAGTCGGTACTGTAGCACACAAAAATCTACTCCATTGTGAGTTTGTAGCGTCTGGAAACAAAGATCTAGTGGCTTTCTTCTCCCGGCAATGCCCTCACATGTGCTTTCTTTGGGCGTTCATCAGCAAGGTTAGCAAAACACACAGTGTAAGATGGCAGGAGCATAATTGCTGCTGCTGTGTGGGGTTTGCATCGTAGGATGTGTGGAAGAGGGCGAGATAGAGATGGATCGAGTTGATCCGATCGATCGCACACAACACAATCCATGTGAGAAGCTGCCCGGCCCATTGCTTAATTGCTGGGGCAGGCACCTCACACCTCCCATCGGATGATGATAAGCATGCTGGCTCCAAAGAGACACAGTCAGTATCGTACCCTACGTCCTGCTCTTATTACACTATTCCTAAAACATTTTTTTTTCATTCCTTCATGCATAGGCAGTGGGGGTGGCACGCATTGTCAGATGACTGTTAGAGGGTTAATCCAATGTGTGTGGAACCGTTGCTAACCCTAGCCGCCGCCGCCGCCCCACACCACCTCTTCCTCACCCTCGCCGCCGCCGGGGGAAGCGCCGACGGGAAGCCCAGCGACCCCCATGGCGGCGGCGGCGGGGTCTCCGCGCACACCAGCCGCGGCGCTGTGCAGGGCTGCTGCTTGCCGTCCGTCCCCCCACCCCCCGTCCTCCCCCCTCCCCACCACCTCTACTCTCCGGCAAGGTTCTCCGTCGGGTAGACGGCACCGAGCTGCGGGGGACCGGAGCTGGCGTGGCCACTGGCCCGACATACGCTACCCTGCGGCGATCAAGTGCGGCGAGGGCCGCCGTCCGGCCCGCCCGGGAATGGGGAACGGCGGATCTCCGCCCTCAGACAACGGATCCGGCGCCCCCTCCACGGATTCGGCCTGTGGCGGGTTCCCATGTGCAGCAGCCGGCCGGCGTGCTGGCATGGACGTCGGCGGGCTCCGTTGTCGCCCTGTGGCCAGCGGCTTGGCGGACGTGCTGCTGGGGGCGGCCTTCTCCAACGACCATGGCCGTTCTCCCCCGATGCTCGCTGTTTGGGGGCACCCTCCCGGTGCGGGATTCCCCAATCCACGCGGCGGCTCCAAAGCCGACATCCGGGCGTGCGCGGGCTGGGTCTTTGTGGCTGCCCCTTCGAGCTGCGCAGCGTTGGAAGCCTCGGAGCGTGCAGTTCGGCCGCGGGCATGCTGGCGGTGGGGCAGCGTGCTCCTACTCTCCCTCCGTACCTCGACACGGAAGTGCAGTTTGGCCGTGGGCTTGCCGGCGGTGGGGCTGCGTTTTTCCGATTGCCGGTGAGGTACGGTCTGCGAGTTCCCCTGTGTGCGCTCGCGACATCCGTCACAGAGATCTGATGTGCGTGGGGTTGCGCCGGGTCTTACCCTGGTTCTCTGCGGTCAGGCCAGCTACGGGAGCTTAGGTGAAAACCTTGCACAACACTGTTTGTGCGGCCGACGGCGACGCCTTTTGGCGCCACTCACCTTCTTGGAGGCGTAGGCATTGTCTCTCCTATGAATGCAGGCATGACCATTTCCTCCTGGTGAAAACCTTGCTCCACGTCCCTGGAGCCGGTGATGTCGGTGTCGCTCTTCACCGACGTCGTGTCCCTCTTGAGGGCATCACTGTGGAGGGCAGATTACAACTCCTATGCACTTCAACCTCCTTGCCCTTGTCCTTTTGCCACCTTGCCCTCTCTTCTCCTCCCTTCCTTCTAGGGCGCCATCGTGGAGGATTTGGTCCTAGGTCCTGCCATGGCCTCCTTGCCTCTCTTCCTTGGTGCCTGCTTCCCCCATCCCTCCCTCCTTTGTGTCCTTGTTTCCATGGGTGAGTCTGGCCATAGTTGTTGGGCGCTGTTGTTCCTTGATGAGTGTCCTCTTCTGGCGCCTCTGCTCCGTCGGCGCTCTCGTTGATGGTGCCAGGAAATCTTATGTCGGGTGGTGTTCCCACCGCTGCCGCCATTCCCCTCCAAGGCTTCCTCCCCGTGGACGGCGTAGAATGGTGATATGTGGGCCCGGATGTGCTGCGTCCTCACCATCGGCTTCAAAGGAGGTCGCCGTATCCGGTGATCTTAGGTTTGTGTGACCTACACCATTCTTAGTCCCCTCTCCATTGGCCTGGTCCTCGGATGGAGGATGACAATGGAGCGGCGCAGTCTGAGTTTGGTGCAAGGCGTGTGGACCAAAGTGAAACCGGCGTATCTTTGTTTGGCGGTGGCGCAACCGATGATCGGTTGGCGTCTCTCGGCTTGTGGCTTGGGTCATCTTCGTGGATGTGCTATTCTTTTTGCTTCTGCTAAGTGTCGTCGTTGTTGTTGTACTCTACTCCCCCCTACTTCGTGTTGTTGTACTCCCCGTGTTCACTTCCCGTCCTTGTGCTGGGCATTTATAAATCTCTGTAAATCTGCCACTTTGGGCACTTTTTTTGAATATATATTCAGGTGGGGAGCTTTCCCCTCCGGTGACAATTCAAAAAAAAAACGTTGCTAATGAGGTAGACCTTCCAGTGAAATATTGGCTGGTGCATGAAACCAACATGAAGAGACGGGTAATTTCTCATGAAACAGAAGAAATAGAACATCATCTGCATTTGCTTGTTGTTGGTAAAATATATCAATGCTAAAATGATTCATTTTAAGTATGTGAACTAGCTGGACCTGCCATTTATTGAAAAAAACAGGGGAAGATGCTAAAATGATTCAGAAGCCTTTGCTCCAACTGCTGTGTCCAGTATGTCATTGCTTGTCATGTGTTCCACATCCTGGTTCACGTTGAGCTTCATGTGAGGTTTCAGAAAATTAAAAATGCAAATGAAGTGCCAAAGGCATGCAAGAAGCAAGGCATTCCTACTTACCTTGGTAGAGCAGACGAGGACTATGCGTATATATTACAGAGTCTGGTTGTGGATGTATAATAACAGACTGCTATAGTGACTAGTGAGAGCTTCAGTTCGGTCGAGCATAGATATTGAACGATTGAGATATTAGAAGAGACCAAGTCAAATTATTTCATAGATTGGATATCATCGAACCCCTCCAGCAGGCGCATCGTTCACGCCATCTTCGGTCATTCCGCAAATGTGCTTCATCTCCGGCAGCTCCTTGACAATCTCATATTTGTGCTCTGGGAAGACACCAGCAAATCCATCAGCACTTTCGATCATATCGTCCAATGGAACCTATTCTTGTCTTGGGGCGGCGTATTGCTTGAGGATGGTACTTACTATACATTTTGTGCACCATATATATATAATTATAGTGTAGTAGTCGATTTTAGCAATCGTGTCAAACACAATGTTCTATATGTACTTTTTTCTTGTTTTTTTTCTCATGAAGCCTATGTCCACACTCCGTAAAGCAAAGCAAAAAGGAGTATATATGTAAGGAGTATATGATTACCCAAGTCATAGTGCTCAAATTTTAGTTTGTGTTATCATGTCATTTATCGAATGTGTGAGTAAGAGCATTTCCAAGAGACTAGCCAAATGACTTTCTAAAGCTAAATTTAGCTATTACTAAGAAAAAATTGCTCCCAACAGACTCTCTATGTGAATATCCAAAATGACTAGTTATCCATCCTTCCTTATTCGCTCTCTACTTGTGGATAGCCTACCTTACTAGCTATCCTGGAGCACCCTTGTCAAATCTATTTTAGAGAGTAGCTAAATCATCAAATTTGACTAGTCTTTTTGGATAATCTCTTGAAGATGCTCTAACACCCTAAAATTTCATTCCTTCAAATATGATTTAATCATTAGATGTGTATGCAAACATAAGGAGATTAAAAAATTCTTTAAATTCTTATTGCTTCATAACACATGACTTTACTTTGAAACGATATTAGCTTCTCAGGCTTTGCATGACACATCTGAGAACATTGAAGCCCATGGGGGTCTAGGCCACTACCATGTAGCCAAAATATTGTTTTTTTCGGTTTAGATTGTCAACTTTTTTTTTTTGACGACTTCAATCTCCAAGCCATTACTAAACTTTGCACTATCTGAGCCCGATCTCTTCGTGTTGTGTCCCTCGAATATAGGGATGCAAATTGGTGATAACTAGGTGCACCTCCAAACCTCGTTAGTTCAAGCATTTGTACTGTTTTTCTAAAAATTTGGATAGCTCGTACAAATTTTTGAACTAAAGAGTTTTGCAGGTGCACCTAAAGGATACCCTTTTGCACCCTTACTCGAATATGTTCTGCTCGGAGTGGGCTCATTGTGCTAGTTTCTTGCAGGAAAGGAATTGTTGGCTGGTTGCTTTTTTTTTTCCGTCATCAAACAACTTACTGGGCCGTTTCTGTTTCTTCTTGGGCCTCGCCTCTACAAATGAAATGTGTCATAGTAGTAGATAGAGCACAACGCCCTCAAAAAAAAAAAAAAAAAAAAAAAGTAGATAGAGCACAACTTTGTTTTTTTAAAAAAAAAAAAAAAAAGATAGAGCCCATAACTGCTGTCTGCTGGAGTCTTTCCTTTATACTTTACTCTCATATAGACCACACTTTCTCTTTGTAACTTCGTGATGATGAAGCATTTCGCTGCAAGAGCAGAGGGAATTTTTGGGAAAAAAAGAAATGTACCGAACTTTTGGGTAACCTTGAGACCAAGTATTGCCCAACCCAAAGGCAGCAGGGTACACTCCCTGCCACGTGCCAACAGTAGCTGCCACTCCAGGCACCGTACCTTGGCACGCACTGCATCGTGGCATGGGTACTTTCAGCATCACGATCCGGCACGTGCCGCTCCATGGCCACATCGAGAAAGAGGATCACCATGACCTGTTTCGTGCAAGACAAATCCTAGCACTAGCAACAAACACTATTGTGTTTTTCATCAATAATCCATGGCTTGTTGCGTCCTTAATGTCATTGTCATGTGTTCCATCCTGGTTCACGCTGAGCTTCATGGGAACCTCATGCAAATGAAGTGCCACAAGCATGCAAGAAAAGGCACTCCTACTTTCTTTGATGGTACACCAAACGGTGTGTATATATTGCAGTCTGGCTGTGGATATACACTGTTGTAGTACCTAGTGAGAGCTTGGCGATCCTTTGGGCGCAGATATTGATCAATTGAGATATTAGAAGGGGTGGTGAGCACTCCCGGTTGGGAGGCCACCGGTCATGGGTTCGAGTCCTCTTGGACGCATGATTTCCCACAAAAAAATCCCCTCGCCGGTCCCCGTATGCCAAAGCATGGTGTGAAGCCTGACCCTTCTCACGGGCATGTGGGCTCCCATGTCAGGGCGGGGGCTGGGGTTCGGGGATTTTCCTGGTGAGAAGATCTTCTTCTTAATGAAATACGGGTGGGGACATCGTCCCCCCTCAGGTCCTGGTAATTGAGATATTAGAAGAAACCAAATCAAATTAGTTTATAAATTGGATAGCATCGAACCCCTTCAGAGTGGGGATTATGTTAACACTATTTCAGTAGGTGTTTCTTATTCCCTCTTGTGTATATATATACTAGTACCATACAGAGTTTGTGTTGGTCCTGGTGTTATTTCTCGTAGCCCAAAGCAAAACAGGATACACTGCCTATGACATCGCCATTTCTTTCAGACTCGATCTCATGGGCGCAAACCAATGGTTAGTCAATCTCATGGGCGCAAACCAATGGTTAGTCATAGGAGGGCCGCTTCTTTTAGGCAGCGAAAAATGTGGCACCAGGTGTTTCTTATTCCCTCTTGTGTATATATATACTAGTACCATACAGAGTTTGTGTTGGTCCTGGTGTTATTTCTCGTAGCCCAAAGCAAAACAGGATACACTGCCTATGACATCGCCATTTCTTTCAGACTCGATCTCATGGGCGCAAACCAATGGTTAGTCATAGGAGGGCCGCTTCTTTTAGGCAGCGAAAAATGTGGCACCAGGACTCGATCTCATGGACGCAAACCAAGGGTTAGTCAGGAGGCCGCTTCTTTTGGGCAGCGAAAGATGTGGCACCAGGACTCGATCTCATGGATGCAAACCAAGGGTTAGTCATAGGAGGCAGCTTGTTTTGGGTAGCGAAAGATGTGGCACCAGGAAGCCCAGCTTGCAGGTGTAATGGTAGCGAACATAAACCTCACGGGGTTCATGAATAGGGCAAGGTGGCATGAAAAAAATATATTAAAGCACTAAATCTCGTATTGTTGTGATGTAGGATAGAGATGGTGTCCAGTCGCCACAACAATGTAATCAGAGGCTCCAAACTGTGCAAATACTAAATGTTGCCGATGCACTAGAAGAACATAGGCTTCCTGAAGAGGTCACAAGAAATATCCATAGATTGCAATGTTTACTGCTAAACATAGTTATACAATATAGTAGTTGAATTTAGCAATCATGTCAATCACAACAATCTATATATGTACTTTTTTTTTCTTTCTCAAAGACTATATCCTCACTTCTCAGTAAAGTAAGCATATGGTTCTATATGTACTTTCCCCCTCCAAGACTGTGTGTACTCTTTTTCATTCTCACTTCTAGTTCTCACTCTTCAGTAAAGTTAAAAAGGAGAGTATATACACCATGTGGTACCCAAATCATAATGCTCAAATTTTAGTTTGTGTTAGTATCATGTCATTTATCGAAATGAATGTGTGTGTAACAACCTAAAATTTCATTCCATCAAATAGGATTAGTATGATTTAATCATGCAATTAGGTGTGCATGCAAACATAAGAAATTAAAAAATCTTTAAATTCTTATTGCTTCACAACAAGTGACTGTATATATATTGAAACCATATTAGTCCATCTTTAAAAAAGCTTTGCACACAACATATTTGAGAACATTGAAGCCCATGGGTGGTCTGGTCCACAATATATCTGGGGCTGGCCGGCTGGGGCATGGGCTGAATTTTGAACAGAAGCTGGATCACCCCACCCGTGGCTTCAGATCAACGACTAAAAAGCAGAGGCCAATCTCGACCACCATCCATAGACCACGCTCTCTCTTTGTAATTCCGTGACGATGAAGCATTTCGCCGTAGTACGGCAAGAGCAGAGGGAATTTTCTGGGGAAAAGAAATGTACTCAACTTTTGGGTAACCTTGGGACCAAGTATTGCCCAACCCAAAGCCAGCAAGCTACGCTCCCTGCTTTTAGCCAAGCATATATCCCTGTCACGTGCCAACAACACTGCTACTCCAGGCACAACGTACCTTGCATCGTGCCATGGGAACTTTCAGTGTCACGATCCGGCACGTGCCGCTCCATGGCCACATCGAGAAAGAGGATGTTTTGTGCCAGACAAATACTAGCACTAGCAAACACTATTGTGTTTAATTTTCATCTTGACTTGATATACTTTCAGCTTACAGGACGTTCTATATATTCCTGATTGTTTCATCTTGAGCTGCCATGATGCTAGGGTCACCAAATCCATCAGCCGAACTTCCCCTGTGTTCTTCACACGAAAGATCGAAACCGATCGACACTGTAACACACAGAAATCTACTCCAAAACCATTGTGAGTTTGTGCCATCTTCTGCAAATAAAGAGGCTAGTAGCTTCCTTCATTCTCCCGGCAAAGCCCTCACTTGCTTGCATGTGCTTTGTTTGGGAGTTCAGCAATGTCAGGGGAAAAAAACATATTGCAAAGTGTAAGATGGCATGGATGCAGGAGCATAATTGCTGCTGTTGTGTGGGGTTTGCATTGTAGGATGTGTGGAAGATGGCGAGATAGAGATGGATCGAATCGATGGATCGATCGCACACAACACAATCCATGTGAGGCTGCTGCTGAATGCTGATGGTTGCTGGGGCAGGCAGGCACCCGGCCGGCCTCACACCTCCCATCGGATCATTGTTCAGTGCAGTGTCCCATGGTTGGATCAGATGCATATAATGCCTTTGCCCTTCTCTCAAGTCACTGTCATATGCTGGCCCAAAAGAGACATAAGTAGGCAGTAGTATCAATCCTGTTCTTACTTACACTCTTCTCGAAACTTTTTTTTTTTCATTCCTTCATGGATAGGGGTGTGGGACCCATTGTCTGATACTCCATATGGATGGCTGTTAGAGGGTGGATCCAATGTGTGAATTGGCTGGTGAATGATACACAATTGTGTACATGAAACCAGCACAAAAAAAAAGACTAGAAATTCTTCGCGAGACGTAAAAAGAACACATCATCTGATGCCATCTTATTTGAACCAGCTGTGCCATTTTCTGTTATGGAGTGATGACATGCATGCATTGCTTGTTGTTGCTAAAATACATCAACGCTAAAAATGATTAGTTTTAGCATGTAAACTAGCAGGACCTGCCATTTATTAAAAATAAAACAGGGGAAGAAGATAGAATGATTATGAAGCCTTGCTTGCTCCACCTGTTTTATTTTATCCAGTATATATATAGTCGTATGTCATTGTCATGTGTTCCATCCTGGTTCATGCGGGCTTCATGTCAAGTTTCATGAAACCTCATGCAAAATAAGTGTCACGGCCTTGTAAGACACTCAGCTTTAATGGTACACCAAACCAGGACTTTTGTGTATATATATTGCATGGTTGTGTATATATATAACAACATTGTTGTTGTAGTGACTAGTGAGAGCTTATAACAATTTACCGAACCTTTTGGTGCAAATATTGCTCGATTGAGATATTAGAATAAACCAAATCAAATTAGTTCATAAATTGGAAAGAAATCATTGTTTGGCTGCATCAGTGTTGCCTATTTTGTGTGTATGGTAAATCGTCATTGCTTCGTTGTTTCCACACTTAGGTTGTGGGTGGTCTTGTGTGTCACCATGTAGCCGGCAACTACCAGCTAAACGATGTATAGTGACTATTGGGATCATCCTGCTCTCGGATTATAGGGTGGTTATCATGTAATTGCAATTGGTTATCATCAATGTTTTGCTCCATTGATTGATCGTTCTTCTTGTTTTTATTTGAACAATGGATGAGTATTTCTGTATTGTCATTTTATATAAAGATATAGAGAATGACTCAATCGCTAATAGAATGGTTTTGTGAATGAGGGTTATCCATCAAACTAAAGACAATCTTAGCAATTATTTTGTACTTTGTTTTTAGTTTGTGATTACCTAATAATGTGTTAACTGACACCCTAATTGCAAGTGTCAGCCTATGTGTCTAGAATGAACAAAATGATGTTGCTGAATTCGTTTCTTGCATAGTCCTGGCAATTGCTGGAGAAGGCAGCCACTACCTGCTTTCGGAGCCACAACTGAAGGATTCGATCCATCCTACAATCTAGCACTGGGATCTGCATTCTGCAACATTTCATCATGCCGTGGAAACTTTCAGTGTCAGTTTGGCACGATTGGGCACATGCTGTTCCACCACCATTGGAGCAAGCAATTATGCTACCCAGTGAATCACACATTCTATCTCGTAAAATTACTAAGTAATCCTGATGTAATGGCCAATTTACTCGAAGGGCAAACACAGCATATCTGAAGGAAGAAGCAGGTGCTTTGATCTCCCTGCAAGGACTACTCACAAACAGTCACATGTGCTTTGTTAGGACGCCTTGGCTTCTCAGCAAGGCTCATGAACAGAGCAAGAGGTACGGTTAGAGAGATCATCAACACGTCCATGTGCTACCTTAGCCCCATGCATCAACTATGCATGTTGCTCGCTGCAGACACCTCGCTGATTGTAATTGATGCATGGTTTCAGACTCATATACCTACAACTGAACCAATGGATGCACCAATAATACCCATGTCTTCTCTCAAGTCACTGTCACGCTGGCCTAAAAGGAGGCAGGTACTACCACTTTTTGCTCACCTTGTCACTCGTTTTCGTTCGCTTGCGTGCTCATGGACATGATATTACCCAGAGACTAGTGATTGTTCTTCCTCTGCTGATCCCGGATCTGGGGAATCATCTCGGTCAGTTTTTCAGCGGGCGAATTGGTCGGTGCATGCAACTCAATAGGTGCGGGTGAAATTACCAGCATTGGTATAGGGATTAGAACTTTGTCTTTCGATTAGCAAGCTGGTTTGTGGCACAAAAGGTCGGAAAAGTTCTTTGCAACTGTACCTTAAAACTTAAAGGTAGTAGATCAGTCAGAGAGATAATAGTACTGTAATAAGCATTCAGTATTCACCAGCTTTTACGCCAGCATGGGCACAAGCTACAGACCAGAATGTACCAGGCAAACAAAGGATTCAGAGACATCAAGAGGACAACAGTTGTCTAGCGCCAAAACAGATTCTTGCAACTGAGGTGACTGATGAGGTGGATTGGCGGCATTGGCAAGGGAGATTGCCGACAGATAGTCCACTGGACAGCTGAGCCGTGGTTACTCCAACGTATAGTACTCAGTACATTCAGCATGGCTGCTAGAGTAGTCCTCCTCCGTAGCAGTAGCTCGTACTCTCTATGATGGCCAATGACCTCACTCACACAACCCCAGGATTGCTACCACATCAGAACTCGTACTACAGATCATCATGTGTTGTGTTTGGTACTCCTACACGATTGATGCGTTGTCCCCAAGAGAAGCAGTACAGGTTTTATGCCGATCGATGATGTCTTGTATTAAGGTGCTTCTAATAAGAAAGAAAACAAAGCTCCGCTGGTAGAGTAGCACTTGTTTACTGCTAAGTAGAGCGGTGAATTAGCCCTGTAATGCTCATTTACAGACAGTCACATGGTGATCTATCGGCCTCTCCTTGGAATTCAGAGTTTTCACAGACAATCTATGGTGAACCAGACCAAATAAAACTGTCGATCTGCTGCTGCACTGCTCACAACTACACAAGGATAGTATCTACTCCAGTGCCCATGTTGTCTCGGTCTTCTCATGGCTGTGCCTGTCTTGGAGATGAGGCCCAAGGCCAAAAGTGACTCACATGACTTACTTTGGTTACATGTCCCAACGTCTTGGCAATTTACATCTACTGTAGTAATAATCATATTCTAATTTACTCTACTGCCCGGAGTTGAGGTCCTTTGTACCTGTTTCTTTAAATAAATAAACACCAGCATCTACAAATACAGACTCTCCTAAATGTCTTGGTAGTTCAGTAAAGAAGATGGTTTGTCACTAGTATCATGCATCTTCTGTTATCATCCATTTCAATAACATTACTTAAATACTACTAATTAAATTAAATGTGAAAGAGAAATAAAAAAAAGGACAGGAGATGGACTGCAGGCGGTGCTTGACTGGATTCTTCAAGTCATACGTGTTTCGAGTACATGTATGATACATTAGACAGAAATGGCAGGTTTAAAATTTGCATTATCCTCGTCGATCAAGGGAATCCAACCTCGATTACCCATATCCAGTTGCAGGTTTGAACAGTAATATACTACCCAATAGCTTATTCACACTGTCCTGATTAGTGGTTATGAACCCACAGGCAGCATTAGGTCAGATTACATCAGCACCGTGGTCACCAACGTTGGTTCCAATTACCAATGCCTCAAATCACCCAAACTAGCACTATTCAAATGCATCCATCAATCACCCTTTTTACTACCATTCCTTGCTGCTTCCCATGAGGAAGAACATTATCTATGTGTAGACCAATCCTCCTGCATCCAGCAGCCATGGACCACGCCACCACTAGCCAGTAGTAGCTCATGTCCTCCATTGCATCTGATCTAGGAGTAGTGTGTGTGTGGACCAACAAGTGGTCATCAAGAAATAATAAATATAATCTTGCCACTGTACTAACAGCAGGGGGCCTTGTGATTTGCTATGCATATCATCATCATCATGGGCAGGCGCTGAGCAAGTGAGCATTGTCTCTCGAGGACATACTATGCAAGATGCAGCAGGCCCATGTGATGTGGGAGCCCCCTCCTCTGTTATTGCACTGCGTGTTTGTGTAATGCTCATTCTTGTCTTGGAGAACAGCATTGGCAATGCTTGTAAACAGCTAATCCTAGACCAAATGCACCTGCTAGAGATTTTGACTGGGGTTTCCCTTTTCAAAGACAGATGAGCAAAATAGGCATGTAGATGAACATTACCCAGGAGATTTTGTTCACTCCATGCTTCCCGGCCGGATAAGATATCCATAGGCAGCGTTCTAAAACTGACTGAATGATCGAAGGTCTTCAGATTAACCAGATGATTGCAACCGAATGGAAGGCAACAGTGAAGTACCACCACAGCTGTTGCATCAGCATTGGTGTGACAGTGAAACCAAGAGCCTTAAACATCAGGGAACAGTACTAGGAGAAGACACATGTGTACTACATATGGACTGATGCCATGTCTCCTACCAATTGCAAGGTGGTAACTGAATGGGCTCATCAGGAGCAGAGTTTCTGCAGGTGCAGGCTGGTACTCCAACTATATGGACCTTGATCTCCACATCATCTCAACAAGTGTCCTTGACCACCCTCATCAGACCCTCTCCAAGGACCATGGATTTCATGGCCCTCTGCTGATCTCCATCTCTCGCTGCTCACTTGTTCTACCACCACAAGACCGACCAAGACCACAGCAAGCAGCAGATGCCACAGTGCAGAAAGATTCCCTGCTGACTCCTTTATTAACTAACCGCTGATGAGCAATGTCTGATGGCAGCCGCATGCCCTCACTGGAGGATTCCTTTGTTTGTGCAGGGATTCCATTGGAAAAGATACTCCATTCCAATCACTTGAGCTGGGCGCCGGCCATGCTGCCATGGCAGGATGACCACTGCAAGTGTTGGTAATGGCAATGTGGGGCGCTCCAAGAGAGATGTGTGATGTCATCATGAGCCTCTCTGAAATCTGAATGGCGGTACTGGCAGTGTGTTCCTTATGGCTGCTTCCCATTGGACATCACACAGGGGCAGGGAGACCTGCTCATGTGGTCCTAAACCCTGCTTTTGTGGTAAATAATAAATAATATACTATCTTACTATTACTAATTGACATCGGAGGCTCACGGAGCGGAGAAAGCTTCTCCGGCTCCTCCTCCTCTTTGATACAGTTGATCTACGGGGCGGGAGCCGGAGCCTCGGCTTCTTTTGCCAAAGAGAGGCACATTACTATTACTAATCAGGCTCGTTAGTCATCGCGAAAAAAAAATAAATGCTATAAATTCTCTCATTAATCGAAACATCTAGCCATCAAATCTATAGACTCGACAATCGGTAACCGTTATATCTACTTTATTTTCTATAAAATTACCCATCTTTGCCATTATTATTTAATAAAAACGTAAAAAATTAAATCCATCATTCTAAATACCTACGTAACAAGGATTCTCCGTACCCGGATCGAGCCGGAAGAGTCTTCCTACGGAGAAAAAATAGGGCGCCGCCCCCTCCACACGGTGCCGCGAATTGTGATCGCCGGGCGAAGAACGCAAGGAAGAAACCAATTCAGCGCAGACACCAACATCTTCACCGGCGCCTGCACGCCCGACTCCTTCGAAGTTGAGGCGCTGGATGTCCTGTCATTACCGGCACCAGGTCTGTGCTCCACCCGTTCCCAATTTTTTTGTTGATCTACTTGCGTCTCTCTATAACGGGAAGGCTTCGCCATGCGTTTTCATGCAGATTGAGGCGCTGGATGTCCTGTCATTACCGGCACCAGGTCTGTGCTCCACCCGTTCCCAATTTTTTTGTTGATCTGCTTGCGTCTCTCTATAACGGGAAGGCTTCGCCATGCGTTTTTCAAGCAGATTGCTTCCTGAATACCTGTCTGCGATGCGAGATCCTACACTGTTTGACTCTACTTTCATGGTATGGGTTGCTTGCACTATGAAAATGTACTGTGGTGATGAGTGTTCGAAAGTGTGTAACAGTGATCACCATGAATGAATGTTTGAAGCCAATTACTACGGGCTATACATGTGTGCCAAATGGTTTATATCATTAATCTAAAGGTTCTATCGTACATGGATACAATACATGCTTCTACTACTTATTTTGATTATTATTATTTAAATTATAATTACTTTAATTACTACGCACAAATGATTTTTATATAATAATCCTTATTGAGCATCTTACTGTGCAGGAGGTATATTTTTATTATCTTAATAATAATGTTTGAATTAAAACATCAGCAGGGGAGCCCCATATCTTTTTTTGTTCGGGATGATCTCATATTTGACGTGTTCAGCAGCTTCTTTGTGATCAACACCTACTTTATCTATGAACTTTTGAAGCTCCCACAGATCATTTTTTTTTGAGATTACACAGTACAACGCAGACGCTCAAGACGCACGCACACTCACCCCTATGAACACACGTACGCAAACCCTACCCCTATGAGCACCTTCGAAGGACTGAGCCGGCAAATCTTGAAGTTCCGAAGTCACCACTGGCGCCTCGCTATCGACGGGGACGTCGCCTACCACTTAATGCACAGAGCCGGAAAATCCTGAAATAAATCCAGGATAAAGTGTCGCACCCAGGATTTGAACCCTGGGTGGGAGCCCCCCAACCAATGGCCTTTGGTCTGCGCCATCTGCTTGAGATCAAAGTTGGTGCTTTCCAGAAGCTAGGAGGGTGATGGCATGCATGTCGTCCTCCATAGGTACTAATCTGATTTCCACCCAATATTCTTGAATAGCTCCATGTATGCTGCTGATATTGTCCGATGCACAGAGTCAGCAAGGACATTGTCACGAACGGCTCCTCATCTGCATCAACGACTCCACAACACTAGGCGACATCAAGATAATTAGTATGGACGCCATCTGCAATGGCTCCTACATCAGCGGTACTTGCTGAAGGCGATGCTACACTACTGTCCAACACCACCGAGGCAGGCGACACTAGACAATCTACCGACGAACACCGATGAAGAAGGCAGATGAAGAAGGTGATGTTAAACAGACTATGTACTAGCGAACACTGACAAGGAATGTGACGCTACAACGACTACAACCGGTATAGTTTTTTTTAATAATTTATTAATATTTTTTAAAACCATAGGCAGGGGATCCTCGTACCTATTTTCTTTTAGTTTTTAAACTATCCCAAAAATTCGTCCCTACGAGAACTCAAACCTAGCCTGTTGGGTGCTACCAGAGCTCCAACCACTACGCTCAAGGCCCGTTTCCAACTTAATAATAATACCATTGATTGCATTCTCATGTTGCTAAGAAAACTATTGGACAATGATCCATGGAGGTGGCGTTATCAATAAAGTCTATATGCAAAAATTCAAACCTCCACAATTATAAAAGATAATGAAACCGATCGAATAATATATTTTTTTACAAATTATCCATCTCTATCACTATGAAAGATAATGCTTTGACGCCTGAGTTTGCATTCAAATTATCCATAAATATCGTTATGAAAGGTAATGTAAAGTTATATGTACCTATGTAGTTTGTACCTAAATTGCCCCTCTCAACTAATATATTAGTTTTGAACAACCTTGTGGGCCCTAATAGAGGTAAATCTCACAATTCTAATTTCCTTTCTTTGTTAATTGAACAGATAGATGTGATTTTTGCAGCATCCATGGAATCCATACTCCATTAGTGTGCTGCTATATCATCTATTTATCAAATTATTTCTTCTATTTGCATGCTTCATTTAGAGGGTGACCGTGAGGCAAGTGGTAGTGCTTTTTTACCGCCTCGTGTGACCTAAGGTCTAGGGTTCGAGCCCCGCTCCATACATTGCATAGTGTGCGGGTAAAGCCCGTCACTAATCACCCCTCCCCTGACCCCCTTAGTGCGGGGAGCCGACGACACTGGTACGCCCTTTCCATTAGTTTGAAATAGTAAACAAGTGCATATAAATCTTGAAAATTATTGTTAAATGCTGAAGAAGAGTATCACTATCTTTGCTTGAGTGCACATATTAAATTTTAGACAAACAATCCATTATTAATTAATTTCCTGTGTATCCATGCATTAGAGAAAATATGCAGCACATGTCTCTAACACGTAGGCCCATTGGATACATCATATTAGTTTTGAAAAACCTTCAACAAAATAGTTGAACCTGTTATGCTTATCATGATTGCTGATTTAGTTCTCCAAACGTGATGGTGGCTGTAATTTTCACTAAAAATGCATCGAGATTAAGCCAAGAAAGGAATTATTAAACCTCAAAGCAAGGTCACTAGAGTATATAACATTCTTTCTTTCAATTGAAAATGAAAAAAATATATAGGTAGGGCAAATCCCTTGTGTTTCGGTAAAAAAAGGTTCGAGCAAATGAGTCTCGATCAATATGATACTTATTGTTTACTAACATTATAATGCCTTTAGATCACTTCCATTTACATGCTAATGATTCGAAAGAAAATAGGGGATCAAGATGCATGGTGTTATTAATATGGCCTATAAGAGAAAATTCAAACCACTCCTCGAGAAGGGAAATCTTACATGAACAATGCACTAACATTATATTTTTTAAGTTTTTCCTCTCATTTGATCATCGTTGGATAATATCTCATATTTATATTTCATAGATATCATGGAGTTACAGCAAACATTGGATCACTAGAAGAAACAAAAACTAGCTTGGAAGTGACAAAAATTCGTGACATTGTGGTCGTAATTCGAGTAAGCCATTTTTCCTTCACCAAAGAGACACAAAACTTTTACGTGCTTATTGTTATAAAAAGTAAAATAATGAGAGAAAGCGAGTGATGCAAAATGACTCTTTCATCTCCAATGGATAGTGTGTTTGTGTGTGTGGGCCCCGTGTTGGTAGTTATATGTCACAGAGAGGAGAGAGAGAGAGAGGACACCTTTTGGGATTAATCCCTAATAATTGATCAATAATAATAATTCCCAACATTTACGTGCATGCTTCTGTAGCACCATATTGAGCTCATCATATTTCCTAAGGTTTGTGCACATCTTAAGTTACATTATTTTTCAATTTGTAGTGGCCAAAAATTTAGGGTTCAATTTTGGGAACAACGTAGAGGAAAGTGATGAGAGAGCAATATGTCATGTCATTGCAGTAAGATCAACAACTGTGAACAAATTTAGAAGTAGGTATTCATTCAATATCAATAACTCAATAATATTAGCCTTTCGGCAAATCCCCAAGGAGAATAAGAAATTAGTATTTTGCAAAGATATTCTTTGTCATCAAACAATGCACACAAATTTGAATTATGCTTCATGACAATTATAATTATGAATCCATTTCATTGCCTTTTAAATACATTCACATTTATGAATCCATATCATGCCTTTTTAATACATTATTGATATCTAATTTGCATTAAGTTTTGTCAGAAAAACATGGATTTTGCTACAACCATATATCATTCAGTAAGTTTGAGCCATTCTAACAGGCAACTTCTGTGCACACATACAATCTACTACTATAAGTACATAATAATGCCTCGATTGATGAAGCATACATATAAAAAACTAAGATATAGACCCCCATGCAACAACTACTAATATAAGCTATAAAAAATATTGTTATGCTCCATTATGTAGACCAACTAAACATATATATACATTAGAATAAGTATTTATTTTATCAACTTATCACACGTGAATATGTAATCCTTTATAAATGACAGTAGTTAAGTTAAATAATACTCCAAGATAACAAAATTCTGCATATTGTTTTTAGTGATAAGAGTACACGTTTTTGTAAAACATCATATAATACATAAATATTTGTAGTCTAATTTTAAGTCCTCTATGTTCTAGGAAACGATGTTATAATAGGCCACTATGAAAGATAATACATGTATCATGTTTAATTTTTTATCTAAATTATCTATATCATACTATTATTTTAATAGCTTATCAAAAACATTTAAATAATGATAAAGCACAAATGTGTTTCTACATTCCTTAGTTTTTAATAATAATACAATTATAATAGATGATTTTAGACAACATATTGTGCCAACATGCAAACCATACACACACACATACATAAGATAAATATTTTGAATATTTAACAAAAATGTTTAACATATCTACATTGATAATATAACACATCAAAATTCATTGATAAAATATCAAACGTCTTGAGAAAATACGGTTAGTATAACATGTTGTGCTTACGTCTTCCCTATTGTAAAATCTCACATGAAACTCTATTCACTAATCAAGTGACATGATGTAGGATAACATTGTGATATCTAAATGTAAATATTAATATATTAATACAAATATTTACTCTAATATTCTAAGCACGGGGTTGATGGACTAGTATATATAATATGTGGGGCAGATTAGATTTTGTAACATTACACAATATATAATATGTGGGGCACATTAAATAATCATTTATAGACAACATTCATGTTAAACAAATGCCCGGGGATATGAAATACAACCAGTCCTACCGTATTATGGTTCTTGTGAGTGCCCTTGCTATTTGGCAGTAACTTTTGTCTGTTTATATTACAGGGGGAACATAATCCTTCAGCCTAACATACAGTACATATACAAAAATCTTTGGTGCTTCAATGTGATAAATGTTTAATTCCATGCACTGGCGTTAAAACTTTTTTATTACCCTATAAATAGATCTCACGACTTTTCACCATGTTTTAGAAAAATGTTCAAATAACAACTGTGAAAAATCTTCAGTACAGTTTTACTCAACCACTTACTCACTTTTTGAAGAGATAACAGTGAACACTAGCAGCCATTAGCCTACTGTTCAGTCATCAGAACACATTGAAACTTTTCATGTTCCTGCAATAATTCCTGCACCTGTTTGAGTGGTTAATCCATTCAGCGTCCAAAAAGCTAGCCTCTGATTGGGCATTTGATGATGTTTCATTTATCATTTTAGGTCAGTTCAGAGCTACCAGGCAAATCTTTCATGTTGCAAACATCACATTCACTTTCGCATTTACCTTTTTTATCTCGTAATACTATATTATTCCTACTACAGCTATTCAATTTGGTATACCATAAACATGGTGTGTTACTTCTTTCCTGTAAAAATTTTTTAAAAAAAAATCAAGGAGCTAGCAATAGCATTCGTAATAAGCATCCTAGGGTTATTATTATTGAATTATTGAGATGGAAACACCCATAATTAAGGAATGTTATGCCCTAATATAGTTAGTTATTAGTTAGCATTATCAGTAAAAACTAAGAATCAATATTCTGTTTTAGTGCATCTCTAGCTAGATTATCAGTAGGCTAGCTATAGGCCGTTAATACTAGGTGCTGGACTAGTACTAGATTGCTCCATTGGCATGGGTTGTGATGAGCAATCATGCTCCACTCACTGAAGAACATGGCACATGCTCATCAACACTCGAACCAACAGTAAAGAGATGCCTTCAGATCAAAATAGTAAAGCGGCCCTAATTGATAAGCTTCCACAATGATGCAATGGAAGCAGAATGGAACATGATGGGAAAAACACAGCGGCGCACAGCTGAAACAGGAAGGAGCCTGTGAAAAATATATACTCCTACTACACTCTAATGCTACTGGTCTACTACTTGCCTCTTGAGAGTAAAATAAAAACTACTCCGTACTTGATAGAGACCATTTATAAAGATAGAGACAATTTATAAAGAGGGCATTTGTTTCCAAAATTCTCTAGGCATGGTCCTAGATATAGGTTGGTAGTATGAGGTCCAGTGGACTCATGAAAAGCTGCTTAGCATGATGGTAAAAAGAAATGAGGAAAAGATGTCAGTAGTAGTTTTCATAGATGTGAGTAGCCTACCCTACTGACTGTGACTGTTGGCCAAGGATGGATGTGGAGGAATCACTCACAAGCCCCATGTTCCTTCTGCTCACCACCATGATGATTGAAGCACAGCTCCCAATTACAGGAATCACAAGCTATCAGACAAAGAATAATCGCCAAATTAAAGCGGCGGCTCTTGCATGCTGCATTGGGACGGTGGTTAACTGATAGGGTTACAGCTAGGTTACTGAGGGTTAGCAATGGGATTATGTTTAGGCTATTTTTATCAGTAGGCTACTCCCTCCATTCCGTCCCAATGGCAAAAGTTTTTAAAGAGATGCAGAATTATTGAAGTGGAAACTGGGTTTATGTATATTAGATTAGTTAGCATTATCATTTTCGTGCCTTTAGTACAGCGGCCCTAGCTACTTCCATGATGCAATGGAAGCAGTCATGATGGGAAAAACACAGCAAACACAGCTGAAACAGGAAGGAACCTGTGAAAAAATATTTGACTACACTCTAATGCTAGGTTTGTAGAAAATAAAAACTACTCCGTACTTGATAGAGACCATTTATAAAGATAGAGACAATTTATAAAGATTTGTATCTCCATGGTCCTAGATATAAATTTATTAAAAAAGCTGAGGTAAAAAGAAATAAAAAGATCTTTTTTCAAGATGATAGCCTAATTACTGGATGTGGAGGAATCACTCATAAATATTTATATATTTTGAATATATAAATCACAAGCTATCAGACAAAGAATAATCGCCAAATTAAAGCGGCGGCTCTTGCATGCTGCATTGGGAAACTTTATGAATGACATCTAGGTTACTGACGGGGAGTATTATGTTAGGCTATTTTTCTATAGTACTCCACACCTCGTTGTGATCTCCAATGAAAAAGTTTGTTTTTTCAAATCACACGGGTGAGGCATGTAGACATTGGCATGCATGATGCATCGTATCAGTGAGTTGCAGCTAGCTACAGTGGCCATCTCTTGAAATCACAGAGAGGAATGTGTCCAATGTTCCTTGTTTATAAGCCGTGAAGATATACTTATATGCTGCCGCCTAGTATGGTTTTCTTATAAGTTTCAGTGCTGTGTGTGCCGCCCATGCTTGACGGCCTAGGCAATCTTCGATTTTTTTCTTTTATCTTCTCCCTCTCTCTCTCTCTGGAAAACTATATAATATGCTCTCTCTCTTACAAACTGTGTTCCTATGGAAAACTAAATTATAATATGTATATATATCGCAATGGTGTGAGTTTCAAAAATATTTTATTAAAAAAAAGTAAATAAGGGGAAACACGTGACGGAAAAAGAGTTGCAACACGAGCACTGAATATCGAACATGTGCAGCCTGGCGAGTGCAAAACCCAAACGAGGTGAATGCATCCACAGTGTTGCTGTCATAACAGTGTTGCTGTCATAAAGCAAGGCAGTGCAATGAACCGTGCTGCATCCACAGTATATATGATTAAGCACTGACTAACCTTCGTCCAGCCTAACGAGTAAACTAATACTGATGGACTTTCACTGTTGTGTTGTCTGTAGCTGGTCTAAAGGAGGGAGAAAGTGATGCAAAAAGAGTAACGAATGTGGCAGGGCAAAAAGTGAGTGAACATGGGGAGCTGGGAGTACGACTGACTGGCATTCACATTCACGCCACTATCGCTAACGCGCCTTGGAAAACGTGAGTACAGTGACTAACAGTGACTCGTTAGCCCGTTTGGACACAAAGCACCTTGTAAGACAAATGTAATTGCAAAAATCTAGATTATACCGCAATTTAGGATCATTTCCATGTCGTGCCAGTGCTGCTCCGTTGGACGGCCAGGATGAGATCCTCAATCTGGCTCGGCTCGTTCGCCCAGACAAGTTTGGCGCCCTGCGTGTGCACACATGTGTGCATGCATGTGACCGTGTCATGACAGTCTGACGGGAGACGCAGGGTGTGAGATCGATGAGATCTGATCGAGGTTGTAGAGAGAGAGGCCATGGCGGCTTTACAAAAGCTAGCTGCATAGTAGAGTATGCTAGGCTCCTGCTTTGTCCTGTGGCTCCTCGTGCGCACACACACACACCGCATGATCCATGGCTTTTTTAGCGAGCAAGACATACAACATGGATGGTCGCATGGATGATGCATCGAAAAGATGGGAGCGAGGTGATGTACGTAGGACAGTGTAGGAGCGGAAAAGCGAGGAAGACGCCAAGGTGATCGGGGTTTTTTTTTTGCGTGAGTGTCATTGGGTGTGTAAGGGGTACGTACACGTGGGTGAGGACGTCACTCATTAGACTGGTCACGGTGGCTTAATTTGCTACTGTTCAGGTGAGATGAGCCACCTAACTAGGTTAGTTTCCTATTAATAATAACAAGAGAAAAATGTGGTGGCATGGTCTTGAAAACCTAAATAGGGCTTATTGCCTAGTACTTGAAAACAATATGATGAATATATTTGAGCTTACTTTGTTGTGTAAACTTCTTATAAAAGGAAACTGGTGGATAATAGTGTATTCATTCCTTTCAGTACGAGCATCGATCTCCAAGAGCTTAGCTAAAATGATTATCTAAATTTCATGATTTAGCTATTCTCTAAAATGAATTTCACTTAAAAAAAAACTAGGCTACTGCAACAAACTGTCTAAATTGAGACACATGAAGTAGTCTATCGAAAAGTATAGAGCAAATGAGGTAGGATAGAGAGGTAGTAAATTTGGAGAATCATTTACTGAGTCTGTTTTGAGATGTTCTTGGTTTAGTATTAACTAAATTTACCTTTGAAAAAACAATTTGGCTAATATCGTTGAGATGCTCTAACATCTGAGCTACTTGTCAATTTAGCAGAAAAACAAGGAAAATAAAATAAAATGGAAGTCTTGCAGAGCACTCCCCAAACACCCAAAGGCATTCATATGAAATTATGAAACGCATTCATTATTGGTGGCATTTGACTGGCTATCGGTAGATATCCAGCAGTTGATGTTGTCTTAAGTTGTAATCTTCAGCTTGTTTCGGTCCCCTTTTCTTTTCCCTTGTGTTTTTGGTTGTCCTCTCCTTTTCGGTAAGCTCGACACTCGCTAACAAGATTACAACTTGTAATGTTTATCTGCTTCCTCTTAAGGAAATACATGCCTATCAACGGCCGCGGAAAAAAAAATCTAACGAATTCATGTACGTTTCCGAATTGCTAGTGCAAAGGCCAAACAGATTACAACCATTATGTAATTAAATAAAGAACCTAGATCTCAAACTAATAATAAATTGAACGATGATTCTCTTGATGCGTTGAATATGTCACCGATTGATGTTGACGCATCCGGAACGAGCCAAGGGTCGCCATCAAATGCATGTACGTACATTCAAAACCGGTGATACCCATATAGATAGATAGGGAAATTGCAAGCCTGGCCTAGATGATAGTGACAGCACCAGTGTCGCCATCCATGTTCAGTTTCCTACTCTACCTCGCTAGAAAGGAAGTGAAGGCAAAAATAGCACGACTACGTGTCGACGTGCGTGCATGGGTACAAGGATATGGACGTGCTTGTGAGATCGGATCGAGAAACAGGATGGACGGAGAGAGATTTTATGGCGCCAAAAGCTAGCTAGGCACGAATGATTTGAAAAGCTAGTTGTTGTCCACAGTTTCAAACGAATCCCGCCGCCGGCCGATCGTCGAATGATGACCGTGTATGGCCGGATGCGCCGGCGGCGGGTAAGCGTCTTGTTCCGTGTTCCGATTTTGGCTACTTCCTCTTAAGAAAATGTGTGCCTATGCACGGTCACGAAATGCATTCATGTACATGTTCCGACTCCGAATTGCTAGTGCAAAGGCCAAACAGATTACAACCGTTATGTAATTAATTACATCAAACTAATAACGTATTGAGTGATCTTGATAAGTTGAATATATGTCACCGATTGATGTTGATGCATCCGGAACGAGGCCATCAAATACATAGCTAGATACGGAAACTGCAAGGTTGGCCAAGATGATTGGGACACCAGTACGTGTCGCCATCCGTGTGTTATTAGCTTCCTACTCTACCTCGCTAGCAATTGTCTAGAAAGGAAGTGAAGGCATGCAAGTAGCACGACTACGTGTCGACGTGCGTGCATGGGTACAAGCATGTGGACGTGCTTGGATGGATGGATGCATGGACCGGAGGGGCCCGCCAGTCATGCATCTTTTATGCATGAGAGCTAGCTAGGAATACCTATCTTGCGTGAAACATGACAAGGTGATGGTGGGGCTGGCCCGGCTAGTATGTGGAGCAATTGATTTTTCTCATATCTTCATTTAGCCTAACAATATACTCTCTACGTATCACAATTAGAAGAAGTTTCAGACAGCAACACGGTCTCCAAAGTATAACTTTGACTTCTCTTTTCTATAAAAATATTTATTGAAAGTTATGTATGTATATATGTTTTTATAAAAGTAATTTTCAAGACAAAGCTATTGATACGATTTTCACATTTTCAAACTCAACAACTTCAATGTTATTCATGATTTATATTACCAATGTGGTTGACTCAACGACTTCAATATTATTCATGATTTATATTACCAATGTGTTTGACCCAAACCTTATCCAAAACGTTTACTTATTGTGATCGAGGAGTATATGGGGGTATTTGTCACTGCTCTGGTTGTGGATTGGACACCCCATAAGCTAGAATCAGAGCAGAAGCAGCAAAACACAGCTCAATCTATCACCATACCATGAAAACGGTTCCAGCTCCTGATCTATTATATATCTCCAAAACCACTTTCCTCCTCTGTTGTTTAGTGCAGCACTGGCGCCTCGCTAGAGCTAGAGCGGCACTACACAATCCCACATATAGTCTTTGAATCCTACCAGCAAAAATATAGTGCACATGAAAGGTTTGTTTCGTTTTGTGGATAATAAACTTGTGGAATACACAAAATCATGTAACCGAGGTAGTATATAAAGATGGATCAATGCAAATAGGGTGATGGTTGTTGGATGATCTAGTGGGTGGGTGCTTACTGATGTTGCCTGAAAATAAGTTGGATTATTATCGGGCACCTGAGCCCTCAATCTATGTCTAATAAAGTTGCTTTTCATACAATTGCCTCTAGAAAAAAAGACACATGGCTATATATGTGGCCTCTAATAAGGTACAACATATACGAAAACTATTACTGCTTGGCGTTCGGGGAAGGAAAAATGATGCCTTGTACTTGATCAACCGTTGTGGACGTGCCGATCGGCCTATATATAATAAAATTGATGAAGTAAACAAAAGGTTATTTTGATTGTTTAGTTGGAGAAATTTGAAATAGGTTGCACTGATAAACCAAAACATGCACTACTTGCTTCGTATAAACAATCAGTGGTCAAACTTGCATTGACCCGCGTAATCTTTGTTTAGGTCGATCTCAATGGAAAGTTTCACCTCCGGTTTCAAGATGTGAAACTTTGGCATGAAATAGGTATCTCCCTCAATGTACGGTTTCATTGCATAGTTTCATAGACTCAAGGGTCCCCAGAGCCTCTCATTGCATGGTTTAATTGCGCATTCTTACATGGTAAAACACTATTTATTGTGTCTCAATGGGGGTTTCACACCGTTTCCAACGCATGTGAAAACGTCTTAAAAGTTTCACCATGGTGAAATTTTTTCTTCTCTCTCCTAGAAGTTTTATGCAAAAGTAAAATTTTCTTTGATGTGGTATTTGCGTTTAATGCGTAAAACACTCGTAAAACTCCCATTGAGGCGGCCTTAGAACGAGTTCTGCATGATTGCATATATGAATACACAACGCCACGTACAGATTTGATTCAAAGCCCTCATCCCTATGTTGATGAGTTGAAGTGCCAAATAAAGGAATGTCGGCTCGGAGGGCCAAAGAATGCATTGGTGATCGATCGGATCGGATCGGATCGAGAAGGCAGAATGGATGGCGCCAAGGCACGAATGATTTGAAAAGCCGGGAGATGGGCCGGTGGACCACACGCAGGCACGCCCATCCGCCGCCACGAAAGCCATGGGCGCCGGCGGCGCGGGAAGTTGTTTTAGTTGTCCACAGTTCAAATGGATAAGCTGCATGCAGGAGTCGATCTCGGGTGTGGGTAGAGATCGATAGACCATGGCTTTCGTTTCGGTGGACCACACACACGCACGCAGGCGCGCCCATCCACCCCTACGCGCGAGGTTCGGTTCGGTGCGTGCATTGGAGATGGTCACAAGATACTACAGTACTAGGATCGACGTACCTCTCGGAGCTGAATTTTCGTCGCCCACGGCACCCCCAGTCGGCAATACGTAGCACACGCTGTATATATGCTGTATGTATGCACGACTGTAGCAATTCATTGTACGTACGCGCATGTGCGCCGTTGTCTTAGCTGGATTCATGCATTCGACGACCATTTGCAGGGAAACATGCATGCATGCACGACCGATGTACGACGACGGCGGGGACATGTACTAGATCGAAAGACGACGGCGGCGCTGTGGCGAGGCCGTCACGTGGGCATGTAGCGGGCCGCCATCCCGCGCGAGCACAATTCAAACTCGCGTCCCTCTTCCCGGCCCCACACGGTCTTTTTTTCCTTTCTCGTTTTCTTTCTTTTGGCAAAAAAATAATTTCCTTTTAAATTTTGTTTGTGAGGAGTGGGAGCAGGGCCATCGCCTTGGTTTCTCTCACTCAATCCCTCCGTCCCAAACGTACAAATAAAAGCTTGCTGTTTGATTAGTCAAACAATACCAAGTTTGATTAAACTCATACCCTTTTCATTTTGATGTAAAAGGTTGTTTAAGGCTTTTCTAGACATATGGCGTGTGCAATGGCCTTGGATATATGTACACTGTGTAAATTCCTAGTTAAAATGTATCTAGAAAAGTGTTAAAACATCTTATAATCAAGGAAGGAGGGAGTATAAAAGAGTAGTAAAATGATTATATAATAATTAGTAATTATTGCTCGATTAATTAATTCTGGAATATATTTCAATAACAATCCTATTTTAATATGTAAATGTTGATACTCACATCCAGTTTCTAAGCCTACATGATTGCGGAAATATAGGAAGAAAGATTTATGGTCAATTGTATATAACTTCAAAGAGTTTCTAAGTACTATACATCTGCTAAAAACCAATGCATGCAGCGGGTTGGTCAAGACGTCTAGTGGCCTAAGCTAGTTTTTTGCTACTGATCATTTTATCTCCCGTTGAGTACTGTCAGCTCATTTATTTGCCGAGATCGAGTGGGTAGCCTTGGGGTGCTTTTGCCTGGGTCGCGTCTGTCCCACACTCCACTGACGCGAGTCAACAATAGCAGTTTACCAAACCAAAACCCAGAAGGTGGTGACAACAAGGGCAGCTAGCTTTAGCTGCCGCCTGCCTGATATGGGGAATCACGTAGCGTACCGACGTGCCATGCATGCACCAGCATACTACTAATTCGATTTGGCCTATAGTATAGAGTACGCACTCCACCAACGCAGCAGCAGTCACGCCCAGCCAGCTTGACCAAATCTTTGACCCTGCTCTGGCACTGGCTCTGGCTCTGGCCGGAGTTAAACGCGGCCTGCCGAAAGGCGAAAGCTGCACCTCGTGTGTCGAATCCATCTCGATATCGTGTGTCGTACCCGGGCCAGTGGGTGCATCGACTCGTCCGTCGGTCCGTGAGCATACGGACGCGTGCATGCTCATGCTCCTAGTACTAGGGCCACAGGGCGGGCTCAGACAACCTAGGAAGCCTACTACTATAGGAGTACTTGGAGGCTTGGACCCAGTCCGTCCGTCAGTCAGCGAATCGTGCATGTACTGTATGGCCTGCCTGAAGAAAGGTGTCAAGGTCCTTTTGATGATGATGATGAACGAGGACGTAGTACTTGTACGATAGGATTCGATACGATACGATAGGCGCGGCGACGGCGACGCCGTTGCCGCCGTTCACTTCTGGTCGCCCGGCCCACGCCTGCCTGCCTGCCGGCCGGCCATCGGGTCGGGTCGGGTCGCGTCGCGTCGCGTCGCGTCGATCCATCCATCTCCATCTCCATCTCCACGACGTGCCCCCTGCCGTCACCTTTCCCTTCCTTCCACGCGCCCGGCGGAGGAGAAACCTGTGCCGCCTTTCGTCAGTCGACACCACCAACGGACCGCACAGCAATACGGTGCGCGCCGCGTCAACCATCCGCTCCGGCCGGCAACCTCGCGTCGGTCGGTTGATGCCGCGCTGCACATGCACATCCGAGCCAGGCTGCGGACCGGTCAACCAGGCCTCACGTGCCACTGCGTTTGTGGGCCGGCCGCTCAGGACCTACTACAGTACACCGACCGAATCTGATCGAGCACCACGCTCTGAAAGGCAACCATGCATGGTCTGGTGGAGTTCGGTTTGGTACGTTCAGTTCGGTGCTGCCGATATCAGGAGCCGCTACGGTAGGTCGCCTAGCTTTTCATAACGTGCTTTCGAGATCAATGCGGCATGCATGCCTGCCTTGTGTACGTGCCTAGTCTAATCCTCTTGCCTCCTCCAAAGTTAGTTACACCGATCGATCGAGCGAGGGATTTGGGAACAACAGATCGACGACAGCACATGCCTTGCACGTACTAATACTATATCGATCGTCTTGTCCAGCCACAAACAGCATACATATATCCATGGCTCCGATCCGGTGGATCGATGTTAATGGGGGTGACACATACACGAGTACGGGTAGATAATATATTGCACTGTGCACACCGCTGCTGCCGCGTGCTGTATGTGTCACCTCCTTGGAATGTACCACTGGACTATATCGTGGCCAAAAGATCTGACAGCGGTGTCCCAATACCGGCCAACGAAACCGTCCAACTTAGATCGGTACGTACGGTCAAAGCAGATCGATCGAGCTGGAACAAACAGTACCAATGGATCCCTCTCTATCTCCCCAACGAATTGAACCACCGCCCGCTCACATCGGATCGACCACCATGTGCAATTAACGAACCAGCCTTACTAATTAAACTACTCTAGTGTACAACCGTGCTTTCGCAATGATGATGATGAGCACAGCCGTAACGTACGTAACAACCCGTTCATATCATACGGTATTATACAGTATATATATATTAACCGACTATATATGGACACACCAACCAAGATACGGTAAGATCGTCATCAGTTGCTATATATATAGTAGGCCACTAACGCTACCACGTAAACAAATTGTGAAACCTACTACCTAAACCTAGCCTAGTAGCCGATACATAGATGATTGTAGCCTTCGATCTCGAGTCAGTAACAATAATCTTCCATGCATGCATCCACGCGCGGCACGGACTGCCATTGTAACAATAATCACCGGATTCTTGCCCAGAGTCACGCCGCCCATGGGATCCAGTCTGACCGATTGACCATCCCCTGCTCTGCTCCGGCCGGCCTCTGTCGTCCAGACCCACACGCAGAGACCGGCGTGGCAACTGCAGCCGTCGCAGGAGTACATTTACGACTCTGTTGCTGACCACTTTGATCCATGCAATGCTGGACGTGCCGGCGCTCGCGCTACGGCCTCGGAGTGACGACGTGGACAACAGAATAAGCTGCGACGTCCAAACGGACAGCTACGGGTGAAACGTGGCACACGCCAGATCTATCTATCTCCTCCCTCGGCTCTACGGCGGCGTCTCAAAATCCGTCACAAAATGTATATGAGCAAGTAGGAGTAGTTTTTAGTCTCTGTAACCACAGATTACCACGCCGCGGGCGGGCGTACGTACGCCTCGGCGTCACAAAATGTATGCATCGTGCATGCACGGATGGCCCTGTCCTACTTGTTTAGTACTACTCCGTGTACCACATACTCCTACCAGATATCGAGTTGGCATTTACGCGTCCCTGTGCAGCAGGCCACTGCGGCGCCCGGCCCGGGCACGGCCACACACACACACGCACACACACACACAGCTCTGCTCTGCAAGTGCCGCTAGCTTCTGGACACTGTTCACCGTTTAACGTACTAGTATACTACGCGGTGCAGAGGCGTGGCGAAATGGATGACCGCCAGCAATGCGAAGCAGTCTGCACGCACGCAGACACACACGGGAGCGGCACCTGTTGGCCGCGCGTGGCACGGCGACGCACACAAACGGCCAATGCGTTGCTCTGCGCTGCTCGCGCTAGATTTCGCCGGCCCCGCGCGCCCGTGCCGGTGCCACTGCCGGTCCGCCCTCGGCAGGGGAACAGAGCTGCCAGCGGGTGCAGTCAGGCAGAGATGCAGTCACGCTGACGCCGCTCACCAGAGCCTCATGAGTCATGACCGCCCGCCCACAGGATCAGATCCTGCGTCCTGCGTCTGGGGTGCGACCGACCGCGCACGCAGCGCCCACATGCGCAGCGGCTTTTGGGTGGGTGGGTGGGTGGGTGGTTGCGCTCGCGTGGGCAACCAGAGGCAAGGATTTCGGCAACCAGTGCGCGCGCGCGGGCGCCGCATCTATCACCGCGGCCTCCTCGCCGCCTTTTGGGTCAAAACCCCCGCGGTCGCGGGAGGCGCTGGTTCGGCTCCAAGGACCAAGGCACGCGACGGCAGCGGGGTTGGGCAGGGGCGGTCAGGCTCGCGCGGAGGGTAGGGAGCGGGAGCACTGGCCACTGGGGCAGTGGGCACGGGGACTCGATCGCCTCCGAGTCCGCACCGGCCGGCCTCGCCTGGGTTCGCTGGTTGTTGGTTGGACAGGTTGGTCGTCGCCGCCGTCCCGAGGCTACTAGGCACCATGTGTGCGGGTGTGCGTCTCGGACTCTGGCGGTTGGGAGTTGGACGTTGGGAGCTCGGCCGGCTCGACCGGTCGTCGTCGGCTAGGGAGGGAAGCTGCTGGTTGGCGTCACCACTACCTGCACGTACGCTCATAGGTTTGTTGCATTCCGTTTCGGGACTGAGTACTACCACGTACGGAATGGCCGGCTCGTACGTGCACCGCACGCACCGCACCGTGCATGCATACGACCGAGTTAATTTCACAGCTGAAATCTCTCTCTGTGGTCATGTTTAGTTTTTATGGGATGCACAATGCAAAATGCCAACTCCTTTAGAATGATGTGCGAAAATGCTGAGACTTTAGGTGTTTAGTTCCATTCACAAATGCAAAATGCCAACTCTTTTAGAATGACATGAAAAATGTTAAGACTTTTAGGTGTGTTTAGTTCCATCCAAAAATGCAAAATGCCAACTCTTTTAGAATGATATAAAAAATGTTAAAATTTTAGGCGTGTTTAGTTACATCCAAAAATGCAGAATGTCAACTCGTTTAGAATGATGTGCACAATGCTAAGCCTTTAGGTGTGTTTAGTTCCATCCAAAAAATGCAAAATGCTAAACTTCTTTAGAATGATATGAAAAGTGTTAAAATTTTAGGTGTGTTTAGTTCCATCCAAAAAATGCAAAATGCTAAACTTCTTTAGAATGATATGAAAAGTGTTAAAATTTTAGGTGTGTTTAGTTCCGTCCAAAAAATGTAGAATGCCAACACTCATTACGGTGTTTTAGCCTCTAAGGTGCCAAATCCAAAATGCCAAAAGCACGACTTTTTCGGTACAACATCACCATGTCGTTTAGTACCATTTTAAATAAATGGTGGGTCAAAACACTAATTATTTTAGGAAGAATAAGTAACTAAACATGCTCAACATTTTAGTTCGGGACAACATTGGGAACTATCGCCAATGGTGTGTGCTGAGACAGTTCTGGCCTGATAATCCAAAGCCACGGAACACCAATGTTGACGCTAATTAGATCAGAACACCGGTAAGAAGTTAGATCCCAAAGATTAGCCTTGCCAACATTGAGGTCAGTTCTCTCGCCTAACAATATATTCCCCTACGATCATATCACCCGCTAGTAAAAGGTAGAACAGATGTATTTTTTAATCGATTGGATAGACAAACCTTTCAATCATCCACGGTAATATTCTCGTACAAAATATAGAGGTGGTTGACTGAGTTCCTCTACTCATAAATATTTAACCAGTTAAGGTTTGTTCTAATTGTAACGGTAACCACCAATATCTAGGTTTTATATATATATATTTACTCCACTACGTTAGCATTAGTATAGATAGTATCACCCACGAAAAAATGCTTCCACAATATATGATTTTTTTCATTTAAATTTAAAATATTTTGATTTTGCATTTATTTTCGGTTGTTGTTCTAGGCCTAAGTCTTCAACCTCCAATCACCGCTGATTGCCCGAGGTGTCGAATAGACAAAGCCATGCCAAAGGAACAATGCGAAACGTTGAGTATGTGTGTGCAGAATGTACCGCTTGAATCTCAAATAGTCTTTACAACCCTATTTGGGGTCTATTTATACTAGGCCACGAGCATTTGCATAACTATAGTACTCCTCTAACTACCAAGCATCTTGGAATTTTCCAGTTCCTTGGGGCACTGTCGTCAAAACACTTTCGTCGGGGCTTCAACCAACAAAAATAAGGCCCGGGACACCCATATTGAAAATTTGGTCTTGATTTGGGGGTCCACTACTAGAGTTGCTCTTAGGTAATATATTGGTAGAACAATTACTCGCCCAAGAGTTTACTGGAAACCTTAATTCTTACCCGTGCCTGAGCTAGGAAGTCCTAAGAATTCGTACTTGTGCTTGCCCATACATAAACAACGAAGGATTTGAATTGTTAGGTGTCCGAGGGTCTTATTCAGGGGTCCACGAGGACACCAAGCCCTCATCGATGGATCGGAGGCTTGGAACCCTACTCAAAGACTCGACCACAACTGTCCATACCAATCGTGTACGAAAATCTATTGAGTACCTTTGTCTACTGGGTTCAACCGCCGTCATACAACCACATTGAGTATATAAAGCATCGGTGTCATTTTATATGCAAAGTTAAGTGGTACTACTTGCTTTGACAACCGTGAAATAATGTTATTTTGTCTAAAAACTTCTTCTGCCTACCTACACTTGAAGCAAGCATCACAAGTACTCCCTAGGCCACACATTCGCCACAAACACGTAAACATAAACAACTAGTAGTAGGGGTGCAAACCCCTCCGGTTTCTTTCAAAAAAAAAAAAAACATATAAACATCTAGTATCATCATTTCCTAACACGGCAAGATTATCCCCAAAGCCATGCACCATGCCTACCCATCACCCATCACGCTAACACACACCCAAATCTTAGCTGTAACCTGTAAAAAGCCGAACGAGCCAGTGAGCCTCGCCCGCCTGTGCACGCACGCACGACGTCGGCACGAGCTCTACTGACACACACCTTTAAACAAGCCGCCGAAAAAAAAAAACACACACACCTTTAAAAGGCAAAAGGTGCATGACACCGGTGCGGGCCCACGCGTCATCCTCAGCACGGCCAGCTCGATGACGCCCCGTCCGGCCGGCTCCCTAGGCAGGCGCCAGCCAACGTCTCGCCTCCCCGCCCGCTCGTACCCCGACGCGTCGACACGAGGTGACCCAGTGGCACTCTCCGAAATTCATACAACTCGCGCGGGGGCAGTACCGTCATTTCGGGAGATCCCCGCCACCGCTTTAAATTGATCCCAAAAGCGGGAGCCGAACAGAGCGAGGCCTCCACTCCACCCAGCGAGAGCGCCGGCGAGAGGAGGACGACGACGATGGTGGCGATGGGCGTGGACGAGGACGAAGAGCGGCGGCTCGACGAGCGGCCCATGCACCAGGGCTGCATGGCGGGGTTCCTCCACCTGTTCGACCGCCCACAGATCCTCTCCGGCCGCCGTCTCCACAGCTCGCAGCGCCGCCTCACGTCCTTCTCCTCCAGTGTACGCCGCCCTCGCCCTTCTCAACCCGCACCTCGACGCCGGCGTCTGTCTGTCTGTAAACCGTTTGTGACCGCTGTGCTGGGTTATGTCGTGTGTTTCAGGGCTCGGCAACGCCGTCGGAGCGGTCGATGCCGCTGGACCGCGCGCCGTCGTCGTCGCCGGACATGACGCCGCCGGCCGCGCCAAGGCCGTCGCTGCAGCTCCCGCCGCTGGACCTCAAGGACGGAGCCGGAGTCGGTGGTGGTGGTTTCGGCGCCGCGCCGTCGTGGAGGCTCCGCGGCTCTCGCTGGACAGCCGCGCCGTGGTCGACGCCAGGGGAAAGCTCCGGCCGCGCGAGATCCGGACCTCGGCTGCCGCCGGCGCGCCGCCGTCCCCGTCCGCGGGGGTGGGGACGAGCGTCGGTCGCCTAGTGTCGTCGCGCGGCTCATGGGCCTCGACGCGCTCCCGCACGGCCAGGCCAACGGCGAGTGCGGGGGCAGCAGCACGGCGGCGGTGCGGGGAGCCCGGCCGCGCTCCGGCGGTCTGCGTCTGAGCGCGTGCCGCGAGACCCGGCGCAGTTCCGTTTCGTCGACCCGTCCTTCTTCGAGAGGCCGCCCGCGGCGGTGTCGACGCTGCTGCCGCCGCACCGGCCGTCTCCGGCGATGGTGTTGTCGTCCCCGGCGGCCGAGGAGGCGGCAATGCGGCGGGTGCCGGATCCGGCGGCTGTCCCGCGCGCGTTCCAGAGACGCAGCCGGTTCGACGCGCACGAGGTGTTCCCGGAGCCCGCGAAGCGCGCGCGGCGGACACGGCGTCCGGCGGGGCGCCGCCCACCAAGGTGAGATCGCGCTGTACGGGGAGATCGAGCGGCGCCTCCGCAAGCGCGGCATCGCGGAGCCGGCGAGAGATCTCGAGACGCTGAAGCAGATACTGGAGGCGTTGCAGCTGAAAGGCCTCCTCCACCACAACCCTCCGCCGCCGCCTCGTGCTGAGGCGCGCACACCTCCGCCACCCATCGTCGTGATGCGCCCATCCAGTCGCGCGGCAACGCAGATGTCGCCGCCGGCGCGGCTGACTCCCGCGCGGCGGCTTCGCGTGGACGTCGACCGTGCCCGCCGCCCCCGCTCGCCTGACATGGCGTCCTCCCCGCACGGAGCCCGGCTTCCCCGGCTCGGCGTGGCTCGCTGTCCCCCCAGCGGCGCGTCTCGCCGGCGCAGTCCCCGAAGCAGCAACAGCAGAGTACTTTCAGGAAGCCAAGCGGGTTCGACTCCGCCGCCGCGCGCTCCCGCATTGCCCGCCGCGCGGCGCACAACGCCGCGGCGCTGTCCCCGACGACGAGGCCTCCACCACGTTCTCCGACGGCGGCAGCAGCAGCTCCTTGAGCGCCTCCTCCCGCTGGGACTTCGAGCCGGTAAGCCTCTCCCTGAGCGCCTCCACCAGCACTCCTGATCTTGTTGAGTACCAAATGTCTCATCTTCTCCGTCACGGTTCGTCGCAGCAATCCGACCCCAGGACGGACCGCGGCCTTCTCGAGCGGTGCGGGAAGCTACTGAGCAGCATCCAGGCGTTCACCGGCGGTGACGCGGCGGGAACCGACCAGCAACCGAGCCCCGTGTCCGTGCTCGACGCGGCTGCCTTCCTCGCCGACGAGGACTCGCCGTCTTCATCATCCGGGTCCAAACGCGCCATCGACTTCCGCACCAGCAGCGTCGGGCGCCCAAAGCCGACGGCCACCACCGTATCCGACGCAGAGGATGACGAGTGGGCCCACTCGTCATGGTCCGTGGACCCGGAAGCCAGCACTGACCCGGACTACGCGTACGTGGCGGAGCTCGTCCGCCTCCTCGGTGGCCGAACGCGGCGGGACCCGGCCGACGCGTACAAGGCCTTGGAGCAGCAGCATCAGCGGAGGAGGAGGAACGGCGTCGTCGACGACGACGACTCCTACACGTGTCCCCACCACCGGTTGCTGCTGTGCGGCGCGGTGGCCGAGGCCCTGGAGCGGCAGCGGTCGGCGTGTCCCTGGGATCCCGCGGCGTGGCTCCGTGGCGCCGAGCTCGTGGCCCACGTCTGGGCCGAGGTCCGGCGCGCCGGCGAGCCTTGCGCGCGCGCCGATGGCGGCGCCGAGCTGGACCTGAATGACGTCACGTGCAGCGCCATCCGGCGTGACCTCGCCGCGGACCGGTGGTGCGGCGGCCAGCGGACGCGCTGTGGTGGCGCGGAGGTCGCCGACGCCGTGCTGCAGATCGAGCGGCTCGTGTTCAAGGACCTCGTCGCCGACACCATCCGCGAGCTCGCCGACGCTGACCGGCCACTCCTGCTGCCACTGCCGCGCCGGAAGCTGGTGTTCTGATCACGTTCGTTCACCTACGCAGGCTGGCATTGCTGAAAGAAACGTGCAGAACAGAGCAGAGGGTTAGAGAAAGAGAGATTAATAATCGAGTTTTAACTTGTGGTTTGTTTGCGTCTTGAATTAGCGAGTGATGTAAAATTACGACTAGTAGCTCTTTTTTGTGTTTCTTTTTTTTACTGTCACTTCTTGATCGATCATGTTAATTATCACTGCTGATTAGTGTTAGTACTGTTAGTTACTATGATTAGTACTACTTATTACCACTGCTGAATACGTACTACTAATAGTGCTTTGTAACGTCGATGAATGACGATGATGGTATAATTATGGAGCAGTTTTAAGAACTCCAACCATGGCGTCGTGTCTTTTCGGTTCTGTTGTGGCGTCATGGCTGGCACGTTACTCTACCAGCAGAGCAGTACAGTACACTGTCTGCCGCCATTGCTGCTGCTTACCTGGCTTCTGAAATCTCAAGACATGATCTGTTTGCTGTTCCGGGCATGTGGCGGCACTGAAGAGCCATCGACGACCCTATAGTACAGTACCGGCACTCACTCACCATCGCATCAATGGAGGGTGAACGTGAACGTGAAGTCGTGAAGGCCAAGCAGCAGGCAGCAGAGCAGACTTGCCGTCGTACTGTACAGTACTCCATTACAGCAGCTTGAATGGCGCCATCACTACTCGTGGCCAAAAAGGCTGGCTTGGCAATGGCAATGGCATGGCAACATGGATCGGCTGGCAATGCGATGTGTATGCCAGTGCCAGCTGATGGGTGCCGGGTGCGTGCACAGTTTCTCGATTGGGGGCCTGGCCATGGCCGGGCGGCATGCGTCGCGCACAGTTTCTCGATCGGGTGGGGTGGTGGTGGCCTGCAGTGCAGTGGTCGCCGTGGAAGTGGCAACAGTGCCCGGCGTGGTGGGTATCACGACGAGGGGTTCGGTTCGTCGTCGTCGACGACGGCGACGTCGATGCTGGGTGCTCTCTCTCCCTGTCTGCACATGTTGGGCGTGTTTCAGTGAAATGAAATCGATGGGTTCGTTTGGGTACAGGCAATAAATGGGGCTTGTCGTGGTTGTGGATCTCTGAATCGGGAAACGGAATCGGAGGTGACGTCTCTATTGGTCGGCACTCGATCGGTAGCGCCCTCAAAATGCAATGGCTGGCTAGTGGCTACAATTGTACACAACGAATGAATCACCACCCTCGATGTAGGTAGGAGAGTACAGCATTCACATGGAGTTGTAAAATCGTATGAGAGAATCAGGTGTGGTATCTACCGACGGTGAAAACTGAAGAAACGGCTGGATTTTGTAACTGTGCTTACTGACCCACATCACGCGCTCATCACGAGCCTCATCGAGCCGTGGTCGGACGCTCGCCGGCCAGCCGGCCGGCCGGGCCCACGCGTCCGTCGTCCAGTAGTCCCAGCCGCGAGTGCAGCCAGGCAAGCAACGGCAAATAGCGGCGTGACCACCGCCTGGCGGCGACCCCGTCGCCGGTCGCCCGGCATCAATGCGGCGGGGGCGGGGAACGAACCCAGAGGAGCAAGGCGACGGCGGCGGTGTGGCCCATGCAGGGGACGGAGGCCCCGCTGGGCCGTCCGGGCAGGAGCTGCTGGGTCATCCCGGCCCACCACTCTGCGCGCCGTGCTCCCCAGCCGGACGGCAGCTTGGGGCCCAACCGCCGGGCAGGCTGGACCGATCCATTGCCCCGACCCGGATCCATGGATCGATCGGCATTGGCTCGGCTCGTGCCGCACTGCACGCATCAGATCATGTGCATCGCGTCACGTCACGCGTGGTGTTTGTATAGTATATACGCAATGGTCCCGGCCGCCGGTCGGTCGGTCCACCGAACGAACGGATGGATGAGACACTGCAGGTGGGCCATGGGTAGGTGTGATAGGATCGAATTGGCGTGCATGCGCTACAGTGCAGTGCTCAGCTCGGTGATAGGGAGGAACAGTAGCAGTGTTCACGATTGATAAGGTCATCAACTCATCATCGCGTCCGGGGACCGGCCGGCACGCGGCAGCGCCGCAGCGGCCGTCGTCTCGGCGTTGCCAACTCGATTCGATGCATGGGTGGGTGCGATCGGCATGTCGTCGCCGGTTGGGCATGCCATGCATGGTCCCCTAGCGATCGATGGATGGAGCCGAGTAGGTAGCGGCCGGCCGGATATATCTCTGCTCGCCGGCCCGTGGGCGGTGAGTGGTGCCATTCTGAATTGCTCTGATGCTGACTGACCGGCGGCTGGCCGGCTGGCTGTAATGATTGGAGGGAGCCGCCTGCGACTGCAACCGCAAACGGCAACTGCATCGCGTCGCATGCATGAGAATGATGCAGGCGGGGCTTGTGGGGACATTGCAGGCGTGGCATGCATGGGAGGCGGAATCCGGCGGCGATCGGGTGACGACGGCGTGACTCGGCTCGGCTCGGCGATCAGCAGCCAGCAGGGGCCGGGTCAAACGAAACGACCTCACGGCCGGCATACCATGGGTGAAGTGAAGATGGCCATGGGGGACCCTGATGATGGCCGGCCCCGGCCGGTTGCCAATGCAATGCCATCTTTTTCTAGATCGTCGTGCGTAGTGAGTGCAGATCCAGGAATCAGCCTGCGGGCGCGGCGGCGGCGTTGCAGCTGCAGATGCAGGGGGATGAGGATTGAGGTAGAGGACCATCTGTTGTCCGTGTCTCTGTAGCGGCACTCATGGGACGGTCGGTGGTCACCGTGGTCTCATCGGAATAGCAGAGCACACGATGACGACGACGAGATACGCGCGGTGTTGTCGCCTCTGCTTAATTGGGAGAGGAAATGGACCCGGTGGGCCGCAGTTCGTTCAAGGCCCATAGCAGGCAGGCTAACAGCTAGCAGTAGGAGGAGTAAATAAGCCCATAGATGCGTTTGTTTTTTGGAGGCCGGCCCAAAGTAGCAACAAGTTCGTTTTCTTCAATCCGTCCGTCAGACCCAGTGGCTGCCACACACCACGTTTGGATTCGGCCCTGAAGAATGTCAAACCCTGGGTCTTACGGACAACATTTCCTACCTCCTTGCAATTGGATCCTAGCTAAATTATCGTTCGTTATTAAAATTACTCCTTTGTACAAGTACCACGTAAAAACTTTCGCCCTGAGGGGTATTTTAAATTTCCAAACTAAAGTATTATATATATGGTAAAGGATCTACGCTTATGTTAGGTCTGGTGATGTTTCCTCTCTTCTCGTGCCACTGTGACGGCTGAAACTCTTAGTTGGCTCGTTCGTCCACGTGACCATTGTCATTGTACTTTCCGGTGATGTTTCCTCAATTCTCATGCTTGCTTACTTCTCTCACTATGCTTCCTCTATCTACCCAGATAAAGCTACGTGGTATAATAGACACCAGTAAATAGATATACAAAATTAGTACCATGAACAGATGTTCTATGTAGAATGAGACGATAAATCTTTTTATGCGGATTAAGCTACATGCCAATATGTAGTTTCACGAAGGGCCTTCTTGAAACTATATATATTTACCTTATCATAAAATGCGTAAAGTGTCTCTTCAGCAGACATTGCTTTGGCTCTGGCTTGGCTTTCTTGCACTGCCAATAAGCTTGCAACTTCAACTTGTGTGCTTGACACAATGATTCGACTTCCTTTCTTGTTGTTTGGGAATCATTTCTTAACCTGGTCCCACTCTTCAATGGTGGATAGGTCATTAAGCACAAGACACTTTGTATCATTCACACATTCATTGAATTTTTTAGCTAATTCTCTTTCTGTCTTCTGTTTCTCCAAGAGTGCTTCAACAAATTTTGTCAAAAATTTCAACACTTTGTATCATGCACATTTCAATGAGCGCCAAGAATGTCAATATATGCATGCAGCTAGGAATGGATCTAGTGGTGGCCTCGGGGGCTTGTGCCCCCCTTCCCCCTCATAGTGTTGCCCTAGAGCCCTAGTTGCATGTATAGATGTATGTCGTAGGCGTCGTTAGTGTGCCTTGCATGTTGTCTCGTGAATGAGTATGTATACTCCCTCCGTCTGTAAATATTGGAGTAAATTATTTCCTTGGCCTATTTGAAAGTTGATCTTAGTTTGTTGGCCCTTTTTCAATCAAATTTGGTTATTTGGACTAGTTTCGAGTTTTGTTTGCTTTCTTAGCCCTTCTATCCATTCCGTCACCTGGTTATGTGAAAACGGAGTAGTGAAGCCCGAAAAAAGACCGACATACCCTTTTGTTGCCTGTCCGTCCGTCCGCACAGGGCATACCCCTTAGCTCGTAAGGGAGTTACCCGCAACATCCCTTCGAGTCGCCAAAAAAGGCGATGGAGCCATGGAGGAGTGCGGCTCCGACAACGGCCCGCAGTCAGATCCACCTCGCTCCATGCGGCGCGAGGCCGGGCGGCAACGTGTCCGTGCCTCTGACCTCACGAGAACATGCGGCTGTTCCCGGCGGTGCGTGCGGAGTTCGACTCAAGTTCTGTCGCGGCGCCGACGTGCTCCCGACGACACCTACGTCGCCTCCAACACGCACGTGGCGTACCAACCCTACACCATGGGCCGGTTGGATGCCGCGCGCGTGGGCGGCAACCATGGCGTGTTCCGCCTTGACCGCTGTCCGAGAGCGCGTCTGCCTCGGCAGTACCCGTGGTACGGGATTTCGACGTCAAGGTCGTCGGTCTCCTGCGTGCCCAAGTTTGTGTCGAGGCTCATCGCGTCCATCAGCGGTGGCCTTCCGGTGAGGATCAGGAGACGTTGTTCGTTAAAAAGAAAAAAATGATTAGATTGAGTTATTTAGGGAACATTGTACTGTGCATAGACTAATTGGAAGAAGAGGGAATGAAATAGTAGCAAGTTGAATCGAAAGTTCCATCCAGAATTTCCATCCGTACGTGGCCATGAATCCATGATCCATTTGATGCATGTGCGGTTGGTTCCGTTTGTAACGCGGCAACAGAAAACGAAAATGTGAAATGTCTACGCTGTTATAATCCACGGGTGCCTTGGATACCGGCCAGTTGTTTTCATAGTGAACTGCGTGTATGTGCTCTCTCAAGGCAAATAAGAAACATACTCAAAACCATATTATGTCTGTATGCATAGAGAGCGGTGATGTCTGATGTGTTCTACGTGCGCGGCTTGTGGCAGGCAGGCACGGTCGGAGAGTGAGTATACCTTGTAGCTTGTGGCAGGCAGGCACCGTCGGGCCGTCCGGAGGAGGAGCTGCTGGGTCAGCCCGGCCAACCCATCGTCGATCGGCATTTGGTTCCGTCTCGTGCTGCACGCATCATCAGATCATGCGCATCGCGTCAGGTCACGTGATGCGTGTATACGCATGGGAGGCGGGCGCCGGCCGGTCATGCATGCACGCAGGGAATCCGGCGGCGATGTAGGGAATCGATCCGCAAGCTGTCAACGCTTCGATTCACCAAAGGTATTCTCCTGATTCCGTCTCGTAGGGGAGGGGGAGTCGATTCGTGCTTATGGGAGGAACCATCGCCTACCAAATTCACCAGACAAATTAGGGGAGCGGGAGTGAGGAGGGTTGGGGTCTCATGCCGATTCCGTTCCCTGAGCGTCCGCGAGCGCCAGGAGAGTTCCGCCCGACCTCTGCTCCGCCATGGGAGGTGGAGGCATCTCGCTCGGCGTCACCACTCAAACAGGGGAGTTCTCAGGTCGTTCTCGGTACAAAATCATCTTCTGAAGGTGAAGGTGAGAATTCTATACCATCATATCGTTCCAATCATTCCATAGAGGTGGGAAGGCATGGAGCCACCCTGCCCAACTCTGCTAGGGATGCGAATTCTGTTGTGATTGTGAAGAGCGACATGGATGGTGCGAAGGAGGGTTGGCCTACAATTCAGCAGAGTATTATATCGAGCAAGGGTGCTCCAAGGAGATTGACCATGGTGCCGAGCAAATTGTCAGATCTGCTAAAGGATAATTCTGGGTATTGCCCTTCTACCAAGGGGGGTAGAGAGGATGCAAAGTATAGATTGGAACAAGACATCAGACTTCAGCTATTTGGAAATCATACAAATAATACAGAAATGAATGATCTAGCTAATGCTTGTGACAGGTTGGAGGAAGCAATGCAGAGAGTTACTCAGTTATCTCAATCTAGCAAGTCTGGGAATATTCCTAAGGATGTTCAATCACTATCCAAGGGTGGAGGTGATCATAATCTAATTCTGGACACTCAGGGAAAAGATAGAGATGAAACAGAGGAAGACAGGAATAATAAAAAGGGAGAGGGAAGGGAGGATTTGAGATTCAGTCATTCTTGGAGGCCTGCTAAGGACACTATTGGGCCGGGTCTGTATTGGATCCCTAAAGGACGCTTGGCATTGGACATTTTGTATCCAGCAAACCCAATACAGTGTCAAAGACTAGGGCTTCAGGCAAGAAAAGTAACCCCAACACGTCCACCCCCAATACTCTCTGAGTCCTTTGCAGCCGCCGCAAGGATGGCTCAACAAAGACCACAGGGCAAACGCCGTCAAGATTTGTGGGAGGAGGATGACCTCTTTGGGGAGGAATTCTACCAGGACCAGGATCTTAGACACCAAATTCAGAGAGGACCAAGGTTGCAGGGAGAAGGTCAAAGATTTGGGTACAAGGGTAGAAGAATTGAAGCTGTTGATGCTCGAGGGGGAGCTCAAGGGGGCATCCGATTTGCTGACAAGGGAAAAGGAAATTGGCAATACAAAGAGGAGAATCAACGCAAGTTTCACCAGCAAGGCAATTGGCAACCAATAGATCATGGAGGTCGAGGCCGTGGGGAGAGAAGGCAAGGTCGCCAGGAAGGTACCCCATTCAATCCAAATTCTGAGTTGAGATGTTTCAGGTGTGGGGACTATGGGCATCCGCAAGTGGATTGTGAGGAAGAGCCTTTATGCTACAAGTGCAAGCAAAAGGGACATATGGTCGTGGATCGCAAGAGCAATAAGAAAGTGAAGATGTTTGGGTTTGGTGTCCCAGGACAAGGTTTTTACACCATTGATATCCCTGTTGATGCTATGAAGAAGAGTCAGAATACAGGTATTCTGACAATTCTGTTGGGAGAAGCTAATGAAGACAAGATAAACAAGGAACTGCAGAATTTAGTCAGAGAGGATTGGGACTTCCAAGTGAGGAGAATGGATTTGCAAGAATTCATTGTAGTCTTCCCAGACAAGAACTCTTTGGAAACATTCACCAGATTATCTGAGTTCAAAATGTCTCTGTACAAGCTGACTGGAAACTTGGTCAAGACAGAGATTGACCCTAAGGCTTCTTCTGTGTTACAGACTGTTTGGGTAAGAATCCATGATGTACCAGGAATTGTCAGGGAGGTGGAATTGATAAAAGAAGTAATGACCTTGGTGGCTGAACCACTGTGGTTGATGAACTAAGTTTGATCGATCCGATCCAAGGTGAGAGGGTGCAAGTGAGATGCAGGAACCCCCAAGCAATTAATGGTGAGATTGAGTTCTTCTTTAATGGGGAAGGAAGGTTCTTGATTTGAAGTGGAGACATCTAGCAAAGGGAACAAAGGGGCACCTCCCCCACCGGGACAAGGCCCACACACTCAAGATGATAGATCAAGAGGAGGTAGGAAAGACAATAATCGAAAAGGAGAGAGCAACAAGAAAGGTAATTGGAAAGTTTGACGGGTTGGAGAGAATGGAAAAGGAGTATGGCACCAATGATGATCACATGGAGGAAGCATTGGAAGGCCATAATTGAGTATACAAAGCGAGTTAACTCAACTACTCCAATTGCAGCTATCCACCCAACCTTAGGAGAATTAGATGTGGACAAAATGCAATGTGATAGCTTCGAGATGGGTCGAAAGTTTATAACTCCTGAAGTTCAAAAAAATGACTTGGATAAAGAGAAGGAGGTTGAGTGGGTGAAGGATAACCAGTTCATTCCTACCGATGACCGGTTGTGGTAAATGGTAGAGATGGCAAATACATTATAGAGAAAAGCAAATGGCCTAAACTGGTCCTACCTACTGAACTGGAGGAGAGCAATCGAGGGAGCCGGTGGAAGTACTAACTCGGGGAAGAAATCAAGACTCTGAAACACTTAGGGGGTTAAATGCGGACAAAAGATCGATTTCTAAGGTAAACAATGACTCTGTAGGGTTCCTTGATGGCATGGGGCCATCAGATTCCCATATTTTGGATGATGAAACATTTGTAGGTGAAAGCTTAATGGATTCCTGTTCTGTGCAGAATTTTGATACAGATATTTCAGATGGTGGGAACAAATGGGAAATGTCCAAAAGCAAGAAATCCAAGACTAAGAAGGGAAAGAGAGTGATTGTGGCTACAAGAACTAGTTCCAGACTTCCAAGGGATGGATTGTCTGTAACTACAAGAGCTATCAAGAGAGCTGCAGCAAAAAATGGGGGAAAAGGTACTATCAATCAATCCAATTCTTTTACAGTTTTGAATGACACTCCCAATGAGATCTTACATGAAGTCATGGTAGATTTAGGACTTGAATCCGAAAATTTAGATATACATATTGATGCCTTCAAATTAGAGGAGAGAGCTAGGGTCGCTTTTAGTGAGGCTAATTTCGGATGTTTCATGGAGAAACAATCGATAAAACTTTTTCTGAAGAAGTATTACAAGAAATGACCATGGAAGTCATTTGTAATAAAAGAGATTGGTTGTTCAGGGAATCCAAGGAGGAAGACCCGAGCGGCAAGGCGAAAATGGTTGAAAATAATCATGTCAAAAAATGTTAGCAATGAAGATAATGTTTTGGAATGTTAGGGGTTGGGTACCTCACACGAAGAAATTTTATCAAAACACAAATTCTCGCAAGAAAATTTGGAGATGGTTGTTTTGCAAGAAACAATTAAACAACATTTTGAGGAGAGGGAACTAAGAGAGATGGAAGGCTTTAGGGAGTTTCAGTGGAGTGCGGTCTCCTCGCTAGGGCCATTCAGAGGTCTTTTGACGAGGTTTTAATAATGAAATTTTTGAGCTTGAAGAAACTAGATGCTGTTACTTTACTTTAAATATTTTAGTAAGAGTCAAGAGCTCTAACCATAGATTTTAGGTATGCAACGTTTATGGTCCAGCCAATCATGAACTTTAAGGGGAATTCATTGAGGAATTGACTGACTTATGTGAGTCTTGCAACCTACCTATTTTGCTTGGGGGTGATTTTAACCTGATTAGAAAGGATGATGATAGAAACAGGGGTCAGGGAGACAGGAAATTGATGGATCTCTTTAATGGATTCATTGGTCATTTTTTTCTAAGGGAGATACATGTGAGTGGGCTGAAGTTTACTTGGTCCAATAAACAATGTATCCCACTCTCATAAAATTAGATAGAATCCTAACTTCTACTGAGTGGAATAACCATTATCCAAAGAACTTTGCTTGGACCAAGGCTAGAATAGGATCTGACCATTGCCCTTTGATTTTGGACTTGGGTGTGCAAGGTGCCTCCGTGCCAAATTACTTTTTCTTTCAAGAACAATGGTTCCAACAGAGTCTTTTTTGACATGGTATGTGCTAGATGGAGTTTTGACAAGAATGAAGGGGGTATCAATCAATATTCCTTAGATTGTTGGCATGGTTGCTTACAATTGTTAAGGAAATTCCTAAGGGGATGGAGTCTCAAGGCAAGTTAGGTGAACAGAGAAAAAAAAAAACAAGAACTAGTGTGCGTAATAGAGAAAATAGAGTCTAAAGTCGAGACTCAGGGTCCTAGATATTGAGGAGTGGGAGGAGAGAATTGACTTAGAGAAACAGATAGAAAATATTTTAAGACTAGAGGAGATACATTGGAAGCAAAAGAGCCGGGAGAAATTGGGTTTTACTTGGAGATACTAATTCTCATTTCTTTCACCCGCTTGCTAATGGTAGGAGACGTAAAATCACCATATTTACCTTAGAAGATAATGGGGCCAGATCCGTAGGGCAGGAACAAATAACCAAACACATTGTCCAGTTTTACAAACAATTGTTTGGGCGTAGTGAGGTGAATGATATACAATTGGGTGAGACTTTTCGGCCGAGAGCCACTCAAAGTTAATTCGGAGGAACAAATTTGGTTGACTAGACAGTTTCAGGAGGAAGAAATTAAAAAAACAATTATGGACATGAAAACCACTTCAGCCCCGGGGCCAAATGGTTTTAGTGTCCCGTTTTTTCAAGAAATTTTGGGACCATATTAAAGGGGAGGTCATTCCAATGTTTAGAGACTTTTGGGAGGAAAAGTTGGATATTAAGAGACTAAACTATGGGGTAATCACTCTAGTACCAAAGACTAAGGAAGCAAACAATATCAAGCAATTTAGACCAATATGTCTCCTTAATGTGGACTTTAAGTGGTTTACCAAAGTACTTACTGACAGGATCACTCCTATTGCTAGGAGGATTGTGGGGGAGAGTCAAACTGGTTTTGTGAAAGGTAGGAACATTCTTGAAGGAGTGGTGGTACTTCATGAAACCATACATGAGCTGAATAGATCAAAGAAAAAAGGGGTTAATCCTTAAGATAGATTTCGAGAAAGCATATGATAGGGTCAAATGGTCTTTTCTGGAAAAGGTTCTCAAGGGGAGAAACTTTCCAGAGAAGTGGATTAACTGGATTATGCAACTGTGCAAGGAGGCCAGGTTTGTGTTAATGTGAATGGAGTAAGAAGTCCTTATTTTAAAACTTTTAGAGGGCTAAGACAAGGAGATCCTCTTTCTCCTCTACTCTTTGACCTCGGTGGCGTATGCTTTAGCCAATAATTGATAAAGCAGTAGACAAAGGTCACATAAAAGGGGTCCTAGACCATTTAATTCCAGGGGGAATCTCTCACATTCAATATGCTGATGACACTGTGATAATGATTGATGGGTCTGATAAATCTATCACAAATTTGAAACTGATTTTATAATCGCTTTTGAATGGCTCTACGAATTTGAAAATCAATTTTCATAAGAGTGAAGTTTATGCCTTTGGGGTCTCTCGGTCGAAAAATTTCGGATGGCAAACAAATTGAATTGTGTATTAGGGGAATTACCTATGAAATACCTGGGGATCCCTGTGAGCAATAGACACTTAAATATTGAAAAATTTGGTTTCCTGATAGATAAAATAATGAAAAGACTTGACCCATGGAAGGGTAAATACATTGCATCTGGAGGGAGATAAATCCTATCAAACACTTGCCTGGCTAGTATCCCCATGTATTGTATGGGCTTTTATGATCTCCAAGGGGAGTTCATGACAAAATGGATAGCATTAGATCTAGTTTTATCCGGCAAGGGGCCGGGAGAAATTTCAAGTATCACATGGCCAAACTAGATATGGTAGCTAGACCCAAGGACCAAGGAGGACTGGGGATCATAAACACCGAATCATGAATGATTGCTTATTGGTGAAATGGATCTGGAAAATATACAATGAACCCGAGGCTTTGTGGTTTAGATTACTTAAAGCAAAATACTTGACCAGAGATAACTTCTTTAACTCCAAAGCTGCTAGAGGTTCTCAATTTTGGAAGGGCTTACACAGAGTTAAACATTTGTTTAGATGGGGCTCTAGTTTTAAAGTGGGTAATGGCAAGCTTTGTAGCTTCCGCATGATTGCTGGATTAAACAGGTGCCTTTGGCTATTGCTTATGAAGACTTGTTTAAACTAGCCGTATCCTAATTGTGTTGTGGCCGATTTGTTGGGTGGAGGGGAATGGTTTGTGGAATTTAGAAGATCTCTTTCTACTAGAGAGTTTGAAAGATGGAATAGTTTGCAACTAGATCCGGGAGCCTCGTAATATTTCGAAGACAAAGATGTAGTCTTATGGGAGTTGGAAAAGTCTAAACAATATACTACCAAATCCCTATATAGATTCATCACGAATAGAGGGATGCCCAGTAAGGTTGCTGGTTTCATATGGAAATGCAGAGTCCCCACGAAAAATAAAATTTTTTCTTTGGCAAATGTTTAATAACAAGTTACGTGTAGCGCAAATCCTTGATTAAGAAGGGATGGAAAGGTTCTGGTAGTTGCTGCTACAGGATGGTCTAGAATTTGTTGATAATCTCTTCTTTAGATGCCATATTGCAAGGTTTCGTGGTCTATGATTGCTGAGATTTGGCAGTTCAGATTCCTTATTCTTTGGATGATTTTGTTTGTCTCGGCCGAGGGGCGGGGCCTCCCCGCCTAGTAGACGATTATGTTTCTTTTTTAAGGCCTTCTCTTGGGCGTTGTGGAACAATAGGAATAAAATGGCTATTGAAAAGAAATTCCCAAAATCGCCAACTGACATTATCTTCATGGCAATATCCTTTATGCAGAGATGGCTGATACTACTCAAGGATGAGGACAGGACACGCATTGAACAAGTCATTCAGAACATCACAAAGTGGATAAAGGAGTTCGTGCCTCTGCGACTGGTGTCTACTGATGTTTTCGAATTATAGATGGTTTCTAGTAGCACCCGCGGAACCTGTTCTTTGTTTTTCTTATGCTTTTTTGTAGCCGGTAACCCCAAAGATACCTTGTTACCTTGTTGGCTTCCTTTGAAAGCCGAAGTTTAATGAAACTCCTTTTAAAAAAAAAAAAAATCGGCGGCGATCGGGTGACGCCGGGCGTGATTTGGCTCGGCTTCGGCGATCGGATCGCCGCCGGGGGGGGTCAAACGAAACGACCTCACGGCGGCCCGCATCATGGGTGAAGATGGCCATGGGGACCCTCGATGATGAAGCCTGTGGCCGCGCTTCGTTCAAGGCTAGTAAAAAAAAAGCTAAATAAATTTCCTTCTATGAGCCCATAGATACACGCGTTTGTTTTGGAGGCGCCCAATTTGACCGCCCAAAGTTGTAAGCAACAAGTTCGCTTTTTTCTTCCGTCCGGTCGGCCGGGCCCGCTTGATTGCCGAGTTTGGGACGAGGTGCTGCACCTGGTTTGCCATTCTTCGAGACCAAATCCAAACGCGACCATACCCAAATGAAATGACTCGTTACATAGGGAAGTTGGGACCTTGTAGGGTGTCATATACGACAAAAAAAAATTCTACGCTTCGTTAGGTCAAACTAATTTGGATAGTGTTGTACCGTCCGCTGATCACTACTACTCAAATGAACTTCCGTGACTTTTATTTGTGGGACGGAGGGTGTACATGAAAGGATGTACTATGTAGAATGAGGCGATAAATCTTTTTATGCGGATTAAGCTACATGCCAATTTGTAGTTTTACGAAGGGCCTTGGTGAAACTATATATATATTACCTTATCATAGAATGCGTAAAGTGTCTGTTCAGTGAACAATTGCTTTAGCTCTTAGGCTTGTCTTTCTTGCCCGACGCATAAGCTTGCAACTTCAACTTGTATGCTTGACTGCTTGACACATGATTCGACTTCCTTTCTTATTGTTTGGGAAGCATTTCTTAATCTGGTCCCACTCTTCAATAGTGCATAATCATTACCCACAACAACAATGAGGTACTTTGGATGATTCATATTTCTAAATCTGGTCCCACTCTTCAATAGGTGCCAAGAATGCCAATATATGCATGCAGCTAGGAATGGATCTAGTGGGTGCCAAGAATGCCAATATATGCACGCAGCTAGGGATTGATCTAGTGGTGGCCTCGGGGGCTTGTGCCCCCCCCCCCCCTCCTCATAGTGTTGTTGGATCCCTAGAGCCTTAGCTGCATGTACAGATGTATGTCAGGAGAATCAATCAAAAGGCCAGACAACGTTGTTAGTGTGCCTTGCATGTTGTCTCATGAATGAGTATGTATATTTCCTCTGTCCCATAAATATTGGAGCAAATTATTTCCCTACCTCGGCAATACCCGTGGTCCGGGCTTTCGACATCAAGATCATCGAGGACGGTGGCAACACCGCCTGCGCGCCTAAGTTCATGTCGGCTCACCGCGTCCATCAACGGCAGCCTTCCAGTGAGGATCAGGAGAATTGTTCGTTAAAAAGAAAAAATGATTAGATTGAGTTATTTAGGGAAAAATGTACTGTGCATAGACTAATTGGAAGAAGTGGGTATGAAATAGCAAGTTGAATCGAAAGCTCCATTCAGAATTTCCATCCATGGCCATGATCCATTTGATGCATGTCAGCATGTGTGCTTGGTTCCGTTTATAACGCGGCAACAGAAAAGCAAACTGTGTAATGTCTACGCTTTTATGATCCACTGGTGCCTTAATTAGCTACCAGTTGTTTTCATTAGTGTTCTTCACATTGTTGCTTGTGAAGCTTCCAAGTTTCAACTTGCATTGTGTGTACCGTTCTGGGATCAAGTTCTCTTTTTTTTCTTTCTAAACCTCTTTCTCTTTTTTCAGATTATTTTTTTGAGAAAATATTGGTGCTGAACAAACAATGAAAAACAATTGTAGGTTGCTTATCTCTTTCATTAGTCGTCAGGGGCAAAAAAAAAAAAAGTTGTTAGGTAGAACAGTCCTTTCACGTACCACTTAACACCGTTAAGCCCGAAAACTGACCGAAGGACTAAGAAAATAATCAAAACTCGAAACTAGGCTAAATAACCAAATTTGATTGAAAAAGGACCAAGAAATCAAGACTAACTTTCAATAGGTCTAAGAAAATAATTTTCTCTAAATATTGTCGTTTTAGAGAAATGCTCTTGTACCAAGTAGGGTGGTAAAGTATCTGCATCTCCTATTATTATCCTGGCAGTAGTAGTACAAGTAGGAGTTGGAGTTGTACTATCGTGGGTGACGGTGACAGTGGACGAGCTGCTCGCTCCAGAAGTCTCGACAGGGCTGCATCTTTTTTTATTCCTAGCAAGCAGCCCATTAGATTCGAGGAACAAACGGAAACCTAGGGCGCGATTGATGTGAAGCGCAAGGGTGGCTCGGCCTAAGAGTCTGGCCCTGGGCAGACGTAGATATATTTGCGGTGGCCAAAAAAGAGGTCTTGTTTCATTCAAGTTCAAGTCGGTCAGGTCCAGGCGGCCCAGTGTTTCATTTTACTTTTAGAGACAGACCCAACAATCAACAACAGGTGTTCAACAACACAAAAGTCGCTGCCACCGAGGACGAGAACGGGCCTGGCTGAAAATGAACGAAGGGTGTTTCGAGGGAGAGGATTTTGCACACCGAGAGCCTGGTTGCGAAATGGGCCCAACTCAATCAAACATGGTGGGCTACATCTGAAGGGCACGGGCCCTATATCAAACGCGCCCCTAGGCGCTGACCTGGTCGCTTGGTCAATTTACGAACAGTTGTCGGTGCGGCGTCTAGGATCGATAACATCGCGGAACATTTTCTTTTTACGACAAGGAAAAATTCCATTGATCAAAACCATATTATGTACGTCGTCCATTCCAATTTATAAGACATTTGACTTTTCTAATCTTAAGTTTGACCACTCATCTTATATTCAAAAATTTATACAAACATTGTCAAATTTAAAACATCCTTGAAGAACTTTTTATTAATAAAGTAAACCATAGCAAAAGATGTGGCATGTTGTACAATTTTTGAATAAGACAAGTGTTTAAACTTGAGGTCAAAAAAGTTAAACATTTTATAATTTGGAATGGATTAAGTACGTATGCATAGAGAGCGGTGCTTTACAGATTGTGGCAGGCACGCAGGAAGGCACGGTGGGCCGTCCGGAGCAGGAGCTGCTGGGTCCGCCGGGCTGGACAGATCGCCCAATCCATCATCGATCGGCATTGGCTCGGCTCGTGCTGCACCCATCAGATGATGTGCATCGCGTCACGTCACGTGGCGTGGGCACACACAAACATGCAATGGTACCGGCCGGCCGGTCGGTCGGTCCAACGAACGGATCGGATGAGCTAGCCGCGACAGGTGGGCCCTTGCTAGAGTTGGCATGCATGCGCCACAGTGCAGTGCTAGCGAGGCGAGAGGTTTGGTTGGGGATTGGTGTGCCTGGACATGATCCAACAGGTCTCGACTCTGGACCAATGCAATGCACACACACACACGGCTGCCTACCTGTGGACACGTCCGTCCACCGCGCGGGGCTCCTGCGGTCCAGTCACGAAAAACCCTGCGGTCCAGTCACGAAAAAAACCCGGGTGTGTAGGCGGAGGCTGGGTTTTGCTTTTTTTTTTTAGCAGAAAGAGGCTGGGTTTTGCTGGTTGCGTCAAGGAAGGAATGAATGGTGCTACAAGCCATATTGGGCCGTATGGGCCTTGTGATAGGCTGCATATATACAGGCCTTGATGCATGCTTGTTAGGCCGAAAACCATGCGTGTAATGGTTTCAAGGACGCTAGTAGCTAGAGAGCCACGGTCAGCAGATTAATTTTGACAAGTCTTCGATTCATTTTGCAAAGGGATGCAGGATGACTATTCGAGATGAAATCAAGGAGCTACTTCATGTTTCAAATGAGGCTCTCAGCGGCGTTATTTAGGCATGCCGACCGATGTCGGACAAGCTACAGTAAAAGCTTTTTTTCTTACCTCAAAGAGAGGGGTGTGGACAAGGGTGCAAGGGTGGATGGAGAGATGTTTATCGGCTGCAGGTAAAGAAGTTCTTATCAAAGCCGTCGCCCAAGCAATTCCCACGTACTCGATGGCATGTTTCAGGCTACCCCGGGGCCTATGTAAGCACATCGATGGGATACTACGGAATTTCGGTGGGGAGCAGAGAAGGGAAACGAAAGGCCCGCTGGGTTGCATGGGATGATATGGTTCAGCCCAAGAACTCGGAGGCGGGTTGGGGTTCAGAGATATTGAAGTTTTCAACCTTGCTCGCTAGCTCAAATCGTGCATGGAGATCGCCGATGGTTCCCGAGTCCCTCGGTGCAAAGGGTATTGAAGTCGGTTTACTATCCTAACTCGGACATACTTGAAGCTAATCTCGGTTCTTCGCCCTCAAAGGTCCGGAGAGCAATTGTGGGCCGGGATAGGGTGTTTCGCCAGTGGACCGATCCGCAGGATCGGGTCAGGTACGACTACGAACATCCGGGAGTCTCCTTGGCTCCCTAGAGATGGCATGCCGAGACCACTTCAACCCGGCCAAACCCAACCCGCCCGGTGTGGGTTTCGAGCTAATCGATCAAGGGACAAAGAGCTCGGAATCGAACATTCTAAGGGAGTTTTTCTCTCCTCCTCGATTGGGAGATCATCGAAAATATTCCTCTATGCATGAGGCCAATGGAAGATTTTTGGGCTTGGCACTATGAGAAATCCGGAGTTTTTCGGTTCGCTCGGGCGCATCGGATGCTCATCAAGACAAGGGAGACTGTGGTTCGCATGGTTGGAAGATAAGACGAGTCTGGCCCAATACAAGGGCACAGGAGAAGGAGTAGAGTGATCTCGGAAGGTCAAGGTACCATCAAAGATCGACACTTCTTATGGCGCCCGGCTAGACATTCCATCCCGACCGGCGATGTCGGACATCATCGCAAAATGGCACCTAATCCGGGTGCTCTTTGTGTGGAGTTATGGATTCTTGGAGGCACTCACTTCTTGAGTGTAACTTGGCGAAATGCGTCCCGGGCTTTGGAGCGGGAAGAAATCACAGAAGTTCATTTGTCGATAGACACTCAAGATCCCAAAGCTTGGCTTGGAGGAGGTGATGAAGGGACTCAAGCACGAGGATCTCACCCGAGTGGTCGTTCGCCTATGGGCCATCTCGGTATGCTCGCCGGAAGGTCGTGTGCACGAGAACGAATTTCGTGAGTCCGTTCTCAACAAATAATTTTGTGGAGCGTTTCTTGATGAGCCGGACATGGTCGCGCCAAGGAAACCCATCGCTCAAGCTAGGGAAAGACCATCTCAACGATGGATTAAACCGCCTAGGGCTACGACAAAATCAATGTGGATGCAGCTATTTCAAGAACAAAAGAAGAGCAGCGGTTGCCGCTATAGCGAGATGAAAGCGGAATTTCTTGGGAGCATCGGCATTGGTGCTGGACGGATATACGACGCCGAGATTGCAGAGGTTTTTGGCGTGCCGGAAGGGCTTGACTTAGCAAATGACCTTAACCTCCGATCAGTTCGTGTGGCAAGTGACCGCTTGAATGCAAGAAAGAATCCCCCCTGGTCGGGTCCGGGGATATATGGTCCGGTTGTTCAGAGATTAAGCTTAGTATGGGCAATTTTACAACACCGGAATTTGTCCATGAGGGTAGGAATGCAAACTTTGATGCCCACCGTTTAGCTAGAGGTTCGTCAAACTGCTTAGTTGGTCGATATGTATGGTTTGGTGAGCCTCCCGATGGAGTTTGTAACTCTTATGATGTAACTTAATAAAGGCAGGCTCGTTATCGCCAAAAAAAAAAAAAAAAAGCTAGAGACCACGGTTTTGCCCAATGCTAATAGCAACTTGTAAAAATGCGTCTTGGAGTCTCGTTGAACGAGGTGGAGGCGAGGAGAGCAGCAGGGGAGGAACCGCCACCGCCTCGGGGTGGACGCCGGTGGGGCGGGGGCCGCTACCTAGGCGAAAGCAAGATGGCCAAGCCCCTTGCGGTGCTAGGCGCGCAGGTAAGGACGGCGGTGGCTAATGCGGGCGTGTTAGGCACCGACCATTTGGTCGTGGGCTGGCGGCCCACCTATGGGCCCAGCGCCCCCTCTCCTTTGTCTACCTCCTCCGATGCTCGCCCCCCGCCATCGCCCGCCCCACCCCCGCCGGCGGCGGTCCGCCTCCTCCCCCTCTTCTTCTTCCCGCCGCCATTGTCGCCGCCGCCTCCAAGCGCCAACCCAGCGCCGCCATGGACGACCTCTCGCCCCCCACCGCCTACCCGTACCCGGCCAGATGAGTCCCGGCCCCGGCTTCGGCGGGCGCTCTACTATCGAAGCTCACCGCCCGGCCAAACCAAACCCACCCACCGCCGCCAGTCGACCGGCCACGGCCAGCGGCCACGGATTCTATAGCCGGGTCGGAATATATGGGAAGGGGAACGCTGGACAATAACCGCCCGGGCGCCGCCGGCGTCGCCGCTTCTTGCGGCGTGTTCGTCGTCGTCGCCTAGGGAGGGCCTCCAGCAGGCCGCGGGCTGTGGGCTGTGGGCCGCCTATTAAGCCCGGCTCGGCATGAGCTTCCGCGCCGACCTGGTCGACGCGAAGATTGGCCGGCTAATGCCAGCAGTATTGTTTGGAGTCTCTAATAACAGCGAGAGAGAGGTTGTGTTAAACTCAATCCAGACTAGATTAATGTGGATCCACGGTTCGCTCACCCTCAGAAATTGTTTTTTTTTAGACAAATTTTATCCTAAATTGATTCTTTCATAGACAAAGGGAGCATATAACAAAAAACCATGTCATGATCAGATATGATAATTGAGCTTGTGGAGATATAGAAAATAGTCCTCTGACCATTCTCCAATCAGCTTGTCAATTAATGGTAAACGCAAAACAAGTGTGTCTTGGGAGGACGCTAAGAAATCTCGATCATGTACACCTCATATATGGACGCATGCTGCGTGTGGTGGGTGAGGTTGAAGCCGTCTGCAGTGAGGACCTAGTTGTGCAGCGCGCATGTGCACCTGTACTATATGTGTGGAAAAATCCAATGCATGGAAAAATCCAAAAATCCAATTAGTTAGCTATATATTAAAATATGCAAGTGCCTTCCTCCAGGCTTCTCTATTTGAAGAGCAATAGCAACGACGACGCCACCAGTTCCGTCACGGCCCACCATGCGTCGCTCAGCTCCCAAGTTGATGCTTCTCCTCGCCGCCGGCAGCTTCCTCCTCATGGCGACGACCCATGCGCTGCAGCCTCCCGTGGACCTCGGACCTGACAACAGTGGCGGCGAGATCTGCATACCACACGAGAGGGACGCCCTGCTGGCTTTCAAGCAGGGCATCACCGGCGACCCGGCCGGCATCCTCGCTCCGTGGCAGCAGCAACCAGAAGGTGGCCACGGCGACGGCAGGCAAGACTGCTGCCGGTGGCGAGGCGTCCGGTGCAGCAACCGCACCGGCCATGTCGTGGAGCTTCGGCTTGGCAACACCAACTACGACATCGGCCGTGACGCCACAGCCCTGGTTGGCCAGATAAGTCGTTCCTTGCTTGCTCTGGAGCATCTGCAACACCTAGACCTAAGCTACAACAACCTCAGTGGCGGCCCAACGGGTCGCATCCCGGAGTTCTTGGGCCCCTCAAGAACCTCAAGTACCTCAACCTCTCCGGCATAGGTTTCCATGGCAGTGTGCCTCCCCATCTGGGAAATCTGACGCAGCTGCAGTACCTTGACCTCTTCAGCATCAGTAGTATGGGAGGAGCTGCATTATACTCAACGGATGTGTCATGGCTGGCACATCTACGTTTCCTTAGATACCTTAACCTTGGTTTGGTGAACCTCAGCACCATAGCTGACTGGCCTGATGTGGTTGCTATGCTTCCTTCTCTCAGAGTCCTTCGTCTTCCTGGTTGCTCTCTTAGTGGAATGCTCCCTGAGCCGATGGCGCAGCTGACAAGCTTGGTCGTTCTAGATCTCAGTAGAAACATCTTTACAGGACCTCTCCCAGAGTTTATAGGGAATTTGACCGGTTTAAGGACACTTGACCTTAGCTCCAACAAGTTTACAGGTCCTCTCCCTGCAAATGTAAGGTACATTACAGGTTTAAGGACGCTAGACATCTCTTACAACAACTTGACAAGATTACCTCGTGAGGTTGTTGGTACGCTGGGTAGTTTGACCAGTCTGGATGTAAGCCACAATAGCTTGGATGGTGTCATCACAGAGGAATACTTTGGAAGCTTGAAGAGCTTGCAGCACATAGACTTGTCTTCAAATTTCCTGAAGATTGAAATCAATCCGAAATGGAAGCCTCCATTTGTTAGACTGCGAAGTGCCAACTTTGCAGGCTGCAAAATGGGTCCAATGTTTCCTGCCTGGTTGCAGTGGCTGGTGAGCATAGAGTATCTCGATATCTCCAGTGCTGGCATAAATGATAGGATTCCAGATTGGTTCCCTACTGTGTTTTCAAATGCTAGGTTTTTGTCCATGTCAAAGAACCAACTCAGTGGAGAATTGCCAGGAAATATGGACATCATGTCATCGTTGGATGAGCTTGACCTCAGTAACAATTCATTGACTGGGAAAATACCAAAGCTTCCACAAAATCTAACCTACTTGGACATATGCATCAACTCCTTGTCAGGGTCTCTACCAGCAGACCTTGGACTTCCAAACCTTCAGGTGTTGTCTGTAGCCTCCAACAGCATCACTGGCAGTGTTCCTAGATCCATCTGCAAAATCCAAGGGTTGAGAACCTTGGTCTTGGCCAACAATCACCTTGAGGGAGAACTGCCCAATTGTTTTGGGAGCAACCTGATGTTATTTCTAGATTTTAGTAACAATAATTTGTCTGGAATGTTGCCAGCATCTATGCAAAATTGTGAAATGCTACAAGTCCTGGATTTATCTAGAAATATGTTCTCTGGAAGATTTCCTCTGTGGATTGGAAAATTGAAGAGGTTACGATTTTTAAGGCTACGTCAAAATATGTTCTCTGGTAACATTCCCAGGAACCTTACTGATCTTGCATGCCTTCAATACTTGGATATCGCAGACAATGGTATCTCAGGTTCTTTGCCTAGGAACCTATCAAATTTAAAGTCGTTGAAACAGATACAACCGACAGAAATGTGTTCTGATGTTTTTCATGTAAGGGTTTTTGCTGTCAATTTTTCTACATTCCTAAAAGGGCAGCAACTCTCTTATGGTTCCATTCCTAGAATTGTTGGTCTGAATATGAAGGTCATTGACTTATCTTTCAACAGTATCAGTGGTGAGATTCCAGAAGAAATAGCCACCCTTGATGGACTTCTGAATTTGAATCTCTCAAAGAACCACTTCAGTGGGAATGTTCCAAGTAAGATCGGGGCCATGCAGTCACTGGAGTCACTTGACCTCTCTGGGAACAAGCTTTCTGGTGAAATACCGGCTAGTCTGTCAGCTTTGACATTCTTGAGTTACTTGGACTTGTCTTACAACAATCTAACAGGAGCAATACCATCTGGATCACAACTTGACACCCTTTATGCAGAACATCCATATATGTATACTGGAAACATTGGTCTTTGTGGACCTCCTCTCAAAAAAACAACTGTTTGAAAACCAATGCAGACCAAGATCCCATTACAACAACTGAAGAAGGTCGTTGGCAAGGATTCTTTTCATTGGGCTTGGATATGGCTTCTTAGCAGGCATTTGGCTGGTTTCTTGTGTCCTATTGTTCATGACAAGCTGGAGAATCGCTTATTTCTGCCTCTTTGACAAGCTTTATGACAAAGCATATGTGCTTGTGGTTACTTGGTGGGCAAAGGCTAATTAATTAGGAAGATCTGCAACTTGGTTTACAGTGGTGTACACGAGTAATGGGTTAATGTTGTTTCTGTAAGCGGATATGTACTTGAGTAAGTTTTCAGTTTTTCACATGTGTTGTGTATTTGTATGACGCTTGTATTTTTTTGTTTCACAAATTAGAACAAAACAATTTACATTGTGCAGAGTAGGCGATTGATGATACAATGTACTTGAGTAAGTTTTCAGTTTTTCACATGTGCAGAGTGTACGTGAACAAAACAATTTACGAAAACATCCCAATAATTTAATTCGTTATGTTTTCCCATTTATTTTATGTTATTTTATTAATTCTAGAGGAGTAGGCGAGGAGCCGGGTTATGGTTAAACTTAAGATTGTTCAACTCACTGTTGTATTAGAATTGTGCTCTTTTGGGAAAGGAGTGAACGCTTGGTTTTGTTGTCTGAAATTTCTACAACCTCTCCTATATATCTCAGGTGTTTGATGTCTGCGATTTTGTCATTTTTTTTCGAAAGCGCACTCCATTGGCACGTGCTTCATTAAGGGAAAATAGAGTTTTACATCGCCGCACACTTTAGCCAAAACAATTGGCCGGGCGCACGAAAAACACACACATACAAGAATCACCGGCTAAAACGGGTGGTGCATTACGGTTGTACTAAAGGTTAAACTAATGCGACGAAAAGCTGGAGGGCGAAGCGTCCGCGGCTACGCCCCAAATCGTAATCTCTCCCCGGGCAGCAAAGCACCAGCCGCATCAAGGGGAAGATCTCGCGATACGCCTCGCCTCTGCCTGGAGGAAGCCGGGTTCACGAAAGTGCTCCCTGAGCTTACCCCCAGAAGCCGGGGGCGCGCCGCCGACCGGGCGCCCCTCAAGCTTGTTGAGCATCTCCAAAGAACGCCGTCCGCTCCCGCTATGCCGAGGAGGGTCGCGGCTTCGCTTGCTTCGCGACGGAGACGAGCACGCACGCCGCGCTTTCCAATCATCGATAGGAACCTTGGACGAGCGAGGGTGGGCTGGCCGGCCGAGGACGGGCTCGCCGAGCGGAGGGTGATCGACGCGATGAAGTCCCCTGGACGGAAGCGGCGGGGCGCGACAAAGTGCTCCCGAACCGATTCCCCGAGGCGATCGGGTCCGGTGGCGCTTGCGTCCCCGCGCCGAACTCCCGACTCATCCCTTCGGAAGCGGACGCCGATGAGGGAAGGATGTTTCGCGACATTCTCGCGCCGAGGCCGGCTCCGGCATCCCCGGCGGGCGCGGAACCTCGCGCGTGAGGGGTCCGGGTAGACGCCGCGCGGGCGGGCGCTTGACCCACTTGCCGGATCGACACGCCGCGCCGCCCCTCCGGTGATCGCAGAAGCGATTTTGCGCCAAATGGCCGCCGCAACGCGTACCCGGGGCCGCCTCGACCACCACCAGTCCGCTTTGCGTGCAGCATCGTCGGTTCCGCCCAAAGGCGTAGGCGGCTCAACGAAGGCCGGAACCGGCCGCCGGAGAGGCGGCGTCGGGTGGAACATCCACCGAGTAGTCGGCGAAGGGGTGCGAGGAGCCGCAAGGCTCGCGCGCCGCCGCACCCCGACATGCTCCGCTCCGGGTGGGTGAAGCGGCGACGATATGCGACGACAGAAGTCAAGGGGTACGACCCCCCTCCCCGACACCTCCGGCATGGGCCGATCGCAGAAGCCCCCACCCCGACGACGAGGCATGGCGCCGAGGCATCCACCTCAAATAAGGAAGCGCGACCATGCACAGAGGTGAAGGTGGCTCCGCATAAGTGGCAACGGTGGCGCGACGAGGGAGGCCGCAAGCTCATCAACCATCCGGCCGCCCGGCCGGGGGCACCGAGAGCACCGATGGCACAAGCACGAGCTGGGTCCGAGAGGAAGCCCCCTAAGGGCGGAAGCTTCGTGGGGAAGCCGCGAGCCTGGCCGAACATCGGTCCACTCGAGGAGGCGGAACGCTGCCCCCAAGCCGCCGACGCGAAGCGGGTCACCGAGCGTGCCGTCGTAGCCCCCTCGCGGGCGATGGCCCGACACCAACCCCGCCAGAGGTCGGGTCGAAGTCGACCGATCCGACATAGGATCCGCCCGGGACGGCTAGAAGGTAGGTGTCGGCGACCCGCCCACACCGGGGCCGCTGTCCCGCATAAGGTTGACGGCGCCCGGGCGGTCGAAGGAAATGCAGCCGGCGTCCAGTGGCTCGGCAACGAGGCCCCGCGCCCGCCACGGAGTGTCATGGGCGGAGGTGACGACGGCGCTTGCAGTTCCGCCCCGCGCTCGTGGCCGGCAGGCGTAAGAGGCGCCGGGCGAGACAGCGCGGCGACGACGGGTCCTCGCCATGCAGCTTGAAGCATAGTCCGACGAGGGAAGGCGCACAGCCGCCGGGCGACGGGGATGGCGCTGAACGCCGCCGCCGACGCCGACGCCGACGACGAGTGAAGCCTTCGCCGCCGGCTAATGGGCGCAGACGACGGAGGAGCGCACCTACCTGACCAAGGCCGCTGACCACGACGGCGGGCGGTCGACGCCGCGCCGCTTCATGGTGGGCGTGGACGCTGCAGGGTCGGGTTGAGTGCCGAGCCTACGCCGGGCCGCAACCTGCCGGGGGCGCTAACGGTGCCAGTGGACGGCCGACGACGCGGGCGGCGCCGCTTGCGCGGACCGCGATCCGCGCCGGGCAACGCTGCCGACAGAGTCGCGCCACCGTCCTCCGCCGCGGGTCCACGACAACCGTGAACGCCCGGGCGAGAGGAGGATCGATGCAAAGGCCCAAGACGGCGGTGGGGCCGTCCTCCGGCGGAACTCGTCCCTCGCTGTCCGAAAGCGCCGAGAAGTAGCCGCCAACCCACCGCATACCCTTGGGTCTCCCAACGGAAGGGACAAATACAGGAGGTAGACGCGACGAGGACGGAGCAAACGACGGAGTCGAGCCTCTGGCGTAGTGGGTGAAGCCGCGGCGACGCGGTCGGAGCGTATGACGACGAACATCACATCCGCAGCCTGACCGACGGGCGAGGGCTTTTTTTTCGCCATCCGGGCCGAAAGCGCCACACGCCGCCCAGCGACCGGGCGAGGCGGTGACCGCGATGGCGGGAACAATGGAAACGCCAACACCACGCCCGCCCGCGATCCGCCGACGGCGAAAGCCGCACCGAAGCTCGCCGGCCGCCGCACGCCGCTTCCAGCGGACTCGGCGAGGTGACCGGGCGGACGGATCGTCTGGCTGCGGCGACGGCACAGGATGCACGCCGGGCCGCGATGGCGATGGTGGCCGACACCTCATCCGCAAGCCGCGCCGAGCATTCCCTCCAGCTGGAAGACGAGCATGTCCGGAGTGGTGTCGGGTCAAAGTGCGGCCGCTGGTGGAACCGGCGACCCCCGCCGCCGCCCCCTAGAGCGGTCAGCGCCGGGCAAGTGGAGGGGCCAAAGGCGAGGCGGCGGATGGGCGGGCGCCACCCGGGCGGCGGGTCGGTGATGTGCCCTGCCGGTGGCCGACGAGGAGAGCTCGCCCGGGCAGACGGTGGCGGGCGCGCAGACGGCTTCCCGGGCGGCGTGGTCGGGCCGACGAACCCGGCCGACGATGCCCCCGCAGCCGAGACACGCAGTGGGGCGCCGGGTCGGCCTCGCACCTGCCCGACGCCAGAGGCGAGGCGAGGCGAGGGAGGTGGAGTCCAGCGCCCCGGCACCTCCGTGGCAAAGGACGCGGGTTTGGGCGAACCGCTGACCGGCGGAGAAGAAGGTGGGGGAAAGGGTGGATCCATGGAGGGGATGGCCGGATCTAGAAGAGGTGGGGGGGTGGGGGCTCGGGCGCCGGGCGCCGGCGCCGCGCCGCGGGCGGCGGCTGCTCGGGGTCCAGGGGGCCGAGCTCCTAACGCTCTTTAGGGGGGAGTGGTTTGAAAACTGAGACTTCACACAGTGCTCTTGCGATTTTGTCATTGTTGGCTATAGAAAAGAATTATAAAATTCTCTTTTGTGAGTTGTCTTTGTAGTTGTACTAGTTGTCTGTATATGTACTATAAGATTGTTGCTTGAAAATCTCTAAAAACTCAAGCACCTAAGATATAGCAGCTCCCAATGTGTGTTGTAATTATATGGACCAGAGGTAGTACGTACTCTCCTGAATTAATTCTTAGAACCTTCATGGATGACATGAAGAGTAACCCAAAATTCTTAGCTCCCAATATATGCGCGGGAGAGATGAAACAGAGAGAGGACACACGGTGAAGCTGGTTTGCTTGTGATGATTGCCGGATGGGGCCTGATGATCTGCATCGCATGCGTTGGGCGGGCCTGCAGCCAAAGCCGATTGAGGCATAGTAGTATCCAAAATGAAATGATGCACGAAATCGATCGGTTTGCTGTCCATGGATCCAGTGACTGACTCACCACGCCTCTCAGGGTCAGCCGGTCAGGGTATGGGGCTGGCCGCCTGGTGGTCTAGCTGCTTTTCATTTTTCAGCCGGCCTGTGTGCAGACTGCAGATCGAGCAATCATTCATCAATAATCATGGCAGGAGATCTGCTCATTTGGCCATGGCTGTGCGTGTGCTTGTGCTTTTCTCAAAAGGGCGTCAGCTGCAAACAAATTTTGGTGCACCAGGGCCATGCACCTGTTCTTACATGCATAGGAGTACTAGCTAATCATTCCTGAACAAGCCAGGCTTATCAACTCGTACAATGTTTTTTTTTTTTTTCTCAAGAGGCCTAACTTAGGAGTAGTATAATAATGTTAGTATAGTTAAAAAATATAGTTTGGCCTAGCATAAGCGTAGAATTTTTTTCCCTATATGACACCCTACAAGGTCCCAACTTCTTAAAAGTCATTTGGGTCTCGTGTCAACGGACAAAATTTAGCTGTTAATCTGCTATAGGCCTTGAACCAAACGTGCCTCACCCGGTCCGGTCCATTCCTCTCCAAAGCAGAGGCGACAAGGGCCCATTGGGCTATGGACGGAGACTTCACGCATCAACATGCGCGGGAGAGCCCAGTGTCATGCACGCAATAAAAAATAAAGTGTCATCCGCCCGCTCAAAAAAAAAAAAAAAAAAAAAAGTGTCATCCTGTCATGCATGCACTACTCACTAGCTTTGGTCACGTAATTGGTGACCATGGTTTTGGCCATTTTTTTTTTTTTTTTTGAAACGAACCAAACGAGGAGTTATCCGTTATATTAATAAAGAAGAGTTCGCCGGACGGTGCTATACAATAAAAAAATATATACATAACCAGACAACTTCAACTACTAAAATGAACTAGCGATCTAGCATTCCAAAAAAAAAGGGGCTACCAAGTCAAATTTTAACATGCAACCAAATGAAAGTCGATCGATATTGGTCAAAGTAGTAGAAGTTTTGGCTTGACACCCTTCCTTTGATACACTTTGATAAGCAACTAATCCTTGCTCCTTTTTAACATAACATGACTTCGTGCGATGGTGGCTGACCATGCCTTGAATTTGTGGTGTCATGCTTGTTGTGTTCCTTCGATTCATAAACCAAGAGTGTTTCGGTTTCGGTTTCTAAATTATTTTGGATTGATGGAGTATTATCATAATAAACATCGATATTCGCTATATTTGAGGTGCGTGAAACATAGTAGTTGTTTTTTTCAGGCAACAGTCATAGTAACTACTAGTATTCTTATGTGATCAACACAGTGATTGTAGGTTTTTTCAATAGTCATGAACTCACGGTACATGGATCGCATGAATGGTCGGGAGACTCGAATAAAGGAAAAGGTGATAAACATATACGGATGTCAATCTCGAGAAGAAGAGAAACAAATGGTAGTCACATGAATGTCTGGAGTCAGAGGGCTATTAAGTTCATTAACCTAATTTGGGTGGCCAAATGTCTTAGTTTGTTCACATTGTACTCCCTCGGTTCCAATTATAAATCGCTTTGGTTTTTCTCGTTCATCCATTTTTTTCTATATATCTAGACATATTATTATATTTAGATTAACAAAATGAATGTATTAAAAAGTCAAAAAGACTTATAATTTGAGACGATGGAGTAGATTTTTTTTGCAATTTAGCTTATTATTAGACAATATTGATTAGATTACAATCGTTTTTCTTATGAAAAGTGGTTCCAAAACAGGTCGCAGGAGGATAAAATCGTTTTTCTTATCAATAGAAGTAGATTTGTTCTCCACGTCCACGTACACCATCTTTAACTTCCATTTCAAATGATCAATTAATTCTTTGTCAAACTTTGACTGAAAATCTTGCGTACGAAATTGTTTCGAATATGTTTAGATTGGAGCAAGCAAAAGTCGAAGTCGAAACCAACGCCACAGGGGATAAAATGGTCTTTTCCATCCTTTCAATTAGCAGCCCTCTCGCGCCTAAATTCAAATAAAGGATCTTGACGAGAAAAAAGGAAACGAAAAAAAAAACCCCAAGGACCTAAATGCCCCTCGCGACCTACGGGTACCAGGCCCTCAAGGAATCCCTCGCCGCCGCCATCACCTCCTCCCCGCACGCCGCCGACCCCCGCCGGCCCCACGCGCTCGCCATCGTCTCCGGCCTCGCCGCCAACGGCTACCTCGCGTCCCTCCTCGTCGCCCGCTACGCCCGCCTCGGCGACCCCAATGCCGCGCGCGGGTCTTCGACGCCGCGGTCACCGCCGCGTCCTCCCCTCCTCCTCCTCCGCGGCGCCGCCTGCCGCTCCTCTACAACGCCATGCTCCGTGGCTACCTCTCCCTGGGCCTTCCGCGCTCGGCCGCGGCGCGCTCGCCCGCGCCATGCTCGCGTCCCCGGGCTCCTCCTCCTGCGCGCCGCCCGACCGCCACACGTACCACCTGGCCGCCACGGCCTGCGCGCGCGCCCCGGACCTCGACCTCGGCCGCCGCGTCGATGCAGCCGCCGCGGCGTGCGGGCTCGCGGCGTCCGACATCCTGGTGGCCACCGCGCTCATCGGGATGCACGCTGAGGCAGGGGACATGGGCGCCGCGCGCAGGGTGTTTGACGGAATGACGCAACGGGATGCCGTGGCGTGGAATGCCGTGATTGGCGGGTACGCGCGCGCGGGTGCCTCGCTGAGGCTGTGGAGATGTTTGGCGATGAGGTCTGCGGGATGGAGTGTGGCCGACTGAGGCGACGCTTTTGTGAGCTTGGTTTCTGGTTATGCTGGGTTCGGTTGTTGGAAGGGCCGTGGGTATGATGCACGCTGATGTGATCAAGTCTGGCTTCCAGCACAGTCTCTTCGTTTCCAATGCTCTCCTGGAGATGTACGCAGAGTTGGGTTGTTTGGGTGAGGCACTGTTGGTGTTCCGCAGATGGAGGTGAAGGATTCTGTGACTTGGAGTTCGATGATTGGCGGACTTGTTTGGAATAGCAAACCGGATTATGCTGTTAAGCTTTTCCACTGGATGCTCTTGAACTCTAAGGTGTTGGTCACACGGTCTATCTTGCTCAATGTGATCATGGCCTGCTCTGATTTGGGGACTGGAGAGAAGGAAAGTGGATTGAAGACAACTATGTCATGTGTAATGGCAGTGAATTCAAGAGAGATCCCTCTGTGCTAACCACGCTGATATATATGTATGCAAAGTGCGGACAGTTAAGTTCTTCTGAGAGTCTTCTACATGGATCTGCAGAGGTTAGAGGTGATGTGGTTGCATGGAATGCCTTGATCAAAGGCTGTGGAGAGCTTGGACAAGTGGAAAAGGCAATTGGGTTTGGAATACAAATGCATAGGACAGGCATTGATCCGGACGCTGTAACATTCTTGGAGATTCTACCTATGATCTCATCGATTCCATCGCTGAAAAGGGGAATGGAAGTACATGTTCACATTGTTAAAAGAGGTTTCCAGAATGATCGGGCAATCGCTAATTCACTTATTTGCATGTATGGTCGATGTGGGAGTCTTAGTCTTTCAGTTGATGCCTTTACTGAGATTATGGATAAGGATGCAATCTCTTGGGCTTCTATGATGCAGGTATATGCATGGAATGGACTTGCAGCAGAAGTTGTTAAGCTATTTGAGATGATGAAGAAAACAAAAGTACAACCGAACCACTACACAATAATTGCTGTGTTGACTGCATGTAAAAACACAGGTCTTGTTGAGGAGGGAATGAGCCTGCTTAAGTGCATGAAAGACCAGTATGGTCTGGAGCCAGTTATAGAGCATGTTTCATGTGTTGTTGATATGCTATGTCGTATTGATGCTTGACTGATGCATATCACCTGATCCAGAGTTCCCACCCTGAACATGCAAGAAACCCTATATTGTGGGGGCATTACTAAGTGGTTCCCGCTATTGGGGAATTTGGTGATTGGAGAAGAAGCAGCTAGGCATCTCTTTGTCCTTGATCCAGAAAACAGAGCTAACTATAAGATGCTGGCTGATATTTATGTTTCAATTGGGAGAAGGGACAGAGCCGACGATGTCCTGAGAATGTCAATGTCAAAAGAACTGGACTTGAGGCCAGGCTTTAGCTGGACAGAAGGTGGCTAAAGATTGCAACACATGCTGAAGGTATGATTTTAGTATGATTGCATCAATAAGTGTGAATCAACTGTTGAATCTCAGTTGGAATTTCTTGTACCATATAAATATTAAGCAAAAAGTCTTCTAGTGCCATTTCAAACTTCAAAATTATACCTTGTCTCACTTACGATGTGGTCCAAGTGTGATCAATGCTATATGAATGATTAGGAGAGTTTGCAGTGGCTAACGAGTAGCTTGACAGGATTAAGAACACAAGTACACGATATAAGGTTTTATTACCCTTTTTGGGAGGGGGTGGGAGGGGGTTGGAGGTGGTTTTCAAAGAAAATTGAGGAGAACAGAGGGAATAAGTTAACCATCTAGACTGTCACGCTGAACGTAGGGATCCTCTAGAGTTCTACCAAATTCAAGATTGCGATTGTGACTTGTGTGTTAGTTATAACTCTTATACTTTTGAAAAATAGATGGATTATGAATATCTATGTGCAGGTAAGGTTTCCATCTTGGTCTGTTACTGCTATTTGTAAGGATGAACACTATGCAATATTGTGCCATGTGCCTAAAAAAGACAATTACTGTTGTATGTTGGTATTGTATTTGACAGTCAATTAATACTGGTCGCCATCTCAGTGGAGCACATTATATGTCTGCACCAATAACTTGAGATACATGCCAATGCCATAAAGCATATTCTTTTGCTTAGTTTACATTTATTATTCTGTCTAGCCTACTTTTTTCTTATCTAGGTTAGGCCATGTAAAGACTAACCATTCAACTTTTTCTTGAACACTATGACGCTGAAAAAAGAACTGATATATGGGGACTAAAGAAATTTATGGGGCTATTCCCATTAAAGGCTATGTTATTAGGGCTCAATGGCATATTTTAAACTTATTCTTATTAAAGTATCACAGGGTCAATTATAAATCAAGACGATTGAAATTTTAAAAAGAAAACGTTGGGCCTTATGATGATTGTTCATTTTATGGGAATTGCTGATGCAATTACTTCCAATGGGATGGTTCATAATAAATATATCATAGTCTCTGTTGATTCAGTTAATAAATATAAAACTATTAATTGTTGGAAATTTGCTAAAAATGCCATCACAGGAGTCCTTTTGTTAGATACCGTTGCAAAATGTGAATGGCTAGAACATTGGGATTTTTCTCATTTCCTTTGTCCAAAGTCACTGTCATAACCATTGCCTAGTGTGTGTGTTTTTAGATAAATCAGCACCCTTTCTTTTCACAAATTTAGTAATTTACCAAGAAGATTTGTTCAGGACCTGTATGAATTTGTGTCGCAATCAACTGACTGTACTAGCTTCCAAACCGAATCACGCGAAAAGCTCAGTAGACAAAACACAGCACAGTACAGTGTACCTGTGCTGGTTGTGGTGGTTATCCCTGTCAGGACTTGGTTGTGTTCTATGAATATTTTATGTGGTTATATGTTTTAAGTGCGCCAGGTTGCATAAAGTGGCATCTTCAGACAGGTAGATCCCATGTATTCTTCTTATGTAATAATCTTTTAACCTTTTTGTCTTTTTTTTTTGGTCAAGTCCTCATGATTTACTTACCACGGCCTCTAGAATCAATATGTAGATGACCTCATTCTTTTTCCGAGGACTATGAACCTCTTTTCTGGAGATAGAATCCACAATTTGAGAAGGTTCTGAACTTCTGAAACTTTCGTTCTACTTTTTTTTGAAAGTAAATTTTTGTTATAAAATATAATATTCAATTATTGGCATTACAGCATAGCCTGTATCACATACAGTTTTACAATGTGCCAGAAGATCTTTTTAGAGTAAATTAGTTCCAGATATCAATGATTTTAGTTCAGTTGGAGATATCATGATTTTCCTCCCTCCAATGAGACTAGCTCCAGATATCCATGGTATCTCCGCATATCCATAGTTGTAGAAGAGTGTAACTCAGATTCGATAGATAGAAGGGGTGAACCCCTCAGTTACATATAGGCACAAGGTGCCAAACCCTACCCTAATGGGCCTTTGCCTACATGGGCCGCGTCGGCCGGAGGCCCACACACATACTCCAACATCCTCTCGCTAGCCACAACGGGGCGTAACACACGATGAGACCGGAAAGGGACAAAGCCGAAGCGATGTCATCCCCCGCAGCCGCAACCGCGGTCTGCGACGCTGTGGCCGGAGCTAAGAAGTGGAGGATAGCCCTTTTGTGCCGGCAGCCGAGGTCGCAGGTCGCTTCGGGTCGGCTAAGCGTAGGTTGCCGAAGTCGAGGTGGCAGCATAAGACGGCCGAAGACGTAGTCGCAACACCGAAGCCGCGCGTGGCCGCTGAATCGGCGGAGTCGAGCCATGCGGCGCGTAGGGCGCCAGCGATGGCAACGCACCCGGATCACTCTGAGGCCGCCGCCGTGAGCGGGGTGGCGGAGAAGTCGAGGTCCGCGGCCGCATCGTGGGCTGGCGGGAGAAGCTGGGGTGGCGGCTTTCCCCGCCGTCAGAAGTCCCGCCGCCAGCGTGGGTGGCGGGAGGGGGCGTTGTCCGCTGTAGACTGGGCGAAGTGCGTGGACTCGGGACGGAGAGCTTGCTTTGACGACGCACCGGGCGGCGGGCGCGTGAAGGCGATCGCATGCAGCGCGCGCCGCAGCCCTCGAGGGCGCAGCGAGCCGCCTGCTCCTCGAGTGTCGACGATGAACGGCGCATCGAACGCGTGGCGACTCAATCCCGCCCTCGACCGTGCAAAAGAAAAGATACTGTGAGCGTAGCAGACAGCTAGCCTGGCGGGTACATGCTCGTGGTACACGTAGGCAAGCCATCCTCCCATCCACCCGATCTCTTCCTACGATGGAGAGAGAGGGGCGAGAGAAATGCAGGAGGAGGGCGCTGGTGTCCCAGCAGCCCTCCTCGACAGCGAAAGTGCAGGGGAGGCCACCTCTCCCCGCGATGGTCGCGATCCGCTGCACAGACGCGCAGCCGGGCGGGCGCGGCGGCGCTGGGAAGCGGGAGGAGGCCCGCCGGGCTGCGTGGCGCGATCGAGGGCCGCCGCTGCCCCAACCGGCAGCCGGTGGCGTGGATCGAGGGGCCGGCGCTGCGCTGATCGGGCTCGCGGCAGGCGGGCTGGAGGCCGGCCAAGGCGACGTGGCGCTGGATCCGCCGCCAGTCGCCATGGCGTGGCGGCGCTGGGGCGCGCTAGGCGGCGGCGGCGGTGGCGCCGAAAGCCGGGTGAAGGCAGACGCGCAGGGCGGGCGGGCGACGGGCGGAGGAGACCGACCGCCCCGGGCGGCTCGGCGCCGGCGACTGGCGCAGGCTAGGTCTCGCTGGCCGCCGCTTTATTGACTCGACGACGACGCAGGGGCGGCGGCTCAATAGCGGCCCAGCGCCAACTGGGGCGCTGCCGCCTAGCAGAGGTGGCTCTCCCTCGGGCGCCACTGAGGCACATGAGGAGGGGTGGTGGCCTGCGGCTAACCTAGTCTCGATACCATGTAGAAGAGTGTAATCAGAGGCCTGATAGATAGAAGGGGTGAACCCCCAGATACATATATAGGCACAAGGTGCCAAACCCTAACCCTAATGGCCTTGCCCCTACATGGGCCGCTGCCCTCACCGAGGGCCCACACACACATACTCCAACAATAGTATCTTCAAAACAATCATTCAAGAAGCTCAGTAGGCAAAAACATAGCAGTACAATTACACACCGCACAAGACCCGGTCAGTAGTGATTGTTATCCTTTTGTCTTGACTCTGTTGTGCTCTATGATTTTTTTTTTTATTTTTTTTGTTTAGAGTATCAAATGAAATTCTGACATCGCATGGAAATCTGAAGGTTTTATTCTCAGAGGTTTGGAACCAGGTCAAAGAAAATTGTATCTCCATCAGACTCATACTAAATTTGAGAGTTACATTGTAGGCTTTTAGTTTTCAATTTTGTTGGAGTAAGCTGCACAATAATCTTGATTCATAACACAGAAGAGAGTTGGTTCAAACCTGACCGATATACAACATGGTCCAATCTTATGTTTTCCAAACAAGTTTCTTCCATTAACATGAAATTTTCTGGTACGGGTAATCCCATTCTTCACACTTCTTCAATATATATTTCTTACAAGTAATGAAGGATCCACTAAACTGCTGTGCAATTTCCAAAGGCATATCTTGTGTTTCCTCTTCAGTCCTCTTGATCAAAGCAACCACAATAGTCTCCCTAAGAATTTGATGTATACTAGAATTGCATTCTGCTATATTTTCAAGTAAAAAGAATCTACGAGTTGATGCTGCTTTACTATAAATAAAACATGAAGGCATGAAAATTTTGGGCGTTTGACTGATATTAGTCTAATAATTTACACATCCCCTTCCTACAACCGGGGCAAATAGAGCAATTCACTTTGATGGTTCTGCTTTTCGCGATGCCTCACGTATAGATTAGAAGTAAAGGGTATGAGCACTTTAAGAGGAAAATATGATTAAATCTGTACATATATCTTAAGAGGGAATATGATTAAATCTGTACATATATCTTAGTGCAGGCTTACATTTTGTTCGAAAAGCAGGGGCTGCTTCAGTGCGGATCATCTTCAGGAGGTTGCTGTCCAAAGATCATCTCACAGCTCATGTCCCCAAAAAATCTGAACAGTGTAAATATAGTAGACATAAGTACATAATATTCCATTACCACTGAGGAAGGGCTTGTTAGTGTTACGAACAAAGGGCATGACTGAAATGGATGATACTATTGTGGTCCAAAGGGGACAATATATAGAGTAGGGAGACATAAGACTAACCCTAGACATAGGGAGGTTACGTAATACCCTTGACTATTATACCTTAACACCCCTTCTCCAAGTGCAATGTGAATGTGCCATGTACAAATAAAAGGAGACTAAAATGGATGATACTAGTAAGGCCCAAAGGGGGCAATATACAGAGTACATAGGAGACACAAGACTAACCCTAGACATAGGAGAGATAAATACCAATACCATTGACTATTATACATTAACAGTTAGAACAAAACATAAAATAGTATCTTCTTTTTTTTTTTTTTCTTTTTTTTGTATGAATCAGATATAAGAGATAATTTTAGTAAGGTTTAAAAACGGTGCTTTTGACAAATAAGAATGGAGAAAGTAGGGATAAGCCTGCAGACCATAAGCAGCCATTAAGCTAGCATTCATAGTTGTTACCACTTATCAGTGATGTCAAATAACTTGACAGGACAAAAGGAGTGCCTAGAATTCCAACACAAAATTGGTGCTCCACTATCTGGACTGATGTCAATAAATGTCAACATCTTTTTGACCTTGATACAATGGTTTGTGTGGTTGAAATATTCACCAGGAATGAGTCAACACTCAAAAATAATTGCGCTTGGGGGTGCTTGAGATTAATGCTCTGAATCTCTGATCATTGAAAACATGTTTGGCTCTGTGATGTTAAGTCAAGGTGCCTGTAATTGTACTTGGTAATAAGCCCTAAATTGTCGAATTGTTTGGAATAGACACTACCATCTCACAACTTGTCTCTGTTATTAGCAGTTTTCCACTAAGAGTTATAAGTAGGAGCTACCGCATTTTCTTTGTACAGCTTGATTGCAATTGCTCTACAACCTGCAAAACATGTTGGTCCCACTTCAATCTTTTCTGTCCACCAAAATGGCACCTTATGATTCCTATGCCAAAAAGGCATAGTGTCTCGGTTGGTGTACGTGGTAGGATCATGAGATTTTAACATATAAAGCTGACTTCTGTATTTTTTCATGTGAGAATCTTGGCACGTTGCTTTCAGAGTTAAGATTCTGTTTCAGAGCTAGGTATGGCGAGTTGTGTGGCTACAGACATCTTACATGAAATGTCCATTTATACAAGGACTTCACTAGCACTATTTATTTAAAGTGGAAAGATCATATTATTAGTTCCCTTCTGTTTTACGGTGGCAATCAGGGGTAATATTGAGCTATAGAATAATTAGGCTTGTGACCAAGGACCTTACAATTAAGGTTTTGACAATATTTTTGACATTGAGATGATGTTGGATTGAGTGAAAGTCCACTAATTTCCTCCCAACTTTAGTCAGTGGCTGGAGTAGACTATTTTTCTTTGATTCTAAAACTTTTGAGCAATTTACTCATTATATGTTATTCTCTCAGGTAATTGCCCATGGATAAGACCAAGTGGAACTTACTGGGAGACATGTAGACATCTATTGCCCAGTGAATCTTGGATGAACTTCTGGCATGGGATTTTGCAAAGGTTCGCAGTCATTCGGACATGATTGGTGCTTTCCAGAAATCTGTCAGAGTAAGATAATGAAGAAAAAGGTCAGGGAATAGTCTTGACCATTTTTGGTATGCCTGTACCTTACTATTGTTTTTCTAGAATTCTTTTTGGGGTAGTTGCACTGCATGGGTAGAATTGTATATTGCACTAGCCTGTACTTTTTTCCTTTTTCAATTGTATCCCTATTTTTGTAGCTAGTCTGTGGAGTATGAGTAGGATTGTGAGATCGCCCAATTACGACATGGGCAGTACATGTTGCATCTCAGCCTTAGTTCTTCCCATACCTTTTCCAAGTGGTTTTTACTTGGTAAAGATTGACATATTACAAAAGGTTTATGCTGAGCTAATTTACGGTGCAGATTCATAACGTGTCAATTCCACAACAGCTAATCATGTTTAGATAGTTCTTAAGAATTTGTACCAGCTAAGAAAGTGCTTAGACACAGAAACCGTTTGGCTAATATAAATAAATGATGACACATCAGACTATTTAATAATTATTTTGTTTCAGTTATATTCGTACCTGTTCACTTCTATGACTAACCCAGTCTGCATTTAACTTTTTATTCAATCAAATTATTTTTGGATGACAATTAATACCTGCATTTGGGTATGTAGACCCATTCTTCTCTTTCCCTTCCATCAACTTCGGATTCCCTTGACCTTGCAATGTTCAGTGACACAATGATTACTCATACAACTTTATGGACACTGCTGGGTTTGCATATGTATGTAAGAACGCAAAAACCATATTGCAGGATGTTCCATCCATGACTGCATTTTCCACTACTATACGCACTATATATGCTCAGCATTAACCTTAACAATACTCTGTTTAGGCCATAACACTGTCATTTCTGGAAAGAAATAACACATGGAGGAGAAAGAGTGTTTGAACAAGAAGGCAAAGTACATGTATGCATATGTATTATACCTCACATGGTCCGACGAGCCAAGGGAAGAATATCGTGGTAAAGGCGGCAAAGTACTCTCGAGAAAATCTCGAGGGTGGCATCATCACCTTTATCTGCAGCCACTGAAGTGCAAGTGCTGTCAGTTCAAGATGAGGTAAAATACAAAACAAAATTCACCTTATATTCAAAGAACCCCCTACTTTCTAAACCGTCTATAATAGCTACCGCTACCTTGCCATTTCAAAAAGATTTTTTATCTAGCTTGTAATAGTTTTGTGGGAAGCATATATAAAAAGTATACTTGCCATTGTGAGGGGATGTAGCTGGGGAAGGCCCGTTCGAGCGCTGGCCACAGTCTCCACTGCTGATCAACCCTGAATAGCGCGGAGATGGCCAGGGCCGCCTCTATCAGGCCTTCATAGCCGTCCTTTCCGTTCATCCCTGCACACATGCATCAGACATGCATGAACCAAATGTTGGTAGGAGTAGCAATCACATGACTGTAGAGAGATTTCTTTAAACATCTTATCATTGCTTTTCCCGCTGTCAACGCCGTGCTGCGAGAGGATGGGAAAAAGAAATGAGAGGGCAGGGATCTTGTTAATTTGGTAAGGACTGCAGGGCACTGTGGAGACAGTGGAGGACACCGTGGCGAACACAGTGTTTTGCAGCTGACGTAGGCCGGCCGTTGAGTTCGTCTCCAGCGGCACAGATCGGATGTGTTGGCACCTCATGCTCGCCTAGTCTGCTACTACTACCCCCAAAGATCAGAGAATCTTGTACCGACTAGTGGTATGGTGGTGCTCAAAGGATGCAAGTCGTTGTTGATCAGGTAGGTACAGGGCTCGTTAAATGGAAGGACGCGCCTGTTTAGATTCTTTTAGCAGCACTAAAAATTAGCATAGCTACTAATTTTTAAGTAAAAAGACCATTTAGATCTACCTGCTAATAGATGGTTGGATGGGTGTATATGAACTATATATTAGCGCTTATTAGCAAATCAAACCAGTTAATGAAACTAATAGTCGGCAACTTATTATTAGCTTATAATTGGCGTGTTTATCATAAGGTCTGTTTAGATTTCACTAATTAATACTAATTTTAGCTACTATTTTTTGGTGTCAATGGATCCAAACAGGGCCTCACACATCGTCATACATGGTTCCCCTGGTTCCCGAACGCCCGAGTACATACAGACAACCAAACACACACTCTTAAATAGGACGTCACGATCTTTTCATGTATCTCTATATAACTAATTAAACAACACTAATGTTTTCTCAATTGTTAACTAACTCTGGTGTTCTTGCTTACATATGCTCATTTATTTGGTGAACTGTGGTTAATTAATTAATTAATTTATACGAAACGAAGTTGACCACCATTATATTCCCTGCTTGGATATCTTAAGGCAAAACACGAAAAGAAGCTTTGCGAACACCCAAAAATTAAGGATGGATTCACAGCCACTACTAGATTCCTAGACATGCGCGCACCTCACACCTGTGCGAATCGCAACTCTGGACCTCTCTTTGCCGATATGCTGATGCACACTTCGTTTAATTTGTTGCAATATATAATTTGTAGTACTACCTTCTATATGTTCAATGAAGTATATATAAGAAGCTTTCGTATCTTTTGCATAAAAACCACACACATAAGGGGCTTGGTCGTTTAGGGTCATTCTTAGTAATAATCCCTGGTTGATATGAATTAATAGATATAAGTGTTCCTGGCCGGAACGGCTCTAGGACGTGATTTGCTAGGAACATATCGTAGCCTATGTCAGACACAAAAGTTTATAATTAAGAGAGGTTGAACAAGTAGCCATCAACACTAGAAGGTTAGGTCCCTATAAGTCGAGCAGGATATATCTATGCTTGTTTTGGACAGAAAACAAGCAACGTCACATCTTGCAGTCGCTTACATGGTTATCAACATCGGTCGACACCGTTGATGAAAATGGTACTACTTCACGCACACAAGCAAGCCCAAAATACTGGTAGTACTAGCATTGAGATGAGTGAGACGACAAGGATAGGATGAATCCAACAAAGCCCAAGGAATATAAAAGACACGACGGTTTTTACAAGGAAACATGTCTGTATTTTTGTTGCAGGGGAAAACAGGGCGCGAGGATGGATACTACGTTCTCTCTTGGAATAAAGCATGGTATTGTTCGCCCGAAACTTTGTCGGTTTGGTTCGTGTACGTCCGGCCGGGCTTGGCTGGAGTGGAGTTGAAGCAAAATCGCAATCATGGTAGCTAGAATGAACGCCGCCATGGTTACTAGTTTTGCAGAAAGTTTCGATCATTCAAAGGTGGCTGAGAAGGAATGGGTGCGTGTGTGTGGAAAGTACGTACCAGAAGCTTCGAAGGTTCAGGACAGGTACCCGATGGCGAAGCTTGTCGAACCAGTTGTCGCTGTACGTCGTGGTGGTGGTGGTGGTGGCGGGCATCGGCATCGGCGTCGTTCTCTCCCTCGCAGGCGGTGGTGGCCTTGCGGTTGCGCTGGCGGCGCCACCACCGCCTCCTGCGGCTCAGCCATGACGCCTCGCACGGTGACGGTGGCGAGGCGCTGCCTCCCCTCGATAGCGGCTGCGGCTGTTTCGTCACAGAGGATGGTAGTGGCAGGACGCCGACGACGCCATGAGCGTGAGCAAGGAGCATGCTGCTGAGTGGCGGCGACCTCCATGTCTCCGTTGGTTGTTAACTCCTGCGTCGATCGAGTGAGGAGGGGAAGGAAGGGCGATAGAGAGATGGTGCTCTTGGTAATATAGGGAGTACTACGTATACGGTGTTGTGGTTTTGGTTTGATATGTTAAACGCAAAGAGCAAGGTGCAATTTACAGAAGAGATGGAGGCAGGGAGGAAGAGCCCAAATAGCGGGAAGCGGCATCTTCCGTGTGGTGGGTTCGGAATCAGCAGCTGGGAGTACGGTGAGGACCGACGTGAGGTTATAGTGCATCTGGGAGGTGCAATGTGCACGAGTCTGCATTTCCCTAATAGCATTACCTTAACAACATTCAAGGGGTTTATATAACTTTTTTATTTGGTTTTAGAAAGTTAAAAAAGGGGGAAAACCAAAGAGTACTTGCCGTCTAATCTTGGTTTCCCCAAGATTATATATCTTACTAATTATACACATTATTTCTAAGGGCCCTTTGAGGATCCTGGAATTTAATCTCGATTATAGTTTGAACATATATTTAAAAAAGCTTTATATACTTAATTAAATGGTAATGGAGTTGGAGAGTGCAAACATAACATGGTGGTAGCTTGGTAGGCTTCCTCAACCACATAACATGCTTAATTTAATGGAATTCAATTCTTATCTACCCTATAAATTTGAGATAGGCTTATTTGTGAACTTTGGAAAGTTAGAATCTCAAATTTCAAACTAAATAAATAAATTTTAATTTATTAAGTAAGAATTTCAATTCCTCCAAATTCAAGGGATCCAAAACGGACCATAGAAATATATGCAATGTGTATTCGAGGGAGGTTGGTATCAGGTGTGTATCGGATATAGATAATGCACTTCTCATATATATCCATGCAAATATAGTCCATCACCACCTCATTACTCTTGGGTCTTTGTTATCCGCATGCAAAATTGTTTGCGCAACATGATGAATAATTAGTAAGATATATAACCGCCCAAGCACCAAAACAAGTTTTACATACTCCAGCAAGCTTAGTGAGCCTACAAATGGCTCCATGAATGTTTGTTGGAGGATAAAAAGCTCAACTGCATTCGGATGTGACTCAAATCGGCCATATACAAGCAGCAACACACAATCATTTTGGTATACTCTTATGCAGTATCGATAACTTATGTTACAAACCATGGACACGTGTGTTCGTAAAGGAAATTGCATTTGGATGTGGCTAATGATCGATGTCGGCATCACGATTTGAACCCTTCTATATATAGCTTCACGATGCCACCAACTGAAATTGTGGCAAACGTGTACTCAGTCATAGGTTATCACGACGGCCGGATCGATGGCGAGATGGGACAAGACATCTGCTCGGGGAATATTTGAGAGGGACACCACCCTGCCATGCGTTTGAATAAATTTATATACAACTGGAACAATAGTATAGAACATGCGCACTGGGTTCTTACTAGTAGTAGTATAAGTACTCCATAAACAAGAAGCTGGTATTGCAGTGATCTGAGATCGAAGTTGAAGCATACATCGATGACGCAAACATTTTTAAAGCAAATTAAACTTTTGAATCAACTTAGACCATGACCATGTATATCGCGCCGGTGCGATCAAGGGCTTACTAATGCGACTTTGCAGCCCGGTCGCTCTTGCCGTTTCATTGGGCTTTGAAGTGGACCCGGGCGAGGCTCTAGCTGCCGTTGAGGAGAAGGTCGGGTCGATTTTTAGCGCGGCATGACGCCCGTGCTAGCGCGCCGTTCGAGTTACTACTTGATGGAGCCTTTTGACGTCCGCCATGGACCTCAACACCCGAGGGCATCGCCGACGGTGGTGCCTAGTCCAACTTCTTTGCGAGTTGCTTTGTCGCAAATTAGTCAACATCGTAATCCCGGTTGGTGTATCTAATAGTTTGTTAGGTTTCGCATCGGTAATGGTTTGGTTACCGTTGCTTCTGTTGTTTGAACTTTTATTCGCTTAATGAATACGTGCAACGGCGCGGTCGCGAAAAATATCGCACGGGCACCATGACTTTTCATGGTGACGATTTGAGCATTGTTTTTATTATTCGGATATACTAGTTACAATATCTAACAAATACATGGGACCACAAATGTGTTTTTCTTGACAACTAGTACCTCCCTCTTTTTTTTTTTTTGAGAACTACACAGTACATACCTCCCTCTTAAGCATCCAATTCTAGATTTGATCTGAGCCAAATTAATTTCTATAGTTGTCAAAATTTGTAGAAAATAACATTAAATATTTATGACTACAAAAAAGATATACTATAAAAATATATTTTATGAAAATGGCACTTATCTAATATGCCAAAATACTTTACTTTTATATGTCAATTCGGTTAAATTTATGACCTGCCACTATGCTAAAACCGCATCCTTTATGTTCAAAACTAGATAGTATTAACAAATAAAAAAACATGTACATTGCTAGCAAATCCTTGTTTCTTGCCTAAAAAAAGAATAATCCCTCCCCCACACCCCAACAACACCACCCCCAAAAAAAAAAAAGAAAATAGAGACAGAAAGGGTCCATATATGTCGGAAAACGGTGGCATCTTTATCAGAAAAGGAGGGTAATAGCATCAAACACAGGCTCCGATGCATCATCTCAGTTCTCAGCATGTGCAACATATGCACACTGTGCCCGTACGCTGACAATGACGTTCGTCCTTCATTCCTTTCGGCGCGGCCTCCACGACTGCACGCAGAACCATGAGACCGGCAACTCAATTCGTGCATTCCGTTGGCTGTGAATTCGATAATCGGTTTATTTCATCATTAGAGGTACCTTAATAATAGTTTATTTATTTTATAATTTACACAAAAAATTTGAATAAGCTGGAGGGAGTACTGTGTGCCCCCTCAATTCATGCAACATCCAGCGCTTGAATCCACTCGCTTCAGATGCAAAACTCATGCTCATTACTAGTCATACAACGTGACATCACTCTAGTATACTACGGACCAATCAGCCCCTGCTTCCGTTGCGTGCTCGCTGAGTCCGCTGACGACATTCTGCCCAACCAACCCACTTTGGAAGCGACCAGACGCATCAACCACAAATGAACCGACGAGGAGGCAGAGTTGACATTTGGCATTTGGCAATATCTCCAGGAGCAAAATGGGTCAGCGGCAACTCACCTTAATGCAATGCTTTTATCTCTGTATTTATCACTGTATTTATCACCAACTTTGATTCCACCTCATGAAGCTCACTGACTGAAGCGCATTTGCACAAAGGTCACCGGGTCAGGTAAAATCTCATACCTTGAATATTTCATCTTCATGCAATCTTGCTCCCTTTTTCTCTTCCAATTTTTCATATATTCAGACTGGTTGAAATACAGACACAAAGTTTACGCCGTTTTTCTTAAAAAAAAAGAAACATAAATAAAAAGCATTGGGCACGGTGGCAGGAAGAAACAAACCCACCCTGCCACCACCACCTTCATCAACAAATCATTCACAAACCAATGGTGCACTGCACGTCAGCTGGCGGTCTTGCCGGCGACCTTCTGCGCCATCCAGCCAAGGCCGTCATAGAGGCCCTCGCGGTGATGGCGACGAGGCCCTGGATGTGCCGATCGTGGTTCTTTGCGCTGTGGAGGGAGAGCGCGTCGGTGATCTCAGCGGGGGTATCGCGTCCTTGAGGTCCTGCTTGTTGGCAAACACCACCAGGACCACCGGCTGCCCTCCAGGTCCGCGTGCTGGAGCAGTCGGAACAGCTCGTCCTTGATGATGTGGATCCGGCGCGGTCCGTGCTGTCGCATCAACACCACGATGACGGCATGTGTCCCTCGGTAGTATGTCGCCCGCGGCGCGCAGGCTTTCTTGCCCGCCTAGATCCCAGACCTGGTTCATATTCAAGCAGTATGTTAGCACAAGCTGTATGTATGGCAGCTCAACTCTTATGATATAAGAGTTCGGATCTGGAAAATGCACTGCATGCGATCAGAATACAAAACATATACAGAGAATGAGCTCGTTCTTAAGTCAAGATGTATGTGCCGTTACAAAGCAACAAAGAAGAAATATCTCCTTGATCCTGCAGAACTAAAGAAAAGGCTAAAGGGGCAACCTTGACACTACAGAAGTAACATGTTAAATATTGTCACAAAAAAGTTCACACCACTTGCAGCAAAATACTTCTTTCAGGAGACAAGTGAGCATTGTGCCGTGTCCTGTCTTAAGCATATTAAGTAAACAGATTCTCTGTCATTTTTCTATTAGCAACTCCTAAACAAATGTTTTGTTTCCTTCAAGAAAACATGAAGAAAATAAATGTAGTGCTCTAAATTGCAAACACTTATTCCATAAAGTGGTGCTTTCACGGTACAAGTTGCCGAATGTCTGAGCATCTGTGTTTTTATTCTCCATTTTGCAATGAAGCCGACCAAAGGAATATATTCTCAATCAAAAGTATATGATTGCAGACAGGTAAAATATTCTTAGCATTGTTTTTGTACAGGCCAACAAAGAGTTTCAATGTTTTATTAATATTCATCTTAGTCAATGGAAATTTTTTAAAAAGCTTGCAGATGGAGTAACCCTAAGCACTAAAATCTTCTAAATCTTTACCTAGTGAATTTGATACGTTCAACTTATTAATATAGCACAACTATATGAGGATGAATAATTCAATATTTAAACTAGCAAAAATATAGAAAACCTAAAAAGATAGGCTGAGCATAAAAGAACAACACAACCACAACAACAATGATTAAAAGGGACCCCATGATTAAATCCACTGGATTAGAACGGAGGTTGAAATCACTAATGTGTTACCCAAACAAATATGTCATGACAGTATTTATTTATTTTATTTCATCACAGAATTGACTAATGTGTTAGCCAAACAAAAGAAGAAAAAACTTGCTGCCTGTTTGATCTAGAACAGGAATTAGAAAACCTGGTTGGAATAATCCCCGTGATGGAAGAAAACATCGTTGTTCATTGTCAATAACCAGGTGGCCATCACAGCAGATTAAACAAAACAACTTCCATATGACAGATCATACTCATAACAACAGAATCCTAAACATAGCAGTACTCTGCTTCAACAGGTAAAAACAGAGTAAAGAGCACCAGGCAAAGGGTTGTGGACTTGTACAGCCAGTGTTCATGGATTCATGCAGTATACTACACCACTGGCATCTTATGGGTTCGCAAGCTAAGCAGATCTCAGCTAATGCATTTCATCCCAGACGATGAGGTTCCCAATTTGCCATGAACTCTCAGGCTCATCCTCAAAATACCTACAATGGCCCCTGAACACAGCTAGTAGGTAGTAGCAGGACATCTCAAATTCTCAATCCACCTATGAACAACGCAGCAAGGGGCGCCCCAGCGAAAGCGACACAAAAATTTCACCTTTCGCCTCTACGTCTCTACCTGAACAGCATAGATCTTAGGCCGGCCCGCCTAACGGAGGAACCGGCACTCCCGCCGATCCAGCGGCGCCGGCATCGAATCCAGCCTTGATTGAATCCGCGCGTTACTGCCGCCAAGGGTGAGAGGAAAGAGAGAAGGAGAAAGAGGACCGGGCGGGGGTATGGGTGTGGAGCTGACCTCGAAGCGGAGGAGGTTCTTGAAGACGACCTCCTCGACGTTGCTGCCGATGGTGGGCGCGCGGTGATTTGGCCTCGCCGAGGTGGAGCTTGTAGAGCGTGCGGTCTTGCCGGCGTTGTCGAGCCCCCACGACGACGAGTTTGTACTCCCGCGCCGGGAACATGAGGAACCACACGCGCGACATCCACGCGCCCATCCTCTCCCTTGCCGGTGAAGGGTGGGGCGCAAATCTGAATCTTCCGCCGGGCGGGTGGTGGATCGGGCGGGCGCTCGGGGCCCCGGATCGATCTGTTGGTAGCGCGGGAGGAGGAGGGGAGGAGGGGAGACCGGAGGCGCCGGTGAAAGAGACGAGACGAGGAGAGGAAGGGAGGGAGGAATCGAGTCGCCGGTGAAGGAACGGAGGAGGAGCGGTTGGATGGATATTCGTGCTCCGTTCTCTCGTGTCAGGCAGGAAGTTTCCTCCTCCGTCGCGTCGTTGGGAGAAGGAAGAAAGCGCGTTTTGGGCCGGGCCGGGCCGGGCCGGTATTCGACCGACGCAACGGGCCAGGATTAAAAGTCCGCCCAGTACACTTTTTTGTTTTTACAAATTGCTACCGATTCAATCGCAATTTCAAAAAAAAAAAAAAATCGCAATTTAAAATATACTAATAATATTAGATTCAAAAATAAAATACTAATAATATTATAAAAATTGTTACTCGGTACTTCTATACGAGTTGGGAAGAAAGATCCGGGTGACGAGCTCCTTTCCTCTTTCTAATTTCTTAATTTACCTTTTACATTTTTTAATATTTTATATATCTACCTTATCTCACGGTCCTCCTCGAAGTCATCGGCATCGTCTCTCTTCAAACCCGCCACGACTCTCGAATCTTTGCCCTCGCCTCGTCTCGACATCCGCCACCATGCCGGGATGGATCGCGGCTCCACCTCCTCACCTCCTCCCCTTCCTCGTGTGGGCCCCAGAGCACCACCCTCCCCGTCTCACCTCCCTACGGATCGTCGCAGGCTTGTCTTCAGCACCCCCTCGAGGCCTTCCAACGTCACACTTTGCCCCAACGCCAATGGATGGCGCTTAGCTCGGTGTTGAGATGGCCGTCGCTCTAGCTTCTGATTAATTGCTCATGGCCAACCTCAATCTCTCCCTCCGCCATGTTAGGGGCAGATTTGTTTTGGGCCCCACAATTGAGAGGATGGGGGGCGGGAGGAAGCCCACCGAGTTTTCGACTTTTCATCCTACCCTGCCTTGCCGTGAGTTGTGGGCCTTCACATGTAGAGTGAGAGTGTCCTGGACGCGTTTGGCGGCGTAAGAGTATGGTGCATGTAAAGTCGTTGAGCGAAGCGCTACCAAACACACCCCTAGAATGTGCAACTTACAAATGAGATTAGGTAAGATTTGAATAGCGTGAAAAGGGAAGAGACAAAAACAAGAGAGTAAGCAAAACTGACTAAAGCGATTTTTGTACATTTACACTTCCCAAAGTATTAGCACATCTATGATTAAATTTTATCTAAACATAAAAGTACATTGTAGGCTATTATATCTATCCACATCCCTGTCTATCATGGAAAATTCGTCGAAGGCTCGAAAAGCTCCATGTTCAGTTCAAAAAAAAAAAAAAAAAATTGTTAGCTTTTCATTTAAAAAATCGTTACTACCTCCTCCTCACCACAAATATGCAATTCTCGTTTTATCGAGTCAAACAGTTTAAACTTAGGCAAAATTTATTTAAAAAAATAATACAAAAGTTTGACAAGATTAATAATGGGATCTATTGTCATAATAAATTTATTTGGAAAAATAAATGGTATTATTATTTACTGTAACCTTACTCAAAGTTTTACCTAATTTGACTGGTACAGATCACATAATTATGTTTTTAGACCGGATTTTGGGACAGAGGAGTATTTACTTTTCTTGATGAAATGGAGAAGAATATTTTATTTACTGCACTGCATTTAACAAAATGAATAAACTATTAGGCACCCTCGGTGAAGGATCTAACGGCCTATCCACATCTTCCCCCAAATCCCCGAAGGCCCATGACCCCGGCCGCCGTGCCTCGCCGCGCCGCGCCGC